>JAVSCE010009211.1:487500-1087500 GCA_032199065.1 Smutsia gigantea
GAAGGCCTAGGGAGCAAATGAAAGAGAGAAAAAAGGTCAGGGTTGCTAAGTTCTTAATTCTCATTTTTGCTGTAAGCTATCAGACCACTTCTCTGTCTTCAGAAATAAGGCCTTGTTTGTCTCCTTCAGGTACAGAATCCAGTTTATGGTCAATGGTGTGAAGAGGTGTTTAGATAAAGTAGACAATCCTCATGGACTGAACCCTACAATGGGAAATATAGGAAAAATTTATGTCCTATGTTGGGCTTATAATATCACAATCAGATTTAAAAAGGCCTGAAAAGGTATTTAATTAAATTTCACCTCTACCCTCCTTCTGGATGATTCTCTGGACTTGAACTCTGATCCCTTATGTTTTAATGGTGTTCCAGCTTAATGGTGTGTTGGCTGGTCTCTTCAAATAGACTGTCAGTACCCCACAGCAGAGATGATGATTTCTGTGTTTTTAGAACCTTCCCTACAACACTTAGTACAAGATGATCCATGCAGTGTAAAAGCTTGAGAAACATCCCCCCCCACCCCAAACAAATGAATGAATGGGCAAAATCTAAATGCAATATCACCTTAGGTGTCTCTAACTCAGCTATCTGGCAGATTTACCTCTCTGGAACATAACAGAAAAGGACTAGAAAGTGTGCAAAGAAAATGCACAGGGTCATAGAGTGATTATTGGAGTTAACATTTATTTTATTGAGAACTTATTATGGTCCCAGCATTATCCTAAGTCCTTTAGGTGCTTTATTTCATTTAATCCTCACATCCCTGGTTGGTTGTCATATTATTACTATTCCACAGATAAATACATAATTTGCCTAAGGTCCTGACCCAACTCTATGTACTGAAGTCCATGCATGTAACCACTGAGCATGTCAGCTCTCCAAAGACAGGGTGCTGTATGTACTGACAAGCTCTCTTCAGAACTCACTGAGACCTTCTCCCTTCTATTCACTCAGTACTTTTTAAAACTTTTACTTTGCACACAGTTGTTATGCCCAAGGATCTCATTCTCCAAGCCTACAGCAGAGTCAGGGCAACAGATGGGAAAAGCTTCATCATTGGCTATTTTGTAAGATGCTAATTTACAACTTGACTAAGCAGTTTGTTCATTCATTTGTTCCTTCTTTCTGTTCTTTCTTTCCTTTTTTTAAGGAGGCAAAAATGTTGGTGCTAGAAGGATGGTAGCCTGGGGCTACTCTGGGTCTGGCAAACTGCTGTATAGTATGTGTCCTTCAGAAGATCGACTGTACTGTAACCCAATGCTACTGATGACTAGTAATGGTCAAATCCTCAAGGAGAGCTTATGTTCAACATGTTCAAAACAGAAGTTAAGGAGGTATGAATTTGATGTTAAAATATTCTCTTCTAAAAATATTACACTCAAATTAAGGCAAGAGCTTAATAAAAGAAGAACTCAGATATCTGGAAAATCCAGGGCCCTGGAAAACATAGCCTGTCCTGCAAACTAGTTTCCAGACATCTAGATTTCATGGATGAGAAAAAAAGAATAAAGTAGAGGTGGGAGACCCAGTACAGGTGTGTGTTAAGTGTTAATTCTGCTAGGTAAAAATGTTTAAAGAGACCAGCTACCATCTTCATCAGCTTCCTACAATTGAATTAGGGCCACTCAAGGAATCAAAGAAATCGGAAGGACATTTCAAAACAGCAGCAGACTCACAGAACCCGAGAATGGACTAACAGTTACCAAAGGAAAAGGAACTGGGGAAGATGGGTGGGAAGGGAGGGATAAGGGGGAAAAAGGGGTATTACCATTAGCACACATAATGTAGTGGGGGCGGGGAGGATACGGGGAAGGCAGTATAACACAGAGAAGACAAGTAGTGATTCTATAGCATCTTACTATGCTGATGGACAGTGACTGTAATGGGGTATGTGGTGGAGACTTGATAATAGGGGGAGTCTAGTGACAATAATATTGCTCATATAATTGTACATTAATAATAGCAAAATAAAACAAAAACAAACAGCAGCAAGGGTCATTAGTGAGGATTTTACAAAGGGCTCAAATACTGATGGTTATAACAATTACTTATTTGATTAAATAAATCTCTAGCAGAACTCTTCTTATGCCAAGTTCTGTGCTTAGCATCAAGTAAAACAAACATTAAGGAAAGCAAACAAAATAGAATCAGATATGGTCCTAATTGGGTAGAGTAAGGCTCAACTGAAAATTCCCAGATTTAGAGAGATGTTCAGCATAAGGGAGATCCTGGTCCTGTGTTGTTAGAACATGCAACTAGCCCTGGAATCACTAACAAGGTGATGTATATGGCATTTATATCCCAAGAGGGCCAAGGAGCAGAAGAAACCCCCAACTACGTGAGCCCTGACCTTATCAGCCACAGGAGCTGATGGGTCCAGAGAGCATTTGAGTCAGTGAATTATCTTTGGAAGTCTTGGAGGAAGGGGAGGAGTTGCAGTTTTGGGAAGAGAGTCTCAAGGATGGCCTTGTACTCACTACGATCAATGTATTCAATGTTGCCACTGTGAAAAAGCTTGATTATCATATACTTGAAGGGAAATTAAAGTTGGGAAGAAACAGCCAAGGGAGATATTTCAGTGGTTTTAACTGGGCCTTAACTCACAAAAGGTTAAGGACTAGATTCTGGGCTTCAATTCTGAAGCAATTGTCCACAATCCATTCTTTTCTTCAAAAAGGAATTCAAGCATCTAAGGAGTGTTGAATCACATTTACACACAGCCTGTGATGATATGCTTTATCTCTTGTGCCCCAAACAAAGCTTCAGTTTTAATCAGACCAAGTTGCTAGGCATCCTGCTAATCTTCAAACCAGTGTTTCTTTCTGCTTCTCTATGCTTGCAGCTCTTACCTTCCCTCCTAACCCTGGCTGCCCTGCAGTGCTCTCGGGTTTTCCTTGAACCCCCGATGTCTCATTGACCTTTCCTTTAAACTTCCTTGGCACCTAGCAGTCAGTTCATTGCCTTGCCTAACACTGTTCCATGTGTTTTATTCTTAGTCTTTAACTTGAGTATAAAGGCTTTGGAATAAAGAGTTAATGTCTTCAGGTCAGTTCCCTAAATATTTATGAGGGCCAAAGAAGTGTCAAGCACTGTGCTAGGCACTTAGTAGGAATAAAGAATTGAACAAGTTTTGAATTCATCTTTCAAGGAATGTACAATCTAATGTGGGAAGCAGAGAATCTTCTTAGTAATTCATGGAGGACTATATCTGATTTTAAAATAAAGGGTTCTGGAAGCACCAAAAAAGAAGAGGGGTTAATTTTGATAGTGGGTGGGAGTTAGAAAACATTGAAGGAGTGCTCTATGAGAAGGGAAGAGTGAAATCAGAAGCCTAAGCCAGGATGACAGGGCCTGGGGTGTGTGGTTATGGAGAGGGGAGCTTCTGAGAGATGAGCTTACAGCAGCTGACTGAGTCCAAACCCAAACATCCTTGAATGCTACACCAAGAAGTCCACACTCTGTGGGCCAGGGAGATATGGAAGGGGTTTAAGCAAGGAGAGGCCTCAGCAGCCCATCTATACTCTGTGATCAGTGCTAAGTAAATATGTACCAATTACTTAGTCAACATAATGGCTCAGAGGAGAGGAACAGACAACATGGAAAATTTTAATTTTCCTGAATCCAGGGATAATGCAGATAATGGGTCACTGCAAAGTAAATGGGGCTCACTTGGAAATTTGAGATTAGTTGTCAGTGGAAGAGGAATTAGATTTATTCTCTGAGATGCTGGAGGGCAGAATTATATCAGGAGATGAAGCCACAGGGACATAGATGGCCGCTCAATATGACGGCAAACTTCGGAGCTGTTAGAGCTCTCTGGGAATCACTATTTGAAAAGCAGCAGTTTGGTGGGACATTGATGGTGGGACACTGTCTGTCAGGAAAAACATGAAGGGAATTCATGAACTAGATAAAAAGTTGAGATTTACACCTCACACCAGTGAGGATGGCCAACATCCAAAAGACAAACAACAACAAATGTTGGCGAGGATGTGGAGAAAAGGGAACCCTCCTACACTGCTGGTGGGACTGCAAATTAGTTCAACCATTGTGGAAAGCAGTATGGAGGTTCCTCAAAAAACTCAAAATAGAAATACCATTTGACCCAGGAATTCCACTCCTAGGAATTTACCCTAAGAATGCAGCAGCCCAGTTTGAAAAAGACAGATGCACCCCTATGTTTATTGCAGCACTATTTACAATAGCCAAGAAATGGAAGCAACCTAAGTGTCCATCAGTAGATGAATGGATAAAGAAGATGTGGTACATATACACAATGGAATATTATTCAGCCATAAGAAGAAAACAAATCCTACCATTTGCATCAACATGGATGGAGCTAGAGGGTATTATGCTCAGTGAAATAAGCCAAGCCGAAAAAGACAAGTATCAAATGATTTCACTCATATGTGGAGTATAAGAACAAAGAAAAAAACTGAAGGAACAAAACAGCAGCAGACTCACAGAACCCAAGAATGGACCAATAGTTACCAAAGGGAAATGGACTGGGGAAAATGGGCGGGAAGGGAGGGATAAGAGGGAAAAAGGGGCATTACGATTAGCAGATGTAATGTTGGGGGGGCACGGGGAGGGCTGTACAACTCAGAGAAGACAAGTAGTGATTCTATAGCATCTCACTACGCTGATGGACAGTGACTGTAATGGGGTTGGTGGGGGGGACCTGATGAAGGGGTAGTTTAATAATCGTGATATTGCACATGTAATTGTAAATTAATGATAATAAAATAAATTATATTAAAAAAATAAAATAAAAAGATGTAACACACACACACAAAAAAAAGTTGAGATTTAATCAGTGGTTCCCAAAAGGCTGGTCCAATGAGGCAGGCCAATTTTTGATGAAGTTTACATTTACTGATGGGAAATGAGGAAAGAAAGATAAGGTTTGTATGGTGAGTTTTCAGAAAGCCGAACCTTTCCATTTAAAGGGCAGTCCTTTATGTGCAATTGATTATTTTCTTCCTTCTTTTTAGTGTTAGCACATTTCTTCTCTTATGAAATGATGAGAGATGGTAATTTTTGTTTCTTTTAATATCTTTCCTTGGCAAGAGCAAACACTGTCAAGGGTCCTCACTCCTCCACCGTTTTCTGGTTTGGCATTGTGTTGGTCCGTGAATTCTCCAGTCTGGGAACTACTGGACTTCTAGGGGGGAGACTTCAAAGGGTTCTGCATCTGCCCTGGCGAAGGAGGAGTGTGGCTGTTGGTGAGTGAGGTTTGAGGCCATGTGGGGGGACTGTGAAGGGTGGGGACTCTCTCGCACAGGTCACAGGTCAGTGCACGGTGAGCATGGCCACCCTAAGTCTCCCTTCCCTGGGGCTTGTGCGCTCCGAGGCCTGGGTGCTCCTGCCGTGAAGCAGGCTCCACCACCTCCTCTCTCCCTTTACACCTCCTCCTAAGCCAGCCAGGCTGCAGCGGCCCCTCCAATGTCAGCCTGTTTAGGCATTAAACCACCTTGGCTAGTGACAGTCTTAGGGAGATAACCCTCTTTGGTTGGGTGTTTTGGCCCCTTTGCTGAGGCCAAACCAGAGCCGCTTTGCTGGGAGTGGGAGCCAGAGCCCCAGCGAGAACCAAAGCTTGTCTGGGCTGCCATGCCTGATGGGAAGAGTGGTCGAGTCTAGGACAGGACAGGGCGTTTGTGAACCAGGGTCCTACACAGCACTCCCCTAATCTCCTCCCTATTGGACCAGGGTCTCAGAAATCCCTTCTGGTCTTAGACCAGTTTATGACTTGGTCAGCGTGGACCATCTAGGGTAGGCGGCATCACTGACTGGGAAGAGAACTAAGGGTCCTCAGGATCTGCTGGCCTGGACCTTGGGGTGGAGGACAAACTGGGAGAAGTGAATGACCGAGCAGAAGGAAATAAAAGATGTGGTGGGATTATATCAGGAGCCACAAAGGCAGACGCTTAAGGAAGGCAGGGAGGGTCCAGTTTCTCTCTACCTGTGACCCCTCCAGGTGGCTTCCCCTCTGGAGCAGACTCAAGACGCAGACAGGTCGGGGATCTAGGAGGAGGATTGCTGATCAGGCAGTGAGTCAGGCTGAAGACAGAGGTTTTGTCTGGTTTCTGACTCTTATAAAACAATATGAAGGAATTGGCTTAAAAAATAAAAAGCAAAAACACATACAGAACATCCTCTTAATCTCTCCCCTCTGAGGTGGAGGAAAGACCGAAGGCCAGGTCTGAGTCCCTCACTCATCTCCGACCAAGTTACATGGCAAGTCCTGTACCCGAATCTAGGGCGACCCACTGGTCTCAGCTTGCTTGGGACTTCCCAGGTTTTAGCACTGAAAGCCCCACATGCTGGAAACTTTTGCACACTTGGGCAAACCAAGATAGTTGGTCACCCTAACTATATCTCAGTTTTCCCATTCGTGAAATGGGAATAATGACATGCTTCTGCTCCAGCTGCTTGTAGTGTGAGGATCAAATGGGGTGTCAGACATGAAAGCGCTGTGAGATGAACGCCAGACAAACGCAGGAGCTGGATGTGAAGTGCCACAAAGTCCACCCCTCTGTGTGTCGGCACGTGCTCTCCTGGACACGCTTTGCCGCTTTGTGCGTGTTCATCCTACAAGCCTCTACCATATGTTGTTCTCTGCAAAGGCTCCTTCAGTGACCCGGGGAAGACCGGAGCAGGCCTGCCTTTCTGTCCCACAGTACCTGAGCGCTCTAGAGCTGCAAACGCGCCACTCTGTCATACACCGGGTTGGGAGCTCTTCAGACCCTGCACCCAGCATGACAGAAATGGTCTTAAGTTTCTGAGATGTATGTTGTTCAGCAGGGTGGTACATGAGCCCCCAGAAGCTGCACACTAGTTTTACATGTGTGATATTTATTTCTGGCCCTGCAACTTCCTTTAGGGTCCTAGGGTAAGATCCTCTGACATGGCACAGAGACCTGGATGGGGACGTGAAATCGGGCCCCTCCAGAAGGGTTTCTACAGACAGAAAGCATTTTGGAGGCATGACTGATCCCCACCTGCCCCAGTTCACGATGAGCAGATGTCAGCAGTGCCTTTGAGGCTCACAGTAAATCACATCTGGTCCTGTAATGCGGAGCCATTTGCCAGCAATCCCAGCACAGGGCCTGTGTCAGATTCCTTAGAGATGCTTGACAAAAGGCAACCGAGGGAATGAATGAAAGTCCCCCCACAATTACTGCAGGGAAGGGGAAACACCATTCAGAATGAGAGCCAGCCCACTGGTCTTGTCTCAGCCACCTCCGGTTCAATGAAAGGAAGAAAAGCCGGGCCAGTTCTCAGGACTGGCCACTAAAAGACAGATGTCAGTGTGAATAGAATGCTGGGCGGGCAACAGGACCATTATTTTCTTGTGGACTTTAAAATACACACAGTCAGGATACTGGAGAATTCTCTCTGCTAGTGATAGAGAATGGCTTGTGAGGAAGAGAGGTAAACTGACCTCCCTGGTCTCCCACCTGGGCCTGAGCCTGCCCCTCATTCTTTCCCTTCTTCCTCCCCCCTCCCCTGGCACTTTCACCTCCTCAGCTTTTGCTTCAGTAGCTCCACCCCATCTGTTTTTTATAATGGTATTCCATGAGAGACTCTGAGGAAATGATTCCCTGCTGCAAACAGCAATAATAAAGATGGGGAAAAAAATGCAGGAATTACTCTCCACTTCACTCTCATACTGTCTGCTTGCTATGTTTTTCACCTGAAATCCCTTTCTCCCGAATTCGTTCACAGATATTCTCTCCAGTGGCTTAAGGCCCTGTTCTGGGGACTGCTGCCTCCTCCTGGAGGCCTTCCAAGAACTCTTACCCTGGGGAAGGGCAAGATGTTAACCCCTGCCTGCATGGTTTTCCCCCTATGCCTTGTTGGTCTGTCTGTCTGCCTGTACTTCCTCTCTTCCTTGTATTAGTGTTAGTTGTTACTGCAGTGTATCTTCTTTCTTCCCTTCTCAATTGTGACCAAGTCTCAAAAATTTCAATAGTTCACACAAGAATTGAGATTTCCAGTTTCTTTGGAAGATCAGGCCACATTCCCACATGACAACACTAGATCAGAACTGAAGGGAGGCTCTCCCGTTTAGACAGGCATATACTGTTTTGTTCACTAAGTCCCCAACACTTCTTATGATCATTTCCTAGAGATTGTCAATTCTCCATTTAGAGCATAGCATAGTGGATAAGAGCATAGGCTCTGAGGCTTGGCAGCTTAGGTTCAAATTCTGGCTCTGCCACTTATTAGCTGTGTGACCTTTGCCAGCTTACTTAACCACTCTGTGCCACTGACTCATGATCTATAAAATGAGGTTCTTAATAGTACCTAGTTCACTGGGTTCTTATGAGGATTACATGAATTAGAGAATGCATATGAGGACTTAGAGATTGCTTGCCATATATAGCAAGTACTCAATAAATATTAACTGCAGTCATTATTTTTCATATTTGCAGTGTGATTTTGTTTCTTAGAGTATAGAAGTATAGCCTGTACTCATGACTGTATTAAAAATGAGGAAACCACATAGGGATTTACTCTGAGTCTATTCCACTCATTTTCTTCACCAGGCCCCTGGAGGCATTTGAGGCTACAGTCCCTGAATTAGATAATGAATCTTAGGGGTGTCAATGTCATAATAATTCTGTTTCTTTAAGAGGATTTACATTAGCACTTTGAAAATACTATACCTGGAATGTTGGTAGAATTAAATTGCATGATTATGGTCATATACTTTCATCTGTTGCCTTTACTGTCTTCACTAGTAATGGCCAAAGAGACCATGAATTAGGAGTTGGTTGGTTTAATTTGTATTATATGGTCTATACCGAGAGCCTAGTACTACCTGGTCCTCATGAATCAGATCAGAAAGTCAACTAATTTCATAACGTGCTCACAGTGTCACCATACATGGAAGCTGGACAGTCAATGTGATAAGCAATCAGTTGTTTCCTACATCCTAAATTTTCTGCTAGGTTCTGTGGGACAGTTGGCTCTTGCTTCACTGAACTGTACCTTAAAATATAGGTGGACAGAAGGAAGCAATAAGAAGAAAGACATGGGTGTGGGAAGAAGCTGTGTTGTTTGTGGGCCATGAGGAGACTGGCTTGACAAGTGCTGTGGATTTTTTTTTTTAACATTCTTCCAAAGGAATGAAATGAATTCCCTTGGGAATAAAAAATATGATTAAGAGGTCATTATACTCTTTTTCTGCTAGATGTATCCTCTGAGGGGTGAATAATGTGTAAACTTTCCTGCCTTTTGTTTGGAGACTTTTTGGCTTACCACCTTCATCTCAGTAAGGGGACTTTCACTTCTTTGGTTAGGGATTCACCTGGGTCTCGCCTGTTCCCCTCTGAGGAAGAGGCTGATTAGATATGATTATCAAGCTATGGAGCCATTCATAAAATGTTACTGGAACAGATGGCCCAGATTTTCTGTGCAGGGACTCAACTCAGGACTCCCCCTTCCCTTTTCCTTCCTCCCTGCCTTCAGAGACCAGGGTCTGCTCAGGAGCCTTCTACTTTCAGACATACAGAAGGAAGCAATGAGGCTATTAGCTGAACTTTTGGGCACCAAGTGGAAAAGGGAACACAGTTGCACATTTGAGGATATCTGTCTCTTGGAATCCTAATATTTCTGCCTCATTATGATGAAAAGAAGCTGAGAGGGGTCTGGCCCAGAGAAGCCAATCACCACTTATTTGGGTCAGAACTCCAAACAGAGTAGATGGTTAGTGCTGAGGGGAAGCAGAAAGACAGGTAGGGAGGAAAGGAGATTAATATTCAAGAATGTCTTACACACCATGAGCTCTTCATAAGTGATTTCATTTGTTTCCAAGACAATCCTGCAAAAGTTGTATCAGTATCCCTGTTTGGAAGATGTGACAAGCGGGCCTCAGAGGAATTAAGTAATGATAGATGACGATTCTTAGGCACTTGGGTGTATGCCAGGCACTGCGTCAACCACCTCATATTATCTCATTTAATCATTTAACAACCACTGAAGTAAATGCTGCTGGAACAGATGGCCCAGATTTTCTGTACAGGGTTACCTCGAGTTGTTATATTTGGGGAAACCAAGGCTTTGGGAAGTGAAGTAACTTGTCTGAGGGACTTTTGTCGATTGGCAGACCTGGGGTTCATATTCAGGGCTGACTTCAAGACCCAGTGAGCAGTCGATGGTGTATACTGCTGCCTGTTACTCTCCCAAGATCACACAGGTTGTAAATGTGGGAGGCAGGGTTTGAATCAGCACCAAAGCACATTGGCTTCCCTCACGCACAAGCCTGAGTGGCAGAGCTGTGACAGGCATCCAGACCTCCCTCCTGCTCTGCCTTTTTATAATGGCAGCTGCCTTCTTAGAAAAGAGAAAAGTGTGGGCCAGTCTGAAATGAAGTTGCTGATGAGAAGGAGAAAAAAAATATGCTGTTTTCGACAGCAACAGTCCCTTAAAAGAAAGCAACATACAATTTGTGTATCAGTAGGAGAAAACTGCTTCAGCGGACAAATGACAGCCCGGGCTGGGATGCTGTTCTCGCCATGGTAAAAGCCACTCACTTCCCGTGTTGTTTGTCTCCCTAGACCCAACCTTGCCACCTTGTTCGGCCTTGATGGGGAAAGGAAGAGGGTTTCAGAGTCAGGGTTTGTACTTAAGCTCCATTCCACAGATCACATGGAGAAGCTAGGCAAAGTGTCATCTCTCTGAACCTTAGCTTCCTAACCTATGAAAGGGAAATTGTAATACCTAAATCAGAAGGTGAGTGAAGATTAATGCTTGAACCTGGGGCCCTGAATGCATATTCAGTGGAATGAATGCAAGTTTCCTCTTTGCTCCACACTTACAGTACAATCAGTCTAAAGTCATTTGCTTTTCATTGTTGAAAGGAGTTAAAAGCACTGTAGAGTTTTGGGAAGCACAAAAATTTAGGGGTGTTTTGGTTCAATCTGTCATGGGCAAGAAGGGAGCCTTAATACTATCTGGGGGTGCTATTTTCCACTTTTAGGTTTAGGGCAGTGATGGCAACCCATGGTTGGCCCCTGATCCTGGAAAGAAGGGTTTGTGTACCCCCCAAAGGCAGCAGGGAGGCAAGAATTCCCTAGGGAAGTCAGGCAGAGCAGTCAGCCAGCCGCTTCTCTTTATGGGAACTGTTTTCTCATTTGTATGTTGGTTGGGTAGGACCAAATGACATTGCTTGTGTGTGTGTGTGTGTGTGTGTGTGTGTGTGAGGTGGGGAGAGAGTAAATGAGCTTCATCCTCTGAATAATTGTTTTTTCTTCACAGGTTTCCTCCTTACATCCATTCTTGCCTATTGGTTGAGAAGAGGTTGTGGAAGCATTTTTTGGGTTGATAATCCAGCTCTCCAATTTTCATGCCAGGTAATCCTGGGCCAGTTCCATAACCTCTCTGAGCTTTTCTTAGTTTTTTGAACTGCATGATCAAGATGAAAACAGTATTACCTTCACAGCATTGTAGTTAGGATTACATAAGCTAATGCACACCAAATACTTCAGAGAAGTGCCTGGGATGTGTTGGTGCTAGAGAAATATTAACACTAGGTCTTAATCCTCACCACGAAAATGTTACATCAAGCCTCATCACCCCTCTGCTGGGACTTTTGCACTGGGCTGCTGCACCAGTCCCTGAAGAGGCTGTCTCAGTGTACTCTGTAATCTAGCCCATGTGTCCTGACCTGAGAAACTTCTGTATTCATGCAGCTCTCCTTTGGCAAGCCTCCAGTCTGTTCAAACACACACACACACACACACACACACACACATGCGTGCGCACACACTTTCTGCCTCCCCCTGTCTCTTTGTCTCTCCCTCCCTTTTTTTCTCTCTCCCTTTTTATCCCCCTCTCTTTCTTTCTTTCCAGCTCATCTGAGGATGCAGGCAAACCCAGCCTCTCTGTTCAGAGAGCTTTGTCTCTGATCAGGCCAGACCCGGGTCACAGAGTTCATGGGGTTACCATGACAACCACCATCCTTGGCTACTCATCAGGAGGCAAGAACCAATTGAAAGGGGCTGTCATTTCCCTGGGACATACTGTATTTATTCTCAGCAGCAGGCCCCGCACCAGTACTATACTATGGGAAGAGGGTGGGAGGGACAAAAAGGAATATCAGGGTTTAATTTTTTCCCATGTGCTGTCCATGGGGCAGGACCACACATTGTTCTCAGGGAGAGACATTTTATTTCTAATGCAGCCAGGGGTGGGGTGGGGTGCAGAGGGGCTCATATGCATTTCTGATGGACACAGTTTCACAAAGAAGGAAAAAATAAGTTTTTGGCTCAAAAGTGTCTTTTTAGTAGGTCTAATGGGAGGAGGATAGGGCAGAGAATTAACAACATTAGTGAGTACCTCTGTGACAAGCACTTTATCAGAACTCAAAGCAATAGCAATGAATTATTATTATTCCAATTTTATAGAAAAGAAAACAGAGGCTCAAAAGTTATGATGACTTACTAAGCTAGGTCAACCTGCTGGTGAAGTGATGGCCCTTGAACTTGAATTGAGGTTATTTGACTCCAAGGATCATAGTTCTGACATTTTGACACCATTCAATGCAATGTTTCTGTCATGTTCCCATGATATTAATTTTCCTTCTCTTTCCAAGCTGCTGCCTCCTCAGACCACTTGTACATCTCTTTTCCCTGCCCTCTAGCCCCATTTCCCAAAATGTACTGCTGTCTACCTATAACAGAATCAATCACCTGGGGGACTTGTTAAAACTGCACTTCCCTGGCTCCCCCCCCTGAAGTCTCAGGAATTGGAGTTGAGGGAGGGGTATTTTTAACCAGCTTTCCCACTTTAAATTGGGGAATGGTTTTTTAGAGCAATAGATTCAACAACACACAAAACAGTGCTTGCTTATTTGTCTCTCAATCACATTCTGCGTCAACGTGATTCTTTCTCCAAAAACGATCTCCTAACGGCCTTCTGTAACTCCCAGATCAACAAACAGGAGGTGTTCAAGAAAGGACCAGTGAACCAATTTGTAGATACAATTATGTCAGATTGTCTCAGTGTGGAGGGGGCAGCTGGGAGGTGAGAACACTCCCCACGTAAACCTTAATATCTCTTCCTGTCTCCTTTAACCATATGCCAATAAGGACAAGCAGTTCTTAGCAGATATTTCCCAAACTAGGGTTGTGTAAAGGGAGAAAAATATATTCAATAGGCATGCCAGAGAGACTAAAATGTTGATGAGGAACCTTGAACTTCTGTCTGATTAAAAAAAAACAGATATAGGCAAAATACAGTCAGCACAGTAAGAAGAGGGAAAAGGTCATTGCAGTCTCTATCATTCTTGCTCGTGTGCCACGAATTTTGTACCCTGCCCACCAATGCCTTTCTGAAACTTCTAGGCATTCCAGAGGTAAAACTGAGGAGGTAGCAGTAATTGTGTTTGGGAGGGAAATCCCACATCTTCCCATTTTCTGTCCTTGCCAGAATCTGTACCTGATCAAGCCTTAGGCAGGAGCACAAAAGGCTCGGAAAGCTTATATGACTATAACAGACTTCTTTCCCAAACCACCAAATCTTAAAGGAAAGGCTCTGACTAGTGACCAACAGAGAGCCCTTCACTTCTTCCATCTGTCCCCATCCATTATAATCTGGAACCCCATTCATTATCTCCTACCAGGATGACCACAACAGCTTTCTAAATGACCTCTCTGCCTGTGTTCTTCCTCTTTCAAATTCACGTTGCCAACCACTGTCGGTGTAATCTTTGGGAGCCTGATTCATGCTCCCTCCAAGTCAGTGGCCTTCAATGACCCCTATTGTTACTGAATCAAAAACAGAGAGATGTTTGAAGTCCTTCACAGTATGGCCACGACCAATGGCTCTTATGTATTAAGCATTCTCTAGTTAAAGTGGACCCCTTGTTCCTGAAAATAGGCCTTCTGTTTTCCCACCACTGCTTACTCTATCCTCTTCATCTGGAGCACCCTGTTCCCACATCTGCTAGTTTCTTCAGGGCTTATCTTAAAGATTACCTCTGCCATGGAATCTTTGCAAATCTTTCCATTTCAAATGTTGACTCTTCTTGTGAGTTGGTTGATTGTGTTATGGCATTGGGTAGAATAACAGGTGCCCGTGTAATTCTGCTCACGAACTCTGTACTGGACTGTGTGTCATTTAGGGGCTGGGACTGCAGGTCCCTCACCTCCACTCCCTCCTCTAATCCCTGAGCACTGTGTGCAGAGAAGATACTCAGAAAGGAACCTGTGAAGCTGCACTGGAAAGCACAGGGAGCAGGTCTCAGACCTTTCTCAGGGCCCCTCACCCACGAAGTTGTAGCAGGAAGCTGCGCTGCACTCCTGTCCCCTTGGCCCACACGTCTGGCTTGGACAAAGCGTGACAGAAGACAAACGTGATCACAGAGACCAGAGAAGACTCCATATAACCACAGTTACAGTTAAAGACCAGTCTTTGACCAATGTCCTCATTAGGGTCTAACTCTTAGCAAATCCATTCAACTCCTGGTAGATGGTTTGTGAAGGAGAGTCATTAGCTGCAATTTTAAATCAGGCCAATGTGGTGTGGATCCTTCTTAGGTTGGTAAAACATCGGCCATGTCCCCTTACTTACGAAACTGAACACATCATCTTTAACTTAAGGGGGATATCCATCATAATAAAGAAAGGAGACTTCAGTTCAGACGAGCAGATACATTTAGTTGGCAACAAAAGAGCCCAATGGATCATAATTAGTGGATTTACCAATTGCCTTTCCCTAGTGACCGGCATTGGCTGTGTAGGTCTTTATCAACAACCTAAGGGCTTCAGATACACATCTCGGCCCCTTGCCCAACCCCACACGTGCAGTGACAGCCAACAAACAGCATCTGTTTGAAAGAAACACCACCTGTCCAGATGGAAAATCAAGCACTGAACCACCTTGCTTCATTAGAGTATTTGTTTCCGCAGAAGAGACAAAAATACCATTCTGCCACTAATACAGCCATTTAACGCTCTGTAGGGGCTGTGGTCTGGCTTCTGCCAAGTAGAGTTGGCATGTCTTAGAGGAACATTTGGGCCTTAGATATCAATTCTCTGACCTGGGGCAGAGCTGAGTGATCTCCCTTGAAGGAACCTGGAGGTTTTTCCAGGAAAGCTGGAGAGGGGTGAATGCCTGACAGGTGTGGTGAGGTCTGGCTTTTAGAGAACAAGTGGTGGAGAAGGATGGCCATGGAGGGCCTTTCTTGATGCAGGCACAGGCACTAAGCCTGGAGCACAACTGCCTGTGAAGGATGCAGGAGCCTCACCTTTAGGGCAAAAGAGAAGTGTGTAATGATGCCCGTAGTGTGCTGGAGCAGCTTTCTGTAGTGTAGCCCCTTCTAAAGAGTCTGCAGCTTTATGAATGCCTAAACAGTCTTTAAGGAATAATTTTCTATGATTCTAAGTAATTTGAAGACAAAATTGATTTCCTCTGCCATACCATCTGTGAGCACATATAAGCAGCCCCTTTTCCATGGGGAACAGGAAACACAGACTACCCCTTTACTCTTCTCCTCACTTCCCACCTCTGCCACGCAGAATGGTTTCCTGAGATCATATCAGTGCACATTAAGGTCGCTGGAGCAGGTACATGTGTCTGCAGCATTTGGTTTGTCAGGGTTCTTTGGTATTCGACCATGCCTTGGGAAATGGCCCCATTTGGGGTGCATGAAGAAGAGATATGATGGGAATTTAGCTGAAGTGTGTGTGTGTGGTGTGTGTGCTTACTCATACTTTCTGCAAACATTTTGCAGTGGTATGTTTCATGGAACCTCTACACTATTGGTTGCTAGGATGAGTCCATTTAATTCAGAGATGAGAAGTAGAATCCCACAGAGGGAAGAAGGACTTTCCCAGGCCAGCAAATCATGGCCCTTTTAGGATGAGCATTACTCTTTTGTTTTTGAGTTAGAAGCTCATGGCTATTGTAAAGGATGCCAGTGGAGAGAAAAGAGCACTGGGAGAAAGCTGGGAGCCTGCGGCCATCAGTTGGGTGTTCTTGACTTGCTCATGAACCATCACTATTTGGAATATGTTCCTTTTCATTTCTTTTTCCCTTTCTCTTGTTCTCTTTCAAAATCAATAAATGGCTTATGTCTTATAGAGATATAAGCAATAGAATTGTTTTTTCTTTATTATAGAATTAGGTCATTTTCAATGTTTATTCTGAAAAGAATCTTTGGGCATGAAAAAACTGCAGAAGCAATGTTACTATTCAAAGAAGTGGTACATGGTGTTAAAGCCACTATCTATTATCACTTTGTGACTTTAGAGTGGTGAGTGGATGCTCAGGGCTCCAAAAGTCTGCTCTTTTATTTTTGAGTTGATTGTTACTGTTTTGCCCCTGTGAATAGGTGCCAACATCTTAGCATATGTCCAGTTTCCTGCCTTTAACAGCTCTGTGGGTCATAAAGCCTGGCGCTGTGCTAGGGTGAGTTACAGTCACAGGCTCTGGAGTCAGACTAAATGGGCTTGAAATTTGAATCCTTCCTTATTAGCTGTGTCAACCTGGTCAGCTAATTTAATTCTGTGCCTCTGTTTCCTCCTCTTTAAAATGGGGATAAAGGTACTTCATGGGTATATCATGAGGATTTTATGAGATAATGCACATATCACAGTATGTGGCATGCAGTAGACACTCATTCAGTGGTAGTGTGTTATAGTGCAAATTCATGAAATTGATGTGTGTGCCAGATAACCTGACTTTTAGGTTCATGTCACTCAGACATCCGATATTTTCTGAGTTTTTCACTTTTTTCCAGGCAGCTATGTGTGGGATGGGGTGGTGGAAGTACTCTTTTGACTGGACAAATCATGTCACCTCTCTGCACCTGGTTTTCTTAACTTTACATCCAACTCTTTAGATCAAATACTAGCCTTGACTCATAAAGCTCAGTAAATTGCATTATTTCAGCATCATTGATGTTCCTGGACCTATAAGGTCTCATTCTCTACTTCGGCTTTCTAGGGTGATGTTCTGTAAGATTTTTATAGAATAGTCTCATCCAAGCACTATCCCCTGGTTCCCCTTTGAACTTTGCCTGAACTTGTACACAGTCTTTTAAGTTCTTACAGGCAAAATGCATGAGCGATAAATATCAGGCCGTTAAGTTTCCTTTCAGTACAGACATTCAGTTATATCTATACTCCTACAGATATCTTTATTTCCTAGTTTTCAGACTACTTAGAATTCTTCAATGCATTTTCATTTCTCTACAAATAGGGACAAAATTCCTTTACAAACTCCTTTCCTATCTCATATGCCAATCTCAGCTTAACATTTTCTCTTCTATTACCTGTGCTCTAGGGGCGTTTAGTTTCTTTGAGTTCAGTGACTGTGCCATGATTTCTTGCCTTAGCCTTGCACATGCTCCTCCCTCTGCTTGGATTTCTCTTCTCTTCCCCTCCCCTCACTTCACCTCGTTAACTCTTATTAATCTGTCAAATTTCTGCTTGAAAAAAAGCACCCTCAGAAGTCTTCTTAGCCAAATCTAAGCCATCCTGCATGCCAGATTGGACCTTGTTTTCTCTGGGTGTGCTAGAGATCTTGTCTTTGTCTTGACTGTTCCGTAGTTTCAATTGAATCAGCTGCTGATTTTCATTTGGAACTCATAATTTTTGAATATGAGTATTTATGCCTTACATAAATTCTCAAAAATTCCCTTCAGATATTGCCTCTACTCCATCCTTTCTTGTCTCCATCTGGAACTCACAGGTGATTCATGTTTGTTTCTTTATTTCTTCTTTTATGTCTCTTAACCTCTTTGTTGTATTTTCTGTCTTTTTATCTCTCTGTGTAGTATTCTGGGGAATTTTCTCCAACTTTTTCCCCCTACTATAGTATTTTTTTTCTTCAACTTTGTTTAGTTTGCTGTTAAACTCTTCCGTGGAGATTTTATGTCAATGACTCTACAATTTTTTTAACTTCTGTAAGTTCTAATTGGTACTTTCCCAAATATGTTTGGTCTTTTATGATAGTGTCTTTTAAAAATGTTTTTGATTACTTTTATGTCTTTAGTTGTATTTTGGATTCTTGTTCATATAGACTGTCATATAATTTATAACGTTTCCCTACTTAGCACAGCCCCCAGAAAAATCAGGTTATGCTTTTGCTCTGATTTTGATTTCCTGTTTCCTTTCTGGCCTAGGAATTTCCTAACCTGCATTTAAAGAGTGATTACTTATATCTTTATCCAGCCTATCCAGGTGTTTTATAGTGGGAGTTTTGTTTTGCCACATTGGTAGCAGATGTCCTCTTGGTCCCCTTGCATAGACTATCATAGTACATGTCATATCATCATGAACCATTAAACAATAATCATCTGTTTAACGTCTGTCTTCTGCGGTTCCATGGGGCCATGGACTATGTCTATCTTTTCAAAATGGTAGCTCTGGTTCCTAGCCTAGTGCCTAGAACACTGTAGGGCTCAGTATTACTGAAATGAGTGAATGAAGTGGAGCCAGAGGTGGCCCGGGATGTCATGGCATGATGGGTTAGGAACACCGCTCCTTCCTTTTGCAGCCTTTTCAAACACTTCTCACCTTTCCTTGAACACTACCTTCCCTAAAATGATTTAATCCTTCTGTAATTGACACAATACCTCCCAGGTGACTTCACACTGTGCTGTTTTCAGTTACCATCTATGGAGATTATTCCATTTGGACTCACAGTTGCCTAGGACCTAGGATGGGCTGGGATGATTATCCACTCTTTACAGATGAGATAACTAAAAGTTGGAGAGATGATATGTCTTATCACTTGTAAGTCAGTCAGCAGTAATTCCCAGAATTAAATCTAGGTCTTCTGACTCCAAAGTCTACTATACCTTAGCTGTTTGGGATGGATTTCAGAGCTTCTTTGCTGAACTAACTGTTCTTTCTAAAGAAATCAGTACATGGAAAATAATTGGCATTTCCATTCATTCAGCGTTATTTTGATTTGCACAGCCAGAGTGTCAGGACTTAGACTACTTGATGTTTCATTTGGACAGTGTGTTTGTTTCTTTTGAGACAAACATTAAAACCACCTGCTGTCAGAGTGTCCAGGTTGCTGGAGAACTCTGTTTATGGCCGAGTTGGATGCAGAGGGGTCTGGTAAAGGATGGTGTCACAGATCACAGAACAGAAACACAAGGTTCATTGATGTCTAACACACTTGGAGGGGTCAGGTGAGGCGTGGGCAAGAACACATAGGCAGTGACAGTCATAGCAAGCTGAGGCCACTGGATCAATTTCCAACCTCAGGGCTGAAGATCTCAGGTGGCTGGAATCTTCCAAGCCCACAGATGTCCAAGCAGAGCCCTCTTGACAGCTCACACTGTGGCATGGGAGCCACCTGGCAGACACAGCAGCTTCATTCCTGAGATAGGGAGGGGAGAGGGAGTACCAGGGAAGCAAATCTTGGCTACTTACCTCAGGGCGGACCCCTTGGGTGTCGCGATGCCATAGCCTTTGGAATCCAAGTTACCTCCCACCTTCATGGTGTCACAGGGTTTCCGCTGCTCAATGTACTCGTTCATGGTGGACTCCAGGAGGTAGGCGTATTTGCCTTTGGATTTTCTCACTCGGATCATCCCCTCCTCTGTGGTCCGCACAAAAACTGATGGCTCTGCTGACTTCATGTATGTCCACATCTTCTCAAATACAGCAATTTTAGACCTCTGGCAGGGGACAGGAACAAAGATGGAATTAAGGGCTGGCTGTGCTTGGAACTGAGGTTGGCACACACACTAATGAAGAGCTGAGTGTAGCTTGATCACACATTCATGAGTGAGATTAGCTCAGGAAGAAACAAATTATGAGTGATTGCAAAATAAGAGGCTCTAATTAGTATCAGTAGGTTCCAGAGTACAAATATCTTGCAAGTACAGAGTGAACAGAGTAGCTCAAAATCTTTTAATTACTGCTGAGTAATTATATTTCTCTTAGATATGGGGAAAGTTAAGAAACCGGGCTTTGTCTGGCTTTTAAAATCATTAGAGAACCTATTGTTCAGTAAGGCCATCTTTATGCAGCCCAGAAGAAGCGGAGAGCTGAATATTAGTGGAATCGGATGCCATTATTGGAAGACAACACTGAAGCATTTCTGGATCATGGGAGTCAAGTTTCAGTCATCCCAGATTATAAGACTGACTCTCAGAATGTAAATTATTATCTGATAAAAGCTAATAATGTGGGACCTAATATTTTAAACCTGTTTACATTTCAAAAACCTTTAAATATAGCCAACTGCTTTCCTAACTTCCTCCTGAGCTCACTCTGGGTCTTCTTTCCTCTGCGACTTTTCCAGGCTGCTGACTCTCTTGGGTATGCTGGTTTTCTCCAGCCACATCCTTCTAGTCATTTCACAGATAGGAAAAAAGTCCAATGTATTCTGAGAGGACCTCAGTTCCAAGGGCAGTAGCTCTCAAACTCTAGTGGGTACCAGAATCCTGCATAGAGATTATAAATATGCAGGTCCCTTTGCTCTAAGCCTGTTAGTTTAGCAGGTCTGGGGTGGAGCCTAGAATAAATATTTTTCAGAAGTTCCCCAGGGCTGCTGTACGGCCTGTGGGGCCCTCACTTTTAGAAAGTGTGTTGTCAGAGCTGATATTCTCCTAGGGCATGTCCGGGCAGTCACAGGCCAGGCTGCTAGGATGTGAGTTACCCCTGCTTGTGCATAGGGCTCAAATGTTTGGATGCTCTTGAAGGGTAGGGGGTATCTTCCTTTGTGTGGGTGCTTTGCAGAGATTAACCTTGCACATAGTAGGCCCTGCGCCTAAGTTTCAGGAGCACAAGTCAACCCTGTCATCTAACACTCTTTCTAAAGGGCATCCTTTTCCCAAAGGGTAGATGTATTGCAGGGACACTGCAGTCTGGCTTTTGAAAATGTTTTGTAAATGTACAAGTGTTAAACATAAAGAGGGACTATTTTTTTAAGGACAGTTACTATTGGAGTCATGCAACCTATAAGCTAGTGGTTAACATATAGATTATCAATTTTAGTATGAAAGTCATCATTATACAATACATCATTTTTATTTTCACACAGACACCAGGTTTATTTCCTTGATATCAACATCAAGCACTGGCAAAATATTCAGACACACTTAAGGTCGTGTTTGGGCCAACTGATCTATAGAGATATTTGGGCCCAGGAAAATTCTAGGTCTCAAGGGCAGATTAATGATAATAGTTGCTGAGAATTTCTGGGAGGCATTTGGTAGACTGAGTCTTAAGTTTTAACAGTCTATACTTAGGTAAACAAAATGATTTTTTTCACAGTATGGTTTACATTCTGGAAAGGGAACTGGACAGGGAGGAGGAACCTTAGGTTCTAGTCCTAGTTCTTTTGCTAACTTTCCCCAGCTGTTTCATACAGGGTTTGGGCAAGGTAAGCTTTTAAGTCTCTTGCTAGCTTGAAATACCTGATTCTTTACATAAATATACATCATTAGAGCAACAATGTCCATGTGAGAAAGAAGAAAGAAAGGAGAAAAGGGAGGGAGGATCTCAAAGTTTGGGGAGAAATACCCAGAACCAATCATAGCATCTACAATGTATTTAATATTTTCTCCCAGGAAACAGACAAATGTATAAATTCAGCTGTGACCAGATTTGCAGATCATCTTCTAGGCACGAACACAACACAACACGCAGCGGGCTGACTGCAAGATGCAATTTGACCTGACAGGATGGCCGCAGCAGGGAGCTGGGCTGCTGACAGGCAGGGCTGAAGAGCCCTCTAGGCAACAGTATACGGAAAATTGTTATGTCCTCTTAGCTCACCCCCGTGCACCAAATGCCAAGGCCTCTGGGAGCAGGCGATTAGGAAAATCTAATCTCCAGGGATGCAAAGGCAGTATGAGTGGAAGGGAAGATTGGAAACGTACTTGGGGTGTTTGTTCTTGGAGCTCTCCTATCATCTGCAGCTCCCACGGCCTTTCATGCATCTTAATTAAACTGTCAAGGGAGGATTAAGTGGCTCTCTGGGTTGGGGCTGTCGGGAAGCTGTGGGCTACCCTGGGGACCAGAAGCCAGATTTTTCAGACTGGCAGAGAAGAATTCTTGTCTCACTATCCCCTCCTCCTGCCTTAAGAGGGTGGTAGGTAGGATAGTTTGCAAGGTCAGTCACAGAGATGGAAGGGTTCATGGGACATATCTTGTCAGTGCTCTGTTTTTTTCAGATAAACTGAGGCCCAAGGTATTTCAGTAAACTGTCCAGTGTCATAGTGTGTTAGTGGCAGAGCCAGGACCAATTCCCTGGTCCTCTGATTATACACCTAGTGCATCTGCACTGCAACCAGCTGCCTCCCTCATTTTAGGCTTTGCATCTTGCTAGCTGTGTGACCTCGGGTAAGTAACACGACCTTTGTGAGCCTCAGCATTCCTCTCCTAACAATGGTGGTGATGGTACCCACTGCACAGATATGTGAGAACAGAGACAAAGTGCATAACCCAGTACCTGGCACATGGTAGGTGTTCTCTAAGTTACTACTTAGAGTTGTGCCTTTTCTTCAGGTTTTACTTAGGGTAGGAATGCCCCCAAAATGGCTGGCTTGGTACCAGTTTCCCTTCTTATATACATGGCAGACACTGATATCAAGAAAGAGTTCTTGCACACGGAGCCCAGGTACAGCCTCAGAATCATCTCAGCATGGAACTCCAGGTGACCACGACCGATCATCTGAGTTGTCACATGGACTGCCACCTATTGGTCACCAATGCAGTCGTCTTGGTTAGGGTACAGAGCTTGTAGAATATTCACTGTATTGGTTCTTAATGCCTAATATTGTGCTGGACAAGAGATAGAAATATATCAATGGACACAATTATTAGTAGAACTTTGAGGTCTTAAGTCCCAGTTGTGCTTCTAATTATGCCCGTTTTCTTCTCTGGGCCTCAGTTTCCCCACTTACAAAAGGAGAGGGTTAGACTCGATTTGTCCATGGGCCCATCAGGTAATCTGAGTGATCTCTAAACAAACACAAATTAATGACACCACCCTGTTAGGACAGTTTCCTTCACTGGGAAGAAAACCTGGGAATGAAGGTGGGGGCAGGGGATGAGGTAACAGATTTTGTACTCACCTGTAACACTGGCACAGTGAATTCCCTGAATCTCAATTTCTTATCCACTAAGTGGACATGTAATCCCTGTCCTGCCTTAGGTCACAGGTGAAACATAAATGAAAGAATGGATGTGAAAGTGCTTTGGGGACTGTGACATGTTAATCGACTGGGGATGAGGGCAGTATCACATGTAACTGAACTGGGTGTCACCAACTGCATCAGCAGGGACTGGGGCATAGGACGGGCTAGATGGACACATGGCAGTCATCTCCTTCACACTTTGGTAGCAGGCTAAAAATGTCAGAATGGTCACTAGATTGCAGGTGTTTTTTCTACTAACTTGTTGAGTAAGCTTGAGCAAATTATGTTTCTCTAGAATGGCAGACTCTGAACTACGTGACATCTAAGTTACCACTTTGCTCTAATATGTTGATAATGGATGATGTTAGCCTTAGAGCTGGATGAGTGATGGATAAAACTTTGGTCCCTTTTGTGCCTGTCTTACAGGACCCAAAGCCCATCGTTCTGTGGGTCATGCAGGCAGGGTCAGGGCTTCGCTCCATGAAGTTGCCGTGCAAACGTGGGGGGTGTGCACAGGATACCCAGTCATTGCTTGAGGCAATGCAGAGGCTTGCTCTCTGTTCTCTGGCTACCTATTATCTGTGTGACCTCAGGCAATTGCTTTAACCTCTCTGAGGTTCATCTATAAAATGTGGAAAACAAATTCCTAACTCACCTCTAATGAGAGGATTAAGTGAGATCATGTAGGGTGTGGTTAGCAGATGTTCTGATTAACAGTAAGTGCTAAGTAAGTGGTAGCAGTTTTATTTGAACAATATATGGTATCTCAGTGTGCTATCTGTTCAACTCTCAGGATGAATATATCCAAAATCCAGGGAATCACAGGTTTTCCTTCTTCTGGGCATTTGTTCAAGTTGTTCCTTCGCCTGGAATGTAATCAGCTTACTCAGGTCTGACTTGGTTTCATGATGTCTAGAAATATTTTCATGTCTGTCCTTCATGGCCTCCATCCATAACCCATCTTTCACAATGGCTCCGAAAGGCCAGCAGCCCCCAAAGCCCTCATGGGGAAAAGTCCCCATTCATTGTTCTTTGTTTCCTGTGTGTTTTGGATGACTCGTTTCTTTTATTCTCATAATGACTCTTTACGATTGACATTGTTCGCCTCACTTTATAGATGGAGAAATGGTGGCAAAGAGGCTAAGTGCTGCAGAAAGTATAAAGGTTCTGGCCCTCTGTCTGGCTGACCCTAAGTGTGTTCCTAAGATCTCTGCTCTTCTGCCTTCCCTCGCTGCCTCCAGCCACAAGGCATTGCTACTACCTCCCCTCCTACTTCAGAGTTTCTCTTTCCTGGCCCTGTTTCTCAGTTCCAGTAGTTGGTTCCCATATACCATCTCCTTATTCATCAAGTCTCCAAGGAGGGGACATAAAGGACATTAGATCCCGATCTTGTCCCTAAGCTGCTTCTAATCAATTACTAGAGACTATAAAGTCTGTATGGGATCAGGGAGAGACTTACTGCCATATACTTTGCAACCCTCAGAGAACTTGGCACAGACTGGCATTTGCAAAGAGTCTGATTCAATGCAAGAGCTTTAAAGTTTCCATAAATATAGAAATGTGGATTCTTTAGGGATCTGTAGAAAGCAGAGAAATGTCTGAGTTTCCCCTGACTTGACCTATGTTAAGCAGCTGCCCTGCCTACCTATAATCTCGTCCTCTTCAATGAAAAGCCTATTTTAATAACAGTAGTGGTTCCCTTTTGTGAAGGTGCTGTGGCACAAGGGAGGCCCCTACCCTGAAGAACTCCTTAGTGGATCCTGCTTCCAGCGTCCCGTAAGCGATTTCCGTCTGCTTTGCTAGGTCTTCAGCACTCTCAATGGGAGACACCATTCTCTCCACAGTCAGGAAGGCAGCCAGGTTGGCCGTGTAGGAGGAGATGATGATCAAGGTGAAGAACCACCAGACGCCACCAACGATGCGGCCAGACAGGGACCTGCAGGCCAGGGGCAAGAGGTGTCAGAAGCATAAGCATCAGTTGCAGAAGGCTATGGGGAGGGGCCCAGGGCCAGCCTGAGCCATGTCAGCGAGCTGTCAAGGCCTGTTGCACCCTTTGTGTTTCTCAGTGAGATATGAGAATTCAAATGTCAGAGAGATTTCCCTCTGCCTTTTGCTTCTTATCATGGATGAGGAGCTGTGGGGTTGCTGTCCTTCGGGGGTGATAAAGCCCCACAGGCACATATTCACTCTCACTTTCACACATACATATACATCAAGGCACATGCCAACAAGGACACAAGATATGTTAGTACTTGCCCACAAAATCACCAACATGTATAAACACCCTTGTAAATGGAGTTACATATATGTCAAATGTTTGTGCATACATATATGAATGAAAATGCGTTTACACACTGATGCACACATTTGATCATGTCCAGAAATGTTTTCAGCCTGTTTTCTTATTTCCCTTCTGCCTGGCAAAGGCTGCAAGAATGAACGATCTAGAAAGAAGAGAAACTGAGAATATATTGGGAATAGAATGAGAACAACGGTATTCCAGCCACTTTGGGGAATGTCACCACGGAGTGCAGATGTAGTTCTCTTTCTACCACAGAGAAAGAATTTGGCTGAAATAAAAGACAAAGGATACAAATATTGTCTAAATGGCTATACTACCTAAAGCAATATACAGATTCAATGCAACCCCGATCAAAATACCAGCAGCATTCTTCAATGAACTGGAACAAATAATTCTAAAATTCATATGGAACCACAAAAGACCCCGAATAGCCAAAGCAATCCTGAGAAGGAGGAATAAAACAGGGGGAATTATGCTCCCTGACTTCAAGCTCTACTACAAAGCCACAGTAATCAAGACAATTTGGTATTGGCACAAAAACAGACCCACAGACCAGTGGAACAGAATAGAAAATCCAAACATTAACCCAAACATATACAGTCAATTAATATTTGATAAGGGAGCCTTGGATATACATGGGGAGATGACGGCCTCTTCAGTAGCTGGTGTTGGAAAAACTGGACAGCTACATGTAAGAGAATGAAACTGGACTACTGTCTAGCCCCATACACAAAGGTAAACTCAAGGTGGATCAAAGACCTGAATGTAAGTCATGAAACCATAAAACTCTTAGAAAAAAACATAGGCAAAAATCTCTTGGACATAAACATGAGCGACTTCTTCATGAACATATCTCCCCAGGCAAGGGAAACAAAAGCAAAAATGAACAAGTGGGACTATATCAAGCTGAAAAGCTTCTGTACAGCAAAGGACACCATCAGTAGAACAAAAAGACATCCTACAGTATGGGAGAATATATTCATAAATGACGTATCCGATAAGGGGTTGACATCCAAAATATATAAAGAACTCACGCACCTCAACAAACAAAAAGCAAATAATCCAATTAAGAAATGGGCAGAGGACATGAATAGACACTTCTCCAAAGAAGAAATTCAGATGGCCAACAGGCACGTGAAAAGATGCTCCACATCACTAATCATCAGAGAAATGCAGATTAAAACCACAATGAGATACCACCTCACACCAGTGAGGATAGCCAACATCCAAAACACAAACAACAGCAAATATTGGTGAGGATGTGAAGAAAAGGGAACCCTCCTACACTGCTGGTGGAAATGCAAATTAGTTCAACCATTGTGGAAAGCAGTATAGAGGTTCCTCAAAAAACTCAAAATAGAAATACCATTTGACCCAGGAATTCCACTCCTAGGAATTTACCCTAAGAATGCAGCAACCCAGTTTGAAAAAGACATATGCACCCCTATGTTTATCGCAGCACTATTTACAATAGCCAAGAAATGGAAGCAACCTAAGTGTCCATCAGTAGATGAATGGATAAAGAAGATGTGGTACATATACACAATGGAATACTATACAGCCATAAGAAGAAAAAAAATCCTACCATTTGCAACAACATGGATGGAGCTAGAGGGTATTATGCTCAGTGAAATAAGCCAAGCTGAAAAAGACAAGTACCAAATGATTTCACTCATATATGTAGTATAAGAACTAAGAAAAAAACTGAAGGAACAAAACAGCAGCAGACTCACAGAACCCAAGAACGGACTAATAGTTACCAAAGCAAAAGGGACTGGGGAGGATGGGTGGGAAGGGAGGGATAAGAGGGAAAAAGGGGCATTACGATTAGCAGATGTAATGTTGGGGGGGTACGGGGAGGGCTGTACAACTCAGAGAAGACAAGTAGTGATTCTATAGCATCTGACTACGCTGATGGACAGTGACTGTAATGGGGTTGGTGGGGGGCACCTGATGAAGGGGATAGTTTAATCACCATAATATTGCTCATTTAATTGTAGATTAATGATACCAAAATAAACTATTAAAAAAAAAGACAAAGGATACTTTGTCAGAATAAAATGGCAAATATGACAGTCATCATACATTAGGTGAAAAATCTATTCTTGATCTTCCTGGAGTTCTGTTCTCCTCTCTTGAGCTGTGATTGTCCAGATTTGGCAGGAGATTTCCTCGTCTAAAATACCTCCCCAAAGATATTGCAGAATGATTTAGATGTCATATGGCATGATCTGATGGGGTGGACAGATGGGGGGTCAAATCATACTGAACTGTACAGTGATAAAGTTATTTGCATTCCATTTCTTTTTCCATCCTGCTCAATTTATTAAGGAAGTGTCATCTGGAGCTACTGTGACTTTAATCCCTTTCTAACAGGTATTTCAACAGCCTCAAGCTCAAAGCCATTAATGGGAGACAGTACTTAAATAGAACCTAATATTTACCAACCAGAAAAAACATCCATCCAAACCACGAGTTTTATAGTTATAGAAATTGAATCTCAAATCACACTGACCCAGAAGCACTACCCAGACCTGTGCTGGCTGGCTTGATTATTCCACACTGGACCTCATTTTCAAAACCCTGGTCAACCCTCTCTGTGTGTTATTTCCATGTTCCTGTGTTCTCCACATTATTTCAGTTTCTTGGAGATGCCTTTTCACTCTAGGCAGATGGTGCTCATCTGAAATCCAATAAATATTTGTTGTTGCTTGTTGTATAGAAAATAAGGCTCTTATGTGCTTCATATTAAGAGGGAAATAAGAGGAAATATGTTCAAAGGAATGAGACCAAGAGAGTGGAGCAAAGTATGTCATATGAAGAACAGCTACAGAAGGAGGGAACATTAAACCAGAAGGAAAGACTTGGAAAGATGTGTTCACTGAATCATTGACATAAGGTTTGTACCATGTGACCTGATTTAGGAGCATGTATCAGAAGTTCCAGGAAAACAGACACTACCTAAACACAAGGAAGTGTATTTGATGAGTAGTGTGGTACAAAAATGAGATGGCCGTCCTGGGGGTAGGAGTGAGTTTCTCCATTTCTGAGGCTGTTCATCTGGTGGACCATTTGCAGAGATGTTGTACTTGATGTCTACTGTTGGTCCCCCAGGATACCAAATCCTAGGAATACAATTCTAAGCAAGCAGAGGAAGGGTCAGACATCACATGGGGCCATCTTTCTCTCCTATTCTTCCCATCTCTGAGATTCTGTGATTTGAAATAATAAGTAAATAGATTGCATGGCTTCCACTGGGCAGTCAAGCCAAATAAGGCACTAGAGGCAAACTCATTCTCCCAATGCCACAGGACTAGTACATATTTGTACTCAGAATCACACCAGTCTTTTGATAACTAATCCAGTGCTCTGTTCATCTTAGGAGGTGGCAAATAAAGTGTTCAGGCCTGTGTGAAGATGCTGCTTCTTTCCTAATTCTGAGTGAGCACAGCGGTGTCTGAACTGGACTCACTGCTTCCTTTCAGCACCTTTCCCTTCTACTTCTCTACCTAATAGATTCTCCACAAGGCAACCTGAGTGATCCTTTTAAAACTGTTAATTGCATCATATTGTTTCTTTGAAGTCCATCAAAGCCCTCCTTTAGACTTTTAATAAAATTCAAACTCCTCGATGACCCTCAAGGCCCTGTGTGGTCTGGGCCCTGGCTCACTCTCCAGTGCCATCCTCCAACATGTTTCCTGCACTCTGGGCTTTTTTTGGTCCTTCATACTAAAAGGCTCCCACCCTTATCACATGCCCCTCTTTCCTTGGATTATTGCCACCAACCCTATTCTTCCTTCAGACCTCTTCCTAGTCACCACTCATTCAGCAAACAAGACTCTCGGAGCCCCATGCAGCTCACATGGCAGTTGAAATCTGACATCTGTTTGTATGATTGACTGTCTGTTATTCCCCAGGCCATGACAGTAAAGGAAACTTGTACTACTTTTGTTCAGTGTTGTACCTTCCAGCACCATGGACAGAGTGGCCACAGAGTGCGCATCACTAACAAGCGAAGGCATGAATGTATAAAATCTCATACCTGGTGGCTCTGTTCACACGGGGTTCTAGAGACCAGGCATATTTTTTAGGGCCAGGAGAATCCAAACCTGATTATAGCCCAGGATGTCTGGAGTCATGCCTCAAATCAAGTGCTGATGATTATCTCCTTTTCCAATCTTACTGAACTGAGAGACCCAGCTGAAGTATTATCACACATTGGAGATCATCTAGTGAAACTCAGAGTCCTTCCCAAAAGTTCCAGCACTATGGCTCCTTCTTCCCTGTTATCCTTTAATTAATATTTTATCTGTTGGGTGTTGAGAAGAGCTTTCCATGCATGGTATTCCCCACATCCGCACATACAAATTGAAGGTAAGAAAGTCTGTTGCTTAACCGCCAGCAAGTGTCCTCTGTGGAATAACTGGAGGGCTGGGGGAGGGGCTCTTCAAGATGCACCATGATTCCAGTGCTTCATTTGCATCTGATCCACAAGACGGGAGTTTGAGTGGAAGGCAACCCCCTCTTCAGTTCAGACCTGGTACAGGCAAAGCTGGGCCTCTGTCCAAGAACTCTGCCTCTCTCCAGCCCTATAACCAGAATCAGGGAGCTGGAGTTATCAGAGGCCAAGACTAGGAATGAGAGTCTTTGCTCTTTCACTGACCAGCCCCGGAACCATGGCAAGTTGTCTGCCCAGTCAGACCTCAGTCATCTTCTCTGTACAAGGGGTGAGACTAACCCTACATCATGGTGAGAAACCAAAATTTTCAGAACTAGAAAGACTCTTAATCCCTTCTTTTCCTTTAACTGACAAAAGCTATTGGAATTAAACTGGTGGAGGAGAAAGCACTTTACAAAGTAGTATTGAAACACAAGGTATTATTTTTATGATGATGATTATTCTTCCAGGGGACCACAGGGCAAAGCAGCACTTTTCCTGGTAGGGAAGGAAAAGCTGTGACCTGAACCCCTTGGAGGTCTGCCTTGTTATCTGAATTTTATTAGTCTTGTCACTTGGCATAGCTCTTCCGGCAACTCTCTAGGTGATGAGGGATCTCTGTGTTCCTATGGCTTGTTGGATGCTTTATCTTACTTGAACTTCACTTATAGCCCTGGGAAATGGATGGAGAGGGATGAATGTCCTCAGCTTACAGATGTAAGAGCTGCAGTTAAGAGACATAAAGTGACTTGCCCGGGGTCACACAGTGAGGCAGTGGCAGAGCTGGGACTAGGAACCAGTCTTCGCATTTCCTGTCCAGAACCCTATTCACTGCAGAACATTATCTCCTTCACCAAATTCTGATCCATTTGTAGCTGTGCAGGGACTTCCTCAAACCCTGACGATGTGGGATTGCAGTCAATACCCACTTCTGGTTCAGCTTGGTGGAACCTTTGGGAGCCACAGAAAGTGGTCTGACCACCAACATCTCCACAGAATCAGAAACCTGTTTTTGTTTTCGGTTGCTGCATAACAAATCACCACAAACCGAGCAGCTTCTCCCAACACTCATTTATTATCTCTTAATTCTGTAGAAGTCTGGATTAGAGTTTCTAGAATGTCTGCCCAGGGTCTCACCAGGCTGAAATCCAGGGGTTAGCTGGGCTCTGGTTCTCATCTGGAGTTCAGGTCTGCTTCCCAGCTCACTGGTGGTTGCCAGAAGTTTCCTCCTTGTGATTGTGGGGCCAGGACCTTTGTGTCCTTTCTGGCTGTCACACAGGGGCTTTCAGCTTCTAGTGGTTGCCTGCATTCTTCATCACATGCCTCGTCCTCCTTCAAGCCAGACAGGGTGGCAAATTCTTCTCATTCTTTGAACCGCTCTGACTTCCACTCTGCTTTTAAAGGGCACAACTGATTGGGGTCAGGCCCACCTGCATAATCTCTGTATCTTCAAGTCAACTGATTTGGGGCTTGAATTCCATCTGAAGAATCTTTTCACAGCAGTACCCAGGTTAGTGTTTGTATGATGGAGGGACAGGACTCTGAGACTCACATTACCACACTGTGTATCCATTCATTTTACAAGCATTGCTTCTATGGCAGACCCTGTCAGGCACTGGGGAGATGAAAGCGAATACACCACAGCCTCGCCCTTTCATGGAGAAGATGGGAGGGAAGGGTTGACCAGCGATTAAAACATAGGCTTTGGGGTCAGCTACACTTATTTTCTGTAAAGTCTTAGCACACTGTCTGCAGCATAGTGGCACTTGGTAAAACCATCATCACCATCTTACATAAGTGTCATAAATGGTAATTACAATACCATCCTAATTATATGACAAGGAAGAAAACAGCACTAAGGGAACACAGAAGGGCCTGCGAATTACTCTGCTGGAAGAAGTTAGGAAAATTTACCAGAGGAGGAGAAACTTGGGCTAGGTTTTCAGGTATGAGTAGGAAATGCCAAGCAGTGTAAGCCTGGGGGTCAGAGAAGATAGAGGTAAAAAGGAGGGGACACCATCTCTTCTGTAAACTTCCCAATCTGCCAGCAGGGTGCAGAAACCCCCACTACGCTATGGTCATTATGCTATCATTGTTCTAACCACGCTGCAGTAGTGATTTCCGATGTGACTATGATTATTATATATGGTATTTATTGATTAGCAAGGATGATAATGTGTTGAACCAAAGCAGAGCCCACAGAAACTGGGAGAGGCAGGCTGGCAGAAGAAGAAGAGATCAAAGTGGTGGGTTTTGGTGCTCCATGGAGCAGGGACTGTGGGGGAGGAAAATGCCCGAATGACAGTTGGTGCCTCCTGGGTGAATGAGACCTGACATGGTCTTGGGGGGCAGATGCTGGCTGCAAGCTGGCTCGTCTTGCAAGGGATGTTTTCTCCTTTTGCTAACAAGACACTAAATACATCACTTGATGTTAATGGAAGATAGTAAGGATCTGATCAGATCATTCTTTGGATTCTGACCATTAGGCATTTCCTGCCCTGGTCAGGGATTCGAATTCACAGGTCTTTAAATGTGTATTTCTGATCTGACTGCTTGGATTTGTCACTCTAAACCAGGGGTCAGCAAACTTCTGTAAAAGGCCAGAGAGTAAATATTTTAGGCTTTATGGATTTTCCAGTCTCTGTTGTCCTGCTAGGTCTCTGCTGTTGGCCATGTGAAAGCAGCCATGGGCAGATGTAAACATGTGCACATGGCTGTATTCCAGTCAAACTTTAATTACAAAATCAGACGGCAGGCTGGGTTTAGCCTGTGGGCCACAGTTCACTGACTCCTGCTCTCAATCCTACTGTGAGACCCAGAGACCTTTGACTGAAGTTAATATGTAACAATAGACACAGAATTTTTTTATTACCTGTCGAGCTATTAGCACCTCCATATAAACACCCAGAGAAAAGATTGCAGTGATTCATTTGACAATTACTTTCATGCTATCTTTAGGGAGAAAGTTGAGGGCATTGATCCACAGAATGGGCTTAAGGGCCACACAATAGAGGATGGAGTCCTGCCTTGTTCCTCATTAGTTGTATGGCTTTGGGCAAGTCACTAAGTCTCTTTGTGCTTCTTACTTTACAAAATGGAGTAATAGTACTCATCTTAAAGGCATTTTTTAAGAATTAAAAAGGAAAACAGAAGTGAAGCATGTAGCATATTGCCTGGCACAGACTAAGCATTTCAGGATGGAGGTATGCAGAGAGTGTGAGGAGCAGTGGCCTGTCTGGAAGTAGGCGAGCAGATACCATGGCCAGGGACCTTCAGGGAAGCAGATACTTGGGCCGGTGTGGGGAGTAGAAAGTTATTAAAAGGCAATCAAATTTGATACCACCAACCTACTGTGCAGGACATCTCTGACAAAAATTTGGATATGGACATTCTTCTTTATTTCAAAGTCCTGTCCTGTCATCCCCAAGAGGATGGGGACAGAAGGAATACCTCCTGTGTGCTTTCATTCAGCTGAGCTCAAAAAAAAGGTTACTTATCTCAACCTATGTTCCTTTGTCATCTGCTTCAAATGGCTATTTTTAAAAAGTAATGGAAATAGAGGTGTGAAGGCAGAGGTTCAGTTGGCCTGCCTCTAAATTACTGGGAGAAAAAAAAGGCCATCTTGACTAATTATTGAGCTGAGCTGTGTTCAGATGGAGGCTTACTTGGTATCACGCATTGAGGTTCTGAGACCAGGCAAACTAGCTCTGGTCAAATGCAGCAATTCCACTGATGAGGCCACTTCATCTAAGACCCTGGGCCTGGGTGGCAAATCATCCCATTTGTCGCAGCTGTAAATCACTCGGCACTTCCTGGGAGCTGGAGTGATTCATTTTAATTGCCCAGCTGCTGGTCACTTTGTTCCGGCCCTGCAGTAGGGGGAGGGCCCTGGGCTCCTGTGGTGAGTCCCAGGGGTGGGGAGCTGGGGTTTGGACAACAAGCTCTAAGGAAAGCCTAGTGCTCTGTAAGCTAATGTACTGCAGAGCTATGTTTCAAATAGGATGGTCTTACATTACTGTTTCTTTTTTTCCCATTTAGGTAAGCTATGGGAGTACAGCCTGGGTACGATTCGCAAGAGAATGTATGCAGATCTGTTCGCTTATTTTTAAAAATGTATTAATTCTTTGGTTCACTCTCTAAGCCTCAGTTTCCATACCTGCAAATGGAGATAATTCCATCTCAGGAACTGTAAGAATGTGCTGACTAGGCCACGTCTTGCACTTAGCCGAGACACAGCAGGGTTCAAGATGTCACGGTGAGGGTGATGGTGGAGATGGTGATGATTTAGCTTCTAGGACCCTCACTCTCCTCACTCTCCTCCTGCCTTGCACTTTGGTCCTGCTTAGCCGCCTTTGCTGGTTCTTCCTTTCTGCTTAATCGCAACCTTTTTTTTTTTCCCAGATCTCAGACCCCAGGCCTCTTCCCATAATTGTCTACAATCTTGCCTTAGACGATCTCCTACAGTCCCACTACCTTTATATGTAGATACTGATAACTCCCAAGTTTAAATTTCCAGGCTCTTCCCTGAACTCTAAACACGTGTATCTAACTGCCTACTTGACCTCAAACCGGAAATACCTAAATCAGAATACTTAATGAGCTCCCACCAAAAAGCACCAAATAAGTACAATGTAACCTACTGACTATCCTCCATCTTTTCCATCTCAGGCGATGACACCGCTGTCCACTCTGCTGTTCAAACCAAACACTAGGGAGACATTCTGACTTTTCTCTTTCCCTTGCCCCACATTTCTTCCATCAGATCTAATCATCTCCCCATACAGTCCCAATAACATTCCAGATACTAGGAAACAGTATCACATTTCATTGCTTCTTACAGCTATGGATATAATGAGAGTTCCTGTGGCCCAGGATTCTCACCTGGCCCTGGTTGATTAGCTCACTGCACACCTGTGGGCAATACATGGCTGTTGACTCTATATAAAGAGCTCCGATCAGTGCTCTGGGCACGACATGGTGGCACGGCTGCAAGGCTGCAGGAGAGCAGAGCAGAGGCTGGAGCGGTGGCAGCACCGAGGACAGAGGCCCAGAGGACGGCTGTGCGGGATGACTGTGCAGGCAGAGGAGCCCAGAGGCAGAGACTGGCTTGCTACATACAGTCTCGCTCTGAGTGAATGGGATTTTAGTGACTGACCTGCCACCTCAAAATAAAGTTGGGTAGAACACTTTCACCCCAAGAACAGTTTTGCTGTCAATTTCTTTGGTCACATTGAATCCATAGTGAACTTGCCTGGGCTGAAACCCATTGGCAAGACAACAACCCATGTCCATGTGATAGCCAAAGGGATCTTTTCAAAGTATAAATTAGGACCATGGTGTTCCCCACCCCACTTAAAATTTGCCGCACTTAGAAAGTAGAATCCTAATGCCCTACCACCGTCAACCTGGTGCAGCCTACACCTAATCGCATCTTATACCATCTTCCCTGTCATTGCTAAGCTCCACCCTCACTCAGCCTGTAGTGCCGAGAGCACACCAAATTCTTTCTCACCTCAGGATCTTTGCAGTTATTGTTCCCTCTGCTTGGAACTCACTCCCCTGAAATAGTCCCCAAAGTGCCTCCATTAATCCCTTAGGTTTATGCTCAGAGGTCACATCATGTATGCCATGCTAAGTGTTGTCTCTGTCACCCATCTCTCTCTCATCTTACCTTGTTTCCTTTTTGTCATAGCACTTATGAAAGTCTAAAGTGACCTTTATATATCTTTATGTAATTATATACTTATTGATTGATTGATTTACTTTTTATCTGTCTTTCTCCACTAAAATGTAAGTTCAGTGAGGGCAGGGGTCTTATCTGTGTCATTCTTTGCTATATCTCTGGCACCTAGTATAGTGCCAGGCACAAAGCAGGTGCTTAATGAATATATACTGAATAAATGACTGATACAGAGTTTTACTGAGGACTGACTATATACCAAGCCTAATGGGAAATAACTAAGAAGTTTCTCCTTAAAGGAATCAGCTTAATAGAATGAATGTCACCCACACAGAAGCAACTCTTACTTGGGCTGGGATAAACCACACAGGGAATCACTGATTAAGTGCTAAGAAAGTGCAGAGGTGGGAAAATCCATGTCCAACTGGGAAAAGTCAGGGAGGACAAGATGGAAGAGGGGCCATTTAACTGGGTTATGCAGGTCAGAAAGGCTTTGAGCATTCTGAAAAAAGAAAGGCATTTCCTGGAGCAGGAGTAGCCTGTGCTGTGGTGCTGCCTTGCCAGTGGGTTTCAGGCCTGGGCAAGTTCGCTATGGATTCATTGTGACCAAAGAAATTGACAGCAAAACTGTTCTTGGGGTGAAAGGGTTTTACCCAACTTTATTTCCAGGTGTCAGGTCAGTCACTAAAATCCCGTTCACTCAAAGCGAGTCTGTATGCAGCACGCCAGTCTCTGCCTCTGGGCTCCTCTGCACAGTTGTCCCACACAGCCGTCCTCTGGGCCTCCATCCTCACGCTGCCACCACTCCAGCCTCTGCTCTGCTCTCCTGCAGCCTTGCAATCATACCACCGTGTCGCACCCAGAGCACTGGGCGGAGCTCTTTATATAGCGTCAACAGCCATGTATTGCCCACAGGTATGCAGTGAGCTAATCAACCAGGGCTAGGTGAGAATCCTGGCCACAGAAACTCTCATATTATCCACAGGTGCACAGGTGGGAGAAGAAATGACCGAGCAAGAATTTCATTTTGCCCCAAATGTATGAACCACCCAGAAGCCACTGTTATCAGATGCCTACTGGATACTGCAGAAATTGCTTGATATCCATTTTTTCCTTACTCCTCATTACCCTCTTCAGGCCAGGTAGGCATATTCCCCCTTGACTAAATAAGGAAACAGATTCAGCGAGATGAAATAATTTAAGGTCACAAAGCAAGTGATGCAGCTTGAATGTGAACCTAGATCTATTGAATTGGGATGGTGTGATTTAATTGTGGTGAAAGTAGATCCAGCTTGGACCAGGGCTACCACCCTCATCTCTCAAGTTTTACCTTCTCAGATCCCAAGTACCACTTACCCACAATTCCTAGATACAGAGGGATATTTGGCATCATACTGGTGTTAAAAATGAGACTTCCTCCATATGTATTTTTGGGTTTAAGTTCTTAGAAGAAGCTACCCTCTTTTTATAGCCAGCTGCTTGCTGGCTAGCCCATGATACCAAAACGTATGGTTTCCCTGTATCCAGGGCCCTTCCTAGAGCTCCTGGTATTGGCTGATCCACCAGCTGGTTCCAGAAGTGAGGTGGGTTCCAGGGCCCTGCCCTGCCCCTGTGTGCCACGTGTGGGCCTGGGTCGTCATCTGGGGCAGCCCAATATATCTGTCATTTGAAGTCCTTACAGTTGGTAGCATATTTAAATGTGGGATGTGTGGCCTTTTTGAAAATAGACCCTAACTCATCAGCAAATGGGATATAACAATGCATGCTTCTGCTTTAATTAATGTTTGGTTAGCTCCAGCACAAGGAGCTTATTAAAAGGAGCTATTTTACTTACAATAACCAATTGAAAATCCTCCATTTGCCAGGTATTTTTTGACTCTCTCCAGTTCCCTGCATACTCAGACCCTCCCTCCCACGTATCCCCGACCAAGCTAGCAGGGCAGCCCTGGAGGCAGGGACCAGGCCCTCTTCCTCTCCTCAGCCAACTCCCTAATCATTTCATCAAAGGGACACAGAGCTGTTTCTGGGACAGGAGGAGAATTATTCAGTAGGAGTTCAGAAGCTGTGTAGACCTCCTCCTGCCATTTATTAACTGTGATTCAGGGCAGGTTCTTCCACATCTCTGAGCCTTGGTTTCATGTATGAAATGGGGATGGTAACAGGAACAATCCTGAAGCGTTGTGAGGATGAGATGTAATGTGCATAGCAGGGCACCTGGACCATGGTAGGTAGTTGGTAGAAGCAGCTTTCAGAAATGACAGATGACATGGAGAGGAGTTTCAGCATGCTGCTAAGTGAAAAAGGCAGGTTATAATGCGGACTACTATATGGTCCCATTTGAAAACAACTTTGGTGGAGGCAAGCATCTGAAAGTATATAAACTAAGATAGGAGTCATCTAGGTGGTGGGATTATGGCTTTCTTTCTTTCCCAACTTATTCTTTTTTTTTTTGGATTTTCCAAATGAATTCCTATAATATTTATAATATGTTGAAAACCTAGAACATACTGGTTGAAATTATGGACTATGGGGTCATCCAGCCTGGGTTCAAATTGCAACTTCTTCTCCTACTGGCTATGTGACCTTAAGAAAGTGACTTCGTCTCTGTGAGTTTAAGCAGAATCATCTTTAAAATAGAGATAATAGCAATACCACATCACATAGCCTTGAAGTATGCTCGCTATTCTTTCATGGCCAACTTGGTGGGTGGCAAAGACTCAGGAGGAAGGAAGGGACCGATATACACAGGGAAGTGAGGGAAAGTCTCTCTGAGGGGTATTATTGAAGCTGAGAGCTAAAGGTTGAGGATGATCTAGATATATGGAGAATCTGGAGGAACAACATTCTAGACAGAGGAAATAGGAAGAACAAAGGTTCTGAGACAAGAAAAGGCTTCAGTTGTTCAAGGTAACTGACAGCTCAGTGTGAGCCTGGAGAATGAGGCAAGGACTAGATCAAGGAAAGCCTCTGAAGCCAGGGCATGGGCTCTGGATTTAATGTTTTAAAGTCCAGCTCCAAGTGCCACCTCCTCCTAGAGGCCTGCCTAGCTGCACATCCTACCCTCATTTTTCATTTCTCTGAACTCGTACTTTTCTGGTCAGTACCAGTCTTTGTTCTGCTCATTTTCACGGTTACCACCACACTAAATTATTAAATAATTAAGAGTTTTCAGATTACTTCATAATTCCTTAGAAAGAACCTAATACAGTTTCAGTATTTGTTATGTTTTTCTCTGAGCTATCTACAGAGGAAAATATTTCTTAAGCTAATAAATGGCAAAAACATGATTGTGCAAGGAATCATTTATTCTTTGAATTAATAGACTTATTTCAAAAATTTAGAAGCATCCAACTTGAGAAACTGGTATCTCAGATATAGCCATAATTCTTATGTAATTTAAAATCATGTTTCCTCAGAATCTTTGCTCTGCAAGATGGTTGTAGTAGAGCAAATTGTTGCATAAAGTTAAAATAATAAAACTTGTTTCCTTAAAAATATTGTAAATGACTGATGTCTCAAAATTTAGACAGGCTCTTGGTGAATCTCTGTTGATAAATTTGCCTGAGTTATTATAGATATAATTGACTTCGGATCTTTCCCTTTTTCCCTCAGGAGTCCTCACCAAGAATGTCCTCCAATAGGGACATAATTGGAGACACAGTTGTCATATATTGCAGAATGTCCTTTTATTTTTTAAGGCTTAGTAATATTCTACTGCATGTATTTACCACCTTTGCTTTATTCACTCATCTGTTGACAGACATTTAGATTGTTCCACATGTTAGCTATTGTGAATAGCACTGCAATGAATATGGTAGTGCTAATCTCTTTTCAAGATCCTGATTTCAATTCTTTTGTATAAATACCCCAAAGTTGGATTGCTGGATCATATGATGGTTCTATCTTTAATTGTTTTGGGTAATCTCTATATTGTTTTCTATAGTGGGTGTACAGTTTGAATTCCTGCCAACAGTGTACAAGGGTTCCAATTTCTCTACATCCTTGTCAACAGTTGTTATATTTCAGGTGTATTTCTTGTTCATGACATATTTATATGATGTGTTGGTTGGAGGCTCTTTTCTCCTCACCTTCCCTCTGGGGCCAAGATGGACAAAGCAGCCATCATCTGGAACATCCCCCATTGCATACTGGCTCTTAAAGCTTCTTCCCAGTAGTGACACGTGTCACATCTGTTCATATTTCATTAGCCAGAACAAATAGAACAGTGGCATCTAGCATCAGGATAGAAAAGGAAGAGCAACCCTACACTGTGCATGAGAGGCAGAGAGCTATAGGAATATGTGGTGAGCAGCATTCATGGCAACCCCAAATTCTCATCCACAGAAATCCTCTAGGAAGAAGTCTTCACTTCACGGTCACTGTTTTACAGAGAAAGAGCTTGAGGCTCAGAAAAGATAGTGTTTGGTCATGTGTTTTCTAAGTGACGGGATTGAAACTAGGACCCTAATGTCTTTCCATGCTTCTTACATTCTTGCTGCATCTCTGTCAAATGCTGGCACTGTGCTGGGGATGCAGCAGAGAAGAAGCCTGCCTCAGTCCTTGCCCTCATACTGACAGTCTACTCCTGGTGCAGTCCTCCATACCTGCCTCCTCTCTCTGCCTCATGTGCTACCTGGCTTCAGAGTTGTTCTCTTCCACCCCTGCACAACTAGATCATGAGCATCTGGACAGCAGGGGTAGGATCTTCACCTTTGGTTCCTCCACGACCTCTGATATGTTAGGCACTCACAAATGTTCCTTGGATTGAACACAAAATTGAAAACAAAAATCACTTTGGATGCCAAACATTTGTTCTCCCCTTATATCCCCCAATGTGTTCCCCAAACTAGTGTATTAATAGAGATTTGCATGTGCTTTGCCAGTTTATTACAGAGAACATTAACTCTCTATCAGCGTATTTTTGAAGAGATTAATAAGATCATCAACAGTACACCTCATAAATCACTCTGAAAATTGTCAAAGTAATTTCTTAGTCTCTCTTTTTTCTTCCAAGGGATTCTACTTGTCCCAGTGACTTATACTGAATCAACAGTTCTAATTAGCAGTCATGAAAACTCAAGCTTTGAAAGCCATGGTAGATTAGAAAAGAATTTTCCAGAGATGTCAAACTTCTTCTGTAAGGGATGTCATGTGTCTCATTGATTGGGTTTAGGTGAGGAAGGGAAGTTTGTTGGAAGGAGAATGAAGTTGGGACAACATGAAGAGGCAAGGACATGTGACTTAGGTCCCTGTTTGGCCTCCAAGGGCTCAGCAGATCACCTGTCATTTACTGCATGTGTGCTCTTGACCCAGTGGGATTGTCAGGCAAGGGCCTGTATTATTTTACATCTCATAGCTCTGAGTTCTGACATAACCTAGAAGCTGAATCCTGGCCCAGACTGGAAGCCAAGTTTGTTCTCAGTCTGCAAGGATTTAAGGAGTCAATGTTGAATAATCTGTGATGCTTTGTTCACTGACATTTATTTGACAGCTATTTATCAAGTACATTCTCTCTGCTGGGTCTTGTGCTGATGGTATGTCACAGGCTTACCAGAGGAACGACCTTCTAAGCTGAGTCCTGAAGAATGAGTTCACCAGGGAAAGGTTGTGTGGTAGGGGAGATTGTTATAGGCAGAGAAAGTAACAAGAACCAAAGATATTGGGAGTGAAAAAGAAATAGTTCTCCCAATGGAGGAACAGTAGAGGGATACAGAAGGAACCTTGGTGGGGAGGGTACAGGGTAGTGGGAAATGAGGCTGAGGAGGAGGCCATGCAGAGTCCTGGGGTACTGGAAGAAGTCTGTGGTAGAAAGGCAGTGACAGACAGAGCAGAAGGTGACATGAGGCAATTCACATACTTTGAGATATCTTTCTACGCTCCAGGGTGGAGAATGGATTGGGCCGAGTTGGTAACAAGAATGGAGGTGTGGACATGAATAGGAAATATCAAGGGAGCCCGTTCCAGAGGTGATGAGTACCTGGTCCACCCGGTCACATCAAGGGTGGAGAACAAGTGAAGAGAAGTAGATCTAAGAGGCAGAATCTCTATTTGAAGACTGATTGGCTGTAGAGGGTCAAGGAGAGGGCTCCCTAAATTTTTAGGGCTCCAATTTTGAGTGACTCTTTTGTGCCAGACATTCTACAAGATGTTTATATTTATTCCTCATTGCACACTATGAGGGAAGTAATATTTAGCTCTATTTTATGAGTGGGGAAACTGAAGCTTGGCCAGGTTAGGTGTCTTCTCAATGCACAGTTAGTCTGAGTCTAGAGTTCACCTTTTAACCCCTAGGTTATCCCCTCTCCCTAGGATTCTGGTTAGGGCATCTTAGAAGAGAATAATGACATTTTCTGAGATGGGGAGCCCTAGGGAGAAGCATACATTCCAGTAGGATCTTTCCCATTATTGCAAATGTAGAACCAGCTACCACAAGGCCCTGGATGACGACATTTACAACTTTGTACTTCCCAACCTGCAGCCAAGTCCACTGTATCCTCTTTCTGCATCTTGTCTGGATGGGCACTCATCTTGAGACCCGGCTCCTGTCCCTTAGCTTCTCTTTAGCACCCCGGTGAGGATGGGGGCTCCTTTAGCTTCTTAGCAGTTACCATTTAAATTAGTAATAGATATCTTCCTGTGGATGAGAAATGGGATAGGCCCCAGGGGGAAGAAAATGCCTGAGATAAAGGAGGAGGAGAGATACCTGATATATAGAGCAGTCGGTGGGGGAGCAGCTGTGTTAACCATGGACAAGGTACCTACTTCATTTCAAGTCTTTTTCCCCATCTGTATATAAAACACAAGAGAGGGGATAATGCTTGCCTGCCTCATGGTTGTTGGAAAGATCAAATACAATAATAGGTGACTGCTTTGAAAATCAAAACACTCCTTACAAATGAGAGAACTTAAAAGTTCTGATATCGCAAGTTAGAAGCAGAGACACAAGTGCTAGAAGGTACCTTGGAGATCATCAAGGTCATCCTGATTATTTTACAGGTGAGGAAAATCAGGCCGAGGCTCAGAGAGATTAAATGACTTTTCCCAAAGTCACTCTCAAAATTAATGTTGGAGCTAGGTTTAGAATGCAAATCCCTGACCCCAGCTATGGGTCCTTTCTGCTGTATTGCTGTGGTAGGATAGAACAGTTAACGACCCGGTGGGTTTTGGAGTCAAATCAACTGGGATGTGACCTCCAGCTTTGTCACTTATTAACTGAGTGGTTTTGGCCAATTTATGTAATGATTTTGAACCTCATTTTTTTCTATCTGTAAAAATGGAACACTTAAAATTGCTAACTGAAAGGATTATTATGAAGATTAAATGAGATCCTGCATGTAGATACTGGATAAACAGTACAAATGACTATTACTCTGATTAAAACCACTTACTGTATGTTTGCTACCCCTGTCCTTCAACTGAAGACCCATCTACTCTAAACTTCAGAGAGGTTTCCGGCCCAGCCCAATGCATCCCCGACCTTAATTTGGTCTCCTAGATATTTTCCTGAGGGAATCAGAGGGGAGGCCAAAGAGAACATCATTCCCTAATGTTTCCCAGTACTTGCTTTAGCTTAACCCAAAAGTTCCTTGGAGGGCCTTAGTTCAAAGCCTGGTGAAGAGGCTGTATCCTTTTCTAGTCTAGTTTGAATATTCAATGCAATTAACTAAGGAAGGGTGGAGGGGGAGATGGAGTTTGATTGATTTAGAATTGGACGGTCCATTCTATTTTCTCAGGGAAATCCTTATTCAGAGGTGTGAAGGGACTGGAAAATTAAGAGAACTCAAAGGTGTGACCAGATCTCACTCTAGGGAATTGTACTTTACACCATTAACAATAATATTCAGGATGAGACTATCTTTCAAAGTTAATGCACCAGAGAATAATGAAAGCTTTGAATCCAGGGAACTGTCATTAAAAAGAGTTCCAGGTTCAGCCACCCCCAAACAGCCAGGGATGATACAAAAGGCTAGAGGCTGAGCCTATCTTCTTGATAAACATGAACTGTGAATCATTATCACAGTAGGTTTAATCACATCTTGACTATATGCAAAAGGCTCTTGCCTCTGCTCAGGTTCCCTGTCCAACTTCAGTCTATGTGAATTTTAGTTAAAAGTTTCAATTTGCTTACTGCTCCCTCTCTTCTTTTATGGAAATGATTGCAGAGGGGCATAACATAATAGCATATACATATGCATTTCTGATAAGACATGGAAGTTTGAGGTTAGACTTTTACATGAATTATACAAATAACCCTTTATATTAGAGGCCTGTTCCAGTTTTCTAAACACAATGAATTCTATTAGCTTACAATTCTTGCCAAAGTTCAGTGACCAATTTCTTATTTTCTCCTTATTTGATCTCATGGTAACTTTTGACATAGATGTTTATGCCCTCCTCTTTATTATGCTCTCTTCACTTGGTTTCCAGGCCACCAGATGCTGGTTTTCCTCCTCCTTCATGGGCTCATCCTTCTGAGTCCCTTCTGATGGTTCCTCGTGACCTCTAAATGCTCAAGGCTTCAGGGCTTGGCTCTTTCTTCCTCTATCTAGACTCACCCTCAAGGTAACTTCATCCAGTCCTACGGCTTTATATACTGTATGTTCATGATTCCTAAAGTGTCAAATTCCTTCTCTTGCACCTCCATACTCATGAGCCTGTTCTATATTTCCTCTTGGTGACTAATAGACATCTCAGACCTAACATGATCCAAACTGAACTTTTGATTTCTCTCCATTCCATGTATGTTCCTCTACAATGCTTCATCTCAGGAAATGGCATCACCATTCTTTTAGTTCCTGAGACCTAAAACATTAACTGCTTTCTACCCCATGTCCAATCCACCAGAAATCCCCTTCATCTGCCTTCAAGATACATTCTGAATCAGACCACTTCTCACCAACTCCACAGCTATCACCCTACTCCAAGCTCAAAATATCTTGCTTAGATTAATGCAATATCCTTCTAACTGTTCTCCCTTCCTTAAATCTGTAATAGACTATTTTCTACACAGCAGCTTGCAGGATTTCTCAACCTCAAAAATACTGATGTTTGGGGCCATATAATTCTTTGTGGTGAGAGATGTCCTGTTCCCTGGGCTGTACTCATTAGATCAATAGGCCCTCCCCACCCCCCGCCTTCCAAGTTTTGCCAAACAAAAATGTCTCCAGACCTTGTCAAATGTCCCTGAAGGGCAAACTTATCTCTTATTGAGAACTGCTGAGTTAGAGAGGGATTCTTTAAAAACGTAAAGTAGAACAAATCACTTCCTGTTCTAAACTTCCCACTGGTGGTTGCCAGTGGCTTGGGAGGAGGAAATGGAGAATTATCAATTTACTGGCATAAAGTCTCAGTTAAGTAAAATGACATAAACTCCAGAGATTTTCTATATAACATTGCAAGTATATAGTCAACAATAATGTATTGCACACTTAAAATTTTGTTGAGGGTAGATCTTATGTTAAGCATTCTTATCACAAAAATCAAAAAAAAAATGTTAGTTCCTGACAACAGTTCACAAGGCATGAGCTATTCCTCCTGCCTGAAATATGCTTCCTCTGCCTTTTGTTTGAGTAATATCTACTCATCCTTTCAGTCCTAGCTTAAACACATCTTCCACTAGGAAACCTTCCCTAGTCTGTCTCCTAATCTAGGTCTAGGTCCCTATTCCATGCTTCCCATAACATAGTGTACTTCTTCCTCTGACACAGTGTCCATCACACTGCATTGTAATTGCCTAGCACTGGCCTGTGAACTCTTCGAGCGCAGAACTGGGCCTTCCTTATCACTGTATCCCATCCTTATGTGCATAGCATAAGGCCTGGGACAGTTCTTTTAAGTAACTGTATGGTGGCCTGATTTGGAGTTGCAGACTGAGCCTGGCCTGTAAAACAATAGGGATATGATATCCACCCTGACTGAGACCTGGGAAGCAGATACAATGATAATGCTAGATAAAGCCATGTCTTAGCAACTGTCCTTCTTTTATTTGGTAGTTCTACAGTTACTCTGGTAAAACATTAAGGACAATCTCTGCTCTTACAGAAATTCTTGCTAAGAAGAACCCTTCAATGAACAGATAATTTCTGAGTATATGCTATGAGCTGGACACTGGGCTGGATGCCAGACATCTGCTGATGGATAGGAAGTTACATACGTAGGAGTTGTGGAGTTTACATTCCAGCATACATGATGGTCATTTAGTGCATAATAACATAATAAGTTACTTAATTGCTATGAACATCAGGCAAAGTAGGGACAGAGGAAGGGAAACATGCAGGTAGAGAGAACTGCCAAGGAAAGGTCTTGAGCTAAAAAGACAATGAGTGGTGCATTTCAGGAACCTGAAGGAGTCTAGCATGGCTGCCACACAGGGAGGGAGGAAGAAGTGCTTCGGGGAAGTGTGGATGGAGACAGGCAGAGGCCAGAACAGCCTGGGCATTCCCTTCACCTTCGCTCCCAGGAATTGTCTCCAATGGCTTCACTTTTAGGCCATCTGCTCCATATTTATTTCATCTTTATAACTGTGAGCTTGCCGTTCTCCTGACTCAAACCAACAATTCCTTCCTCCATTGAAGTCCTATTCCTATTCATCCTTCGGTGCTAGGCTCAGGTGCTTACTATAACACGAAGAACAAGAGCTCAAAGAGCCACAACCAATAAGGAGTGAAAAAAGGCCCAGTCGTGATTGGATAACAGTGAACAGTTCAGCTTCATTGGGACAAAATATGTCTTTCTAGGGAGTTCAGGTCAGAATATGACAGATCTTGGCATTTCTAAGTGATTTGTAAGGAAAACATGTATAGTGGATAGTTAAGAACACGTATTTTGGAGCTAGTCAGACCTTAGCTCCCTACTTCATTAGCTGTGTGACCTAGAGAAACCTCCCTCACCTCTTTGAATTTTAGTTGTTTTTTTCCAGGCAGGGGTAATTAAACCTACTTCATATGTGTAGGCTTGTTACAGGTTAACCTAGGGTTGTTAAGGATTTAAATAGATAATGCATGCAAAGTATTTATAACTGTGTTATGTACATGGTGTTAAAAAATATTATCATTATCATTATGATCCATCTTATTATTATCATTATGATCCATCTTATTCTTCCTTAACTAAATTGCGAGTTCATTAAATGAGATAACACATAAATCCCAGCACCGTGCATATCTCATGGTAAATTATAGACAAATGCAAGTTTCCACTTTTCCCCAATCTCTTTTATAAACAAGGACCGTGTCTTTCACTACTTTTTCAGATATTTAATGAATGTTCAATAAATATTTGCTGAATATTGACTCAGTGTGCTTTGCCGCTGCTAATATCTAGCACTGGGCTACGCACATGCTGAGGACTAATAATATTCACTACTAGAGAATCTTTGCATACTTATTTTTCAAAATTAGAATGGGACTAGGAAGAAAATCTGGGGCCAAATTTATATCAAATACCCTAAGATAAGGAAGATCTCAATAGTTGGGAAAACTTGGTATGGCAACTGTTTTTCTTCTCTCATTCAACTATTAAGAAAATACCAACAGAATTTCAGGGAAATGGATTTGGTTTGAAACTCCAATTGCTCCATGGAGAGGGTGACCCAGTGGACCAAATGGCCAGCAACTGTGGTAATGTGCGGGGAATTGTGATAATCACAGGATCAGCAGGCCTTTGTTTAATGTTCCATTTACTAAGTAGGAACAACTTTTCTTGAGTCTTTAAAAGTAACTCAAATCAGCTTCACTCACTTGATTTCCCTTGAGAGAAGTAGTCTACCAAAGGGAAATGCTGTAAAACATTTGTCTTTTCAGGTCTGATGGATCCCTTCACACAGGCATCCTCTGAGTTGAGACACTGAAAGTCAGGATTGGTAAAAGAGATACATAAGAAACCTTTATTAAAGAGTACATTGATTTAAACACCCCACTCCCATGATGGCGTTAGATCAGAACTTAAGTAGAAACCTGATCTTTCATATAGCTTTCTAGGAATGATTCAATCTCAAAGAAAGGTTCATTTCTATTATCAGTTTATTGTAACTGACATGTACAGAAAATAAATAATATGGTGTCATATGAATAAACTCTGTTGGCTGTTCTTTATCAGGGAGTGAAGCAGTTGTAGCCCATCCTATTTAGCATATTATGACATACAATTTCTACAGTAATTCACATGGTTTATACCAGTGGTTCACAAATATGCTCCACTGTTTCACGGTCTCACAAGAATAGAACCGCAATTTCGGTGTGTTCAGATTATGGGGCCCAGAGTCCGAGCAGCTTACAGGGAGCTCTCCCTGGTCCTGGTGTCTAACTGATCCACTGATTCAGTCCTATGGTATGGATTCCCCTGGCTTCTGCTTTAGATTATTTATGCTCCGTATGGCACGCCACAGTCCAGACACTGCTGCATATGTTATTGTTTTCTTACTGGGGACCTTAGTGACACTGCTGGACTTCCATGAGTGCCATATACAGACACAGAGCATTATGGAGAGACTGCTGTGCCCCAGGCCTTTTGCTGGGAACGGATATGGAGATGAGTAAAAGTTGGGTTGTGCTCTCAGGGAACTAGTTGGGAAAAAGAGAGGAATTGTAGAATCCCTGACAATGTCCTAAGAATTAATAGAAATGTGTTAGAAATACCTGGGAGTTTTGAAGCAAGAGCTATGGACTGTTCTAGCAGGTGCAGTGGAGGAAATTGGGAAGGACTCTCCTGAGAAAGTGATACTTGAGCAGGGTTGTGGGGAATGAGTTCCACTTTACTGAGAAGGGGTGGGATAGACTCAGAAGGGGTTGGGGGGGGGCTCTTCAGGCAGAGGGACAAAGAGGTGAAGGGTCAGAGAGTGTCTGGGAGTTTGGAATGGAACAGAACATAATAGAGGCTGGAGTATCAGAGAGAGTGATAAAGAGAGATACAGAAGAGGCTGCGAAAGTAGGGGCCAGATTTTAAGGAACTTTGAAGGCCACATTCACAGGCTTAGGCTTTGTCCCACAGTACTGAGGAAGAATTAATAGAGTCTGATCAAGGTTGTTAAAGGGCTAGATTTGAAGTGCACAGAGAAGATTTCAGGGGGAGAACCTGGAAGCAGGTTTGCTTAAACCTTGTCTCTAGGCACATAAGATTCCATGACTGACAAAGCCCCATGTACTAGTTATCTTGGAGTCAGAAATCTAAACCCATAAATGGCTAGAGCTAGGCCACAGTGCATGCTGATCTGGCTGAGTCAGGGCAGGTGCATCTGATATAAGGGGAGAGAACAAATCATATTGTTGAAATATAGCTGGTAGTTATCAGGCTTTCCTCCCTCCTAGCTGCCTAGATAGAAGCTAGCCTGGGACCTTATGACCTCCTTTTTTGGATTAATGCAAAAATATGCTGCCTGCTGCCTTTCTTCCCAGGCTGCCCAGTGCCACTAGATTGAGCATCTCAGAAGAAAACTGTCAGCCCATCACTATCCTACTTATGAACTTACTGATTTGTTCTTTATTTCTGGTTTAATATCCCATATTTTGTCTAGTTTTCAAAACCCTTTCATACTTTCTTATCTATTTTACTTCCTATACATCTCTCCAGCATGCCTTCATTGTCAGGCCATGACTATTAATATTTCTGTATTAATATCCATACTGCTAAAATTTGCTCATGTCTACCAATATAACAAGGTATTGGTAAATGCAAATCACAGGAAATATTTAGACATTATTCATTTGCTTCATCACTTAACATGTATTCATCAGAGCTCTGTGGTAGGTGCTGGAGTTATAGTGGTGGGCAAGACAATAAGATCCTTATTCTCATGGAACTCAGTCACCCTAGAGCTTTATTACTCAAAATATAGTCCTTGGGCCAGCAGCACTTGGTTCACCTGGCACTTTGTTAGAAATGCAAACACTTATGCCCCACCATAAACGACTTAAGTTGAACATTTTAACAAGATCCCTGGATTATTTTATGCACAAAATATTTCAGAAGCTATGGCCTAGGAGTTAGGTATTGAAAAGGCAACTATAGTAGTATGTAAAGACTGTGATACTGAAGGACAGAGCAGCTAGAACCGTGCTTTTGAATATTTGGTTATTTAACAGGCATTTTTTCCCACTGAATTAAGAAAGAATGGTGTGTGTATGTGTGTGTGCATGTGTGTGCATGCATGTGTATGTATATAGAGACCACAAGTTATTCTCCTTGAGAATCTCCCACTCAGCCTAGTCCTGAGTCCACTGTAGGTGCCTAACATACACTTTTGCTAACGCTGATAGATTGAATTGTTTACAGAAGTACTCAAATTTGAGGGTTTAGATGTCTCAGCAAATGATGGAATTCTTAAATTTTTGTTGGTACAGTTTTGATATATGGAGTGTGGGGGTTTTGTTGTGCTGCAACAGAAAGCAAATGTTGTTTATCCTTCTCAAAGCCATAGCATCTCACCATGGTTGACATAAACATGAGTGGAAAATTCACAAGATGAAATGGAACCAAATTTTGCACAGAACAGTTTTTGCTCTGTGGTTCAAGGCTATGGATGAGTTTGCTTTTTCTGTGAGTTATTTTTATTTTTATCATGTGCAGAGAGCTGGGTGATTCATGACTCAGTCAATACTGCCCCAACACATCCATTACTTAGTAATAGCCTTAGACTCAACTGGCACAAAACATGCCCCTGGAAAAAAAAATCACATTTTTCACTTGTTCAGCTCTCTTGTGGTATCCAGTGAAATCCACAGCTTTCTTCACACATTGATTTGACACTAAGAGTCAATAAAAGCAACCATGTTTTGAATGCACAAGAGATTACTTTTTCTTCCCCATTATCTTCCATATCTCATTTGACATGCAATTTCTTCTTTAAGGTTATGTTAAAGGTATGAGAATTAATCCTTCAGTGCTCGTTCTCCTGCAGTCTCTAAAGTTTTGCATGCTCTATGTTTGGATGTTTAAGGATGCCTTTTCTATTCACGAGCATCCTGGGCTTTATCCATCACTTTTAGATGTTTTGAAACACAGTCCAGAAAATCACTGGCAGAGCCTCAGCTATTGATTTGTTCTAGATCTTTGAGAAAAAACAGAATCACTGGTGCTTCAACAGAATTGCAGTTATCTCAGAGTTAGAAAAGCACTGCAGGTGGGATCTCACGCAAGAATCTTTTCTATACAACCTTCTGCCCCAAGTGGCATCCAGCCTGTTTCAGCAGCCAAGAGCAGGCTTCTCCAGACATCTGGTTATTAATTATCAAGACATTATAAGGCTGTAGTATTTAAGATAGGGTGGGATAGGTGCAAGGATAGACAAGAATATCAGTAGAACAGAATCAAGCATCCAGAAACAGACCAGCATGCATTTGATGCCCTGACTTATGAGAAAAGAGCACACAGTGGGGAAGAAGGATGGCCTTCTCAATAAATCATGTTAGTTCAATAGGATATCCACGAGCAAAGAAAACATGTTGCCTCTGTACCTTGTACATATGTACAGGACACATCGGTCTAAATGTGAAAGACAAGATTTTAGAAGAAATCATAAGACAGTATCTTCATGCTTTTGAGATAAGCAAAGGCTTAAGACAAAGACAGCTAGCCAGAAAAGTAAAACTTGCTAAGTGGGCTACATTAAAACTATGTATTTCTGTTCACCATACAACACCGTCAAGATAGTGAAAAGATAGCCCCAGAAGATATTGATAATACAGACATCTGAAAAGGGACATGTATAAAGGATATGTCAAGATTGACTGCACAACAATGAAAAGAAAACCTAACAGAAAAATGGGTAAGAGATTTGCAAAGGTATTTAATAAACGAGGCTATACAACTGGCTGATAAACGTGAACAAGATGCTAATCATCAGGCAAATGCAAATTAAAACTATGACGTGATATTGCGACACCCTTGCTAAAACAAAAAAGGCAGATGTGGAGCAACTAATACACTCATGTATGTTGCTGATAAGAGTGTAAATTTGTTTTTAGAAATCAGTTTGGCAGAACCTATAATGGGAAATTGTAAACCATGTGGCCTGAGAATTCCTCTCCTAGGTATAAACCTGACAACAATTGATGTATGTTCATCAAAAGACTTTTACAAGAATATTTGTAACAGCATTATTTATAGTAGCCTCACGCTGGGAACAAACAGAGTGTTTTTCTGCAAAGGCAGTCACATTTCTGGATTTATTTATGGATAAATGAAATTGCAGTATATCCACAAAATAAAATAATATTCAATGAGAGTGAACTAAAACTGTATGTGATGACATGGATGAATCTCACAGCTTAGTACTGAGCATAAAAGTCAGACACAAAAGAGTACACATATGATTTTACTTACAAGATTCAAAAACAGCTTAATTAGTGAAATTAATCTATAATGTCAGGAGCCAAAATAGTGATTACTCATATACAGAGAGGGGGCAAGAGGAGGTCCCTGAGATTCTGGTAGTAGTCTATTTCTTAATTTGAGTTTTGATTACACAGGTGTTTTCACTTCATGCAAACTGAGCTGTATATTTATGATTTGTGAAGTTGTTTGTATGTTATACTTCTCAAAATTAAAAAAAAAATCAATTGTGTGTCAAAGAGGGAAGATATGAGGAAAGCCTAACACCAATCAAAGTCTTCTCCTGCCCAGCATGTTATGTCAATTTTAGGAGGGAAAAGTCCATTGATTAAAAAAGATGTTGATGTTTTAAAAAAATAAATTATGATCTTCTTTATAGGTGTATCAAAATTCTCCTTTTCCCCTTTGAGTTTTGATGCAGCCAGGGTGAAATGTAAGAGCCATTGGCTTTGTAGGGAGGCCTGATGGATTTGCTTCTGAGTTAATGATGTGTCTGCCTTTTCTCCCTCTCCAGCCAGGTGGGTAGATGAGGACTGACCTTCTACCAACATCCATCTCTCCCTTTGGGTCACACATGGATGGCACTTGGGACCCAGAATACACCTGAGTTTTGTAAGTTCGTTGTTCTTTGTGTGTGAGTCTTATCTCAACAATTAGACTGTAAACATGCAAGCAAAGAATGACATTTCCTATGTCTGTGTTCTCCATGGTGCTCTGGAGAGCACTGATCACAGGGCTCAGAGAACACTTGTCACTCTAGAATGCCAACATCCAGGCTCTGAAAAAATCAGAGGTCTAAGAAGGGAGGTGGTTGCCCAAAGTTACTTGGCCGCAAGTTGAATCTTCTGATTCCTGTCCTCGTCCAGCCAGGCTCCCCTGCACAGCCTTGGTGAGGAAAAACAAACCATGCCCCTTTTGTTCTGTTCCTCTTGGCTTTACTTCTTAGTCAGGGCTGGAGGGCACAGCAACTCAGTTTTACTGACTCTGTTCTGCTTTGCTGATTCACTTAGCAAACGCTGCCTAAATGTGGGGACCCTTAGTTATGGGGAGCAGGAACAATATATATAATCTCAAAAAAAAAAAGGCAGTGACTTGGTTCATTTCAGTGATGAGGTCTACGAAATAAAAACACATCAAGCTCGGTGCTTCTCCTGTCTCTCTTCATTTGCCTCCAGGGATTATGATGAAGTTCAGGGCCTTACATATCCTGAGAGGTGTTGAAAATGAAACATCAGTCTTTTGAAAAATTGCCCATTGTTAACAGTCCCTTGAGGTATTTTCAACAAAATACTCCATCCAAGCCTGGATTATAAAATGCTGGATGTTAATTTAACCTACTGCTTGTACTCTCTCAACCTTGGGTTCCTGAAGTATACAATAAGGTGATTAGAAAAGAAACTACCTAATTGTTAAGGTTTTATTCTGTAGATTCACTAGGGATCTAACCCATAGATTCACTAACTGAAATAATTACTAGCATCTATTATGGACAAAAATATTAATGAGCACTAACTACACATTGATAAACACTGACTATAAATGTCATATATGTATGTATGTATATATCTCAGAATGAATGAATGAATACATGCCTTTTATTGAATGCTTATTCCATGTTGGGCACCATGCTATGTACTTTAAATACTTATTAAATCTTTACACTGATTTCAAAAAGTATTATCTTGACTTTAGTGTAAGGTGTCAGATTGTATTTTCCAAATAGGGCTACAACAACCTCTCTCATTCCAAGTGTTCTCATATAACGTGATTTTGCCATTTGTCCTACTGAAAGGTAAAGTATATGTTCCTTCCCTTTGGATATTGCTGGGTCTGTGACTTCTGAGGGTAGGTCATGAAAGGTGGTAGAGCATCTGCCTGCTTCTCTTTGGTCCCATGTGCAGCTGGCTAGCATGCTGTGAGGAAGCCCATGCAGAGGTTGGAGAGGCTCGTGTTGTGGGGCAACAGCCTTAACTGCCAGCCATGTAGGTGTGTGAAGCCTTCAGATGATTCTATTTCCCAGCTGGCGAGCCATCTACAGCCTATCAATTTTTCTATCCAAGGTCCCAGACATCTTTCATCAGGGAGAAGCCATCCCACTGTGCCCCTTTCCAAATTTCCTGACCCATGGAACCTATAAACATGATAAAATGGCTGTTGGTTTTTGCCCCAAGTTTGGGGTGACCTATTATGTGGCACCAGTAAGAAAGGCTCTGAGTTGCAAAGCTAGTTGCCCAGAGTCACACATCAGATTAGTGTAAGAGGCAGAATTAAGCCCAGGATGAACTCCAGAGCTCATGCTCTTAATTGTTCTGCTGAAGAAGCCCTGCATATTTACAAGTCCTGCAAAACTAGTGTCTGTCACTCTGGGATACAGAGAAAACCATCAGAGTGCTGGGCACTGAGAAGGAAAGCCAGGTGCCCAGGAGATCACGAGGGGACCAGTGGGCAGTGCGGTTTGGCAGGGAAGGGTCACTGCCCAGGAGACAAGTTTTGCTGGGGAAATAGGCAGGCACTCAGATACAGTTCCTGTCCAGGCTTGAGCAGAGACATAGCCCTGGGATGGGGTGAGGGGTGCTGCCAGTATCCTCGAGTCATAACGCTGCGCGTGGCAGCCTCATCCTTTTCCTGACAACAGCCTCCAGGCTTCCCTCTGGCCGCTGGTGGGCCAGGAGCACAGCCAAAGAAGGAGATGCACATGGGTGAGTCTCAGGGGGCTTTTAGCTGAAAGCGATTGATTGGTGGGAGGCCAGAGACACCATACAAAGGAAGCAGAGTGATTAGCACAAAAGGGAAAGAGAATTCAGATTTCTGGAACCCTGTTCTATGCTAGGCACTAGGCAATATGCTTCAGCCTCTGTTTGCTCATGTATTCTGGTAAGAATCCTGTGATAGCGGTATTTATGGCCCCTTTTTTAAAGTTGAGGAAACAGGCTTGGTGGTTAAGTTACTGGCTTAACTGTTGCAGCTACCAACTGGTGGACTAGGATTCAAACCCAAGTCTGCCTGCATAATGGGATACTTGGTCTCAAAACACAGTCATCTCCTCCTCTTTGCTTGGGCTCTCTGTGTCTCTCTCCCCCACGATGACCAACTCCCTGGAGTTCCTTCTGTAAGTCTGACTTTATCTCTTGGGACCAGGCCAAGTCTCTCCTTTTCTACCACGCCAGCCCAGATCATTTGAGTCCTCAGTGACCTTTCTCTCTTCTCTACCTATTGACTATAAATCCTGCACTTGGGAATTATTCAAATACAAATAATTATTCAAACTATTCAAATACATGTATTCTGCTTTATTATCTACCTTTTTTTCTTGTATTTCTTGGTTCTTCTACTGACTTACAAATTCAGAGGTCTGGACTCCTATTTCTTGCTTCTTTGTATCTGCTATAATGTTTAGCATTGTGCCAAAGGTGAGGTTTAGATTGATTAATCCTTTCTTTTATCTGAAGAAATATATACCCACAATAACCAGAAACAAAACAAAATAAACCCCTCCATTTTCTCTCCCCATTCTCAGAATGGGTACCTGATGTTAGAACAGGACACTACAGGGAAGATGAATGCTGGGTGAGTGCCCAGCCAGAACTCCACGGAAAGGAAGGCTTCTCTCTGCCTGACAGCTCCTTCTGTCTGCTGCAAGGTGATAAATAACCCGGCAGCAGCTGTGGAGGGCATTCCGCATGTGCCCAGCCAGGACCCTCTGAATTCTAGAAACATTAGATCATGGCTGATACGGTTCCATCCGTGGTGGACCAAGTCTTAACACCAATTAATAGAAGTGTTCCACAGGGAGTTGGGAGTTACTTCTTGGTGACAACTGAAGAACTAGCCTAACACTGCCTATTTTAGACACTTTCGTTTCTTGGGTGACACTCTAATGGCTTTACAATAGGTTATAGGGCCCCCAAAGTCACTGTGTTGTATTATTGAATGTGGTGGGTTCTGAACCCTGGGCTGATGAATACCTAGGGATGAGCCTGATTGACAGGTCCTCTGGCTCAACTCGTGCCTGTGTCAGTGTCTTTGTTCATGGTGGTCCTCCGCCGGACACTTCCCTCTTCATTTCTCTTTGCTTTTCTAGAAAATCTTATCTCATCTTTCAAGGCACAGCCCGGTGCTTCCCAGAGGTCCCTTTTCACTGAAGCCCACGCTAAGTTTTCCTTTCTCAGAAAGCTGGTACTAACTCCACACAGCACAGAGTCTAGCCTTTGGTTACAAAACCCCCTAGCTCCTGGTGTTCTAGGAAGGCAACACGGTACAGTGAAAAGGGCCTATAATTTTGGACCAGTGGGGCCACAACCCATTATTTCCCTGCCATGCAACCCTGACGTTCTTTACAAAGCACCACAGGCGTCCTTATTCATCTACCGTAACAGCTGCGTCGTGTTCCACTGGATGATGAAACACCACATCTTCCATCAGAATTCTGATGGACAGTGGCTACTTCAGGCTTTCTAAAACAGGGAAAGGAATATCCTTATGCATACATCCTGTCACATTTCCACAAGCATTTCTATAGGATAAATGTGTAGATATCAAAAGTTCCTCACCTCCACAATTTTAAGGCCATTTGTGATCCTTTTTGCCTCCGCCCCCATTTCTCCTAAAGGGTTACAGTTAAAAACACGCCCCCTCCAGCTTTAGGCTCTGACTATGAAACCTGCCCTATGCCAGCCGCCTCCTACCTGAAGCCAAGAGACTGGCCTCTCCAAAGTGAGACCTGCTGCCTCTTTGCTGGGGTCTCTGTTTCACCATCCCCCTCACCCCAGCTGGTGACGCTGCATTGACTCTCGGCGGGGGCCGGGTGCACCGCTGGGTGCTCACTTCTCCTGCCTCAGGAGATGACTTTTAAAGACAAATAATTGTAAAGAACAATAAGGGAATAAAAACCCAAGGCAAAAAGGGTCCATTTATATAAAAATAATCAGAGTTAAGGAACCCTACAGAAGAAAAAGGACGGCTTTTTTTCCATGAATTCTAACAATCCACAGGGGGCTCTAAGGGACCTTCCACAGGTTCTGGTCTTGGAAGACACTGGTGTGTCGAGCATTAATCATGGTTGCTAGAATCAGAGATGGGGTATGGTCCCAGCCGTGCTGAGAAGCCACGGGTAAGGTGTCAATCACTGAGTCACAGTGCTCTCGTCTATAGAACGGCACTGATGTGCCTGGGCAGAGGTCACCGTAATGATTACGAGTAACATGAGTGAGCACTTACCAGAGAGCGTGATAGAGTAGATGCAACAGATGAAATCGATTATTACTACTGTTTTCCCAGCAAAAAGAAGATTAGAGCATTGCTAACTAGTGGGGTATTAGGATGACAGGGAACTTTGTTTTCTGTATCTATTTAACTTCCTTTTCTCCAGTTCTACTTGCTTTTTCTCCAAATCCTTCAAAGACTAGGACTGACTTCCTTGGCATTAGGTAGCTTTCTCTTCATTAAATGGAAAATATGACAACCTTAGAAAGTACACATATTTATTCAAAAAACATGTGTTGACTAGTTAGAATACACAACACCCGGTGACAAATTTTGAGTGAATTGCAGAGATGTTCGCTGTTCTATGTCTTGCAGAGGAACACACGTGGGTAACTACTTCAGGACTGGAATGTAAGATGGTCTCAGATTCCAATGACAATGGCGCTAGGCGTAACAACACTAACATTTACTGTTCGTGTGTCAGCTCTGAGTACAGGAAGAGCTTTCCATGCATTATGTTATTTATTACTCAAAATATCCCTTTGAAGTTGGTCTTCTTATCTGCATTTTCCAGAGGAAGAAACTGAGGTACAGAGAAGCCATTTGCCCAAACTTACACAGCTAGTAAGTGGTTGAGCTAGCATTCAATCGCAGAGTTCAAGCCATAACCGTTAGTGTAAAGCTTAGCTTCAGAGGAGTAACTGGGGATGGGAAGGCAGCATTTGCCAAGGGGGACGGAGTTGAGCAGAAAGGTTAGGAGAGGTCCCTCCAAGTAGAGGGAAGGACAAGAGCATAAAAGCCACAGGGGCTGGGAACAGAATGGAACCAACTTGGTTTGGCTAAAGCCTTGTCTGAATCTGAGGCTCAAAGAGAGATAAACCTTAGCTGGGGGCTGGGGACATTCTAGGTATTGTCTTGCTCCCATTTGGAGGAGGAGATGTCAGAGAAAAAGTGACTCCCCTAGTGGGCTAAGAGCAGAGTGAGATAAGCTTCCTTCTAAACTCCTTTACACCTCGTCCAATCCTGTGGATCTGCCTCCTGTGACAGCAGCTGCTCTTGGTATCCTCATGGGTAGGACCCTGTTCAGCTCCCAGTGGGTATCTGCCTCTTTATTTTAAGGCCCTCTTTCCTTAAGCCACCAGATACACATGGTGACTGTCATCGCCTAGGTCTGTCATTGCTGTGTTGGCGTGCCTGACATCATTTATTTTCTGCGAAGTACCTTGGACTTATTCACCTGTTATCTCCCTAAACACAGCTAGGACAAAAGTATTCATTTGCCGCACTTGGATGGTGTACCAAATGCATATTCAAAACCATCAGGCTCCTTGTAGGAGTCTGAGCATCCATTCCCCTTCAATTCAATTAATAATACTTCCATTTTTTCCTGTATAGAACTTAGCACTTTCCAGATGAACAACTGGGACTCTTGATTTCAGATGCTCTATTTCCAGAGAGGGTTTAGAAAGAAACAGGGGGATGGTTCTCTTCTGGAAAATATGGAACCTAGGAAGATGTAGCCATGGGCAGGCTTTTCTGGGTATAGTGACATGGGGACCATCTTTCTTCTGGTGATGCCCCCTCCATGGCCTGGATTTGTCAAGGCAGGTGAAAGAAAAGAAAAACACAGCAATCAGATTTTCTACTTGGAAACAGAAATGGAGGAGAGGAAAATTCCTTTAAAAATACATATAAATATATTCCAAGTATGTCTAAATGCATTAAAGACACAGTGGTACTTAATACTCCCCACCATTCTTCCAGAGGTCTCTCACAGGTGGCCCACAAGCTGAGCCCCAGCATGCTTTTGTTCCATCTGCTCAGAGTCCCCACAGCAGTGACAGTCCAGCACGGAGTGAGAGATGCCCTTTTAGCTGGCACATGCAAACCTCAGTTCACCACAGCCCCAGCTGACCTCCATTCATGTGTTGTTGAACTTACCCTACTACCTGTGTGATCTTGACTAAGTCCTTCTCCTCCCTGTATGCCAGAATCTTCACCTATCACATTGGGATAGGGAGAGGGTGTGGATGACATTTTATTTTGCATATTGCTTGTCTCCTCTTCTAAGAAGGTACATGCTCTAGGAGGGCAGGGGCTTTTGTCTGCTTTGTTCAGTGATGTCTCTCATAGCACGCTGAACCATGCCTGCCACATAACAGGTGCTAAATAAACATTTAATGAGTGAATAAATGGCTCTAAACATCCCTTTCAGTTCTGTGAAACACTTTCTGAAATTTTGCGTTTTGTGATTTTGAAGGAAAAAATAAATCTCTCCTTCAAGTAAACTTTCCAAGCCCTGGACTTCCAGAGCAGTCTAGAGGGAGCAGTCTGACTTCCAACTTGCCGATGGCCAGCACTGCTGGTGGAGATGCAGAAAATGATGCTTTTCATTTGCGTAGTAGCGAAGCTTTTATCTCCTGCCACTGTGTTCATTTTAAAACTTTCTTGTGGCTTTTGGAGTTTCTGAAACTTTAACTCTTGTCCTTTTCACAGCAGGTCTGTGACACTGCTGAGCCCCACAGCCTGGCACTGGGTCTCCTCATCAGGTAGTGGAGCTTTAGAATTGAAAAAGAAGGACGCATTGAGCTGGACTCCCGCAGTGATGGGGGCCACACAGATGGCACCTGCCGCTGTGACTGCAGAATCCCCTTACCTACATCAGCCCCTCTGCATTGATGTTGTTTCCTATGGTGAGGGAAATGCAATCAAGGGGAATTCCATTTCTGAGCTCCTTCTGGTAGCCTGGCCTGCAGGAAGAGCTGGGTCACTGGTGAGGCCTCTGCCTTCAATAGCTTTGATTCCCTCCTGTGTGCCTGGGGTCTTGTTCACCTAGCAGGCAGTAAGTCACTGGGCAGTAAACAGGTCAGCTCTGGGCTCAGTGTTTGTGGCTACTGATTGGCACCGTATCTGGCTGCGCATGGACCTTGCTTCCTATACCTCTCAACTGACCCTCCTGGATACCCTAATTCAATGACTTTCAAATTTGAATGCCTATCTACCCTGGGGGGAGGGGAGACTTACAAAAATGTATATTTCTCTTTTCAGTTGCAGACTTCCTAGCTCTGCAGGGCTGGGGTAGTGCCTGGGAATCTGCATTTTGACAGATGTCCCAGGTGATTCTGATGCAGGGGACCCGGCAGAAACCCTTATACCTCATGTAAAGACCCAAAGCAGCTATCACACATTTCTTACAACATCATTGTCTATACATCTTTGTGACACTGTTCCCTGCAGCAGTGAATCTGTGTCCTACATGAGGCTGTTTTCTAGGTGAAACATCAAGTTGCTTCCATCAACTTCCCTGAATATTTGCTCTCAGCATCCCTCCTTTCCCCTCCATGCAGTCCAGTGACATGGCTACGAGCTAGAGGAAGGATGTGCCTGGCTGCCTCTGGGAGGGATGGAGGGAACACAGGAGGTGGAGGGGCAGGTCTCTCATCACCTCTCAGTCCTTTGGCATGCTGATGGATGTGGAATTTGTGTGTGAATGCAGAGGTCAGACTCTCATTGGTTATCGGTTTGGGCTCTGCTCATTGGCCAGCCTGTTCCCATGGTGAGTCAGTTACAGGACCCTCAACAAGTTGATTAGTTGTGGGGTTGTGGTATAGGACTTCTGGAGATCTCCAGTGTGCCATCACACTCCTCCTCTTGGGACTTCTCACTGAGAGTAATTATCTTCACTAGGTGGAGTAATTGTTATATATTCTAATGTATTTCAAGATCAGGAATAAAAGAGTTCTGAAAACTGAAGTCATAATTTCCCATTTCCCTTTATTACCCAGGGACCTTCCAAACCTTCTTTTTCTCCTTTCTAAGGTCATCTGAACCCAGAAAGTACTGATCCCACGGAGAAGCCAGCGGGGCAGTGTAGGCTATGGGAATAAAGAGGTGAAGAGGCTCACAGTCCATTTACTTGCAGGCGGTGAGCCTGGGGTTGGTACTGCATGGTGGGCAGCACTGGACTGGGGATGAACAGGCTGCAGGTATCGCCTCAGACACCTTAAAGAAAAGCCCTTTCTCTCCTTGGGCCCCAGTTCCTCATCTGTAATGTGAGATGGATAAGTAAAATCATCCTAATAATACCACCCAGAGCTAAAGGTCTCTGGGGTTGTGGTTCTGTGGTTTCCAGATACTCCCTACCTCTGCGATTCACCATTGGCTCTACCATCTCCTCACTCTCATATATTCAACCCATCAGCAATTGCTGTCAATTTCAAAGTAGAATGCAAATTCACCTCCACAACTATTATAATTTCCATCACTGTGATTTCCCCTGGACAGCCACAAAAGCCTCTTGCTCTGTCCCTCTGCTTCTACTCCTGACTATTCTGTCCTGATTAATTTTCCTCACAGCTCCCCAGCATTTTATTTAGCATGTGAATCAATCCTTCCCTTGCTTAGAACTCTCCTATGTCTCCCATTGTATTTAGGATTAAAACTAAGGCCATGGGGCCCTGCATTATCTGACCTCTGCCTACTTCTCTAAAGTTATCTCAGATCCCTGTTCTCATTCACTACAAGCCAGACGCACTGATCACTCTTCCCATCCTTGAAAGCCCTAAGCTTTTTTTTCCATCTGTGGGCCTTTGCACATGGCTGTTGTGTCTCTCAGCTCTATATAAGCCTAGCTCTTTCTTACCTATGTGCTCCTTAGAACACTCTAAGTAAGTTCCCTTTAATTCTACTTCCCTTATTATCTATTGCTACATTCTATTCATAGCACATCAAAATTTATACATTCACAACTGCTCATTTAATGTCTGTCTTATACTATTATATTTGCTAGTTCCTTAAAGCAAAGACTCCTATCCCCCATGCTCTATTATCAATATATCTTCATATACTCAACACCGAGCACCATGCCCTGCATGTCATAGGCAATTAGTAGTATCTGCTGAATAAATGAATGGCATTGGTCACAAATAGGGGGAAAAGGTACAGAAAGGGAAAGTCGGGAGAGCTAAAAATAAATTTTCCTGTGATGTTTTTTGTCCCTCTTTTAATACCACATCCCTTTTAAAAGTATTCGTCTCTATGGAAAAAGAACAGATCATTGGGTACAAGGAGTAGGCCTACAAAGTCCGTGTATCAGTGGCTTTTTTATCTCACCATTAACCTAATGAAAAAGATTATAATCTGTGATCACAGCTAAACTGGATTTTAAATTTGAATGTTCAAATAGGTTATTCCAAACCAGTTTCTCATATAAACATTTTAAAGTTTGGAGGGAGGAGTCCTTGAAGCATTTCAGTAGCATTTACAGGCACACATCATCGAATGTGTTAATTTTAGGTGATTTTATCTATTCGTGGTGCTAGTGCAGAAAACATTGACTTTAGGCACTGTGGCCAATGCCGTTGGCTGACTCTTCAGCATCCATTCCCATCCCTTCTACCCTAGAGGCAGGAACACCTAAAGTCTTGCTTCACTGGCTTCCTTGCTACTAGATGAGATTATGGGCCACTGTTCAGACTAATGCAGCAGAAGCAGATGTCTGCTTGGGATAGATAGTAGTCTGTAGAGCTTTTGTTTTCCTGAGCCAAAGTTACATTAATAACTGCAGACACTTCTTGCTGCTTGAGATTGGACATGACATCTGGGAGCCACCATCTTGCAAACACGAGAAAAAGCCGAGAGGATCATGACACAGCAGGTCCTGATTTCCCTGAACCACGAGCCCCTGTCCACCTCTACTTTTCTCATAATGTAAGAAGGATAGCTCTGCTCATGTTGCCATGGTCAGCTTACTGTGTTACTTGCAGAAACCACATTTGGCCATATTTTGTTGGCTTTTGGTTAATAGACATTAACATGAACTTTAAAGAGATTAGAAAGATTAAAGCTATGTGTGTATGACTGCAGATTCATGCAATGCAGATGGACTTGAGCTCCCCAAACGCTAAATTAGTGAGGATTTATGATACATTCTTTAAATAAATAGCAAGAACAACTAATTCAAGCTCACTTAAAAGGATGTTTGGTATATGCAAACCCCTTACAAGTATCTTCTGGCAGAACACCCAGAGTGTCTAACGTAGTACTGTCCACATACTGTCCATGAAGCCTGCTGACTTCGTGAGGACATAGGTAAACAGCAGCAACAAGGGCTTCTGTCGGTGTTTGCAGCTGTTCACTTGCTCTCTGGCTCTGATCTCTCTGTAAGCGTCTTTGGCTTTTTGCCTGACCCTAGTGAGAGAAGTACATGTCTTTTCTCTTTAGCATGTGTTTACAGGAAACGTGGGGATGCATATTCTGACTGTTAGGGGTTTTCTTACAGGCCCCAAAGTTCTAGGATTGGACAGGGTAGGCCTGATAAGAAAAAGTCTGCCTCAAGTGGATAAAACTCCTGATTCCGACAGGTTTCCTCCTGTGTCTGTTGGACCCTTTAGTCCCCAGTGACAAATCCTTTCTCCCAGTTCCTGTGAGGGTGAGCCTCAGGAATCCAAGCATTGCTGGTCTCTGGAGTGAACCACTGGCTGCTTCTGCTTTATTCCTGGACTTCCCCAGAAGAGTGAAGTCTAGTGGCCTCCAAATCAGTGTGAACACCCTTTCTCTAGTAAAGTTTAGTAGAAGCCCAATATTGAAAATAGGCAGAATAATAAAAAAATAATGTCGGCTTATAATGCTTCCTATGTGTTGTCTGGATACTATTTGTATTAATATTTTAAACCTTACAACAATACTCGAGGTCATCTCCATTTGCCAGTGAAAACCAGGGGAATAGGGTGGACTTGCTTTATCACAGATTGGGAGGAGGGAGGTATATATGACCGGTGAGTCTACTCTTCACCTCAGTGTCAGTTTCTAAGATACCCTAGTGGAATCTCACAAGTCCCAGAAGCAGAGTTGGAAAATCCTCTTGCAGTCACAGGTCACAAACTCAACCACCTTCCCAGGGGTCATCTGTGTAGCAAAGGAATGAAGGGGGTCAGCTGAGGGCTGTGGTGAGGGAGGGACCGCATAGACCAGCCGAATGAGGCAGCTGACACTCAGGTTTGGACAACCATTGCCAAACTGTGAAAGAATAAATGAAAACACCTGGCAGAGGATTCAGCTTGAGGGCCACCAATGTGACACCTTTGGAGGAACGGTGGGAAGTAGGAAAGCCCCCCCTGAGGTCAGACCACAGGGGTACCCTTAGGAGGTGAGATGCCCACTCATGAAATAATGGAGAAACAGGCCTGTGGGTGTTTGCAGATGCATGCCTATGTTGATGACCCTACATTGTACTGACTGAAGAGTCATTTCATCCCACGGTTTATCCACTGGCTTGCTTTATTTTTAAGCAAGCCCTCCCCTTGCTTGGTTCTATCAATTCTTCACCATGTGTCTGCCAGTACTGGCCAAGCATCCAGTCTCACACCTCCTCTCCCACGCATCTCGCCCCAGCCCCCTACCGTCTTATTTAAAGAAAAACAAGATTATAATGATGAACAATGAGACTGTCTAAATTATACAGCAAGCAAAATGAGTCCCGAGGGAAGCTCCTTAGGGAGATTTTATTCCCTTGCCACTCAGGAATATTGGTCTTCATCAACACTTGAATGGAAAACAGGTGGTAAAGATGCCTTCAGCACATGTCCATGAGGTCTTGATATTTATGCAGTTATGCTCCTAGAAGCAAGAGTGGGTACAAATCTATCCGCAGCAGTCAAATTCTAAGCCATGCCTCCCTGCATGCTTTAGAAACTTGGTAATCTACAAGAGACTGCCTACTGGAAAAAGAGTTCATAGACATTAAGCAACTGTAAAAGGAAATAGAGCCAGTGCTTATTTATTAGGTAAATTGGAGGAGATTTGTGGCAAGAACATTCCAGAATGTAGTTGAAAGAACAATATGCACAAAGATAGCACGTCAGTAAATATGGGAATTAGTCTAGATTGGTAGTTTTACCCTCCCTTTGCTCTCCACCTTTCCTTTATTTTTTTCTTAGCTTCAGAATCCTTTTTTCAAAAGAAATAGTATTCACAAGTTGAATATATAAATCAGACAAAAAAGGCGCCACTCTGTGGGGGACTGACACCTCACCGATTGGCTCAGCCTAGTAACACCTGAGGCACCTCGGAGAAACTCCTTTTCTGAACAAGAAACAGATTTACATCTCTAGTGGAACCAAATAACTTCCAAGGTCTTTCTCAGAATCAGGAAAAAAGAGAACGCTATTCTTTTAAATTTGAAGAAACGGGGGGGCTTCTTGGGTCGGGTGACCTGGCCATGGCCACACAGAGATGCTAGGACCAGTGCCAGAACCCACTCATAATTCAGTAGTCTTCCGCCCTCCGGAAATAGTAGAGCATGGTGGTCTGATCTCGGCTCACCGAGCTACTAGCTGTGTGACCTCAGCAAGATATTTGACATTTCTGTAGTTCCTCGTTTATAAAAGGAGAAGTAATGAGAGTCCCACCTTATGCTTTCATTAGATAATACAGGCAGAAGACTCAAAATCTTGCTTGGCATACGGTAGGTGCTCAATAAATGTCAGTTGTACCATACCGTCTCCCCATCCCTTCTCTGCCGGTACCTTTTAGCTACAGAACATTGGTGTTGTGATCGTGCCTATTAACCTTGACTGTGCACATCAGCTACAGAGCAGACAGCACTGGCCCAGACAAGGATGTGTCCAGGTAATGCACAGCATGCAATGGACAGCTGACTAAAAGCACAACTGAAAAACCGAATACAGTGAAGTTTGGAGGTAATTCCTATCCCTTCACTTTCCAATGATTTTCCAAGGAATAAACAACATTGAGCAAAGGGGTTGAGAAGTGCTAACTGACCTGGGAGAAATGTCACATCCTTGTTGCATGAAGGCTCCCAGGGAGAACCACAAGCTGTTGAATATCCCAAACTCATTGGTCTGGTCACTGGTCGTCTGGTCCCGCCCTTCCTCAAACTCTTCACTGTGCCATTCATAGGGGCTGAAGCGGCTGACCAGGAAAAGGACGACACTCACTCCGATGTAGGCAAAGACGATGCACATCCAAATCTCATAAGCCAAAGGGTCAAGGAAGGAGAAGACCCCTGGCTTGGACTTCTGTGGCTTTTTTATCATGATGGAGATCCCCAAACTCATAAATGGCTTGGAGAAGTCTATCACCTCTTCCCGGACCAACGTGATAGTTAAAGGGGCCACGGCCACATCTGCTCTCTGCAAAAAGAGTGAAGAAAAGATGCAGTTGAGCCCAGCAGTGCTCTGTTCCCTTGGTTCTCTCTTCACTGTGAATATTCTTTTGTATTTTAAAGAATGTGAAAGTTAGAAGAAACCTGAGAAGTCCAACCCCTCCTACTCTCTATAAAATGTCCCTGACAAGTAGATGCAGCTCAGTGTCTTACAGGAGAGATTATCCCATTGTCAGTTCTAACTCTTAGAGGGGGACTCCTCGCCTTCCTAGAACGGGAGCTGTTGTTTGCCTCCCCAGCAGCCATGCCTCCTTCCTCTGGTGGAAAGTGACTCCTGCCCCACTCTCAGTCCTCTTGGTTCAGGGGCTGGTCACCCTGGTTACATGGTAAAGCACATGGCCCCAGGTTTGGCCGTCAGTGTACTCCCTTCCCCTGGCTAGAATGATTCATTCAAGGATAGCCTAGGACCCAAGTCTGTTTAACAAGTCCTGAGAGTCAGAATGAGAGATGCAGAAGCTGACCCATGATACAATTTGGGTCACCCTAAATTCAGAAATTGCCCAGGACTCCCTAAGAACATGTGTTAATATAGTCTTCTATTTGTCCCCAGGAGCATGAACCAGTCCTTCTGTTTGACTAAGCCAGTCGAGTTGAGTTTCTTTCACCTGTAACCAAGATAGTCCTGGCTAACAAGGCAATGAAGGCAAACTTAATTCAATAAACATTTATTGGGTGTTTATTATGTGCAAGCCTTGGACTGAAAGCAAACTATGGTCCCTATACTCAGGGAATTACAAACTAGGAGGAGAGATTGGCACACACACACACACACACACACACACACACTTTTCAGTACAAGGCAGGCTTTCAAGAGAAACAAAATGCTACAGGAGATCAGGGGGAGATTAATTGGCTGAGGAGATCAGAGGCTGCCTCATCGAAGAGGTGACATATAAGTTTGGCATTGAAGGAGGGATAGGATTTTGACAGGTTGTTCTAGCATACAGCACATTCCAGGAGGAGGGAATCATGTGAGTAAAGGCCTGGCAGAGAGAAGGAAAAGCAGCATCACAACTATTTTTTTCCAAGAAGACTGCTAAGAAATACACAAATGATTCAGTTAAAAAAATTCAAATCCAGCATGTAGCTAAACATAAGAAGGCTGCAAGAAATGCTCATCCATGGTTATTCAGCAAGTGGAATCACCATGTGCTTCTGTCTTTCTTACCTAAGGGCAGAAGCCCTGGCATCTATATAATGAAAATTCACTGCTGTTGGTCTAAGGTCAAGAGATCCTGGGAACCCAAGAGGGTTCCATGGACAGATGCCATGACAATAATTTGAAATGAGAGACATATCTGTACAAGTTTATTCGAGGTGAATGGCTTTCTCTTATGATGCACAGCAGTCCAGATGTGAGGTTGGTGACAGATGCTGTGCAGACAACGGTCCAGCTTAGCCACTGGCTGGTGTTGCTAAGATATTTTCTCTGGTTACTATCACTGGCTGAGATTATTGAGAAGGTGCTTTAAATGGAATAAAAAGATTGGCTTCAGAATGACTTAAGTTCTCACTCATAGAAAGAAACTTTGCATAAAGCAATGTGGGGTTAGGTGTGAATTTCATAGTAATTGTTTCATTTTCCCTAACACTCACTGCATAAATCTTCATAATTTTTACAAACAGCAGTGAAAGGGAGAAGATATCCATTCTTTTCTGTGTAACCTAACATAGAAAAAGAATAGGGGAGAAAAGCAGAAGAGCTGACTTAGAGGGACTTACCACAGGTTACCCAAAAGGGAAGTGAGTGAAGACCAGCTTTGAAAGTGTTAATGGGAATTGAATGGATTTGTTTGACGCCTCCTGTAGTGAGTTAGTAAAAGGGACTGTGAACTGGAAAAAGTTATAGAACCACATCATCTTAGCGCTTAGTTTGTTCAGCAGTTTCAAGATCAGTTTCATGGAACATTATTTCTGGAAGGATGTTAATAAGTATATGAAAATAAACATTGGGAAACATGAATTTAAATAGATTACTTTGAGAACGTCTCAGAATCTTTAAAAGACCACCATGCACCAAGAACTTCCGAGAGGAGTGAGCAGCAGCAGCATTTCAGGAATTATTTGGCTGTGAGTCCCTGAACATCGAAAGGACCCATGTGTGCAGGACACACACACAGTGGAAGATGCTAGATTCTGTGGCCGCATTTTATAGATGAGACACTCAGGTTCAGAGAACGAAGGTGGTTTGTGCAAAGCAGCAGGGTTTTAGTTCGTTTGACTTTGAGGGATCTTGGGAATTGATTTCCAGCATTTGAGGTAGAGTTACTGGAGCTCTAGAGGATCGGCCAAGGGCAGTGCTGGTCTGGGAAAGTGGACCTGGCTGCTCTGCTCTGGGACTTGCTGACCATGTGGCCCTAAGTAAGACAGTTGTCTTTTTGGATATCAATTTCCTCATTAAAGAAAAACAGAGGCATAATAATTTTTTTGCTTTACCCGTTTGACAGGGTTGTTTGGTGAGGGTCAAAATAATTCAAATAGATGAAAGTACTGTGAAAGTGTGAGCATTTCACAGGCACTCAACATTATTTACCTAACGGATATCTTAGGACAGTGGTTCTCAAACATAAACGTGCATCAGAATCACCTGGATGGCTTTTAAAAACACAGATGGTAGAGTTCTGGGTCCAGTGGGTCTAAGGTAGGAGCTGAGAATTTGTATTTGTAAGAAGGTCCCAGTTGATGCTGAGGCTACTGGTCCAGACATCACACTCTGAGAACCCCTGATCTGGGAGATCCCAACACAAAATATGTGTTGTCTAGAAACAATTCTGGGGAAACTGTAAACAGTTTTGATGTGGTTGGTAAAAGCAAAAAGTAAAGAAAACTATAGGGGATGGAATCTCCTCTGAGTGACGCACTGAATAGGTGAATACTCCCCACCACAGGCCTGGGAGGAAGGATTCACTTCCCCTGTGTTTCAGAGATGACCCTCAGCGTCCAGTCAGCACTTGCAGAAGTCAGGTAGCCAGTATGCCGGCAGAGTCGGAGCTCAAATCTGGGTGTCTGTAAAGTTCACTCTTTTTATACTTCACTAAGGCAAAGAACAGGCAAGAAAGTCACCTGGGAGTCAGGCATAGAGCCATACCCGTACAAAATGCAAGAAGCAGAAACTTCATTTGCAGTGTGTGGCATCTGAGTGTGCAGACAGTGTTCTCACTACCAGTTAATAGCGGCCTTGCAGGCCAGTGCTGGACGGCATGATTTCTACAGAGGTAGCATGTCCCAGCACAGAGCACAAAGCCAGGCTGTGTGTCCTGACTCAGCTTTTACCTCCTTAATGATCTCTGCCAAGTTACCTAACCTCCCGGGCCTCAGTGTTCTTATCTATACAATGTGGAAAATAATCATATCCCCCTCATGGGGTCGTCATGTGGAGTAAATGAAATGATGTGGGTGAAGTATTTAGACTGGCACCTGGCACATACTTCATGCTGAAATGCTGCCACTACAAGAGGGAGGAAAAGGAAGATGAGAGACCTTGACTGACTTATTGGCTATTTAGGAGGCATGGAAAGCATGCATTATGAGGCCTCCAAATGAGTTTTTTCTGACCTGCTTGTTTGTGGCTGAGAGATAATCCCCCAAACCCCTCTCTTCCTCCTCAGGGGAAGGGAAAATGAAAGGTGAACTGAGAATCAAGTGAGTGTCCAGTTGGGCCCATCGTGGGGTTTGCAGTACCCTGTGCTCAGGCTGAGGGGAGGTTTGGAGAGGGCTGGCAGCTGAGGCATCCAGAGGTGACTGGATTTTATGACGAGCCAGGGACCCATCACTGACTGCTGGCTATTGGGCTTACCCTCAGGACGCTCACACCGCGGCTCTGCCCGGATCCCAGGCCTTTCACTAGGGAACTGCCTTACATGGGGCGAAGGTGAAGATGAATGCTGGTGGAGGGGAAAAGTTCACAGCGGTTGCCATGGGCTTGGCGGAGGTTCCCATGGAAACCAGCCTCAGCTGCAGCATTAACCATACCTGTCTCTCTCTTTCATCAGTGGAGCTTCCCAAAGTGAGAGGTGGTAGAGGGAGGAGAAGGGGTGGATTCACACTCCACTCCTCAACTCATTCACCGTCCTCTCAGGTCATCTCAGAGCCACCTTCCTGGGGAAGATTTTCTTTCTTCTGTCTCTCCCTTCTTGGAATTCTCTCTGTATGGCTCTCATGGCCATCATGACTCCTACTGACTCAGTGAGGTGTTAAAAAGCTCCTAAACTATTGCTTCATCCTGACCAGAGCTCTCTTATCGGCTTGCAGCCTGGAGCACGCTTCTGCTCAGAGAGCCAGTCTGGAGTCTGCAGGCTCTGTGGGCGGAGCTGTGGCGGTCCCCTTCCTGCGAATGGCCACTGGATTCTCCTTACGTTGCCTTTCGTTGTTCCTCTACCTACATGGCCGCTGATGCCCCAGTGCCCATCGCATCCTTCCCTTTGCCACTTCTGACTCAAACTTATCCCTGCATACTCAACCCAAACCCTCTACGAACCTTAGCACTATTTTCTCACTTTCCTTTCACACCTGCTTTTTCTATCACCATTCTATGTTTTATACTTGAGGATTTCCTGGGCTGCCTTTCTGTCTCAATATGGCCATTTTCAAGTTCCATATCCTTCTTGAGGGTTAGACAAACTCATGTCAGCCTCTTGCCTGAACCTTGATTCTATTCTGTCTTTTACTATTCTCTCTCATTGTCTTTTTTAATTCATAAAATGTTAAGATCTTTAGGGGTAAGGATCAGGTCTTCTCAATGATTTCCTCTAAATACTTAAAACAATTTAGGCATTCCATGGCTTCTCAGAACTGCTTCAATTTACTGAAGATTTTATGGCAATCATTTATGGCATTATCCCAAGTGTAGTGGGTGATATGAATATGAAGTGGACCTGGCCCCATTACCCAGATAGCCATTGTACGTGGCAGGGTAAGCCATAGCAGAAACTCAATTCTATAGGCGAAGGCAAGAATGGTTAAAGAAGCAGAAACTGAATTCTGCAGGTGAAGGCAAGAATGGTTGAAAAGGGGAATTCATATCTGTATGGGGAGAAAGAAATGACACCTTGGAAAAAGTAATATTTAATATAGGTTTTGGGGGAGGAGTAGGATTTTAGAGGTGCAGAATGGAAGGAACACCCCAGGGAGCAGGGTGACTAGGGGTGGTTTGGCTGAAATAGGAGGTGCAGGAGAGGGAATATTGGGGCAAGTAGTAGAAAGTTAGGTTGGATCCAGAGTGCATCTAGCCCCAGGGAAGAGATTTATATTGAGGGAGTTGTAAGTGACTTCAGGGTAGTGATAACTCAGCAGTCTGCCTCTGGAAAGCTGATCTTGAAGCTAAACTATCACCTGTGTTGAATGATGATCAAATGATGCCCCAAGACTGAGAGGAGTTTGGCTGAGGGACCTGGGACCAGGAGCCTGGACACAGAATGTCTGAAGACACTGGAGTTTGGGCACTCATCTTTCCAGCAACAGCAGGGCTAAGTGATGGGGTCCAATAGGCTTCTGTGGGCGGGCCAGATGACCCCACATGATTTCCTGTCAAACCCTATGCCTCTGCCCTCCAATTCCTCATTCAGTGGGGAACTTACTCCATAGACCAGCTCCCCCACCATGCCATTCCAGGCCTTTGTATCAGGGTCACGGGCTCCATATTTTCCATCACTGACGATCTCAAGACGGTAGGAGTAGCCCACGTGCTTGGCAATCTCTGCTGCCAGCTCCACACAGTAGCCCTCATAGCGGTCGTTGCCCTCAAACTGGTTGGCATTCTTCTTGAGCATCACATAAGGGTCTTCCTGGTAGAGAAATGAGGACACAGAGAATGTGGGTTATGGGTTCACACATGGGCAGAGCGGACTTTGCCATGGTGGAGGGAAATGTCAGCCTCATGGGTTAACTTTGGGGAAGTCTCTCTAGCCCTTAAGTAACTTAGCAATACTAAGTTTCTGACATCCTGCATTTCTGCTCGCCCCATTACAAAACTTCTTGGATTAAGGAAACACACAAATAAGAATGTGTCATCTTTGAGATATGGTACACAGCTTTTCACATTCTGTTGCAGGAGCTCTTGTATTTTTTTGGAGGTACCTCTGGGGGCACTATGTTAGGGAAATAAACCCTAAATAGGCTCCAGGTTTCTCATGACCAATTACTGAAATTCATAGCAGTTTCATTTATGTCCACTTTAGGTGCTGGACTTGAGAAGATCTTCTTTGAGAGTGGCTTCTCTTGAGGGAGGGTGAAGTCTAAGAAGTACAGTTTAGTCTAACCCTTATGTTTTATGTATGAGGAAATGGTGTCTCAAAGGGGGTGTGTGTGACTTATCCAAGGGCACAAAGTGAACTCATGGCAGCGGCAGAGTGAAAACAGCACCCCTGACTTGCAGGAAATTCCTTTCTCCATCTCCTAATTTCTACCTATGGCACAGTTTTGGCAAGAAGGATGACCTGCGTTCACTGCTGGGGAAAACCTTTCTGTTGGTCCAACTTGCATCCCGGATGACCTCGATGAAGGACTGCGTGCATACTCACAAGGATTGTAGTGACGATGTATGTTCGATTCTGGACACTTGAGTTATCCCCACCGGCTTGAGCATCGGTGGCCGCAGGGACAAACTTATCGTCTTCATTCCAGTAACCGATCTGTTAGTGAGAGGAAGGTGGTGACATAAGGTGAGGTGGGCTCCTCACAACTGGCCTACTGTGGGCCAGCCAACCAACACCAGGCAGGACCAGGAGCTCGGCATCACAGCATGCAATATTGTTACACCAGGTTCTTCAGTATTGGTAGATGAAAACAACAAGAGGCAGGATGCTTCCAGATCCTTCCAACCCCATCCCTGTGAAAATTCTCACCATGATGGGCTAGGCAGGGAAATTGCCTCATCAGAGAGGTGAGAGTTTATCTGTTTATACACTAAACTGTTTTGTACAATGCACGCCAGGGCTGTGGAAATTTAATCCCATGCAGTTGTTCCCAGAGCCAAAGCCCTCCTCCCCTATACCTATTAACCCTTTCTTTCTGAGCTTGTTCTGAACTGTAGCTGGAATGATGATTTAAACACTGCATTCCGTTTGCTTTCTTTCTTAGGTTAACTGTATTTTTCCATCTATATTTAACTTGATAGGTGATGGTTATTGTATCCTTTTTCTGTTATTTCAATTACGAACCATTATAATACTGAACATATAGTAGTGCCTACAAATACTGGCTGACAACATTATATTTTTAAAACCAGTAGGTTATTTATACGAACTCATTTTCCAAGGTCTTTCAGCAAATATTTATCAGATCCTATTTTGTGTAACGCTCTGAGCTAAAATACTGATGAGTATTGTGTGGCAGGGCTGAGAGGGATACAAAAAAGTTTAAGAGATGTAGCCCTTGTGTTGAGAATCCCTCCAGCCTCCTCAGGAAGGCACAGCACACATACTATTCCAGAGCGAGAAGTGAGAGGGCTCAGTGACATCAGGTGAGAAGTCAGGCTCAGGTGGCCTGGGCCCAGGGGATCAGAAAAGCAGAAACCAAGTATAGGAACCTATGCTGGGGAAAAGGCAGCAGGACGAGGTGAGGTAGAAGGTTCATGAGGGATGGATGAGTGGGGCCCAAACCTTTCAGATCAGACAGAATGTGAGCCAATATGTGAAGGCAGGGATCTGCTTGCTACGTCGGTTCACTGGCTCTGGCTGGAGGACAGAATTAGCCCAAGAGGGCACTGGGACTTGGGTCGAGTAGCAGAAGGATCGGAAGGCCAGGCTAAAATGGGGTAGACTTTATCCTGAAGGTAGTAGGGAGTCATGGAAGGCGTGGGAAATGCAGAATGGCACAGCTAACACACACACACACACACACACACACACATCTCTGTCTCTGTCTATATATATCTTAAAACAGTTGTGTTCTGTTTTGTGCTCATTCTGCTGGCTGTAGGTGGAAAAGGTCAAAGATAGGAGAACTGGAACGCACGTGCAGAGGGATGAGCAGGGCCCCCAACAGCCAGAATTCTGCTCAGGCTCACAGACCAAGGCACATGCCAATCAGTGGTCAATGCAAATGGCACCTTCACCCTGGTGTCTCTGCCTGTGACCTCTCTGCCACCAACAGCAATAGCAGTTGCCAGCACTGATTATGTTCTTGCTGTGGCTTTGTGCATTTCATTTGGCTTAGCGAAGTTCGTTATTGCCCAGGCTGGTGCAGCTGCGAAGTGGCTGAACTTGGCCTGGAACCTGCAGCCTGTCTGCAGTGGCAGCCCCTCATCACTGTGCTGTTCTTGCTACGAAGGGACTTGACTCTGGGCTGAGAGTCATTATTAGTTAACATTATCAAGTGTGTATCATGTTTCAGGCACTCTTCTAAGTGCTTTTTATGTTTTAAACTCTTCCATTCTTACAAAAACCAGTTCAGGAGGTAGTTAAGTGTCAGTCCATTTTAAATATGAGGAAACTTAGATGGGGAGAAGTGAAAAAACTTCCCCAAGGCCTCTGGAGGGTCATGGAGCCAGGCTCTGAGCCAGGAAGCACCTGCAGGGCCATGCCCTGTGGTGCCCCAGCAAGCTGCCAGCTACCCTGGTGCCTCGTGTAGGTTCCAACTGGCCCTGTGATCTGGCTGTTTGCATGTCCGTCCCCATCTCTACAAGATGCTGCAGGCTTCCCAAGGACAAAGCCAGAGGTTTATTCATTCTACCATCCCTTTCTTAGTGCAGCATATTCCTTCCCAGAGAAGCAGCTCAGGAAATGTTTGTGGAGAGAATGAGCAGGGTCCGACGTGGAGACAGTGGACCCTATTGGTGCTGAGACAGTTCAGAGGCCTGGGGGAGTCTCTCTCTCAGGACACTGGGTCATGGTTTACCCTCAGCATAGGCACGTACAAGGTGTAGCCTATTGGGGGCGCTTGTAGTTAGCTTGGAAGGAGACATTTCTTTATACTACAAAAGATCCAGAAACTTAGATTTCAAGAGTGTCAGAGCTGGAAGAATCTTTTCTTTCACCCACTTCCTTTTACAGAGAGGAAAACAGGCTCAGAGACCAAGGACTTGCTCGAATCCAGAATGCAGTCTCACTTCACTCACTTTGCCAGGCTGGAGCTCCCTGGAGCCCTAGGGCATCTATCTGCACAGCCCCTTCACCACTGTCCCGGAGGCACCTGAGGGGTTGGGGAGGAGGAGGGCAGCTCTGGGTTCCTCACTCCTGCTTCAACAATCGGCTCTGCTTTTTATCTAGTTTACATGTTGGGATTCCCCTTAGTAGTTCGTTTTTGTAAGGAACACTGGCTGAAAGATGTTTAACATCACTATTATATATCATGATACAAGCTTTAAAAAAGAAATTCCGAATTACTTCCATAATATTGAACTCTTTGTTCCAAACACTATGCAGATAGCACAGATGGGCTTGGGACTATTTTCTCTGTTTTACAGAGGAGAAAACAGAGGCTTGTGGAGATCATATGATCTAATTTATATAGATTATGTAGCAGATCAGTGGCAGGGCACAGAAGCCAGGTCATGGACCCTGAACTTAAGGTTACTTAATAGAATCAATACAAACTTGGGAGAAGGTCTGGCCAATGGAGTTGTCATTTATCCTCCCGTACCTGATGTTAAGGTATTTTCATTCCCTTGCTTTCTCTCCCTCTTCCTTTTTCTTCCTTCCCTCCCTCCCTCTCTCCCTTCCTTCTTTCCTTCTCTCTTCACAATTAGTCACAGGTTTAGCTGTTCAAACTATACAACCATCATTATAGAGGAAGTTGCCTCCTTTGACATGCAAAACTGATTTCTCTAAACTCTACAGTTTATTAATAGATATTTTTAAAAGTGGGGGCTTGATGATCCAGAGCTTGGTCTCTGGTATCAGACAGACCAGAGTTAAAAGGTAGACTTTCCTAATTACCAGCTGGATGACCTTGGGCCAGTTACTTGACCTCAATGGGCCTCAGTTCCTGCTGTGGAGAGTGGGCACAAAAGAGTACCCATCCCACAGGGCTGCTGTGAGGAGTAAGTGAATTAATGTATGGACAACAAGGAGCATTGTGTGTGGTTCCTATTCAGTTGTCAGTAAAGTAAAAGATGATATTCAGTAGGGTAATGCCTAGTTGAAGGCTATTTCAGTTTTGATTTGCTGTTGAACATTATCTCCAAAAGAAGTATATATTATGGAGCATTTCTCAGACTCATTTGACAATGTATTCTCTTTACACGCAGAATGTTCTAGGATAAATTGTCCCCAAACCACAAAACATGGCTCTAAAAATCTCAAGTTAGTTTGATAAAAGATAGGGGGAAAAGCAAGATAAATCTGTGTATGCTAGATTTAGATGGCTTAGAAAGAGACTTTAAATTTTAAGGATAGTATTACTTCAAAGATAGTATCATAGCACTAGGGTTGATTAGGATCTATAAAAATTACTGTATAGCTTGGCTTATATATAGCAACCTTGATATCAAAAGCTAGAGGAATACTTAAATGTTGTAAACAAGCTTATTTTATTCCTAACCCTTTTGTAGGGAAATAAAACAGTATTGCCAGCCAGAAGAGTCAGGCGATGCCAAAACCGCCCTGGTAACTCATGTAAGCTAGCAGGCAGAGAAATCTGGCTCCACAGTTTGCTGAAAAGACAGCTGGCAAAGATTTCTGAAGAGACACTGCATGTCAGAGATGAGAGCAGATTTCACTTTCTTGGGTAAGTGGGTTGGGTTATTATACAGCACTTTGATTCTCTACTGAGGATAGGCAGGAACTTTGATTCTGTCTGAAAGTAAATCAGAGCTAGTAGTTTGGTAAAGATGGGGGCCCACCATTCAGGAGAGGATTTAAACAATTCTGACAGTGAGAGGTCCTCTCCTGGGGCCAGTTATAATTTTTGATCTTCCGTGTCTCATCTACCTCTAAAGATTCTTTGAATATGAGTCTAAAAATATGCTAGATGAGACTTTTTTAAGTGAATGAAGCCAAAAAAGGAGATGATCATAGAACAGTAAATTCAATGGATCTACCTTGCACAGTCATCAAATCAGATTTACACACTTGTATCTCTAGGCTGCCTTCAAAGTCACAGTCCCTAACCTCCAAACATGAGATCCATTATAACATATTTTTTGAAAATAAGTTGCCTGGTGTGGCAAAGATAACTAGAATGACTACTAAGGATTTTTTTGTTTTGCCTTCCATAGAAGAAAAGTGTTGGCAGGAAGTCGCTACTTAGCCAGCAATTACATCTCCCAGCCTGCCTTACATCTAGATGGGCCAGGTGATTGGGCTCTGGCCAGTAGAATGCCAGAGAAGTGATGCACAGTGTCTGTCCTCACCTGACTTCCCTAGATCTCCAGCACAGTTTCCCTTTCTTTCTTCCTTTTCTGCTAGCTGGATGTTGATAGCAAGAAAGACCCAAGCAGACAGTAGAGCCTCCATAAGCTGAGTCTTAACCAGAGCCCTCAGCCCTAAAACTGGTCACCAGGCAAACAAGAATTAAACATCTATCGCATTAAACAGCTTGAGATGTCAGAGTTTATCTTCACTAACACACCTAACGAATTTGAACGTAATTACATTTATGTGTGACATAGATTATCTGAGTTCTGCCAGAGTTCTTATTTCTTCAAATTTGCCATCATTTTCTTTTTCCTTACTTCCCGGCATATCTATGGATATATGTGTGCCAGAGTGATATGCTCCCTGGGTGCCCAGCAACTTTCAGTAAGTTGCCCACTCATTAATAAACAACCACTTATTTGTATGTGCTTACTCTGTGTCAACAGATTGTAGACATTGAGGATAGAATAAATAACACAACTATGGTCTTGTCTTTTACAGAGGTGATATTTTAGTGGCAAGGAGGTGGAGAAGAGGGTAAGAAAGACAATACATATCCAGACCAGGGGTTGGCAAACTTCAGCTGGAAAGAGCCAGCCAGTAAGTATTTTAGGCTTTGTGGGTCATACAGTTTTTGTTGCACTTACTCATCTCTGCTGGTATAGTGTAGAAGCAACCATAGACAAGATCTAAATATACAACTGTGGCTGTGTTTCAATAAAACTTTATTTATCGACCCTGAAATTTTAATTTCATATGATTTTCCTTTGTCATGAAATGGTCATCTTTGATTTATTCCAACCATTTAAAAATGTGAAAAACATTGGCTTATAGGCTGTCTAAAAATAGGCAGCGGGCTGAGTTTGTCTGCAGGCTGAAGTTGGCCCAACCCATTCTAGGTCAATAAACCAACAAGACTATATCGGAAGGGATAAACACTATGAAAAAAATATAATGGGGCCATGGGACTGTGCCAGGTCTGGGTGGGGGTTACTTGAGATAGCTTGGTCAGGGACAGCCTCTCCAAAATGACAAGGAGTGACACAGCATGTGAAACTACAGTGACAGAGAGTGCCAGGTAGAGGAACAGAAAGATGCAAGCTGAGCTGTGGAGTAATGAACTAGAGAGAAAGGAGCATGAGCTGATGTCAGAGGGAAGCAGCATCTGGGGTTCTGAAGGCCAAGGTAAGGGGTTGTATTACATTTTATCTGTGATAGGAAGTTTTAAGCACAGGAGCAATATAAACTGATGTATATTTGAAAATCATCATCCCAGTTCTTGTGGTAGAAAAATGGCCTTGTGGAAGGCTGCGAGCATGGCCAGCGGGACTAGTGACTGGTCAGGAGGCTTCTAAATGAGGTCAGGCAGGTGTGGAAAGTGATGGGCTCTGGGGTCAGCAGGGGAGATGGAAAGAAGTGGTTGGATTGAAGCTGTCTTTTAAGAGTTTTAAGAAGATTTGTTATGCCCAAAGTTGAGTAGCAAGGATTTAAAGAAAAACTTGCAAAGGACATATGGAAAGGCTGGTAACACTTTGGGACTCTAGATTACTTTTGACATCAGTAGGACTTGTATCACTTTAGTCTTTTCTCGGGGCAGGGCAGGGGCCCTCAAGTCAAGTTGAAATGAGAAGCAGATGCCTGTGGTCAGGTCTGAAACTAGCTACAGGCCCTGTGGTGATGAGTAAAGATGGTTAAATCCATAATACTGGCCCCCTGATGAAAGGCTTTGGCAAGTGTTCCTTACACTTCTCCCCTGGCAGCCATTTATCAGTACCTGTGAGCCTAGCTGAATTCGACAAAATATTTTATTCAGATAGAGATCTCTAAATCAGCACCCCATGGTGAAGTGAAATCTCTGAACAAGATTTCCTGAGGCTTTAGCTTTAGTAGAGCCAGTGCCAATTCTGGCATTTGAAACTCCTAATAAATGTATGACAGATGGAACCTTAGAGCACACACATTTCAGTGAGATGCCAAATTGGGCCCGGATACCTAGAGGGTATACTGGCATAGCAGTGGCTGGGATAGAGGCCTGACGATCAGGAGAATGTCCCCGAGGTCCCAGGTCAAGAAGCAGCAGCTCCTCTTTATTACATATGTCAGGTAAGACTACGTAATGTTCACTGAAACCCACACAACTAGGTCACCCTTGGATCTGAGAAATCACTTTGCTGGGAGGCTGACTGAGTAAAAGGCCTAAAGCCACACATGTGGAGGAATTGATTTTCTGAAAGTCAGATTCCCTGTAAACAAAGGATGCTTAAGTCCACATTCTGAGCAAGGATTTAGTCATTGGAAAGTAAGTTGAAAAATAACCTTGGGATCTGAAAAATAAAGCACGATCATTTGCTTGTGGATTTTAAGGTTACTCTGTCCTTTCTGTTTGCTGATTTATCCATTCTGTGGGCTTGCACAGCCTGGCTCACTCGAACTCGAGGCTGACATTAAAATCCCTGAGGTCTAAAGAAGGGCATTTCAAGAAACAAACAAAGCATGGGCGGAATGTCCACTACATGCTAGGCACTGCTTTTCTGAATCCCTCACTACAAGCAGTGGGGGCGGGAGGCATTGTTTCGTTTAATGCTGGCAGCAACCCTGGGAGGCAAGAGGCATTACCCCTCTCTTGGAGAGGGTGTGACTAAGGCCCAGAGAGGCTACATAACTTGTTCAGGGTCTCGTGCCTGGTAAAGCATAAAGCAGAGATTTGAATCCTGGCCTGTCTACCTCCAAAGTCCAAGTTCATAACCACTCTGCCAGTGTTTCTCACCAAACCACTTAGAGCACCATGAACTCCACCGCTGAGGGAGGAGGCTTTTCAGCTCTGCAGACTCCTCAGCCTCATCTCTGTTCTCTAAAAGCAGGCAGTCCAGCTTCTGAGACCCTGTGGGTAAGGCTTAGGGTCAGCTCTCAGGGCTGGGACCCCGGTTCCATGACTAGTAACTGGAGACAGTCACACCAAAGGCCAGTCAGTCAACCGGTGAAGGTCCCTAACCCACTTCCACAGGAGGAAGCTGCAGTCTAGCCAGGAGAGGGATGACGTGAGTGAGGCTCGTAGGAACGCCATCACGTGCAGTGGCCTTCAGTGAGGACTGAGGGGTTGTGTAGCCCAGCACCTCCCCCTTTCAAAGACCCAGAGAGACTAAGAGAGAAGCCGAGGACCCCCAGCTGGACAATGGGGGGGCTGGGGTGGCAGCCTAACTTCTGTTCTTACTTATGTCACCACAATGTCCCCAGTGTATCCAGCCTATTGCTCAGGCGCAGAAAGAATCTGGCTTTATTACCACCCCTTCCCCTAGAGGGAAAAGAATGAGATCAAAATTCAATTTTAATTTTGAGTAAATTTTGAAACTGCTCATATATAATATAGAAATGTCAATTTGTTCCACTAGGAAATACCAGGTTTTTTTTTTTTTCCCCCCTGAGAATAAAAGACCATCATTCTGAGGATCCAGAGGGAGAGCTCAAGTCTCTGGTCAACAGTTTTCTATGTAGGAGTAACTGGCTTGCCTAGCCAAGGCCTCCCACAAAAGAACTACATTCAGTTCCACCCACAGTGCAGGGGGTGATGCCCCCCACTTCTCGGCACCAGAAAGGGAGACAGCTTGGGGAGCAGGCCATGTGACTGGTGTCGCCTCTAGGGCAGCAAAATTCTCTGAGCACCCCGTCCCCTCAGTCACTGAAAATGATTGTCACTCTGACGCCCACAGCTGTGGCCGTGGCTGCAGGAAATGAGTGTGACTGGGGAGTCAGGGCCTGAATTGAGGTCCCCATCAGCCATGGGTCACTGTGCAAACTTGGGCAGCCTACTGGGCCGCCATGCCTGAGCTTACTAGCAAAGGGGAGCTGTGTCCCCAAGGCTGATTTACTTCAAAGCTACCTTAAAGAACAAAATGCTTTGAAAGGAAGAAACAAGCCATCTCAGTCACATGCCACCTCCTTGACATTTGCATACCTGTGACTAGCCACCGGCAGAAGCAACATTCACTGAACAAGGATCAGCGGCTGCTGCATATGTGCTATGCCCCCACTTCATAGGCGTGGGAACTGAGGATCCTAAGGGCAAGTAACTTAGCAGATGTCTTCTCCAGTGCAGGAACCAGGAAGTGTGCCCAGTAGGGAGTGGGAAATGGGTTCTGGGCCTTCAGGCTATTCACAGTCGGAAAGGAGACTGGGACGTGTACAAATAGCACTGCAGCAGGGGAAGGTGTGGTGCTGGCCTGGCAGAGTCAGATGTGCCATGGGGACACGAGAGGACAAGAGATAGCTTCTCTTAGGCAGAAAAGGCTTTTTGGCAGAGAAGACATTTAAACCTGGCCTTTGTGGTAGGCAGCATGGTGTCCCCTTGAAGCTGTCCATGCTGCAACCCCCAGAACCTGTGATCGTGTTACCTCGCATGGTAGAAGGGATTAAGGTTGCAGACCCGGAGGTGGAGGTTATCTGGGTTATCTGAGTGGGCCCATCCTAATTACATGAGTCCTCGAAAGCACAGAACCTTTCTTGGCCGTAGTCAGAAGTTGTGAGGATGGAAGAAGGATCAGAGAGATGCAAGGTTGCTGGGTTTGAAAATGAGGAAGGGTAGTGTGAGCCACAGGATCTGGGCTGTCTCTAGAAGGAGCTGGAAAAGGCAAAGGAACAGATTCTCCTCTGGAGGCTCCAGAATCCACAGTACCCTGATTTTAGCCCAGTGAGACCAGAGTCACTTCTGATGTACAGAACAAAGTTACAGATAGTAAGTTGGTAGTGTTTTAAGCCACTGGTTGAGGTCATTTGTTATAGCAGTAATAGAAAATGAATACAGCCTTAGCGAATGGGGTGAGTTGAGATCGACTATGAAGTAGAGGGCAGGGCTCCAGATAAGGATATGGGATTAAGGGGGTTGAAGATAGAGCATGTAAGCAGAGCTGTCCGTAGAACTTTCTGTGGTGAAATGGTCCACATGTGTGCTGTCCAGTATGGTAGCCACTGCCCACAAGTGGCTATTGAGCACTTAACACTTGACTAGTGCAGCTGAGGGACTGACTTTTAAATTTTAATTAGTTAAAACATTAAATTTAAATAGCCACTCATGGCCATTGGCAACTCTATTTGACAGCACAGCCATAGAGAGCATTAAGTTTGAGGGATTAAGACTCAACGTTGAGCATGTCAGGCCAGTACTTAGAACTTCTCAACACATTATTAGATCATTTGGTCTTCTCTTTGAGAGAAGACTGTGATGAAGGCCATGGATAGAAAAATAGAGGCTGCCATGAGGCATAATGAGAGAGGCCAGAGAAGGACTGTAGTGGAGAGAGGAAAGAAGTGAGTGTCAAGGGTCAAGGTCAGAGAAATTGACAGGCCAGAGAACATAGGGTCTTTTAGAATTCTGAATGTTTTCCCAGAGATTTGAATGTTATTCTAAACATTTTAGTATGCATATATATTATATATTAATATACTTTTCACTCCTACTTCTGTATGGAAAAGGGAGTGTATGTAACCAAGTATGGATTAGAAGATGGTTAACTTCATCAACAGTCACTATTCTGAAGTTCTTCAGATCCCTCAGGATTCTGTGATCAGTAACATTTTATACACATCTATTACTTGATATTTTCAAAGTATTTTCCCATCCCTAGGATCTTCACAAGTACCCTGGAACAAAGGTAGAGATTTGCATTTTGCAGATGAGTGAGTCAATCGATTTTCAGAGAAAGGAACTGATTTGCCCAAAGACCCAGCTGGTCAGTGGCAGAGGTAAGTCTAAAATTCTCAGTGCCTGTCTCTCTTCAAAGAGATACAGTCCAGGAAAGATGGGTTCACAAGACCCTTAATGCTGGCCTGAGCCTCCGCTCAGCCCTCTCCTCCCCATGGAATGGAAGAAAAGGTGACCTTTACCTTTCGGATGCCATCATGCTTCATTTCAATCACATGGAGGGTGTAGTTGGTCCGGCGTCCTTTCTCATTAAACTGCACATTTCCTGTCAAGCCTTCAAACCGTACCTGGAAAGCAAAGTATTTTGAATAATGAACTCAGACATTGTAGTTCATAGTTGTTTGTTTGTTTTCTTTTCCTACTGAAGTGATAATCCAGCACCTAAGAATGTTACATGGGATGAGGTCTTGGAGTAGAGTGAATACCAAACTGTCTACTCTGTTGCCCAAAGCAGTCATCCCTTGAGCACAGTTCTCTTTCCTACTAAACTGTAATTCATCCTGCAAATCTCTTCTACCCATTGCCTTAGGCAAACAGTAACAATGCGGCAAAGTAGATCCTAATAAATCTCTGTACCATCCCTAATCAGTGACCCCCCCATCAATGGCCCCACCATGAGTAGCACCACTCCTCAGACTCACTTTGAGATGGAGAAACTGAAGGACGCCTGGAAAGGACAAGGACTGCTGTGCCAGCTCCTGTTAGCCAGGACCCCACCCAGGACCGGACCCAGGACTGGGGGTTGGCCTTATGACCTTGTGCTTTCTTACTTCCTTTGTGAGGCCAGAGAATAAAATACCTGGGAATGTAAAGACCTGTAATCGGGAGACGTGAATTTGACCCCAGCCTCTCCCTGAACAACCAAGTGACCTTGCACAGTTCACTGCTTAAGCCTCCAGTTTCAAAAATTCCTGCCCCATCTACCATAAAGGACACAGCAAACGGGAAAGTGCTGCGCAAACTTTAAAGCATCTGAGGAGAACCCCTTACGTTAAAACCAGAACATGCAGGGCTTTACACAGCTCTCAGGTGGTTAAAACAATTTGTACTGGAACCCCAACCATGCTGTATTGGCTTCTGCAAATGAGTCAGATCAAACTTCCATGGCCTCAGGTCTTCAAGTTCAAAGGCAAGGTCAGGTGGTCAACATGGGGGAATCCAAGACCTTTAGTGCCAAGCCTACTGCTCTGTACGTGAGTAATAAATCTCATCCACAACTACCTTCAAATTAAGGATGAGTCTGGCTTTATATCATCTGCTCAAGTATAAGAAACCACAGTCTCTATTGGTGGCCTACTGTGTGTCCTCTGATCAGTCTGGTCTAAGGCCAGTGAGGTGAGTCTCTGCCTGTAACCGATATGAACCAGGCCCTGTAACCCAGTGCTGTTTACTTCCTCACCTCTGTCAAATTGCTTAACAGGAAGCCTTGTAGAATTCTATCTTTTTCTGACAGTGACCAACAACTCTTGTCTTCAAAAGGTATCAGAATAGCTGTGACGTGTATGTGTGTATTTGAGAGAGAGAGACAGAAAGACAGAGAGAGAGGGAGACAGAGAGAGGGAGAGGGGGAGAGGGGGAGAGGGGGAGAGACAGAGATGCAGAGAGAGACTGCCCCGAGCTGACCCTCTCTTCACCTTCTGGTTTGAGCTCTCAGTGGGGAGAACATGACAGTCCCAGAGCACTGCACAAATTATTCAACAAAGCTCTTCACTCTCAGATAAATCTGCAGAAATCCTCACTCTGGAGAAGTCTAGGCTGGCTCTGCTTTCCAGAGAGAAAACAAAGCGTGCTCCTCCTACAAGAAGGAGGAGGAGGAGGCTGTGCCAGCCCATCAGCTGCTGCACTTTCCTCTCACCTCTGTTGTCTCTTGCCCATCTTTAGTTCTCCCATTCATTCAGGTTCAAGATAGGAGGCTGAATACTGCTTTAAGTGGCTCATTTGGAAAAACAGACTGGTGTAGATAGATGTGCAGATGACCGGATGGTGGACTGATCGGCCCAGAAGGAAGTGTCATTGATGATCCAAATGGGCATTAACTTTTTGGCACTGGCCTCAGGTATCGTACCGATGATTAGTATAGCATATTAGTCTGGCAAATTGCATAAGGCCTCTATGACTCAGTTTTATCATTTGTTTAATAGAACCAATTAGAGTTAATTATGTCTTAAGGTTGTTTTAAGGATTAAATGAGATATTTTATGATAAATGCTTGCCCCATGGTAATATTCAAGAAAGGCCAGATGTTATTTTAATTATTACCTATAGTGTTTTGAATACTACCACCATCGTCCAAGTGTTTCTTATTTCATTCATGTGACTTCTTCTCTACTCACAGGAATTCCCTAGGGTATATCGTTTAGAGATTATTACCTTCACTTACATGGGATAAACCAAACCTCTGGGAGGTAAAGTGATTTGCTCAACACTTAACACCATTTAAGTATCAGGCAGGCTTAAATTCAGAGCTTCTGATATATTCTGGTATCTTCACTTAGGGGTACCAAATGGCCTCTCAAACAGGGGACAATGCTCTTGTGCTTGGCCCTATGTGGGTGACGCAGAAATGTGTGAAGTAGTGAGTTCTCCTTGCTTGCTCTGCTACCCCCTTCACAGGGGGACATGCCCTGAGCCATGCTCTGCTAATTCCTAATTACGTGATGTGAGCAAGTCACAGAGCCTATTTCTTGTTTTCCTCCTTAAAGAACTGAAATGCTTAGCACACTGGGATGTAAATGTTGGATGTAAAGTATATATTATTTAAATGATGATAATGACGGCACTATATGATTACTACCACTGTGTTGTGTAGAGTGGGTAAGAGGGATGGAAAATGAGACTTCACATTGAAGCTTTGGGTCTGGTATGTTGTCTCAGAGCAGGAGATTCCTTCAACAGAAATGAGGGTTTTGTCCCTGTCACCTTTGCATGCCTTCTCAGCTTCCAAAAAATTCATTATCAGCAAAGTTCTAGTGACCTGAGGCTCTCCTGAGCTGTCACAGTGTTGTCCCGGGAAGCTGCTTATCTGATGTTCATAGAAACCCAGTGAGTAGCAAGAGCAGCTGTTACCTTGCCCGTTTGATGAATAGGATTATGAGACCTAGAGCTTATGGCTCTTGATTCAGGATTCACAGCGTCATGGGAGGCCTGGGGCAGCTGAAGGCTTCACTGTCCAGGTGGAGAAGCCAAGGCTTACACACACTGAAATAAATCCAAGCATGGGAAAGGAGCCTCCCAGAACCACCCTTCCATGATGGCAGAGCAAAGGAAGGCCAAGAGAGTGGCTCAGCTCCAAACCATTTATGTGGACAGTCTGGATTCATAATCAGAGGATGAAACTTCTCAAAAAATATCCACTTTGGGCAAATCTGGAAAATGCTCTCCTATCTCCCAGGGCTGAGCCTCTGAACCTCATCTGCCCACCCTCCCATCCCAGGGTAACTGAGGCCAGACTGGTGGAGACCTGGAGCTTCCCCTTAGTTCCTGCCTTCTGGAACTCCCGTCACCAACCTGGGGCCTGCCAGTTCCTCTGTGGAAGATGGAGAATTAACCGTGGGTTTCCTGTAAATGCTATTGGGTGCCAGGTTAGAGTCTGCCGCCCGTGAGATGCTGAAGCATAACTTTTCTTTTCCTGTCTGATGCCAGGAGAGTACTGGTTAGTATTTCTATCATCCTTAGGACTCCTCTGCCTCCATCCCTGGGGAGGCAGTGTTGCTGTTCTGGACCAAGGGCTTCTATAACCTCTTTGTGGCTGTGATCTGTTCTCTGAGCCTCTCCTCCTCAGTGCTCACTGGGTGTTGGGAAGTCAGAGCCTGTGGACTAGGTCCCTGTGGACGACATTCTGGTTATTCCAGCCAGGGCAAATCTCAGGATCGCTCTGACTTTCCACTTTACCACCAGAACAGTGGGAAGAATAATCTTGGTTGTGGTTATCTCATGCAGTTGCCCTGATGTTTAAAGAAGTTTATGCATTATCCTTAAACAAAATTTTTTGGGGGGGATGGGGGTTGTGACAAGCCAGTGGAAACTTTGCTAAGAGGATTATGTCCACTTAAGAGATAATGAAATTGATGCTAGAAAAGTTGAGCAATTAGTCCAAGATTCCCCAGATCTATGTTCAGAACATTGAACATAATAAGTCAGTAATCTTGGTGGAGCCATGGTGAGAACCGAGCTCTTCTCTTCTGAACTCCGAACAGCCAAGTGTGATGCCTTCAGTTCTTGCTTATATCCTCTAGACTCCTTCTGGGTATCATTTACACTCCACCCAGACCCTCCACAGACCGATTTACTCTTTGTTCAAATTCACCCTTCCTTTAAGGCCTGCATCACCATCCATCTCAGTTTGTCTGGGACAGCTCCAGTCTACATCTCTTCTTTTGGGATAATTAATAATAGTGCTTCCTTTCACTCTTAAATGTCCCAGTTCGGATGACAAATTATATGATCACCCTGTTTAAAGGCCCAATCCCTATCCTACAGAAAGCTTTGCTGATGTCACAGCATGCTGCTCTGACCACACATAGCGCCGAGCGTCTGGCTATGTCATTTAATCCTCAAGCCACACCTTTATAGCTATTATTTCTCAGAGTTTATCTTCCCTTCAAAACTGGGTCTGGAGTGCTGAAAGGCAGAGACTGTGTCCTCTACCCCAAGTGCTCATCCCAACTCAGACCTCGCCTACCAAACCACTAGGTATCCCTCTACTTGGATATGTTGATCACTGGTCAACAAATTGCAAATACAAAGACTAAAAGGGCTGATCATCATTTAGGGCAGGCGTCCTTCGCCTCAGGACCCAGGATGGGCTTCCAGAAGTGTCTATGGTCCCCTCAACTCTTGGTTATAGAAAAATATGTGTAAGTACATGTATACATTTTTCTGGGAAAATGAGTTCAAAGCTTTTTATCTTAAATCATATCCTCAAAGGGCCTCTGACCTCCAAATGCTAAGAGCCTGACTTGGGGACCTGGATCTTCTCTGCCAGTCAGAAGCCGACTTAGGGGCATCCTAGCACCACCTCCTTCCTGGAGCACTGAGGGCTTCCGGGATGTGGGCTCATTGGTATTCTGAACAGTTCCCTGGATGTCACGCAAGGGGCAGGCAGGCAGCATGATTATCTTCACTGCGTTGTTGGGGAAATTACAGTGCGGTGAGGGGCGGGGCGTGGAGTGTGTGGGCATTAGCCAAGGCCATGTGCTCTTGCTGGCTGGACCCTAGGTCTCGTTTCTCCTCTGCTGGGCTGGCCCTTCCAGGCTTCAGAGCAGAGCAGTTATGTATACCTAGTGAGGTAGCAAGTAGATATGGTTTGGAGTCCCAGTTTCACTAATTAACTATAATTTTGAGAAAAATTTTAATACCTCTGAAGCTTAGTTTCTCTATTTATAAAGCAGTTAATAAAGCTAGCTACCTTAGAGTGTTCTATTGCGAATTCGATGAGATCAGACATAGAAAGTATGTTCAGAACATTGTTCATAATAAGTAAGTAATCTATCATAGCTGGTATCGCCTTTATTTTTAGAATAATAGGCTTATTCCTCTATGCCTAACTCACAGATATGCCAGGTCTAACACAAGCTGAACCACAGGTCCCCTCCCCATCTGTGACCCAAAGGCCAGTGTGATAAGGGCAGCAGAGACCTGAGTGCCCCATGCCAGGTCCAAGGGCTGAATGTCATTGGGATTCACCCGGCCTATTGTGATCACACAGTTGCTCACGAGGGGTGCGGCTCTTTTGAGATGGGTCTGAAAGGTGAAATGGCTAGACAGTGGCCATGACTGTGTGTGGAAGGCCCCAGAGCTCAGTGTGCAAGAGAAGACCTCTGGGGCCATAGGACAGGTCTGAGACAGGAGGAGGAGCTGTGGAATCTGGTTCAGACTCTGCTGTTAAACTGCTGTGTGACCCTGGATAAATGACTGCCCACTCTGGGTCAGCTGCTTCATTGATAAAGTAAAGGAAAATGGGAGTCAGTAATCCTTAAGGTCTCTCAAAACAATAAATTCTTGTGATTCTAGGTCCTTAAAGATTTGAAAAGGAATAGTTTGAACAGCGGATCTTAGGATCAGATGATGTTTTCTGTTTATATTCGTTGGCTAGTTGCCCCCCACTTCCCCCACCAAAAAAGACTGAAGAGAGTGTGCTGAGGGCAGGTCTCTCATGCTGTCATCGCCCCCAGTGCTCGGCCCCAGGCCAGGGTGTGCAGTAGGCTCTCAGCAGAAGCTGCCTGGCTGCTGGAGAGGCAGGTACACGTGTCCTGACTCCAAAACAATATAAACAAGGTCATATTCTTTTGCCTAAGGCAACGGCTTCTTTGCAAACCCCACTGAAGGCAGAAGAAAATGATGAGTATACATTACAACGAGAAAGATGGGAGTTAGGCCATTAAAAAAAAAGTTAGATGCCTAGAATTCTTAAAGCCAGTTGAAACCAGTTGTTGTCTCTCCAATCTCCTCACTGTCACCAGTAACAAAGGGGAGTGAGCAGGAGATCTGGGTATTTCCAGGTCACCAGACAGCAAGGGGCCCGGCTGGACTTGGACGCCAGCTCTCCTGCCTCCTGGTTCAGAGCCCTTCCTGCCACCTAAATTGCCTCCCAGGCTGCATCACTGTCACATTGTGGTCAGAATATCGCTCCCCGGACATCATTTAGGTGGGAGAAGCCAGGGAGTTGGGAGGGCTTGTGAAGCTAAAGGCAAGTCTCTGGGACCTTTTGAAACCAGTCTCACACTGCATACAAAATCTGTCTCAACTGTGGAGTGTGGAAGAGAATTTACAATAAGCCAGAAGGAGGGCGGGTGTGTGTGTGCCTCTCTGGCAATCATTGTGAAGCTGTCTGGCGTCTGCTCTTGCTGCCTAGTGATTGGGGCCTCCCTGCATAGAGATGGGGAAGGCAGGAAGGGCCGCTGGAGGACTCCGTCATATGTTCCTCCTGTGGTCACAGGGCTGCTGCTTGGCCTCATCTCAAAGGACAAAACTACGTAGTCTCCATGTGAAGGCACGTCATCTTAGCTGAGGACAGCTGGTGATGTTCCTTCTTGTCTCTTCAGGTTGTGAAAATTGCTAGAGCTTTGCACATGTGGTTGGAAGACAAGTGGGAATAGCTGTACATTTCACTCTACATTTCTCCCTCATTCAGAAATGCTCCTCTCCTCCCCTAGGATGTAATCTTAAAAGTAAAGCTGGTCTTATCTTGGCAGTTCCATTGAATGGGGAAGGCAGGTCCTTCGGGGCATCTGCACTGAAATACCGTGGTCCTGGTGGCTTGCCAGTCTTCCCGATACGTGGACATTCCTTTATGATGAGCACTGCCCTCTTTCCCAGCCCCTCTGGAAATACAGGCTCTCCATCAGGAGGCATCCGAGGCATCATAGGGTGCTATCCATCAGCCAGTTTGCTAATCATAGTCTGGGCTCAAGGTCCTTCTAGAGACTTTTGGGGACTTCGGGAGATTTCTAGGAATTCTGAGAGTGATAAAGCAGAAGGCAAGCCCCCAGAGTCTTCTAAACCAGGGACGTTAAATACACAGCCCACATGTACCCCTGCCTCATCCTGCTTCCACAGCAGACATGTCACTAATTGAATATTTATATTCTTCCCTGTTGAATCTGGATTCAGGCTAAGAATCCTTTGCATAGACAATTGATTGGAGTGAGCATGGCCATTTTCTATCCCTGTCCTTGACTGTTCTTAAGTGCAAACAATATTGATTGCAATGCTGAGAAGCAAGAAAATAGGATCAGAAGTACTTAGGAATTTTCAGGGTTCCCACATGAAATGTGCAGAGAGCAAAGGCGATGAAGAAATCCAGAAAATCAGGGCAAGCGGGCGGTCTTCAGGAGGCTGCTGAAAGGGTTCTGTTTCATCCCTGTGCATCTGAAGTCCCCTTTCAAAATACAGAAAAGCTTCCCCTTTTTCAGCATCATCTCTAAGCAGGAAATGGAGCTTTCATGCTATTGGAAATTACTAGACCATACTATTGGGTTTTTTTGTTTTTCTTTTGTTGCCTTAGTTCCTACATGAACACCTATATACACAGAGCCACAAGCAAAATGCAGTGATTGTCCAAACTTGAATCATGATCTACCTTTTCTTTTTAATAGCTGTATCACAACAAAACTGATGCCAAAATCCACTACAAGGCTACCCTAGGATGGGCAGCCGTTGCTGGCCTCACCTGCTGCAGAGCTCTCTGGATGTCGATCCCCTGGCCCCAGGGCACAGCTGGGTTAGCCAGGCAGTCCCCAGCATTCCCCCGGCGGGATATATCGATTCTCTGCCTCCGCAGGCTCTGGAAAGCCTCAGCCATTACCTTCACCCCATCGTAGGTAAGCGCAGAGGTGTACTGGTGGGAGGGATGGAGACAGTTAGGTGTCAGAGAGAGGTGACAGGCAGGTGGCAGCTGTCTCTGGGAATGTGCTCCAGGTAATTAGAATGCCTGCAGGGGGCCAGGGACTGGGAATGGGGGTGGGGGTGCAGCGGTGAACCGGGCAGTGCTTGCCCCCTAGATGGGGGTTGCTGTTCCACCTTGCTGGCTAGTACTGCCCTCCTGAACTGTGAGTTCAATGTTGCCAGTTGTGACTTTCAAAGAGAAGCCAGAATTCTAGATTTCTGTGTGTAATCTTATAATATAAAAATGTTGGTTTAATTAGAAATAGAATGCATATATTAAATACAGTACATCCACAGCTTTGATACAGTCCATGGAAAACCAGTGAGTTTCCTCTTGTGTTACAGTCACCACTCAGGAGCCAAGAGGAGCTGTTTATTCTACCATCCCTTGTGACAGTAAAAGAAAACAACCCATGAAGGGTAAGCTCTTAATTATTTCCACATATGGCTTGCCTAAGTGGCAGGTTTATAGTCCGCAGACTTTCCTCTTGTGCTTACTCATGATCTCTTAATTTTTCCCCTCTTGCCTAGAAGAGGGCTAAGATGCTGATGAAACATAACCAGTATAACAATTCAGGACAATATTTCCTGGCTTTGGAACTCATGTCTGTCTTCATTAATTTATGCCTAATGTCTAGCTTGTTTTCTTCATATTCTAAGTTCACAATAGAGAGTTGTACAATGAATGTATGATGATTTTTCTAGTTTTTAAGTTGAATTTCCTCACTTTCTAAAAGAATGTATGTTACATGTTATTTTTAAAATCTCCAGTCTTTTGGAAGTTGGTTGGGGTATTCACATATTAATTAGCCACTATGTGATTTGTTCATTGCTTTCAGTTACATTTGTGATTTTGTTTGCTTAAGCTCATGGCGAAATAAGTCTTCATTTTTGGATGGCTAAATCCGTTCAGTAAAAGCAGGATGAGAAGCATCTCAGTTTCATGGTTTGCCATTCACAAAAAGAAATTGACCAACTGGCCACAGAAAGTTGCCAAGGATGCAATTTGCCCCAGATAAACAAATTTGGCCTCAGAATCCTTCTCAACTCAGTGTTCCACACAGCCATTGCCAAACTATTGGTTTTGACATGGGGAAGAGAAATTACCTGCTATCCGTATTCTAAAATGTTATCAAACAGCAAACAAAACAGATTTTGGCTGCTGAGTTTAGAGCTGTACTCCTGGGAAGTGAGAGGCGGATAGCCTGCCTGATTATTGGGAGCTGACCCTGTGAGGCATAGATGTACTCTACACGGCTTAGATTTCCCAGATTGTTACCTGGGTACATGACGGACCAGAATAAGGGCTATCTCCTTGCACAATTCAAGATAGTTCAATCTACAAATAAATGAATGCAAATAGCATCCCCCTGCAGTTGTGTAACATGGTGTCCCTGCCTGTAATAGAGGTATTGCTTTCCGGCTTCCCTTGTAGCTAGCTGGGGCTCAGTTCCTAAGATGTGGCCAGTAGCATGTGAGTAGATGATCAGAATGTGACTACTAAAAAGGGTTCTTAAAAGAATCAGTTGTGTTTTTTATTTTTCCCTTTACCTTCCTGCTGTGTAGAATATTAAGGTAATAGTTGGAGCTTCAGCAGCCATTTTGAGATATAATGTAGCAGCTATACACTGAAGATAGCAGAACAAGAAGACAGAAGAAGCCTCAGTGTTTGATTGTGGAGCCATTGTAAGCCTTTGATTGCTGACTTCTGAATTTTGTTTATATGAGAGGAAAGCAGAACATCGATCTTGTTAAAACTATCATCACTTTGGATTACTTGACCTTTGAGGAATACTCTCAATCTTTATGGATACATTTTCCTTAGTTTGTTCCTCTCAGAAAGCCTGTCCCTTTCTAAAGGCTAATACTGCTCAGAAACCCGGGGCAGGCAAAAAAGCCACGCTAGTCCTTTGCTGCCTGCTTCCCATCCCCTCACCTTAGGTCTCTTCCAGTCCACCCTGGTGTGGTCTCGGGCATCACTGTTCTTCCACTGCTGCATGATCTTGGCTGGGATGGTGTCTGTGTAATTCACCAACTGGAAACCTGTCACGTTTGCTCCACTCTCCTTGAATTTGTTTAAGTCAATGTCCATGAAACCCTGTCAGAGACGAGGGGAAAGAAGTCAGAACACGCTGCCTGGATAAATCAATTTAATCATGTTACAGAATCATAGGACTTTCTAACCAGTTCCACAAGGTGGAACTGACTTAATGGAGAGAAGGTTGTATCTCCCTCTGTCTTAACTTGGTTATCACTTTGTGCACAAAGTTAGCACAGAGAGTAAGAGGGATTGCTCAGGAGCCAGCTCTGCCTGCATTGAAGTGCTGCCTCTGCTACTCACAGCCATTAATTTTGTTACCTCGGACTCAGTTACCTGATGGTGTCTTGTCTGAATAATGGAGCTTAGGAAGTTGGGGAGAAAAAGCAATTCCAGGATACATGTCAGGTGCTTGGTACAGACTGAGTGATCAAGAAATGTTGGCTGGGATTATTGCTGCCCAGATATGGAGCAAAATGGAGACATAAGGAGGGAATTGTCTCCTTTACCCACTCCACTCTCTACCTTTTTGAGAGAAGAAGGATCTGAATCCCTCAGGGGCAAGCTCCTGTGGGCCCCAAGGTCACCAACAAGTTTGTGGAAGAGGCTGGATTCTGATCATCCGTGGCCTGTGCCCTTTCCTATACCACCTATATTTTCTCTACCCAGCGAGGCTCTATCAACTGTAATACCCACAAAAGTTCTTTATTGGAAATGAAACTTTCCTCCCCTTCTGGTAAAGTTCATTCAAATTCAGGAAGGCTTCCACTTAAAAAGGAAATCTTGCATTTGTATGATATATTCCTTAGTGGGCAGTACTTTCATATCTATGGCCTCATTTCACTTTATGCCTTTATAATGTAAAAAATTATATGTCTGTTTGCCAGATAAAGAAGCTGAGACAGATTGGGAAAATTGACTTTACAAAGTCAGTCAATGAGGCAGTAGCAAAGAAGGCCAGAACTAAGGCTTCTGAAGGTCTTCTCTCGCTTGTTTGCTCATCATTCAACAAAGGCTTATGAGAAACTGTAGTGCACTACTGTAATAGTGAATGAAACAACTTCCTTCTCTTGTGAAGCTTACATTCTAGTGGAAAAGACAGACAGTAAACAAATAAGCAAATAAATATGTAGCATAGCATCTACAGTGCAGCCCTATGGCATTGTCCAAGCCTCTTAATTTCTCATTGACTTGATCTAGTTCCCTTATTAAGAGATCTAATCACAAACAACTTAAGACTCATAAATACCCCCCCAACCCAGTGCCTCTAAAGCTCTATGATTTTTTGTTTGCATTTTCTAAACAAACAAGCTCAGCCCCACTTAGAGCCTTTGTCCCAGCTATATATACTCTGTCTGGAAGTGTGCTTTACCTGGCTGGCTCTTTTCTATCTTTTGGATCTCAGCTAAAAGGTGGTTTCTTCAGAGAGGTCTTTCTTGACCCTTATATAAAGATCCAATTCTCACCCTGTGATAGATGCTGTTGGTACCCTGCTCATTTCTATTCCTCTTTGTATACTTATATTTCTATACTAACTGCAAATACCTAGTACTTCAGTATGTGCTGGGCAAGCCAGATGTATTGGGGAGTCAATACACCCAGAGCAGCTCTCAAACAATGACAGATGGAGAATAAGTTGATAAATACTTCTGAATCCTCTCTCCTGGGTGAAATAACCCTGAGGCGTGTCCTACACTAGTCTAGAGGTCCCCTAAGGGATCAGTTCTCACAGCCTGCCTAGGTAAGTGTCTTGATTATGCCATCCCTTCCCTACCTAACTTTCCTGAGTCTCTGTTACTGTTTTTAGGATTGGCACCTAAAGAAACCACTTGTACATGAATCTTTGTCTAAGACCTGCTTCAAGGGGAACCCAACCGAGTCCCCCTAAGTCCCTAGGCCAGTCAGTTCCCTCTCAGTGCCCTGTCTGAATTTCTCCAGAGCATTTATCACCACTTAAGATGATCTTGTTTACTCACTTATTTCCTTGTCTTCTCTCCTCCCCTTGGAATGTCAGCTCCACAAGAGCAGAGGCCTTTTCAGCTCTGTTCACTGATGTGCCCTAGAACCTAGTACCTAGAGCTATATCTGCCACAGAGTAGATGGCCAACACATATTTGTTGAGTGAATGAATAAAAGCCAGAGACTTTCCTCAAGCAAGAATGCCAGAGGATCTATGAGATCAGTAGGCAACAAATGCCAGTGGATGATTTTAATTGGTTGGAAAGAGAAGCTCAAATTGGAAATGTCTTTTGAGATTAATTTTTCCCACAGCCACAGTTTACAGAATTTCACAGAGGTCTACTGATTTGCACAACAGTTCTAGCAAGCTGTTAGTAGAGATTAACTCAGATTTAGCTTCTTGTACCCAGTATACATTTGAAGCTGTTATACTACCTAAGAGCACAACCAAACCACCACTGGTTAAAAGCTAATGCACAGTTGAGAGATTTCCTGTAATTTTTAGAGACTTTAAAAAGAACATCTTGTTCATAAAATATTGAGAGAGTGAAATGAAAATTATCTCCTGCAGTCAAATTCTATTGCTTGAAAAATCTGTAACAGGCTCCTGGGCATTTCATACTGACTGTCCCATGTCAAACATAATGGGGGCCAAAGGAAAAGGCAGAGTTTATTCAATCATAAATGCCACTCAACTTCATCACCAGAATGTCTGACTACAAGGGTATTGGAGCCAAACCTCCATTACATCTAATCAAACTGATGGGACATTCTAACCAAACTCCTTCTGCTCCACCGAGAAGGAATGGGGCAAGGATGATAAAACAAGCTCATGTCTGTGATAAAACAAGCCCAAAATTAGGGAATAATTTGGGGTCAATTCACATTCATCTAATAGCTAACCTCTTACCTCCTGCGTAAGATTTCATGCTGGAATGGTCATCCTGAATCTCTACAATGTCCTTAATCACAAAGAAATGAGTATATTATACTTGTTAGATTTGATTTCTCTGTAATGCAAGAAAATGTACTCTGGCAATATAGAAGAATGCTCTTGACTAAGAAGAGAAAATAAAGTGTTAACAATTTGTCTACTGCTTAAATGGAAAATTCAACTCACTGTTTTCCTGAGCATGCTCATTGAATAAGATTTAATTAAATAGTTTTCTAATGATATTTTATTTAAAAATATTTGGTGGGGGTAATATTTGGTAATAATATGCTTTATCTGTGCTATGAATTATGTAATATTGTCTAAAGATACAAAATAACCAATTTTATTCTATTAAAGATTAAGCTATGATGTTTGATTGTCACACTCTTTGAGCCATTTTGCCTATTTATAATATTCCCCCAAATACTGTGTTCATTATTCTGTTTTCAATAGTTTTTAAAGTATTTAGAAATGTACAATTTTTATTGACTAAAAATGAAATGAATCCACAAAATGCTTCTTTTCAAGTTATTCAGTATAAGAACTCAAGTATCCTAAACTCAGACTCCTTCCACTATCCCCACAGAGCTGTACCAGATGCTGCTCTTCACAGAGTAACTCTGTTTCTCGTCTAAATTGGGGCTTTGTGATGAGTGAGCTCTTGGAGCTGTTAGGTCACTATGTTCCTATCTGCTTCTTCAGTGCCTCTGTGGCATTTCACACTGTCTTACCTGGGACTGATGAATGAGTGGCTGTGAAAAATGCTCTGACTGCCACAAATGAGCTGGTTGGTGTACCACAGGCTCTTGGGGATAGAAGTCCTTAACCAGAAGAACATATCAGAATAGTTCAGGGAACTCTTACAAAATAGCCATCCCTAAGAATTGTCATTCAGTAGCCTGGGAGAGGAAACTGGACATCTGTATTTTTCACAAAGCTCTAATGCTGGTAAATAAAAAAATCAAGGTTTAATGTATTAAAATTATAAAGGTACTAATTAGAATAATTCCAAATAATAGTATAACTGACAAACATTGAGGACTAGATATGGGGAGTAGTAGGAGATGATTCATCATCTTTCTAATGGAGAGTCTCAAATGGGATTAAAGTTGATAAAGCAAGAAAAAGAGACATAGATATATTATGTACATGTATGGAGGAAGCCAGGAGAATCACCAACCACAGAGAAGATTTAAAACAGTTATTTAAAAAGTATGAGATTGGAGAGAGCAGGTGTTTGCTTTTTATTTTATACCCTTCTGTAGTATTTTTTCTTTTTTACTATGTGAATATATTTCCCTTCTAGTGCCATTAAAAAATAAAAATAGATCCTCATATAATTCTGGTGTACTTCAATGGTTAGGAATCATCTGTTAGTTCTTGGGAAGTAGGGAGGGAGTGAAAGAGGTGAAACATGGAAGAGAAGTTGCATTTATGGACTCATTTTTATGGTTTGTTAAGGGAGCCTTACTTAACTTGTTATCTTTTGGCCTGGAATTACAGAACACTGGTGCTGTTAAGTGTTCTGGTGAAACACAGCTTCAGAAGTGTTGCTCATAAGAATAACACAAATAATAAAAATGGCAAAAAATGCCACTTCGTATGTATTATATAATTTCATGTAAACAAACTTTTGAGAATTACGTAATTACTATAATTTGCAAATGAAAAATGAAAATGTCAACAGTCATCACTAGCCTTATACTAAACATTTCCCAAGTACTTATCCTTAGCCAGACTTTCTGTTAAATGCTTTATATACATAATCTTATTTAATTCCCCAAACAACACCGAGAGGTGAACGTGCATAGTAGGCACTGAATGCTTATTTGCATAAATAAGTGAGTGAGTATCTATCCCAATTTTATCTTGAGGAGCTATGGTTCAGAGACCTTTGGAGACTCTCCTGAGATCACACACCAAGCAAGGATTCAAACCATGATCCAACCATAAAACCTGTTTTCTTTGTCAATGTGTTAGATTGCCTTATCAGCTTTAGGGTGGTGTTTCCAGATTTCCCCAGACAAAGAGGGAAACAAATTTAGACAGTGTGGCTGACACTGTTAATAGCCCCAAATAAATGTCTTACCCTGCCCAAGAGGGGCATTCCAGTATAGCTTTCTGTCTTAACAGAACATTAGCATGAGAGTATAAATGTTTCACTCCCTGACATCAACCTCCTAAAGTTGGTTAGATGTTTCCCAAGCCTCTGATTTATCTGAAGTCTATCAGTGCCCACCTACACCACATCTATACCAGGGGTGGCAATTTTTTTCTGAGAAGGGCCAGACTGTGACTATTTTAGGCCAGGCCATATCGTTTCTGTGTAGCTATTCAACTCTGTCATCATAGTGTGAAAGCAGCCATAGATAATAGTAAATGATTGAGCTTGGCTGTGTCCCACTAAAATTTATTATGGACACTGAAATTTGAATATAATATAATTTTTACATGTCATAAAATATTCTTTTCATTTTTTCCAATAATTTAAGAATGTAAAATGAGTTCTTAGCTCATGAGCCAAACAAAATCAAGTGTCAGTTGGATTTCACCCATGGGCCATAGTTTACTGACACTTGAAGCAAAGATGTTGGATATCAGATCAAACCCCTCATTGTACAGATAGGGAAATTGAGGTCCAGAGAGGGGACTAGTGGCCTACGACTGTATGACTGGCTAGAGGATTAACTGGGATTAGAACTTGTCTTCCCTATATACTTATTGTAGGAGGCAGTGCAATGTTGACTAGGCATTTGAATAAAATTACTGGGAGTAAAAGTGCTCAATTAAGTAAATTAGTTCATATAGTCATTCCATCTATAACATATCAATTATAATTTTCAAAGGATTAGAATGAAAATCCATTTCAAATAATTTCAAATAATTATGAAATCCTAAAGAGATGTTTAACACTCTGGGTACATTGGATATGCTTTCATGTTGCTGGGAAGATTTGGAAAATGCTTTAAGGGTCACGAAGAGGCTCTAGGCGATCATTATGATGATTAATTATCATGAGTGCCTGGAAACAAAGAACTAATTATGTGTGCTTAATGGTTTATTTAACCTCTCTGAGGCTCAGTTCTCTGGTCTTCAATATTCAGATATAATAGCACCTATAGCACAGAATAGGTGTAAGATTTAAAAAAATATATTTAAGCATTTAGAACTGTGCCTGGCACATTGTAAGTGCTTAGTGGATGTTATTCATTATTATTGTCATATTTATTTAATAATTATCATTGTGTCAAAAGGCGTTAAGGTATTGTTAGAACTGCCTCAAAACCAGGCACTGGATCAGGCAAGACACCTGAGAGAACAGGAGGCAGACATACAGGAACCCAGCTTTCAAAGGATGAAAAGCTTTATCTTCAAAGCCAGATTTCCTTTTTCTCTGAGATTCTTTCAAGCAGCAATGTAACAAGCTGTTCAGCTCTCATCATCCTGCTTGTGTGGACACCACGACCATCAGAAAGAAAAGGGACCTTTCAACATTGTTAAAGGAAGGGGTCTAGGAAGAAGGTGCATTAAACAAGCCCTGGGGTCCTGGGAAGAGCACCCCCTCTATTTCATCCCCTGGAGATCTAGCAGAGGTAAGATCAGAGCCAATCAAAGAACTTGCACTTTATACTCTGAATGGCATAAGTTGAACATGCCAAGATTCCCCAAACTGTCAGATAAATTCTTAGGTGACAGCTCCATAGAGAGGATAGTTACAGGGAAGTGCAGTCTGAAAAGTCTTGTTACATTTGAAATGCTTGAAAAAAGAGGGGGTGATCAATCTAAAAAAGAATGGAAGATGACGAGGGTAAGTGAAGGATGTATTCCAATCCCAGAAGGGCTGTCATGGAGAAGAGGTAGAAGATTTGTTCTCTGAAATCAGGTCAGAACAAATGCATGGGCAGAAATCACCAGAGGCAAATTCTGACTAAAATAATAATGTCAATAGCAAACATGGTACCTAACATGTATCAAGCCTGTGCTAGGTAGTAGGCACTGTGCTAAGTACTTTATTTGTATTATCTCATTTAATTTTGACAGCATTCCTGTGAAGTAGGTGCTATTATCATTTCCTTTACACATTGGAAAACAGGCCTAAATGAATGGAGTAGCTTCTGCCCAATATATCTAGTGAGGGGTGAAGACCACAGTCATAGCAAGTAACAAGACTCTGGGCTTGTTTTCCAACCACTGTGCATGGCACATTGTACTTAACCTCCTAACCACTATGCAGTCCATCCGAATCATCTATCGCCTGTCCTGCAGTGAAGCACCTGGGATGGCCTGCATCGTTGTGCAGTTGACCCTTGAACAACAGGGGGATCAGGGGCACCAGCCCCTGTGCAGTCGGAATCCACATATAGCTTTGACTCTCCCAGAACTTAACTACTAATAGCCAACTGTTGACAGGGAACCTTACTGATAATCCTAACAGCTGATTAACACCTATTGCATATGTTATGTATATTATATACTGTATTCTTACAAGAAAGCTAGAGGAAAGAAGATATTTTTTCAAATTGTGGCTAATATCCAAAAAATGTTTCAATATATTTATTGAGAAAAATCTGCATATAAGTGGACCTACATAATTCAAACCCATGTTGTTCAAGGGTCAGCTGCACTAAGAAGGAATTAGCAGTGCTCCAGGAGACTGGGAGGTTTGCCTTCAGCTCCCTTAATGTGTACTGATATTTGGAATGTGAACCACAAAGCTCTTTTGTCTCTCTTTCTCTGGGGACTCCCCTGGTTTTATCTCTGACATGGCAGTTGTCCTTATCATCTGCCCCAGGAGACTGCGTGCTCCTGGAGGGCAGGGACTTGCGTCCCCACACTGTCCACAGCACAGGGCCTGGGGCAGGCTGATGGCTTAGTGCCCACCGAGGAATGCGGGAATAGACAACAAATGTGTGTGCTCACCCTTGTCTCGATTTTCTTATATGTTTCCATCCTGTCGCCTCTCAACCTCTCAGCTTTTGTCTTATGGACGAAAGAGGTCTTTTCATTGACTTTTTTGATGTATTATATTCTGAACTGGGCCGTAAATAAGAAGTGTCAGGAAAATTGTTTCAGGGACAACCACAGAAGTTCTGTCCAGACTTTGAATGCCATGAGCTTTTTGCCACTGGGCAATAGTTTCAGCCTTTCCAGGTGTTAATTTATTGATCTGCAAAATAAGGGCATTGTTAAGATCAGTGATCTTTCAGACTATACCTCAGGCTGCAGGCTGCAGGCATCTTAGAGATTACCATGTTGGCTTAGAGGGGAGGCAGAAGAATGGGGTTCTAGGTCTCTGCCTTCCCCTTTCCACCAAAGCAATTTTTCATCTGTTTTATATACTGGGTTCTCCCCAAGTTCCATTTGAAAATAGAGTTTTAAAATAAAAACTTTGCAAACTTCTGAGCTAGTTGATTTCTCTCTTTAAGGGTTCCTCCAGCTTTGATCTACAATGCTGTGATCCCACAGGTGTGTGCACATGAATATGGATATATGTGAATTCATGGAATATTCCTGGGCTGAGGGCTTAATTGTGTCCTCAAATAACCATGTCTCTGCATGAGGGTCTTCACATTTTCCTATTTTAACCACTTTAATGAAACTTCAGTGGGTCCTCACCCTATAAAATCCCTGATAACCTGCAGGCTTATCTGGTTCCTGCCAAGTCAGTAAGGTGTTGCTGTGCTTAAACAGGTCAAATACCATCTGTACTGGAAAAAAACACTAGTGTTAACTTATCCAAGTGCATTTGAAACCAGGGAGGCAGGTGCCTGTATTCTTGGGTATTTGCAAACATGCAAACAGTCATATCACTCCCCCAGGTGTCCACTCCACTGCTGACACAGCATTGGAAAAGTCAGTCAGGGTCTCATAAACCAGTTTCTTTCAGTCCAGGGTGTAGGATAAAATGCCAGCATTTTGTGGTAGACAGTTGGGGCTCCCAGACCCAGCTCTTGGTGCATAGGGACAGTCTATTCTCTGGCCTGGGGCTGGTTGGTATTCCAGGGCCTCCCTGCACCTCAGCTCTGCTCCAAGTGGCTGCAGTCGGGGTGACACCTGGCCCTCCCTACTTAGAGCGAGAGCCAAAGGTCACTTCGAAGTTTAGCCTAGTTGGGGGGTGGGCCCTTATGGCTGGAGCTCCTGGGAGACTTGGAGCCAGCAGTATCCTCCTTTTACATTATCAGAACCTCCCTGTCCAGGTGGAGCCAGGCAGAGACTACAGCAAAGTCACTTTTCGAAGAAACGCTGGCTTAAGCATGCACAGGGGCTCACCTATGGTAGGCACCCACTGAGTGCTTGCTGAAAAATAAAAGTCCAAATGTAGGATATGTTTGAAACCTGAGAATGGGGAAAGGAATATTCTAGTCAAACACTCACTTATTCACTCATTCATCTGTTGAGCACTTAACATTGCCGAACACATACTAGACAAAGGGATGCAGCAGAGGATAAGCCAGGTGTGGTACTTGCTTTCAAGTTACTTAAGGTTTAGTGAGAAAGGCCAGTATTACCCAGGGAATTTTAGAACAAAGCAAGAGGAACAAAACCTGACCTGGAGCTCAGGGAAGAATTCCCAGTGGAAGCAATGAAACCTGAAAGAAAAGGAGGCTTTGGTTGGGTGAGGAGCTCAAAGAATGATGCTCTAAGCAGAAAACATGCATGATCTAAGGTTCAGAATCAGAGAGACACAAGGCAGTGAATAGGAGGAAACCCATTTTCATGTCGATCTGGATTCAAATCTCAGCACTTCTTCAGCCTCCCAGCTGTGTGACTACAGGCAAGCTGCTCAACCTTTCTGTGCCTCAGTGTCCCTCACTTCAGGATTATTGTAGCATCTGTCTCATAGGGCTGTGGTGAGGATTAACTAAATTAACATATGTCAGATTCTTAGAACAGTACCTGACGCATCATAAATACTCACCCAGAGCCCCATATTTCATGAGGTTCCATGTTCTTCCCATTATGTTAGCTGCTTTTCTGTCTTAAAAAGAGGGACATTACCCTGACCTCCTACCAAAATGTGTGTTAAGGTGTTGCTCCCTCGGCTTCTAGGCTGGTGGTGGCAAGGGGGTTCCATGCTCCAGAAGAGCAACTGCAGCCCCGTGCATCTGTCTCGTGCATCTGAAATAGTCAGTTGACTCGGCAAGGAAGAGCCTCCAAACAGCCATGGCAGGTATGGTTTGCAAGAGCAAAGGATGCAAACTCCAAGTGCTTGAGACTAACGGAACAGCTTCTTGCCAAAGAGGAAGGCAGCCAGTGGGGCTTTGAGAATTTTGTTTGGATGCCTCTGGGCTGCAGAGAGGCAGGAAAACTAAAAGCATAAACTGCACATATGGAGGGGTTCTTTTGGTAATTTTTTCCGTTTGAAAACATTGTACCAAATCTTGAACAAATTGAGACTCTCGAAAAAATTCTTTTTTGCAAATGATGAACGAGTGGTAGAGTTAGGATGAGACACCAGGCTTCAGCTCCACTCACTCTTCTAAAAGTTGACACAGATGAACTCATTTTATCTTTATCTTGTAAGGTATATATTAATACACCTACAGATGAGAAAACAGGTCCATAGAGGTGAAGTGACTTGCCTGAGGTCACACAGCTAGTAAGGGATGAGCCGAAACTCAAACCCAGGCAGTTTCAGAAGGAAAGTAGTTTATTTCTCGGCTTTGCTCAATTATAATATAGGCCTAGGAGTTGCAACGGTTCCCCTGATTTGGACAGTGCGGCCTAATGGAGAATGAACCTAGTTTTTAAAATCAGAGAGGTTTCAGTTCAAATTCTATCTTTAGCCACATGACCTTGGAAAAGTTCCTCCAACAGTTGAACCTCCTTTTTCTCATAAAATGGAAATATAATCCCACCTTTCTTGGAGGGATGCAGGAACTCTCAGGGGTCTGTAGAGTGGATTACTCTAGAACATGGTGTGTGAGTGCAAAGAATAACAATAGTCTTGACCTTGCCCACTGGGACATTTGGACCAAGGAAGTGAGCGTCATTTGGGATCTGGGATTTGTTTTCCTACCTACCCACTTCCTCCTTCCTTCCAGACACCCTCTGCAGTGTCAGCTCTGGTGGTCCTAAAGGGAACCACGTGCTCTCTCTGGCACAGAAGGGTGCTGGTGCTGTAAAAGCAGAGGGAGGGAGGGGAGGCTGTGTGGACAATGAAGGGGAAACTGGAATGGACCATTGGTGGAGGGACACTCTGAAAGGAGCCTGGGGAGGAGAAGGGGGCACCTCTGAGCCCCTCTCTGTCTCTCTGTGTTCCTGCCTGCTTCTTTCACTTACACACACACAGGCACACCTGTGCACAAACGTGCATACACAGGTGCACACTCAGGGGCAGAAACAATAAAGAACCAAGAAAATGATTGCTCCAAATCCCAGGCCAGCTCTGCTGTTTAACTTCTGAGGAACCTCAAGCAGGTCACTTCCCTTCTCTTGGCCTGAGAGCCCCTTTCATGAAAGGAGGCATTGGGTGAGGTGAGCTCCTAGGGATGCCACTGCTCTTAGCTCTCGGGAGTCTTCAAACCAGGGCAAAGGCGCGCTCCTCACAGGCCTGCTGGCCACCTGGATGGGCCGTCACCATCCTTCCCCAATGCCTGCAGCCCACAGGTGCTGTGCCCTGGCAGTTCAGGTCGCGCCTCATGGAGCTTGAGCTACTGTTACATGTTGTGATTTTTCTGACACTCTTTAAAAACTTTTTATTTACATGTTCTGATGTAGCTGGAAGACAAGGTCATGCTGCTTCCAGGATAAAAGTCAAGCCACGTGCTTCTTCGTGTTTCTCGGATGAGCCCAGTGCAATGCCAGGCACACAGACAGGCATGATCCACGTCTGATGTTCATTTGGTGGGCTTTAGAACCATGTCTTGTGCACAGGCATTGGGGCACAGGAAGGTGTCCAGGCTGGAGGAGCAAACATCCAGAGCAAGCAGGGTGGTGTTTCCAAACACATCAAAGCTGCTCTGTGGAATGACAGCAGAAGTATTCTCCCAAGAGAGCAGGCAGAGGGAGGAGTGATGAGAGGGTAGCAAGCACAAGGCCAAGTGGTCACCATTTAAGAGTGATTGTGGAAACTGTCAGAGCCCTTTGAGAAGAGAGGGCTGCCTTAGAGGAGTGAGTTCCCCATCACTGGGTAGCCTCTGAGCAGGAACCAGGTGGAGGAGCTTCTGTTAGGCATGTTGTAGAGATTTTCGACCTTTATAGGAAGTGAATTAGAAGCGCTCTTAGGCCAACCTTTAATCATTTGCATATTTATAACTATTCATATTCCCATTATTTCTGCTTCTTTTGGCATAGACACAGGATGTTACCTTTAAGCGCATGTGATGTGTGGGTACAGCCACTGTTTGTTTCCTGAGAAGCTGTTTCACTCATTTGTTCATTCAGTGACTTTTTAAAGAACACCTATTCATGCAATTCCTTTTGCCAGACACTGGGAATACATCAGTGAAAAAGGCAGGCACGCTCCTTCCTCCAGGAGCTTACAAACAAACAGAGAGGAAGACATTATATAACTATGAATCAGTTGTGGGTGACATAGTCTGGGAAGGGCTGTGGGACCTCAAAGATAGTATCTTGTCCCCAGATATCAAATATCTTCTTTCTCCACTAATAATAATAGTGATGATGGTGATGACAAATGATTATTATGGTGGTAATTAATAACATTCATTGAGTGCTTATTTGGGCCAACTATTACTAATAAACATATTATCTTAATTCCCCTTGATACCCCATGAGGAGGTAGATAATATCACTTTTTTTTTTATGAATGAATAGATGAAAGCTCAGAGAGGGCAGGTTATTTGACCAATGTCACATAACCAATAAGTATAAAGCCAAAATTCACACCTACGTTTGTCTGACTACAGAGCCATCCTCCCCACCTACCATTACCCAGAGGCTGCAGAAATCAAATGTGACTGTGTGTGGCACTTAGATGGCAGGGAGAGAGGGGCAGAAGGAAGTGGCCAAGCTTGGTCTTGCAGAAGGGCAGACAGATTTATTACCACAGGGGAGCAAGGAAAATAAAGAACAGTGTCTTCTTAGGACTGATACAGCAAAGGGCAGGAGCGCAGAGTTGGGGCTTGTGTTAGCCGCCTTGTGGACCAAAACTTCAACTCTAACATTTCACAGGAGTCGATCAGCAACCACATGGTGGAAGTGGTTGACTGTCTTGGTCCCCAATAAGACCTGGGATGACCTGACCTCACTGTCTGTCCCTTGGCTTCCTTATATAACAGACATTATAATTACAATGAAATTCCATCAGTGTGTAATGGAAAAGGTATCCAATAAGAGTTTGAGAGCCTGAGTTTGAATTCCAGGTCTATTGCTACAACATGTAGGCAAGATTTGAACTCAAGCCCTCCTGCCAAGAATGCTCCTCCCCACCTCCGGAACTTTCCCCAACCCTCCCATGCTCAACAATCACATGACACAGTGCTAAGCACATGGACTTTGGAGTTCTGTGGTCCTAGAAGGGAAGCCCGGATCCATCACTTTATAAACTCTGTGACTTTGGAAAACTCACTGATCTTTCTGAATCTGTTTTTTCATCTCAAAAGTAGGGATACTATTTTCAACCTCAAGAACAATTGTAAGGGCTTAATAAATATGCACATAAGAATTTATCAGAGGGTCTGGAATGTAGCAATCATTCAGTTACTGCCATTGTTGTAGCTGTTGTTTATTAGGGCTTAAGGAATTCTAGGTCAGTGGCTCAAGTGACTTGGCATCAGGTTAGTCTGCTTGTCCTCTTCTTATGCTCACATGACTTGGATTTCGGCAGATTCCTGAGAGTCAACCTCCACTGTCTAAAGGTCTGCCTTCCTTCTCTGTAGTTCGGTTACATGTCTCTGAACCTCAATTCTCACATCTGTAAAGTGGGGATGATGAATTCTACCTTGCTTACTTCACAAGAATATTGTGACATTCAAAACCCAGTGGTGTGAGTCAGGTGAAAATGTCACATAAACTATAATATGGTATAAGAATGGGAGGGATTGCAGTTATTATTATTGTTATGAACCCTTGGAGGCACCAATGTTCCACACCTTCAAGACAGCACCTTTAATGTTTTACAAAGTGCAGTCTGCTGGGTCTTTTATAAATTCTCAGAGGTCTGCTTATTCTCCACAAGAATTGAAAAAATTTTTTTTTTTAGTTTCAGTGGAACTATAATCATCAATATTAACAATCTGGTTATTTGTCCCATGATGTGGGTAATCATTTTTTCAATCCCAGTGACACTGAAGCATGTAACTATTAGCGCTGTGTTTCCTAAACTGGCTCTGCAGATGCATTGTAGGGGTCCACAGGGCCTCTGTTTTGAGAGACAATAGTTTGGTCTCAGATTTTCTGCTGATGCATCACAAAGATAAGAGCTGTAACTCTGGAGGGCTCTGGCTGGTAGATGTCTGCTTTGACCACAATTCCAGAGGAGAGAGTGAACCCAGGGTCAGTGCTGCAGTTTGGAGGGGTACAGGACAGCCACACTGGATAGCTGGACCCTCCAGTGGGCCAGGTCCTTCTCTAGGAAATAATGGTATAGCTCTCCAACTTCTGCATAGTCCAAGTTCATTTCATGGATCTACTAATGCTATGGAAATATAAATATATATCTATCCTATCATATATAAAATATGAGCACATGTATTAGCATATATGTATACGCACACATATATATACACATATGTACATACACATGCAAAATATATATGATGTATAAATGATTGAGTATGTGAAGTAAGAATTCCCCACCTGTGCAGAGCACTTTTAACTTTCAAAGCATGGTGGTACTCAGCAGCATCTCTGGTCCCCCCAGTGACACTATGAACATGTAGAACTATAATTCCCAACTGGCAGGTGAGGAAACTGAGGGCTGGAAAGTTCCCCAGTGTCACAAAGTGAGCCAAGGGTGGTGTCTGGACAAAAATCAGTGTTTGTTTATTTTTTTGTCTCCTTGCCTATAAAGATCTCCTCTCTGACCCACAGTCTCCTTCCCTCCTCTCTGCCAGCAGCCCTCCAAAACTGGTTGCTTGAATCCTTCCAAAGTGATCTGTCAGAAGAATGCCTTTGGCTACTCTGAAGCTCATGCATTCCAACAGGGACAGAAAAAGCTGCAAAATAAAAGTGCAGCTCCCTCTTGTTAAAAATTTGCAAAATCTTCCTTGGTTTCTAACTCTATAATTACACCCTAATCACAAACACTCTGAAGGAGGGGGTCAGTTCCATGCAGCAGCAGGCTAATTATGTGGCGGAATTTCTAAAAATTATCATGTTATAAATTGCGTTATTCCTCTGAAGGGGGAAGAAAAACACACACCACATACTGGCCTATGTTTCGAACTGAATTAATTAGTAATTTGAAGCCTAATTATCAACTAATCTATTGGAACATGCCAGTCTTTTGTATTTGGGTGGTATATGCAATTTGCATCCTATTAGCTGGCAGTTGTAAGGATTTGTGAGCTCATTAGGTCAGAAGAAGAAGAATGCAGAGCAGAAGAGTACAGAAGCCCGAGGGGCTGACTTGGTGAGGCTGTGACCAGAGGGTCACTTGGCAACAGATGGAGGCCGGCAGTGTAATTATCTTGGGTCTTTCAGTGGCTCTGAGGCCACTGATACATAATTTCTCTTACCCCAGGGAAGCGATGATGCGTGCCACCGCCATGTTCTGTGTTCTCAAGCAGCAGGATGACCACACAGCCTATACGGGAGGTGTCCTGGAGCAGCGGAAAAGGCACTGGACGCTCCTGCTGACCTTCCTGCTAGGGCTTGCTCTATCCTCACTCACTGTGAGACCCTGGCCACATTCGCGCTGCCCTGCTGGTTGTGTTGCCCTAACAAGCGACACATGAGGCTCTGAGGGAGTCGCCTTCCAGAGTCCCTCTGAGCACTGAGGATCTGGGATTTGAGGGATGTCAAGGGTTTTCCTTATTATAAATAAAAATTCCATCCCTGCAAATGTTTTTTAGGGGTGACACTCTTGGTTCCCTGAAAGTTCTGGACAGTCACCCCCATTTAAAATGCAGATTCCTCTGAGAAGAGTAACATGTTTAGCTACGAACAGCTGGGTCTAAAGGAACCTCTCTCAGTAAGCCCTTCCTATTTCCAGTCCTGAGCCTTCCTATATCGGCACAGATGAGGCAAGGAAGTTTTTGCGGGGAAAGAAGGTGTAGATCCCTATCTGTCTAACAGTGGAGAGCAGTCCAGAAAGAGTGTCAGAATTGAAGAATTAGCAGGATATTTTGGCCCAATTTTTAGATCTTGCAGTTTTGACCTTCATATATGCCGAGACCTTGTACCTTTGTTCTACAATGACCTGACTCCAAAAGTAAGTAGAAAATGCTAATCTTTTGCTCAGCCAATAATTAATACTCGAGACAAAAACTTGTGCACAGATGTTCATACGGCATTCCTAACAGTCAAAAAGTGAACAATCCAAATGTCCATCAACCACTGGATGGATAAACAAAAGGTGGTATGTCCATGTATTAGAATGTTATTTGGTAATAAAAAGGAATGAAGTATTGACACATGCTACGATCTGGATGAACTTTGAAAACAATCAGCTAAGTGAAAGAAGCCAGATACAAATGGCGCATATTATATGCAATGTCCAGAATAGGCACATACTACATACTTAGAGACATAAAATAGATTGCTAGGTGTCTAGAGTTGGGGGAATTTGGAGGGAATGGGCAGTGCTTGCTAAAGGGTATGGGGTTTCTTTTTTGGGAGGGTGGTGAAAAAGCTTTAAGTTTAGATTGTGATTATGGTCTCAAAATTTTGTGAAAATAGTAAAAACTATTGAATTGTACATTTTAAATGGATGTACTGTATGATATGTGAATTACATTTTAACTCTTTAAAAAATGGTACTAATGGCAAAGTAAAATTACATTTGGCTTTGGAAGAAAATTGCTGGAAGAATCAAACTTCATTATAAAAAATGTAGATGGGAAAACATGACCCAGGAAAAATAGAATTGTCAGAAATGATGGCACAGGTTACTAGGTAAAATTCAATATGAACAAAAAATTGTCTGATGAATCGAGTCTTCATAGCATGGAAAATAACTGCAACCAATAAAAAGAACTGCAATATATTGAAATCAAAAGTTTTTTTTTTAAAGACATATTTATCTACCCTACATAGAAAAATGCATAAAAACTAAGCTGACATAATGTTGTGCATGTTGGAAAATTGTGTCTGGTTAAAGATTTGTCAATATTAGTATAATTATGGTTTAAATATTTGTACTTATAAATGGTAAAACTCATTGGTGTCTTTATCAGTTCATCTATTCACAGACATTTAGGTTGTTTCCATATCTTGGCTATTGCAAATAATTCAAGATAAACAAAATGTGGTACATATATACAATGGAATATTATTCAGCCATAAAAAGAAAAGAAATCCTGCCATTTGCAACAACATGGATGGATCTAGAGGGTATCAGTCTCAGTGAAATAAGCCAGGCAGAGAAAGACAAATATCATATGATTTTGCTTATTTGTGGAATCTAAAATCAAAGCAAAACCGAAGGAACAAGACAGCAGTACACTCATAGACACTGAGAAGTGACTAGTGGTTGCCATGGGGGATGGGCTGGGGATGGAGATAAAGGGGCACAAAATCTCAATATAATTTGGTCACAGGGATAGTACTACAGCATGGGGAATAGAGCCAATGATTCTGCACATCTTTTTATGCTGACAGATAGTAACTGCACTAGAAGGGGTGAAGATTTAATAACATGGGTAACTGTTGAACCACTCTGTTGTATATTTGAAACCAGTATAAGACTGTATATGAATGGTACTTGAATTAAAAAAAACAAAAAAACCTCATTGGTGTCAAAACAGAAGGCCAAAAGGAGTGAGGTCAAAACATCTTGTATCCATTCACAGATGTACTGATTTCAGCCTTACTGCCAAGGGGCAGAGCCTATTACAGCTGGAGTTGTGGTGACTGATGCAGCTCTGCTCACCAGCACGCTCTTCCAAGGAAGGCTAGAAGTTCACCAGAATGTGCTGTGGTTTGACAAGCATGGCTCTATTCCCCATGCTGTAGTACTATCCCTGTGACCAAATTATACTGAGATTTTGTGCCCCTTTATCTCCATCCCCAGCCCATCCCCCATGGCAAGCAAGGAAGGCTAGAAGTTCACCAGAATGTGCTGTGGTTTGACAAGCAGGGATGCGGAGGGGAAAAGGTAAACAGCATTGCCAGGACTTAGTATTATTAGTATTGCAGCTCCGAAATGCCCCTTTCACCTGTGCCGATCCCACCAACCAGGGACCATGGACGCAAGCTAGGACCCCAAACATGGAAAGACTCACAGGCTGAGAGCCTGCTGTGTACTCTACTCACCAGATTTGCAAGGATGTAGTGGTAGCCGATGCCATTCTTCTCTAGCTTTATAATCTACAAGACACAATGGGAGGGGCTCCATCAATCACACTAGCGATAAAAGCTACAATAGCATAAGAATAGCAGCTAATGATAACTGGGTGCTTACTGGGTGCCCTACTCTGTCTGAGGTACTCAAGCTACAATATCACAACTGACCAATGACGGTGTCATTGCTGGTATCCTCATTTTACAGATGAGGGATTGAGGCATAGAGAGGTTAAATAAGCTTCCTAAGGTTACCCAGCTATAAAGTGGCAGATTCGAGATATGAAAATAAGTTTTGTCTGTTTTCAGGGGTAGAGTGGTGTTACCTTAACCGGAAGAATCCAGCTGAAATGCTTGTTTCACTTCTTCCATAAAGCTTTCCCCATATGTGGAGATTGTTCTCTGGTGTGAATCTTATGCTGTGCTGAATTCCCTGTCACTGTTATGCTGACATCTGCTGCTTGGATGGACAGGTGGGTAGGTTCTTAACCTTCAACTCTCTGCATGAGTCTATTCACATCCAGTCCCAACACACCACCCAGCAAGGAACAGCTAAGCCCACAGGACTTTGTTTAGCACTTGCTCAGCCTGCAAGGTAAATTGATCTACTTCTTTCTTTTTTTTTTTAATCATCAGATTGGGATTAGTATACTGTGCTCAGTGCCTCACCCTCTGCACTGTTACAAAGAGGCATAAAACATAAGAGAAGCACTTGGGCTTCTTTTCTAACTGAATAAATTTTCAAGGTTATTAAAATCCACATTCAGACATCTACTTAATTGGATGTATGTGCATAGCAGCTCACATATTTTTTTATGTAGGGAATAATTAAATGCAAGCACACACAATGAATGCTCTGAAGCAGTGGTTAGATTGTGAAATTCCAGACCACAGAGCTCAAATAGTATTGGGATGACAGTTATACTGAAAAATCTTTATTAGTTTCTCATCTTTTTGCCCTGCCTTTCAACAGGAGGATACCTTGATCAAAAAAATCTATCCAGCTTCTAATAATCATGAAACAGCAAACAAAAGATATTTCAAAACCCACCACATTCAGCAAATGGATAAGAATAGTCTCTGCAAGATGAAATTACAGGTTGGCAAATAGGAAATAGCTGATAATTGATGACATTTAACCAATAAAAATTAGCAATGGCATATGGTTCAACCTCATATCAACCTTCCCGCCTTTCTACTCACCTACCTACCCCCTGGCCTTCCTCCCCTCCTCTCCTACCTTCCTTTCACAAACATTTATTAGGCATTATACAGCACTGTGCCGGGAATACAGTGGAAAGTGAAGTGAGTAGGGTACTTGCCCTCCTGGGGGTCACAGTTGATTGGGAGGAGATATTGAACAGATACAGAGAAATGCACACAGGGTTACAAACTGAGAGAGTGATACAATTTCACTTGGGGCCCATTGCCTCACTGACCTCATTCCTTCAAAGCTCATTTCCATTGGATTGTCTTAATTCACAATCTTTATGTCTGGAAGGCCTTTTCCCATTCTCTCTGATTATGCATAACCTGTATGGCTGAACTCTAATCCCAACTATTCTGTAAAGCCTTCTATGATTAATTAATCCAATCAACAAATATTTATTGAACACAGACTGTATGCCAAGCACTATACTATGTGCCGGGGACAAGCTATGAAAAAGTAAGGCAAGGTCCTCAAGCCTTCATTGGGCTGAGTTCACATTTTAGTAAGGAGCCAGATGGTAGATATATAAACAGATACACGAACAAGATTTCAGCAGGTGAGATGCACCGTGAAGACAATAAACAGGGTGATATGATGGATGGCCCGGTTCTTCCTGTCTCTCTCCTAACTCATTCTGAACTTAATGACTGTATTATATAATTTGGTGTCTTACATATTGATAAAGCACTGTATTCTTATAATTCTGTTCCCTGTTCATAAACCTTCATCGACTCTGCAGTTTACACAATAAACCCCAAACTTCTCAGAATGATTTCCATGATCATGTGTTCATCTTCCTGTCATTGCCACCCAGTAGACACTCAGTATCCTCCCATTTGACCTGCTAAGCCATTCTGTGACCTTCAGCCCTCATATGGCCCCTCAGCCCCCACACATGTCCTTCCCTCCAGCTTAAAAGGCTCTTATCCAGCCAATGAGTTGATATCCAGACCCATCTCACATTTGGGATCTTCTTGAGAGCATTCATTGATTCCCTATTCTTTCCACTCATTCAAAAAATATTTATTGAATATCTAGGTGCCAGACACTGTTCAAGGCACTTTAGAAACAGCAGGGAAGAAAACAAAACAAAAATCCCTTCCCCCATCAAGCTTATATTTTATTCATGGGGGCTGGAGACAGAGACAGCAAATTAATTCCCTACTTGTAATTTGGAATCACTGTCTCCCTCCTTAGGTTAGGCATGGCGTTTGTATTAGACTGTAAAGATCCCAATTACTGAGTGTTAGATAGCCTAGGATGCTGCCAGACGTCAGACTGCATGTCAGGCGATATAAATTCTAGACTCATCATCATTGTTACTAACTAGTTGTCTGAACCCAAGGCAAATCATTCAACCAAGTGACCATCAGTCATCCCACTTGCAAAACATGAATGCAAATGGTAAATCAAGTGATCTGTAAGACTCTTTCAGCTCTTTGGTCTTACTTTTCAGAATAGAAGAATCCAGCAATTTAAAAAGTTAGTATACTACAATCTAAAGTGCCATACAAATGAGTCACTTCCTTCCAAAGTACGTTTGTCTTTTGACAGAGAGGAAGCTATAGACAACAGAGACTACCTGTTGCATTTTTAAGAAGGCTGGGCCTGTAACCAGACCAGGATGGATTTGATTTCCTGCTTTTCTTAATGTGCTAGCTGTGATAGTCTGGGCAAGTATAATCCCTTGTTTCTTCATTCATAAAATAGGGGGACTGATGGGAAAAGTTTTATAGAGTTGATGTGAGGATGAAGTGGCCTTAGGCATGGAAAGGGCTTGGCATAGTGTCTGTTATATGGTAGGTGAGCCCTCATGAAATAGTAGCAATAGCTATCGTCTCTACTATAGAACAATACAGGAAAGTCATCAGTCTATTAAGAATACTTAATTGTGACTCAGCAGTTTTCTGCCCCCACCCCCCACCCCACCCCTGTCTCATCTAATCTTTTTCTCAGCTTTGTAGAGTAGGGGCCATCATTTCTATTTGACTGATGAGGACATGTATGCCCCAAGAGGGAAGTGACTCAAGAAACCAGTAGGTTGGTGCTGTCACCGGCAAAAACAGGCAAACGCTTTCATATGTCCCTTTCTGCGGGGCAGGCTCTGGTCTGAGCACTTTACATGTAGAGATTCTTCGATCTCTCACAGGAGCTCTCTAAAGCAAGCTATTATTATTACTATGCCCATTTTATAGATCAGGAACCTGAGATGTAGAAAGATTAAACACCTAGTCCAAGGTTACAGAGTTAGTAAATACTAGAGTTGGGCTTTGCATCCTAGCTACTCAGACTCCATAGTCTCTGCTCTTAACCATTACCCTATACCGTCTCACTGAACTAGAATTCATCCCCCTTGACTCCAGCCCAGAGAGCTCCCACCTCACTGGAAACAATTTTTGCTGTTTTCTCTTGCTGAGAGGGGAGGCCAGATCCCAGATCCACACTTTGTAAAGTAGTATGCATCTTAATGCCTTAAAGAATCCCTGATTTTCCAAATCTCTCCTGTTCTGTTGCTGAGGCCTTGAAATGATCGCTGAACTGGTGCTGAGATTCCCTGTGGGAGTCCCAGGGGTCTTGAGGGCCATTAACAAGCTTTGTCAAGTTGTCAAGTACCTAAAACTACCATCTTTAATTATATAGCACTATTCAAAAATGATTGCAAAAACTACTTCTTTGCTAGCTCAGCTGAATACACAAATGTTATTTAAAAAGACAAGTGATCTACACAAAGGCTGCTGCTTCTGTGGGCACATGCTTTAGTTCCAAGAACTGGAGGAGCTGTGGCTTAGAGACCTCTGGCTAAAAACCGTTGAGATGACAGTACTCCTCCGTAGAACGTATGGTCAACTGATTTCTCAGACACATGGGTGTGTTCAGGGAAGCAGTAGAAAGGGAGATATCTGCTTCCTCCTTGGACTCTTAAAATAGGTCAGTGACCCCAAAGAATGAGATGCCAAATGCTGGGTCAGTAAGTGACAGAACCCAGAGCTGATCCCAGGGATCTGGCTCTACAGAATGTGTTCCTAATCTGATAATGCTTCACAGAATCTAAAATGCAATGTAATTTGCTTTTTAATAATGAAGACAAACACTGGAGGTTAAGTCTGTAGTCAGCTGATCTGGGAACCATTGGAAGCCCTATGTCGTGGCTCTCCATGAACATGGGAAGGAAGGCTTGGGCTCTCATTCAGTCAAGAACTCTCCCGTAACACCCAAGGCAAAAGGTCGTGCAGCTCCCTCTTGAATCACCTCCCACAGGCACATTGAGCCTTTGCTGCATTCACTACCTGGCCCAAGATAGCATTGAGGCGTTCTGATTCGCAGTCCACCACAACTAGCCTCTCCTTTTTCTTCTCCAGGTCCTGAAAGAGCATCCGGTAGCCCTCCTCTGTGGTTGTCAAAATGTTGACTGCTGTCACCTGCCAGTTCTTCTCTGCAGCTGTGTCCAGGACTTTCTGTAGGACGGACAAACCTGGAGGTTGGGTGAGTAGGACAGAGAAGTGGCAGTCAGGAGACACAGGTACCACCCACCTCCACGGGGCACCCATCACCCTTGTCCTCCCCGCAAACCCTCAGCTTCCCCTGACTGTGCAAGTCTGAGCTCACTAAGGACAGGCACTGAGTCTCTTTGTGTTTCCAGAATACAGAGGCATTAAAGTTAGCGATTAAAAATATAATCTGAGGTTTGAAACATGATGCTACGATATACTGGCTAAGTGACCTTGTGTAGACTGACTAGTTTCTCCAAACTTTAGTTTTCTTCAGTGGTAATATGTGATGGTAATAATGCTGACAGATTAAATGAGAATGTCTGATACATGGCAAAGGCTTTATAAATATTCATTATTATTATTATTGGGCACATAAGTTACTGCTTCTTAAATGAGCTAACCTGATATCTAAACAACTACCTAATAAATGTCAATTAAATTTGTGAATCTTCAATATATCTCAATACCAAATACTTTGCCAATCAGTGTGTTCTGAATGAAACTACTCTCTTCTGATTTGTAGCTGAATGACAGGGGAGCCCATTACTCATTGCTGCTTTGTTGCATCTTTGAGACATAGATGGTATATTAGTTTCCTACTGCTGTTGTAAGAAATTACCACAAACTTAGTGGCTGAAAACTATACACATTTATCATCTTATAGTTCTGGAGGTCAGATGTTGGAAATGAACCTCCCTGGGCTGAGATCAAGGCATCAACAGAGCTATGTTGCTTTCTGGAGGCTCTAGGAGAGAAAATTTTCTTGCCTTTCCATCTTCTAGAGGATGTCCATGTTCCTTGGTTTTTGACCCCTTCCATCTTCAAAACCAGCAATGACTGGTTTTTCAGATCTTTCTCGTACCACACGGACACTGACTTGTCTGCTTCCAACTTCCACATTTAAGGACCCTTGTGATTACATTGGGCCCAAACAGATAATCCAAGATAATCTTTCTATTTTATGGTCAGTTGATTAGCATGAATATTCCACCTGTAACCTTACTCCCTTTTGCCACTTAAGGTAACATATTCACAGATTCCAGAAATTAGAACATGGACATCTTTGGGAGGAAGACAGAGGCTATTATTCTGCCTGTTTCAGATGCCTATCACTCCTGCAGTATTAATCATTTGTATGCATGTCATTTCTGTGTCCCTGTAACACTGCTAATCTGTCCCACTGTAACAATTATGGTACCTGTCCTCAGGAATAATCTACAGATGATTTAATTCTGCTGTGCTGCCTTTGTTTCTTTTTCAGTACAACTAGTTTGATGTGCTTAAGCTTCACATTTACTGAAAGTTTACAATGTGCCTGGCACTATTCTACTATCTTTCCTGTCTTCTACTCACTTGATCCTGTGAGGTACATACCATTATTATCCCTGTTTCACAAATGTGGAAATTGAGGCTCAGAGAGATCTAGTCATTGGCCCAAGGTCATGCAGTTAGCAAACGGTAGAAATACGAATTCAGAGTTCTTAGGTCGGTAGAGCCCTTTTAAGAGTGGCCGGAGATGGTCCTCTGTAACCCAAGTTACGTTTTTCTGGGTTTTCCACTTCCACATCTCAAGCTTGAGTATAATGAAAAAACTGCCCTGAAATAGCTCTTGGGCAAATGATCCTCACAATGGTTACTGTTTAAGAAAGGAGCTCATCAAAATACCAAGAGGGAAGGGAAAAATCAAGGAAAAGAGAGTGGTCCTGGTTTCTCCTGCCAGTTCCATCTAATTGAGTAATGCCTGCCTAACTCTTTCTGGAAAGCCATTTCACAAGTCACTCTCCTACTCAGAAGTCTTCTCAGGCTTCCTACAGCAAACTCCTATTCAACTTCCTTTTGCTCAGGGCAAAAGTCCTTCACCTCAGTTTCCAGCCTTTGCATGATCCATTTATTTACACCAATAATGGTAAAATTCTTAGAGGACTATATACTATCCAAGGGGAACGTAGGAAAGTACAATATGCTTGCCAGAAGAGTTAGAGAAAAGAGTTCCCAGTTAAAGATCAGGGACCACAGAAAGTGGTGCTTGAGAAGGCTGAAAAAGAGAGGACTGCACATGCAGATTTGAGAAGGGAAGAACATTCCAGAAAACAGGAACAGCATGAGTAAAGATGCAGAGAAGAAAAAATTATAGGAAATATTTGAAAGTGGACTGTAAAATTAAAAATTTAGGCAGAGGCAGAATGAGGAAGGCCTGGGAGGGCTGGTGCTGGGTGTGGTTAACAGTTGTCATACAGAGAGGACTTTGGGCACCTACTATACTCCAGGCACTGACCAGCACTTGCTGGTCATTACTGCATTCAATCCTCAAATCAACTTTATGAGGTAGAGATTAGTTTTATCTTCATTATAGAGATGAGGAAAGCAAGGTATAGATAATTTTATTTCCATTACATAAATGGTCAAACTGAGGCAAAAAGAGCCTGCACATAGTCAAAGTCAAACAGCTTGAGAGAAGAGAGAGAGAATTCAGATCCAGGACTCTGACTCCAGACAACCATATGCTCCTAACAACCATACTGTGAAGCATGAGCCATTCAATTGAGGTCCTAGGGCTTTGAGTCTAGACTCAGGAGCCATGAAAGCTTGGTGAGCTGTAGAGCAACATGGTGCTTTAAGAGGATAACTCTCTCAGAGGATGTGTTTCCACATGGTAAGTGAAAGATTAGCCACCAAAAAAATCAGTCTGTAGAAGTAAAGCATTTCTGGATCATTCCCCCATGCTTTTCAAGGAGGTAGGGAGGCATCATTCTCCTTCCTGTTGGTAATTTTCTCTCCATCCCTCAATAGTCTCCCTCCCCTAACCCTTGGCTTACCCCGGTCAGCGTCATAAATGTAGACAAATTTCTGCCACTTGTAATGGTCGATGATGCTGATGAGGGCATCCTGCAACTCAGGACGCAGCTGAAGGACAAATTGATTGGAGGTGTCAACAGGAAAGCTTGGTGTAATAAAGCAGACATGGAGGGCCCCACAGAAGGAAGTTAGCATGTTGACAGTCCTCCGTTCATAAAACCCAAAGATGGCATAGACTCCTTTGGAGAATTGAGAGCAGACTGGAAGAGGAGAGGAGAAGGATTAATAGACAAAAGATGCTGCAAACAAGCTGTCAGATGGTTCCAAAGTTAATCCCTCCACCAGTCCGTCCACCCAACCCATCATCCATCCATCCATCTGTCGCTAGCCATCTACCCATCCCGCCACACAAATTACCCATTCATCCTTTCAACCCACCAATGTATGCAACTCTCCATCGATGTCACCCATCTGTGCATACCCATTTACCCATTCACATGTCTAAGCCACCCATCCAGCTGTCTAATGTTTATTAGCTGCTAATTCCATGTCAAATGTTGTCATGATTATTAATTATAAATGTATACAAAGCATTTTCACATGTTCTCTCACTTTATAATAACCTTATACATATAAGATAGGAAAGGGATGACTGGGTCATTTTTCAAAGGGAAAAAACCAAGGCTCAGAAAGTCAATAAACATGTCCAAGGTAGCATAGCTGGGACATAGCTGAGTTGGGCAGATGTCTTGACCCCAGTCCAGCCATCTTTGCATTATACTGCCTATCACCTTAGGGCAAAGCAAACAGGGTGCTACAGGGGAGGAGGAGGTCTGCCTGCTTGCTGCTGACATATATTTAAGAAAGCAAGTGTTGATTATCCCAGCCTGACCTTAGCTTTTGGTGCACATTTCTCTGCTGCTGTTCATTTTGTGTTTGTATATCCTGCCAGCTGATTTTTCAGGCCCCCCAGAGTATCAGCCATAGTAATAGCTTAGCTGTGTGAACATCCCTGCAGGAGCCGTTCTGTAAGATCCCAGGTCAGTTACCATTCCTGGTTTGTGGTTGGTTACCCTGCTAGTTAGAATATAATGCTAAAAAGACCAAGGTCATGGAGCTAGTAAACGTCTTTTTAATTTGTGATACAGGATGAGGGTTCACAGTCTTTGCGTCAACCAGGTGAATAAACCTAACACCTAAAAATTACCCTCCTAATATGGATTGGGAGGCAGAGGAGTCATCCTCATCACAGTAGCAGTATTTTAGAGGGCTTTGTAGTCCTTTCATGTTTAGGAGGGTATTTAGTTGTCATAACTCTTTAACTTTGATATTATCATTTCTTATTTAAGATGAAAAAGAAAATTCTCTAAGATCCTTTGCTCTCTTTTTCACATCACCTGCTTTCATGATCCCACATTGCCTCTGTATATGGGGTCTCAAATTATGCTGCATGAGGATTGCCCAACTGTGTCCCATGAAACATTAGTCCCACAAAATGCTCCTTAAAAAAAAAAGCCTTCTTTGGTCAAATAAATCTGGGAAATGGTACATACCCTGTCCTCGTCTTGGAGGGTCATATTGCATACTAGCTACATTAAAAAATTGTGAGGAATCCTGGTCAACTTTACCCAGAGTTTGCCAAAGTTTTATGCCCCAGGATCCTTTGTTGGTGAATACTTTTAGCATGTTATTGAAGATCCTCTGGGCCATGCTGTCCTAAAGAATGCAATTAACCACTGGTACTCAGTTGCCTATATCAAACTCAGTTCTCAGTCTGTACCTCGAGATAACAGGCTGAAAGATCATCTAATAAAGATCGCAAGTGAACTGTGTAAGTCATTGTCTAATTCCCACTGAAAATTGGCATACCATCTACAGGAAACCTGGCAGTGTTCCTGAATGATGCTTGCATACCTGTAGTTACTTGTCACTCACTGCCTCTCAAAGTGTTTGGTCTGCTGACTGACCTCTCTTTGAGACCAAAACTTTATGGGATGCCTGCTCATAACCTATCCCACAGCTCTCACAGTATCCGAAGGTGGTCCTCATGGACTCTAGCTTTATTGCATTTGATTTTCAGTAGTGAAATCTATTCTCCACGTAGAAGACAGAGGGATCTTTTTAATTAAAACAAAACAAAACATTATTTCCCTTCCTTGTGCAAAACCTCTCAAATGTTTTGAGGTTTCCCAATACACACAGGAAACATCCCCAAACATCTGACCATAACTCAGTTTCAGTTACCTTCCCTTTAGACTCCACCTACTTTAGACCACTTTCTTCTTTTTAACTGAAGTATAGTTGACGTAATATTATAATAGTTTCAGGTGTACAGTGTAGTGATTTGACATTTATCTATATTACAAAATGCTCATCATGATAAGTGTAGTTACTATCTGTCACCACACCAAGTTATTACAATATTATTGACTATATTCCCCATGCTGTACCTTTCATCCCCACAAATGATGTATCTGATGCGTGTTAATAACCAAAATATATAAGGAACTCATACAACTCAACACCAAAAAAACCAAATAAGCCAATTAAAAAATGGTCAGAGTAACTGAATAGACATTTTTCCAAAGAAGACATAAAGATGGCCAACAGACACATGAAAAGATGCTCCACATCACTAATCAACAGGGAAATGCAAATCAAAACCACAGTGAGATACTACCATATGAGTCAGAGTGGCTAAAATCAACAAGACAAGAAATAGCAAGTGTTGACAAGGATGGGAGAAACAGGAACCCTCCTGCACTGTTGGTGGGAATGTAAACAATGCAGCCACTGTGGAAAACAGTATGGAGATGCCTCAAAAAATTAAAAATAGAAATCCATATGACACAGTAATTCCACTTCTGGGTATTTACTCAAAGAAGATAAAATGACTAATTTAAAAAGACATACGCAGCTCTGTGTTTATTGCTGCATTATTTACAATAGCCAAGAAATGGAAGCAGCCTAAATGCCCATCAATAGATGAATGGATAAAGAAGAGGTGGAACATATACACAATGGAATATTACTTGGCCATAAAAAGGAATGAAATCTTGTCATTTGCAACAGCATGGATGGACCTAGATGGTATTAGGCTAAGTGAAATAAGCCAGACAGAGAAAGACAAATACCATATAATTTCACTTACATGTGGACTCTAAAAAAATAAAACAATGAACAAACAAACAACAACCCAGAAACAGACTCATAAATATAGAGAACAAACTCCCAGAGGGGAGGTGGGTAAGGGGATGGGAAGAACAGGTGAAGAGCATCAAGAGATTCAAATCTCCAGTTGTTTCACACATCTCTTCTCCTTGTTCCTTACTCTAGCCACACTGGCCTTTGGGCTGTTCCCCAGGGCTCCAGGCTCCTTCTGCCATGGAGACTCTGAAGTAGCAGTTCCTATTCTCTGCCTGCAGTTTTCTTCCCTTATCTCTGCAAGAATCACTCCCTTTCTGCAGTTGGATCTCAGCTCCAGTGTCACCTCCTTGAACAGGCCTTCTTTAGCACCTCTTCTAAATACTGGCTCCACACTCCCCTCACCCTCCTATGGTCTCTGCCACATCATTCTGTCTTATTTGTCATACTTTAATTATTATGCATTGAAATCATTTTCTTTTTTTACTGGTTTATATCTGTGGCTGCTTGGGTTGATGCTAATTCTCTGAAACAGGGGTCTCATTTGTGCCCCAAAGCCAGCAGAGTTTCTGGGACATGGTAGGTACTTAATTAATATTTGTTGACTGAATGAATGATGAATGCTTTATGAGAGGTCACATGACCTGCCGTAGGGGGTAAGGAGGCACTAGTACCAAACAGTGACTATAGGGTCGCTCTGGACCTTCTGCTTCCCTGTTCTGGGTGGGTGTCCCTAAAGTAGCCATTTATCCTTCCTCATTCATCCTATTTTCTCTTCCACTGTAATGAGGGCACTCTACCATTTGGAGCAGACGATAGGCACTGTCTTTAAATGTCTATTGTAATTGCCAGAATCAAGATTTCCATAAATATGATTTCCTCACCAGGGAGCATATATTGTATATTATTCTCCCCATGTTAAATATAGATTTGTCAAAAAGCACAATCCATCTCACTGGGTGCAGTGTATAGAGGAGCACATGAACCCCATTAAAATATTATAGTATGCTTTCTATGGTATTTTTAGGATCTCTTTTCCCCTTGCTGCAATAAAATATTAGCCTATGAGATATAATTCTTATGTTCCAGATCTAGTCTATTCCTTCACATCATCTACTTGGTTTTATACCTTTAGTTGGGCCTCTGGGGCCCTCATGGCTGGTGTTTCTCGCTAGGACTTTAGAAGGAGAGAAGGAAAGGATGAAATGGTAGGGGCGGGGCAGGGAGTGGGAGGAGGTATACATGATTAAATTGTTGCACACACAAGAAGCCAGGATTTTCCCACCTCAGATTATCTCCCTATTTTTCCCTTTCACAAATATCTCTTCCCTTCAAGTGGTGCTTTATCCTCTGAGTCTAAGAGGGTACATTTACCCACTGTTCCTTAAAGGAGCATGGTTTGGAGGTAGCCTGGCATGGATTTACTTGAGTGAATGCTGGCCCTAAGAGATGCTTAGCATGTGACTCTCAAGGGTCTCTTCATTTTGACTAAGCCTGAGCAGTAACAGAGAGAGATAGAGAGAGAGAGAGGCACTCAGTAGGCCCACCCCCTGTGGAGAATGCAGTAGTTGATGAAATGCAAGAGATGCAATTAGTTTAGGGCATCTCTCTGAATCTGTCATAATAAACATTCAGTTAGAAGAGGTAACATAGCCTTGTAGAAAAAGTACTAGGTTAGATCCCAGAAAACAGGGAGGATCCTCTTTTCAGTTTCATCACAACACGGTACTTATGTGACCTTGAGCAAATCCTATACACTCTGTGGACCTCGTTTTCCCACCTGTAAAATGATGGTTTGAACTCTACATATGTAACATCTCTTCAGGCACCAACATTCTAGATTCTAGCCTAATTAAATTAGGAATGTTTAGTGATTGGCAATACTTCAGATATTTGCTGGTCGAACTTTTAGCCACCTCCAGTGCACTTTTTCAATCCCCAAAGGCAGGTAAAAGCTCTGAGTTCTTGGATTTGATTGTAACAAAATCCTAGCACTTCATCTAGATGCATTAAGAGTCTGGAGTTTTATTTAAGATACAATTTTTAACCTGCTCATCTACTATCTACTAGACAACTAACTTACACAGCAGGTTAAGGGGGCAGGAGGTGGAGACCACATGTCAGCTCCAGAAGCAGGAGGGAGGAAATAGGGGCCCTGAAAAGCAGCATCAGACCCTGCCGTGCCCTGGCCTCGTCACAGGCCCTCGGCCTCTGTGACGTGCCACCCCGTCCCTTCCCCCCGGGGTTGGAAAGAAACAGTCTTAGAACGTGGCTCAGCTTCAGTTTCTAGAAAATCCTCTCAGGAGCACACTGCCTTCCCTGATGCTAGATGAAGAGGCTGTATTCCATTAGGGTCTATTGATATTAAAAACAAAACATAACTGGGTGCCATGCTCTGCATCCCTTTCTTGCCCCTGGGGGTCATGAAGAGCACATAGACGTCTGTTCTTCTTTTGGTCCAGCCATCTGTCTGTCCACCCATCCACCCACCACTTGACATCTAGCATCTACAGCTCACTAGGCAGTGAGGATGCAATGGCAGAAAGGCAGACTCTGATCTCAAGGACTGTCGCCTTGACAGTGAGAGAGACCGACAACCAGCCAGGCATTAACACCTGAGGACAGTGCTGTGGCAGGGATGCGCTCAGGGCCCAGGCAGGGACACCGGGCCCCAGCCTTTGGGGAGCTCAAAGGCTTCCAAAGGGATGTGTCAGCTTTGACACTGACAGATAAGCAGGGTCAGCCAGGAGAGGGGGTATGGTGTAGCTGCATGTGCATGAAGACTATGCTACGTGGAAGGAACAGTGGTAGCAAAGGCCTGGCAGAGAGAGGAGTCAGTGCAGTCAGGGAGCCCTGCCAGGGTGTCAGAGCCTCCAAGGGATTCAGTAGCAGAATGTGTCCAATGATCAGGGCAAGTAAAAACAAGGCCAAGAACTCCCTCCTGGGGAGGCAGGAGGGCAGGGACTGGCACGGGCAGGAAAACCCACGCCTTGCATGGTGCGGGCTGTCCGATTCCATCTTTGGTTCACTCAGAGCTCTGGTAATCACTCTGGTTAACGCACCGTCCACTTAGTATCAATAAATCTCCCAGGCCTGGGTGCTCACTCTGACAGCTCTCTCCCAGCAAGGGAACTCCCGGTATTAGCAACTCCTTTTATTGTCACTTCATTTAAGGCCTCAAACAATGACATTTCTCCTTGGCTCCTGGCTTCAGTCCCCAGAAATGTGGCAGGCTTATTATAAATAGTGGATAATGAGGTAGTAGGATGGCTTTATTTGGGGGAGGGAGATAGGAAGTCTGGGTCGGGGGGTATGGAGGGACTTTTAGACACTCATTTCCCTCTCCAAATAATTCTATTCTGTTGATGCGAATGCCATTCTTGATCTGACTCTAAACTTGTGACATCACATGTGCTTTGTTCCTGTCACTCAGAGGACAATAAAGTGGCCCTCCTTCCCCTCATACTCTCTTGTATCCGAGATCTAATACTGACATGCAATTAATTACCATAATCAATGTAAATTGACCCCATATGCTCCAAACAACACCACGATTATTTAGGATTCTGAGACATGCCCGTGCTACCCTGTCATTTAATACATAAAACCTTATCATTCATTTGCCAAGTTCAACAAATGCTTATTGAGCACCAGAAGCTAATATTACCAGAAAATTGAGAGGCATTGATGACACAGACAGACGTGTTTTCTGCTTTCAGAAAGCTTACACAAGAGTTCAGTAAGGTTTACATCAAGGGGAAGAAAGGATATTTTGAGAGAGTAATGAGGGATTTTGTAATTTTGAGAGGTTATAAGTGGTCCATAGAATAAGTGCCATAGCTGCTATTCTAGCCAGTGTTACTGAGCACTTCCTACAGGCCAGGCTCGGCGCTAAGCACCTGTGTCAGTGTCCAGGTGGAGGAACCAGTTTATCCAAAGGCAATGAAGCAGGACAGGAGAGGACCTTAGAGAGACTCCAGAGAGGCCAGAATGACTGGGCTAGAGGATGTGACACTGAGTGGGAGGGGAGTGGGGACCAGCTTGCCCAGGGCCTTGCTGGGTCAGGAGATGCTGAGCCTCTGTGTCACGTGTCAGGGCTGCATTTCACTTTGGCTTTGGATTCATCTCAGCCTCTGGAGCCTCTCTTCACCCTGGTCATGGAGCCTTGTGGGGACACAGCAGCAAGGGGAGATGCTGGAGAAGAGCATATTATTCATAATAATTTGCCAGTTATCATGAAGCACAAGTGTTAATTACCTGGCACTGAAAGCCAATGAGATGCAACGCTGTATGTGTGGCTAAGCTTTAGGTAAAGGCTGGTTCACTACTCCTGGAATTAGACTCACCTTGTGAGCTGACATCTGGAAGCAGGGGCAGGGGGAAGGACAAACAGACTGACAGACTGTAGGTTCTGCTAAAAAACTCATCAGGTGCCTACCATGGTTTTGGAGATGTAAATGCAAAGAAGCAAATCCGAGACCATGAGCAGCCCTTTTCCCATCTTTGGGCTGCATTTTCCTTATCTGGACAACAGAGTCGACACTAAATCAGTGTTTCTCAAACCTTTTTCTTTTTGGTGGAACTCTTCTAATAAAACTTTTATACTCACTGGGGATATGTAGTTTTGGAGACAGGAATTTTCTTTTCCTTTTCTCAATGTTTCTTCTATCTATCTACTCATCCACCCATGCAACAAATGTTTACTGAGCATATAGTATGTGTTAGGCAGCAAGGTGGTGCCGGGAGCTATAACACTGGATAAGAAGACAAGTCCAAGATATCATGGAGCTTAGAGTCTAGAGAGGGGAGAGAATGATGTACACATCAATACGATCATTGTGGACACTGTGTTATGATGAAAATAACATGGAGTGATGTGCAAGTGACCGGTAGGGCTACTTTAGATAAGATGGTCAGGGAGACCCTCTCTGCAGCACTAACATTTGAACTGAGGAATGAACCACAAGAAGGGGCTGGCCAGACAAAGGCCCAAAGAAACAGTTTCAGGCAGAAAGAACAGAAAGCACCAAGGGTCTAAACAAGGCTCAAGAAAAGACTGATGCGCTTGAGGAACAGAAAGAAGGCCAGCGTGGATGTGGCGTTGGAGAAAGGAGGAAAGCAGCAGAGATGAGTGTGAAGAACAGCACACCAAACAACTCTGAGTAAACCCAACGGCCCTGTAAGGTTCATGGTGCTTCCTGTGTGGGCTGGGTGCCTGCGGCGCTCTAGAACATCACCTTGGTCTGAGACCCTTTAGCTCTAACGTCCTATGGTTCAAGTCAGTGGAGGAGGGACCCAGTGGAGGAGGGATACAGTAGAGGGGAAGGTTGTTCTGACTCTGGAAAACAGAGAAGGAACATCTTTAACTTCAGCGTAACAGGACTACAAACAAGATGATCAGGGAGTTTCCTCGGTTCCCGTGTGGATGCTGCTTTTGCTGGGATGTTCGTGGGCTTACTTTAGGTCCTAGCCTTCATTCATGCTCTTATTCCAGCCTGCATGGCCCGCTTTCCCCCTGACTGTTTCCTCTCCACATCCTTTCCATTCTTTAAAGGTTTAGTGCAAATGCTATGTCCTCCGTGATGCTCTTATACTCCACCTTTCCTGGCTGTAGTCTGAAGGCCTCTATCTTTCCTTTAAATGCTCACAGATATTTGTGCTGTTTATCAATCTTTCATCAGCATGCATGCTTTATTAGTTTGAGTTCTTTGCTTGCAAGAGCAGAAATCAATACAGGCTAATGTAAGATAAAAAGAAGTTTGTTGGAAAGGAAAGAAGATGGAAATTGCAGAAGTCTAGGAATCCGGGACTCTAGGGACAGTCTCTTCAAATGTCACCATTGCTCCAGCCATTTGTGGTAACTGTTCCACACAGCCCAAGACTTGCCTTGCTCAGGGCTTGGCTCACACCTTGGTCCAGGGAAGGCAGAGCAACTAGCCAACTATCTTCCTCAGAAGGCCACCAAAGGAAAATAAAGGTGCTGTGAACAGAGAGGGGATGGATGGTGAGCATATCAAAGCAACAGATGTCTACTAAATTTCTGTTTGCTGATATTTTATGTCAAAGTCTAAGACCATGTTACAAACTCCATAAATGTCACATACATCTAAACACCTAGTTAGGTAAGGAACTGTAACTAATTCAGTCATTGTCTCTTATGGGTTGGACACTGTGGAGTAGAGTGGTGAATATGACAGATGATACCTCTGCCCTCATAAAGCTTATGTTAATCAAGGGATGACATTATAATTCCTTGAGGGCATCACACAAGGACTACACAGTATCTTTGGTACATAAATGAATGAAAGAATGAATGAATAAATGACCATAGATCATTTAATCTATATTAATCAACTGGTGCTATTCTTGACAATTGACCTCATCTTGCTTCCAAGGCTTTTCTTGCATTGGTTAGACTCATTATTTTCCTTTTATATCATCAAGTGACTTTATATCTTTTCACTCACAATTGAGGTATAAGCTCCCTTGAAGGCAGAGGCCCTCCAACTGTACCATTTTTCTTGATATCTAAGTACTCTGTACAGAGTTGGGTGTGGAATAAACATAACAGCTTTGTGATGTTACTTTTTTCATAGTCTTCTAAATTAGGTTGACCATCTAGCAACCATGAGCTTGGGGGGATTATACAATACCTGTCACCCCCTCTACCAGGCCTGAGCCCACTGAACTTTGTCATTCCCTGTTACCTTAGGCCAACAGAGAATGAGAGCTATCCTCTTAGGCTGGCAGCTGAAACCTAGCCCGCCTTAATGTAATTCACCCACAGCACCTAGTCTCCTTAGCTGGTGCTCCCTAGGCAAGAAGGTTCACATACCATTATATAACCCAACCTTTAGGATGCTGAGTGCATTAAAAACGAGGGCATTTTTACCCTGCACAGCAAACTGCTCAGCATCACTATGCACCGAGGTAGTATTATGGGAAGAGGCTCTTTCAGAGCTACTTCCTATAATGACACACATATATATGTGTGCTCTCCTCCTGGGCCTGTCACTTAACCCAAGAACAATCACAGGATCATAGATCGTTAGTGCTAAAAAGGTCTTGAGGGCCGATTGGCCTAGTGAAAAGCCTCTGAACAGCTGTCTGGCCAACTCCACTTTAAAGCTATTTAATTTACATGTGTTTAGAATATGTAAAGCCTGGTGTCAAGGTTATCACTAGCCACAGATAGAGCCCCCTACCTCACCTGTCTTTGGTCTATTGGAGATGTCCCCCTCCCAACCTATTTTGGGTGGCTGGCACTATTTGGGAAAAATGCTATTCTTCTTCTTATTTATTATTATGTTATGTCACCTATTGAGTGTTTGCTATGCGCCAAATTCTGTTCTAGGCATTTTATAGGCATTTTATCATTCACTCTGCACAGCAACCCAATATTTTTTTGCTGCTTCATGCATGAGGAAGCTGAAGTTCAGGGAGATTAATTAATCTTCCAAAAGTCATTCATGTGGTAGTGACAAAGCTGGGATATGAGTCCAGGCCTGTCCCACTCCATGGCTATGCCTTGAACTAGATACTCTGTCCCCTGAAAGTCTAGTAACACAAGCCAGAGCTTTCGTCACTGGATAATACTAGTGGCCAACACTGAGCACTTGCTGGGTGCCAGGTACTATGCTAAGTGATTTCCATGAATTACTCATTTACTACTAATTTGATAGTAGGGAGGAGAGATGCAGTCACTATTCCCCATTTATAGAGAGAAGACTGGAACCACTCAACTTTCCCAGGGTCATATGCCATTAAGGAGAAGATTCAGAATCTAAACACAGGCATTCCAACTTCAAAACCATTGCTCTGACCCTCTCTGACATGTGTCAGCAAACTTTTTCTGCTAAGGGCCAAATAGTAAATATCTTAGGCTCTGGGGCCACATGGTCTTTCTTGCAACTAGTCAATGCTGCTTTTGCAGTGCAAAAGCAGCCACAAGGCAAGGTAAATGAATTAGTGTGAAATTTTATTTACAGCATAAAACCTTGTTTACAAAGACTGGGGCCTATAGTTTGCCAACTCCTTCTCTATGCTCTTCTTCTATTGGATAACAAATAGGATGAAATGCTGGCATTTTGTGAGGGGTAATGTTCACTCGTGGTATATTACATACTTTTGTGACCCCAGTAAGGTAGGTAGGGCAGGAATGATGACCGTTGAGTCTATGTACAAGTGAGGAACCAAGGATTATGCAGCTGGGGAATGATGGGAACAGGTGTGAACCCAACTTCCTTTTTCACATCTTGTGGTTCTTGGTGGTAACTCTGGTTATTCACAGTGTGAGGAGGGTGGGGAAAAGAACCCTGAGAGGGTCAAAGTCAATCGATGTCATCCAAGTTTGACAGAAGTCCACTGCTTACTGGCTTCTGTATAAGAGACAGTGGGGCTCAAAGCTCATAGACTCCAACTGAAATGTTGACACACAGACATCAACATGGGAAGTCAGTGGGATGATCTGAACTCCAGGCTTCCTCTCCTCTGCACCGGACAGCCTTGGACTCAAGGAGACTGTAACACTGCCTCACAGCTAAGGGCTATTCTCATGAGATGTCAAGGGAGACCCCAGCCCTGAGATGGCAGGTGTTTTCAGAGGCTTGTTTAAAAAGTGGATATGTAAGGGGACTCACAACATTGTGGCTAGACCCTTTAAGGCAAAAGCTATGCTTAGTGACACAGGGGCTTAGTCAGGATGCTGGGTCTGAGGCTCAGTTTAGGGCTATGGGGAGGGACTTTGTTTGGACAAGGTTAGGGCCTGAACTTGAGAATGAGGTCAGGGCCATTCTTGAGTTGGGTTCCAGAGTTGAGGTTAAGGCTGTAGTCCAGGGCTGGGGTAAGTGCTCACTCAGCTTTATCTGGGGATAGGAGGTGGGGTTTGCTGAAGAGGTCAAGTAGAGACTACATCTAAATAGCTCGGTCTCCATGCAGGCTCTGGGAACTAGCACACTAACCATCTGGAGCGAGATGAATATAAGAAAGGCCACTAGCAAAGGGAAGGAGGCTGTAGGAGAGATTAACCTTATTGCTTCCTCTGCCTCCAGCCCAGTCACTAGCCCATACTTCCTCTGCCTACATCATAAAGCAACTCTGGATCGTAAGTGAACCATCACTGCAAGGAATACCAGGTAAATCATTTATGAAATGATGCCAAACTCTCCCTTTGGCTATCTTGATTCTGTTTCCTGAATGGGAGAAAAAAAAAAGATATTTTGTTTCTTGTTTGCTATTCTTTTCCTATGTAAGTCATACATATAAATGGGTTTTCCTAAGCCAAGCAGCAAGCCTACAGTGCAGTGCACACTCGTGAACTTGATTGGCACCTGTCAGTCAAGGCAGAGTTTTATCAGCATCTGCAGATGGCAACCCAAGGGTGCCCTAAGTCAGTGAAACTCATTCTTCAGCAAGGGTGTACCCACTGAAGAGATGAGGATGACAGTGAAGGCTGAAATTAGGCCACAGAAGACAAGAGGCTCCAGATCTCAAAGCCATGCAACTACCTCGGGAACCAAACTCCCCTTGCCTATTATCTGAATTCACTCCTAACTCCTTCCCTTGGCTAATTTTTTGAGCTGAACCCTAATCACATGGAGAGGTGGATACAGAAGAAAAGCAGAGGAGAGGGCTCAAGATGGTGGCGTGAGCAGGGCAGCGGAAATCTCCTCCCAAAACCATATATACTTTTGAAAATACAACAAATACAACTATTCCTAAAAGAGAGACCAGAAGATACAGTACAACAGCTGGGCTACATCTACATCTGCGAGAACTCAGCACCTAACAAAGGGGGTAAGATACAAAGCCATGACCTGGTGGGACCCGAGCACTCCCCCGACCCCAACTCACTGGTGGAAGGAAAAGAATCAGAGTGGGGAGGGAGTGGAAGACCAGGACTGCTAAATAAGCAGCCCTGGTGATCTACACCGGGAGCATAGACACATCTCGCGTGGTGTACTGGATATTAGAGAAATGGAAGGGCAAAATCCAAGATGGAGACTGCAAGTGGGTCCACACAGCCAGCACCCCTGGGACAAAAGAAAAGCGGGCACTTTTTAAAAAGTCTTGAAGGGACAAGGGCCCAACAGCTGCACAAAATCATCCCAGCACACTCAGCCCAGCAGGCTGGGAATCTTGAGGAACTTAGGGCCCCTAACCCTTTGCTGGGTAAGGCATCCCAGAAGCCCCTCACAGCGATAAGCAGGCTGCCATTCTTCCCCCCAGCCACCGCTGCAAACAGACTGGCTGACCTGCCACAGCTGCAGAGCAGCCAGAGAGCGGCCCCGCCCACAGCAACCACACGGAGTCTCCTCCCAATGCGCAGCTAACCTGGATGGGCAGCAGAACCTGGAGCAAGGTCTGGAAGGCATGAAGGGGCCCGTCCTTGCAGTAGAATGCACCCGGCATGGCTGCCACCCCCTGCAGTGCTCTGGGCTAGCCTGAGGGCGGCCCCACACACAGCAGCTCAGGGGGTTATCCCAGAGACTGCCTCCCGGTGTGCGGGTAACTGGCACAGGGGGCAGAGAAGGGCAAGGTGAACAACAAGCAGGAAGGGACTTTGTTCTCCAGCTCACACACATGGCACCTACCAGCGACCACTTCTATCGCCATGAAAAGACAGAGGAATATGGTACAGACAAGGATCACACAGACAACCCCAGGGAGAGGGCCTCATGGGATAGACCTACATAATGTTCCTGAAAAGGAATTCAGAATAAAAGTCATAACCATGCTGATGGACCTACAGAGAAATATGCAAGAGCTAAGGGATGAAGTCCAGAGGGAGATTACAGAAATGAAACAATCGATAGACAGGCTTAAGAGCAGACTGGACAAAGTGCAAGAGACTGTTAATGGAATAGAAATCAGAGAACAGGAGTAGACAGAAGCTGAGGCAGAGAGAGATAAAAGGATCGCTAGGAATGAAAGAATATTAAGAGCACCATGTGACCAATCCAAACAGAACAATATTTGCATTTTAGGGGTACCAGAAGAAGAGAGAGAAAAAGGGATAGAAAGTGTCTTTGAAGAAATAATTGCCGAAAACTTCCCCAAGGTGGGGAAGGAAATAATCTCTCAGACCATGGAAGCCCACAGATCTCCCACCACAAGAGACCCAAGGAGGACAACACAAAGACATATAATAATTAAAATGGCTAAGATCAAAGACAAGGACAGAGTATTAAAGGCAGCCAGAGAGAGAAAAAAGATCACCTACAAAGGAAAACCCATCAGGCTATCATCAGACTTCTCAACAGAAACCTTACAGGCCAGAAGAGAATGGTATGATATATTTAATGCAATGAAACAGAAGGACCTTGAACCAAGAATACAGTATCCAGCACGATTATCATTTAAATTTGAGGGAGGGATTAAGCAATTCCCAGACAAGCAAGAGTTGAGGGAATTTGCCTCCCACAAAACACCTCTACAGGATATTTTAAAGGGACTGCTCTAGATGGAAGCACTCCTAAGGCTAAATAGATGTCACAGAGAAAATAAAATCACAGCAAAGAAAGCAGACCATCCAAATAACAACTAAAGACAAAAAGAAAAATCAACTATCTACAAAAAGAGTCAAAGGAAACACAAAAGAGTACAGAATAAAACACTTAACAGATAAAGAATGGAGGAGGAAGAATAAGAAGGGAGAGAAATAAAGAATCATCAGACGGTGTTTATAATAGCTTAATAAGAGAGTCAAGTTAGACTGTTAGATAGTAAAGAAACTACCCTTGAACCTTTGGTAAACACAAATCCAAAGCCTGCAATGGCAATAAGTACATATCTATCAATAATCACCCTAAATGTAAATGGACTGAATGCACAAATCAAAAGACACAGAGTTACTGAATGGATAAAAAAGCAAGACCCATCTATATGCTGCTTATAGGAGACTCACTTCAAACCCAAAGATATACACAGACTAAAGGTGAAGGGATGGAAAAAGACATTTCATGCAAACAACAAGGAGAAAAAAATCAGGTGTAGCAGTACTTGTATCAGACAAAATAGACTTCAAAACAAAGAAAGTAGCAAGAGATAAAGAAGGACATTACATAATGATAAAGGAGTCAGTCCAACAAGAGGATATAACCATTATAAATATATATGCACCCAACACAGGAGCACCGACATATGTGAAACAAATACTAACAGAATTAAAGGAGGAAATAGAATGCAATACATTCATTTTAGGAGACTTCAACACACCACTCACTCCAAAGGACAGATCAACCAGACAGAAAATAAGTAAGGACACAGAGGCACTGAACAACACACTAGAACAGATGGACCTAACAGACATACAGAACTCTACACCCAAAAGCAGCAGAATAAACATTGTTCTCAAGTTCACATGGAACATTTTGCAGAATAGATCACATACTAGGCCACAAAAAGAACCTCAGTAAATTCAAAAATATTGAAATTCTACCAACCAACTTCTCAGATCACAAAGGTATAATACTAGAAATAAATTGTACAAAGAAAACAAAAAAACTCACAAACACATGGACACTTAACAACATGATCCTAAATAATCAATGGATCAATGACCAAATTAAAACAGAGATCAAGCAATATATGGAGACAAATGACAACAACAGCACAAAGCCCCAACTTCTGTGGGATGCAGCAAAGGCAGTTCTAAGAAGGAAGTATATAGCAATCCAGGCCTATTTAAAGAAGGAAGAACAATTCCAAATGAATAGTCTAAAGTTACAATTATTGAAATTGGAAAAAGAAGAACAAATGAGGCCCAAAGTCACCAGAAGGAGGAACATAATAAAGATCAGAGAAGAAATAAATAAAATTGAGAAGAATAAAATAATAGAAAAAAATCAATGAAACCAAGAGGTGGTTCTTTGAAAAAATAAACAAAATAGATAAGCCCCTAGCCAGACTTATTAAGAGAAAAAGAGAATCTACACACATAAACAGAATCAGAAATGAGAAAGGAAAAATCACAATGTACCCCACAGAAATACAAGGAATTATTAGAGAATACTATGAAAATCTATATGCTAACAAGCTGGAAAACCTAGAAGAAATGGACTTCTTAGAAAAATACAACCTTCCAAGACTGACCAAGCAAGAAACAGAAAACCTAAACAGACCAATCACCAGCAACGAAATTGAATCGGGAATCAGAAAACTACCCAAGAACAAAACCCCCAGGCCAGATGGATTCACTTCTGAGTTTTATCAGACATACAGAGAAGAAATAATACCCATTCTCCTTAGAGTTTTCCAAAAAAGAGAAGAGGAGGGAATACTTCCAAACTCATTCTATGAAGCCAGCATCACTCTAATACCAAAACCAGGCAAAGAAACAACAAAAAAAGAAAATTACAGACCTATATCTCTGATGAACATAGATGCCAAAATACTCAACAAAATATTAGCAAACTGAATTCAAAAATACATCAAGAGGATCATACAACATGATCAAGTGGGATTCATCTCAGGGATGCAAGGATGGTAGAACATTCAAAAATCCATCAACATCATCCACCACATCAACAAAAAGAAGAACAAAAACCACATCATCATCTCCATAGATGCTGAAAAAGCATTTGACAAAATTCAGCATCCATTCATGATTAAAACTCAAAAAAATGGGTATAGAGGGCAAGTACCTCAACATCATAAAGGCCATATATGACAAACCCATAGCCAACATCATACTTAACAGTGAGAAGCTGAAAGCTTTTCACCTAAGATCGGGAGCAAGACAGGGATGCCCACTCTCTCCACTGTTATTCAACATAGTACTGGAGGTCCCAGCCATGGCAATCAGACAAAACAAAGAAATACAAGGCATCCAGATTGGTAAAGAAGAAGTCAAACTGTCACTATTTGCAGATGACATGATATTGTACATAAAAAACCCTGAAGACTCCACTCCAAAAACTGCTAGAACTAATATCTGAATTCAGCAAAGTTGCAGGATACAAAATTAACACCCAGAAATCTGTTGCTTTCCTATACACTAATGATGAGCTAACAGAAAGAGAAATCAGGAAAACAATTCCATTCACAATTGCATCAAAAAGAATAAAATACCTAGGAATAAACCTAACGAAGGAAGTGAAACACCTATACCCTGAAAACTACAAGACACTCCTAAGAGAAATTAAAGAGGACACTAACAAATGGAAATTCATCCCATGCTCTTGGCTAGGAAGAATAAATATTGTCAAAATGGCTATACTACCTAAAGCAATCTACAGATTCAATGCAATCTTTATCAAAATACCAACAGCATTCTTCAACAAACTGGAACAAATAGTTCTAAAATTCATATGGAACCACAAAAGACCCCAAATAGCCTAAGCAATCCTGAGAAGGAAGAATAAAGCAGTGGGGATCTCACTTCCCAACTTCAAGCTCTAATACGAAGCCACAGTAATCAAGACAATTTGGTACTGGCACAAGAACAGACCCACAGACCAGTGGAACAGAATAGAGAGTCCAGATATTAACCCAAACATATACAGTCAATTAATATATGATAAAGGAGTCATGGATATACAACGGGGAAATGACAGCCTCTTCAGCAGCTTGTGTTGGCAAAACTGGATAGCTATGTAAGAGAATAAAACTGAATCATTGTTTAACCCCATACACAAAAGTAAATTCAAAATGGATCAAAGACCTGAATGTAAGTCATGAAACCATAAAACTCTTAGAAAAAAACATAGGCAAAAATCTCTTGGACGTAAGCATGAGTGACTTCTTCATGAACGTATCTCCCCAGGCAAAGGAAACAATAGCCAAAATGAACAAGTGGGACTATATCAAGCTGAAAAGCTTCTGTACAGCAAAGGATACCATAAGTAGAACAAAAAGACATCCTACAGTATGGGAGAATATATTCATAAATGACGTATCTGATAAGGGGTCGACATCCAAAATATATAAAGAACACACGCACCTCAACAAACAAAAAACAAGTAGTCCAATTAAGAAATGGGCAGAGGATCTGAACAGGCTCTTCTCCAAAGAAGAAATTCAGATGGCCAACAGGCACATGAAAAGATGCTCCACATCACTAATCATCAGAGAAATGCAGATTAAAACCACAATGAGATACCACCTCACACCAGTGAGGATAGCCAACATCCAAAACACAAACAACAACAAATGTTGGTGAGGATGTGGAGAAAAGGGAACCCTCCTACACTGCTGGTGGGAATGCAAATTAGTACAACCATTGTGGAAAGCAGTATGGAGGTTCCTCAAAAAAATCAAAATAGAACTACCATTTGACCCAGGAATTCCACTCCTAGGAATTTACCCTAAGAATGCAGCAGCCCAGTTTGAAAAAGATGTATGCACCCCTATGTTTATTGCAGCAGTATTTACAATAGCCAAGAAATGGAAGCAACCTAAGTGTCCATCAGTAGATGAATGGATAAAGAAGATGTGGTACATATACACAATGGAATATTACTCAGCCATAAGAAGAAAACAAATCCTACCATTTGCAACAACATGGATGGAGCCAGAGGGTATTATGCGCAGTGAAATAAGCCAGGCGGAAAAAGACAGCTATCAAATGATTTCACTCCTACGTGGAGCCTAAAAACAAAGAAAAAACCTGAAGGAACAAAGCAGCCGCAGATTCACAGAACCCAAGAATGGACTAATAGTTACCAAAGGGAAACGGACTGGGGAGGATGGGTGGGAAGGGAGGGACCAGGGGGAAAAAGGGGCATTACAGTTAGTAGACATAATGTAAAGGAGGGGCACGAGGAGGGCTGTACAACTCAGGGAAGACAAGTAGTGATTCTATAGCATCTCACTATGCTGATGGACAGTGACTGTAATGGGGTATGTGGTGGGGACTTGATGATGTGGGGAGTCTAGTAACCATGATGTTGCACATGTAATTGTAGATTAATATTACCAAATTATCCATGGTGTCAGCAAAGTACGTTGACAATACTGAATTTAAAACAAAGGCTCTACTCCTAGGGTCTTGCCAAGACCACGTGCTTGCCTTTTCTTTCCATCAAGAAGTCGAAGAGCAATCATGAGTCCAATGGAGGCTCCTTGAAATCTTGGGCTGCGTGTTGCGCATGACCCCACGGCATGCCTCTGGCCTTGGTTTCACGCTGGTCTCTCTTACCCTGCGGGGCAGTCCAGACTTTCTTGCCTTTGGGCTTTTGCACATGGTGTTCTCCCCTAAAAATCTCCTCCAACCCTCTTTAAATGGTGGACTCCTTCAGGTCTCAGTTTCTGTGCTCTCCCTTCAGATAGGCTTTCTCTAAAGTATACCTCCTGCCCTTTTATTCTCTATCATGGTACCTGTTTATTTCCACCTTAGCTGAGCTCTGTCTTAATTAACCTGTTTGGATTTCATTTATTTGTGTAATTTCATTTACACAGTAAGGCAGGGAATGGCGACTATTTTATCTAGTAATGTAGTCCTAGCACCTAGCACAGGGCGGGCTCATGAGGGGCCCCAAAACATAATTGCCAAATGAATGAGTGAGTGAATGAATGACAAACAGCTGCTGGTTCTCTGTATGACCTTAGGCAAGTTATTTTCCCTCTTTGGAGTTCATTTCCTCATTTGTCCAAACGAGTGAGATTCATTTAGCGGTACCTTTCTTCCCGCTCTAAAAGTACATGTTTTCTTACCTCTCAGCTTTACAGATGGGAAAGTTGAGATATAAAGTATGCTGTTCAGTCCAGGGCCTGGAACTCAGGTCTCCTAGACAGTTTCCACCAACTGAGACTGTTTAGCAAAAGCCCAGTTGCTTCCTCCACAGAAACCCTCACCCCACTACACCCTGTAATTTAGCTCCCTTTGTGCCATAATTTGAATTACTTTTTTTGGATGAAACAATACCTACTAAGAAGCAGTACAGGCTCCTTGAATTGTGGAAGAAATTCTGAGAAGGAGAGTGTTCTCAATGTCCAGGGGTGTTCTCTTTGTTATGCCCCCTCTAAAATTAAGAGTGCCAGGAGCAGGCTTGTGGGGGAAAGGCTGAGATTCAAACTAATTCTGGGGAAAGCAGTAAGCAAGGAAGGAAGGAGTGGAAGGCACAGGGATAAATATAATGTGGAACTGGTGAGGGCATGTGAGGAAAGCTCCAATGGAAAGCTGATATACTAGCTTTCCTGCTTTGTCATAATGCACCCAGGAGCTCTGTGTGGGTGAGTCTCTCTGGCACCCATTTACCTGTCCAGCCTCATTTCCTAACAGTCCACTGAACACCAGAAGCCCCGTCACACTGTTGTGTGAGGCAAACCATTTCCTTCCAGGTCTCCATACCTCTGCACACAGTCCTCAAAAATGCCCCTCCGTACCTGGAAAACTCTCCATCCTTCAAGATGCCCAACAGATGGGTAGTCTTCCAACCTTTCCAGAAAAAAATTCCTTCCTCTTCTGAGTTTCTAATGTATTTTCTTAGTACTTACCTTGATATTCTATAATTTAATATTTTTTTGTCTGTCTTCTTTCTCTGACTGTGAGCTTCCTCAGGGCAGGGGGAGGGGCTGGGGTAGGGGCTGGGGCTGATTTGTCCTTCGGGTCTCATAGCCTAGCCCTGGTCTTGATATAGTAGATGCACAATAACTGTTGCATAAGGTTTGGTTTGCTCACCTAGGAAGTGTACTAATACTTGCCTTACTAGCTGTGAGGGTCCCAAAGTCCTAAATTCACCAAAGGCATCATTTTATTCAAATTGCAAAATCCAAACCTGAGATGGACAGGACAGGATACTGTTATTCCTTTTATCCAGATGAGCGTTCTGTGGTGAAGAGGCTTGCTCTGAATAGCACAGCCCATGCGTATCAAACTAGAAAGAGAAAGCTAAGGTACTGGACTTTTGGTAGGGTTTTTTCTCTACCAGATCCCAAATGCCTCTCAAAAATTACCTGTAAGTTTCATCATGCTGATTGATTGATTAAAAAATCCTGGATATAAGTCCTTCTAAAGATGTCAGAAATACCTCTGTTACTCCCGCTCACAGTCCCTGCTGCCCCCAGGCTGAGGGCTCTGTCACCGTTCGTCATGTGTGCTTATTAGGCTTTGTCACTTTCTGCATCACTTTATCTCTGCCTCCACCTTGCCCACCCTCATCCATTCTTCACATAGCAGCCAAATGTTCTTTTGAAAATGGAAATCAGATCCTATCCTAACAACATCCCTGACCCCTCAGAGGCTTCTCATCAGGCTATGAATAGAGTTTAAACTCCTCTGTGTGACCTGGAAGGGTCTGAATTGCCTGAGCCTTGTGCAGCCAAGGACTCCATTCCTCGTTTCCCATCCTCCCTCCGTGGTGACAGCTCCTCCCACAACAGGGCCTCCTCTTGCTCTGCCTCCTCTCTCCCAATTCTGCATGGTCCTTCCTGCCTCCGAAGGCCCAGCCTAAGCAGGCCATTCTGTGCTCTCTGTCACCGCATTCAGCTTGTGCCCTTCACAGTGCTTCACTAAAGTCATGATTACAGTAGGAGCCCTTTTTTCTGATGCGACAGGGACTGCAATTAGATGATTTGAAAAAGATGGCTAAAATGGAGAATCACAAAAAAATGATTCATAGTAGGTATTTTCTTTTAGCTTAAAACACCTAAGCACACATGCATTTCTCAAGCTTTTGATGTAGTGGAAATTTGAAGATACAGAAGATAAATGTAAGTGGAGAATTTTTGTGCATTTTCCTCCCAAGCTTTTATAGTTGTCTCGCCTACACCTAACATTACAGTGTTTTTAGTGATTCATCTTTGAAGCCTTTGAAAGTATTTAACTTAATTTCCAAAGAAATAAAACTTCTTTTATGCACTCGTATTTCAGCAGGTTACCTATTTTTAAATGTTACATTGCCCAAATATAATAACAACACCGAAGTATAAATAGGCTTGGAAACAAACACAATTGATTGCTACTACACCTACAACAAAGTTGATGTGAGCAGAAATATCTGGGCTAATAAGAGAAGATGCCTCTGTCCATGAGCTCTCAGCTCCCCAGGGTGTCAGCTGGGGTGTTTACAGAGAGAATGGAGAATGCAGGTTAATAAAGGGCTGGTTGAATGGACGTTGGTTGTGAGAGACTTTACTGCATCTGATTGTTGGCTTGTTGATTCTCTGTCCCTCTTTTAGGCTGTACATTTGAGGGAAAGGCCTCTTTCTGTTTTTCTCAGCAGTCTCCCCAGCATCTAGCACATTCCTTGGCATCAAGAGGTACCATCATTGCCAGGTAAGTGAATAAACAAGTGAGTGGGCTGTTTCCCTCCTTAAGTGAAGACTTCTGTTGGCTCAACTGGACTATATGCAAGTGTGGTCATTTCCAGATCTAAATTCTGTTACCACTAACAACATTAGCAGTAACCATTTCTATATTTCAAGTTTTGATTTTCTCCATACGTTCCACATGATTTTAGAGCATTACATTATTGACAGCCCTCACACCCACACACCAAACAACTGCCACCACAGCCACAAGGCCACCCACCTTCCTGGCGGCGGCCCGGGGTCGCTAGGAGCCTGTGTAAGAAGGACTTCCCACCTGGGGCCATTTGTTAGTTTAGGATTACCCTTTCCCCCCAGGGCCTCCTCCTAGGCAGGAAAGGGAGTGGCAAGGCCAGTCATGGGCCATGATGCCAGAGCTGTGGGATCTCTGCTGGATCTGATTCTTTGGGATGCTGCGCAAGCCTGGGGTGGATGGGGGCATGCGGAGGAGAGACCTCTACTCCGAAGATCTGAGGTGGAAAGCTTGGGTCTGCCTTATTCGAGACACTGGGCAAAACTTCTGTCCCCTTCTGCCCCCCAGTTGTATTGGGTTGGTCTTTTCTGGTCCCCACAGTGCCAAGATCCAGGGGGACAAGATTAGGCAGGGGCTTCGAGGAAGGAAGCTTTCACGGGTTCGCCAGTGCACAGAAGCCCACGGTATGGTTTGGTGCAATAACGACATAATAATAAACATCAGATTTTTTCCCCTTTAATTTATTCCTTTGCATGTATGCCTCTTACATCTAAGGGATGATTAAGGGCTGCTTGAGCATGGGGATTTGGGTTACCAGCATGCTGACAGGGCAACAAGTCACAGTGACAATGATGAAGAAGAAGATAGTTATTATTTCTAATATCACTGATAGCCGCTTGCATCTAGGAAGCCCTTTGATGTTAGGAACTAGACTACATATTTTATATTCATTAACTTTTTAAATCTCTGTAACAGCCCTACAGGATACCACAGTTATTATTATGATGGTGATGATGATTTTGTAAAAGAAGGACTGAGGCACAGTTAGATGGAGGCCATAGAGCCAACAATGGCAGAGCTAGAATTCAAGTGTACATGTGTCTGATTCCACAACGTGAGTTCTTACTATTACGCTAAGTTTCTTTGCAACACATCTAACAGAACGACATTCACTGAGTCATCAACATATGATTGGGAAAACAAGAACCAAGGCCGTGCCTTTAAGAGGGACATTCCGATGTGATGAGGGAGACAGGCTCATGAACTAGCAATAAAAACTATAAATAAAGAGAAAATGAAATACATTCCACGGTAGAAGTACAGCATGCTCTGTATATTCAGAGGAAAGGGCAATTCCTTCTCAAGAGGGAAAACAGGGCAGACACTGCCACCATCTCCTAGCATGGTTTCCCAGGGGCCCAGGTGCAGCCCCTGAATCCATCCCAACCTGGACACGACGCCAGCCAGCTGGAGCTGCCAGGTGAGAGCTGCGGTGCTCATGCCTTGGTCTCAGGGGGCAGAGGAAGGAAAGCCTGGAGGCCGTGTTGTTTTCATCAAGCCTTTCTAGTGTCGGTCATCACAGATGTCTCCCAGCTGCCTTCGTTTTGCTTGTCCACAGCTGAGACAGTGTAAAGTGTTTTCCATCTTCTCACCTCACTGGCTGTCATGTGGGCTCCGAGCTGCAAAGGCCCCAAGTCAGTATATGGCACTGGGAAGGCCTTCTGAGGCCACCCTGAGGGAGCAGGAACTCCAGGAGGCCTGCCACTTCCAGCTTTACCCAGAGCCCAGAGGGAGGGAAGAAACTGCATCTTTGATCTCGTAGAGCCCAAGTGTGCAGAGCAAAGGCAGAAAGGTGGTGGGCAGCCATCCAGGGCACACCAGACTGAGTCCCCACACTTGGGGTCTGGGGCACAGGCCTGCCCTGCCTCCCTCTCCACATGAGCTGCACAGGTCTCTTCCTGTTTCTGGTCTTGATGTCCTCACTGGTGAAACAGAAGATCTGGCTGTGGTTCCCTGCAGTGCCAGCATTCTCTGATGATTCTCAACTGCCAAGGATGAATACTAGCAAAGCTGGGCAGTGACCAGACAGGAGTCGACCTGAGAAGCTGACTGTACTAATGGCCCCTGTGCCTTCACTACTGGATTTGAAAATACTACAAAGAATGCACCTTCCAGGGTAGGACCTTACTGTGTGAAGAAGAAAGCAGAAAACAAAACCCAATGATTTAGTCTATTGTACGGACAAGAATACTGAACAGCACAAAATATAGAAAACAAAACTATGATTCAAGACTAGGCGAAGTGTGGGCTGTGCAAGGATCTGAGGAGGGGGGAAATGAAAATGTGGTGAAGGTATATGCAAATGAATATGTAGGTGCATTTAGTTAACTGTTTACATTGTCTACCATGCAACAGTGGCTGGTTAGCCTCAGATGTTACCCAGAGGAGCTAGATAATGTTCACTGCAGTAGTTTAATACAGATAGTAAAAGCCATCATTTATGGAGCATTTACTAAGCATCTACATTAATAAGTACATGCATTTATTTCGTTATTCCCCATGATCCCATGAAGAGGGTACTAGTATCTCCATTCACAGATTAAGATACTGAGGTTAAAGACATGGCATATCTGAGAATCAAAACTAGGTGAATCTGCACTTCATCTCCATGCTTGGAGCCATCCTGCCTTCAGAAAGGTAAATGCAGACAACCTGACTTGGCTCTTTACACCCACTCTCCTCTGATGAGGAGCATTTCATCGTGGAGCTTTGCACTCATTCCAGTCCTTCAAGACCCCATGGAAACACCACGGCTCTGCAAGGGCCCAGTCAGAATCAGTCCATCCCACTCAGGGCTCCCAAATCTCTGAGCTTCTACTTCCATGAGCACACTTATCTCACCCTGCCTCTGCTCTGCACCCAGAACAAGTTGTTTAGACTTTCATTATGGCACTTAACATCTTGCATTGATGCTATCCGTGTGTGGATTCATTTCCTGTCCATCCAGTGAGCCTGTCCCTTATGAACAGGAGCTGTATCTCAGGAATCTTTCTGTGCACCTGGCACTTAATTGTGCTTTGGGAACAGATGCTTTCTAAGTGAGGCTGGTGCATGCAGCTGGATGCTCTGCTCTGTCTACTCTCTCGCCTACATACCTCTGGTATGCTTTGCCTTGTGCCCTTTCCATGGTCGGGGGCATTGAGCAATGCCAGGCAGGGTGAGGGGCTCAAGGGTGGACTAACTCTCAGATAATTGAGGAGGTGGGGAAACTGCCCTTTTCTTATGCCACTCTTGTTCCTGTGGTCCTTTCTCCTCCAATGGAGGCCTATTTACTTTCCCGTCATTGGAGTTCACTTTAGGGAGAGGATTGCTTGTGCCATTCTCTGACTTAGGAGTTTGTGGCTTCTTTCTCTCTGGGGAAGAGAGGCTGTGATTCCTATGAAAAAGTCTTTAGCAATCATTTCTCAGGGAGAGAGGGGCACGTGGGACACTTAGGTTCACGTGCCTGTGTTCTCTCCTGGTCAGATGTGCAAGTGGTTACGAGCATGGGGCTTGACGGTAGACAAGCTGGGTTCACTTACCTGCTCTGTCTCTTGGGCAAGTTAATTAGTAACTCTTAAGCCTTTGCTTCTTCATCTGTATTACAGAAATAATAATAGCACCACCCAGTGGGGCTGCTCTGAGAATTAAACGCATTTAACGTGTTCTTAGCACATTCCTGACTACTATTGTGTCTGCGGCTATAGTTGCTTACTTGCAGTCTTGTTGTTGATTTGTAAACAGCATCATCTGGCCATGAAGAGAGATAAGAGCAATGTGCAGCTGAAAATTTTACCTCTGCAGTTAGTAGGAAATGCGAAATCACATGTAGCTTCTAGTTGGGAACCTAAGAATAGCTGTACTTTAGTTTCTGCTTAAAAATAACTTGCACGTGTTTAGGCTTTCAGAAATGAAGGTGCTTTAGAGAGCATCTTTATCAATTGTGCCATTTTACAGAAAACCGAAGTTCAAAGAAGCGAAATGATGTCTCCAAAGTCAATCAACCAAGCTGGGGCTCAAACTTAGGTCTTCTGATCTCAGTCCCGTGTGTCTCCCTTGAGCGACTGCCCTTTTCTTGGATTCAACCACTATGAACCCATCAGCCTTTCCACCAGTCCCCGTGGTAACCTGGGAATCATCTGAAGATGTTGCTTTGCCGGGTCTGGAGAAAATGACGGTGACACATATTGCTACACAGGCATTGCTGAGATGAGTTGATTTCTTTATGCAGACAAATTTCCATTCCACTTGAACTCTCCCTGGGTGTCACTCGCGCATGAGGTAATTCTGCTGAAACTAATGTGCCAGTGTCTATGTCAGTACCCTGGGTTAGGGGTCTTGTCCTTCTGTTCAAATGCTGCTGCTAACCTCAAATGCTGATGAGAATTGTGCTACCATTCTGGCGTCAGCTCCAGCTATACAAAACACAAGGAAAATAGGCTCTTCTGGCCATTCTCCACACTGAGAGGGCAGAGGCAGGCCTACCATAGCTGATAAAAATGAAATGAAGTGAGATCTTAGGTAGTAAACCCCCAAGGTGCAACTGTGGGGAAGAGACCCTCACTGCAGCCTACCAGGGAGCACTTACTCACGGAGCATGCTGGATGATCGCTCTGCCCTAAATATGTGCCTAGGTATGCCTCGTATGCCCCACCTCGGGACTTTTGTTCATGCTTCTTCTGCTTTCTTCAATTATTTAAAATGCTACAGGGCTTCGTATCACTTAAAAAGTATTTTATACCTGCCGTTTTGCTGAGTGGTCATAACAACCCAATGAGGCAAGTAATTATTGCTGTTATTTCACAGATAAGAAACTGGCAGGTCCAGGGCACGAAGGGACTTGTGCAGAGCCACAGAGCTCATCTATGGCATCTGGTCTTCTCCACTCTCCAGTCGGCAGGTTCAGTGACTTTCCATATATGAGAGTCTGTGGAACCTCCAGACTGATGTGGACGTGGGCACCTGATCTCCTGGGTTTGGATCCTGGCATTTGCTACTTTCTTGTGACGGGAGTTTAAGCCTGTTACTTATATGCCTCAGTTTCTTCATATACAGAATGGGAATAATCATAGTCTCCATCTCAAAAGACTGAGAGGAGTAGTTGAGCTGTTACGCAAAGTGCTCAGAACAATGGCTGGCATAAAATACCTGCTCAGTAAATGTTGCTATAGAAACTGTGCTGTGTCCCGTTTGAATTTTCCCTGCCAAGGCTCATCTGAAATGCTGTGAAGCGTTATTCTGACTTTTCGTAAATAGATGCAGTTTCTGCCTCTTTTAGACCCTATAATCATTTGTACTTTACTAACAGTGCACAGTATGCTCTGCTGTGCCCCGGTGGTATCTGCAAACTTGTTTTTTGTGTCCCATTCTCCCCTGCCTGTGAGTGCTGTGGTATGAGAGAGAGAGAGAGCTCTGATATCAGTATCTCCCCTGCAGTGCCCAGCATGGTGCTTGAAGCCAGAGAGGAAGGCAGTTGGCAAATGCTGGTACGCTGAACCCAGTTGAGCCCAGAATCCGGTTCTCACCAAGCCCTAGAATGTTAGGGCTGGAAAGGCTCCTTAGAGATCATCTCATCCTGCATTGATGCTGGATAATTGGGAAGGAGTCTGCTCCAAAGTCGGATACTGTGTCAAGGCAGAAGTTGGCATAGAAACCAGATCTCATCATTACCAGCAGCCATGGTCTCCACCCAGAGCATTGGGCTATTGTGTCTCTCCATGGAGTGGAGGAAAAAATATCAACATACCTGAAGTAGAGAAAGGCTGGGACAAGTGAGATCACAGAGCAAGTTTCAGCACCAGTACTGCTCAAGGAATAGAGATGTGTTAGGGATGAATATCCAGAAGCCTGCCAGGGGTGAAATACATGAATAGATTGCGCAGCCAGCAAGGGAGTTTCTCTGAACGGACCTGGTAGTTCTCGGCTGTATGAATGGATCAGGAGATCTGCAAAGAAGAAGCTTCTGGGTCTTGAATGTATTTAATGCAAACCTTTAAATCTAAACTGGAGTCCTCAAATGTTGGGCTCCAGAACAACTTTTTCATGATGCAGTTTGTACACAGGAGATACTAAGATACATATCCCTGTACACGGAGGCCATTTCTTACCATTTTTGATGTAGTTATCTAATCGGGAAGGGATGAGAAAAGGTAGAGTCCTTATCAGCCTGTGCCCAGAGACTTTTCTCTACAGGCTATTATCAGGTTTTTTCCCCTTGTTGAGGTTTCAGATAATATTTAGAATTTAAAATGAATCGAGATAATTCTGTACTGGTGAGCATGACTTGACCAGAGAAATGTTTTGATTCCTGGCACGGTCTTGTCTTCCAAAGTAAGGTAATGAAAACAAGCCTTCGGGTGATAAACTCCCCCATCATCTCTGATGAAAACGTCTTTGGGGGGCAGAATCAGTGAGCAGCTGGTTTCTGATGGCTGTGGGTGGGGCTTTAGAGGAGCTCAATAGCAGGCATGTCCTCACGGCCCGCCTCTTCAAATGATGGCAGCAAGGCTGCCTTAACCACAAAGTGAGGCTCTGAAAATAGGGGCATGTTGGCTAGTCCAGTCATGCTAGTGAGAGATGATCATTCAGAGCACAGCCTTTCTGGGGAGAAACGCCCGGATGACAAACAGCTCTATCGGCAGACTTTGGGGCGGTCATTTCCTTTTGATCTGTTTCCAATACATGAGTCATTTAAAAAAATTGTTCATGTTGAGGATGAAAAGTGCTTATAACAGTTAAATGTGAAGGTGAGACAGGGCAAAGTGAAAAAGTAATGAGCTACTATTGCCTGACTTGACGGTACCTACTTGTTTCCTTTTGATTATTAGGAACTATTTGATATTGTTATGATTATTTCAATCTATACATTGGCTTAATAAATATACTGAGGAAATGACATTTAATTAGCATTCAAAGATCTCATCGACTATCTTACTGACTCCATAAGCCATGAGTGAAACAGACTGGCACTAACTTACAATCATCTTTGCTGTGAAGAGCCACATTCTTAATCTCCCTATTACCAACTTGCAAACTATTCCACAGATGAGCCATTAGGTATGTTGAATGTATACTTTTGGGTGCATTTCCAAATTAAAGTTTCCCCTGGGCATGATGGAGCTGATTTGAGACATATGGATTCCATTACCTGCAAACAATGCCATTTTCTGTGGCATTGATGGCACTCTCCATGTTGAAGGAAGTAACAGAGGTAAATAATGAAAACTCATCTGCCCTACAAATTTTGAAGTTTAGGAGGTTAATAAGATTGATTATTTCTTTTTTGTTGTTTATCAGTTATATGTAATCAATGTCTTCACATTTTGAAAAGAACTTTATTCCCTTTCTCACTGAATAGTCCATCGGCTCACAACTTCCTGAGCTGTCACTTACTACATCCTAGTAACCTATAATCTAAGTGTCTTGAAGTCAGACACAAATAAGAAACAGCTCTGCAGGTCTGTCGCTCTGTGTTTTAAGTCCTGGAGGCAGCACTCTGTAGTGCGGGGTCAGCAAATGCAGGACACATGTACTTTCCTTTCTGCACCCAAGGCAGACTTCCCTAACTGATCACGGCATCTTTTCCAACTGAGCCCATTTGAGGCCTCAGAGTCCACATCATCAGCATTCCTGGAAGCCACTACCAATTTATCAGAATTGACAGCTTGATAAACACTATTTTCTGGCCTAGACTTTGGGGCTAAAAGCAAGCCCTTCAGAATGGGACTGACCTGAACTCAAATCCCAACACTACCCCTCCTCACTTGCTGTGGGATCTGGAGTATAGAATCCAAGTTCCCTAAGTCCAGTTTTGCCCCTCTCTAAAATGACCAGTTCCTCTCACCCTTCATATTTCTAAATGTAGGCTTTCCTTCTCTGAGAAAACTTTATTTACACTAGGCCTCTGAAAATACCCTGAACTGGACCTTTATAGTCCTTCTCACTGAAACAGTCATGGGCTTGTTTCCTGTGATTTTCCCTCAGTGCTGTGTGAGCTTCTTGAGGGCAGTTATATTTTCAGAGCCCAGAAAAGGAGTTGGTATAGTGAAGAGCTTAAAAATACCACCATTAATACATAAAAACCATTTACAACAGTGCTAAGAATATGATACATGTTCAGTAACCATCAGTTGTTTTCATATTTATTGTTCCATAACTTCAAGGTTCAGAGAAGAAAGCTTACCACAGAGGTGATTTTCACATATGTATGGTTTAATTTTGCATTACTCTTACTTTTTGGCTGCCAGGGGTACCAAAGGTATGTACACTTTCTGAATCTTGGGAGAGTTGCATTCCTGGAAAGAAGGCCATATATTCTTTTTCAACCAAGTAAAAACTAACATGGGCATTATACATAACAGGCTTATTTGAGCATGTTTTGGGCCACACCTACCATGGTTGCTAACACTGGCATCTACCAGCCCAGCCTTTGCTGATACCAGCCTTTCAGGGACTTAGACTAGATACTCTCCCTTGTTACTGGAGTTCTGCCATTCTCTTTGAGGCACGGGTTAGTGGGATGCAGGCAGACAGAGCTCAAGGTCCCAGTAAGGCCCAGGCAGAAGGGAACTGGGGCCAAGGCTTCACAGTAAACAAGAAGCCTCATCCTGGACATCTGGGAAAATTCAGCCTGAGAAACAAGCGAGTTTTCCGATCTCATCTCAGTCGTAGCAACAGGCCCTAGCAACAACTCGCAGCCACTTGCATGGATTTACTCTGTTTTTGTGCTTATAAACCCTAGACATTGCAGCCCTAAAGGCATTCTCCCCTGGAGCCCCTGCCGATTAGCGAGAGTCTTTTTCTTTCCTTTTCACTCCTTATTAAAACTTCTGGGGGTGGCCCTGTACCCTTGTCTGCTGGCTTCATTCTTCACCTCCTCTGAGACACAGTCTTGGGAAGAACAGTAGTAGCTCGTCCACCAGTAACACCTTGAGTACCCGTGGCCACAGGTTAGCCTAGGAGGTCTGACCTGGGATAATCACTGACGGCTCAGAATTCCCTTGTGAAAAGGCAGATTTTTGGGCCCATCCCCAAAATTTCTGACAAGTAAGGGGTGTGGCTTGAGAATTTGCATTTCTGACATGTTCCCAGGTGATGCTCATGCTGCTGGTCCCAAAACCATTCTTTCAGAACCACTGACTGATGGGATAAAGGAGCACTGGTGCCTAGCAAAGTGACAATCCTTTCTATTTATCGGTTCACAGGCTGGTGATGCTTTCTGAATCCTCTAAGCTGTATTTGCAACCATTTCTCATTAAAGCCAAGGAAATTTACCCATAAGTGTCAACTATAGGAACTTGCTGAAGGATGAAAAAACAAGGCTCCTAAATTTTGCTGATGGAGTTTGCAATTTTCTCTCTTTCTCAGTTGACAACTAGTGAAATGACTTGATATTTTAATATCTCACAGTTAATATCATACTGTTGCAGGATACTTTATATTCTTCCAGAGTGCTTTCATCCATATTATCACATTTGATTCTTATAATAACACAGGCAGGAATTAGCATCTCTTTTTTGAATGACAAGACAGAGTAAATGAGGACTCGGAATCTTCCGTTCTCTTTCCACGATACCACAGTCTTGGACAGAAGTGTCAGTTGTGCCTCTGAACTCTCTTCATGTACAAAACCTTAATTTATTTCAGATTGATACAAACACTTTGAGCTAGAAGATATCATAAAGATACCTACAAATCAGAAGTTTCTTAGGGATACAGTTTGGGGATATAGTTTCCATATAGTTTCCTGAGAGCCTCAGGAAAGTTTTGGACTCTTTTCTAAAACAATACAGGTGTATAAATATATGACACAATTTATACATGGTTTCAGGTTGTGCAAAGACCTCTTAAAGTTCAGGGCCACCATGTTTCATGGCTTCAAGAGGCACACTTCCCAGTGGTCTTTACAGCAGCCCTGTAAGAACAGCAGAGGCTGTGTATTCACTTGTTTTACTTGGTTGGTTGGCTTAGTGATATTTAACAGATGAGCAAACTGAGAATCAAGGACTTGGGTGATTTCTTCCAAAGCCACAGCTAAATAAAGACAGAGCTAGAATGGGAACTAGGGCCTCCAGAAGGCGATGTGGTATTGTGGAAGGAATAGGCCCTGAGTCAGGGAACCTTTCAGTTTCAGCGTATGCTACGTTCTGCCTCTTAAGACCTTACTTAACCACTCCAAGAGTCAATTTCCCCATTTTACAAAACAGAATCAGAAATCAAATAACATTCAAAAACTGTATGCTGATAGGTTGCTTCCAGTCTAAGGGTTAATGAAAGAAGATACATCCAGTGCTAACACAAATAGTGGCACTTAGCAAGTACACTTTCCCTGGCTTCCAGGCTGGTTTTTCAACTCAAATTTATATGTAACAATTGGGCAAATTTTCCTTTCTCTCAGGACAGGTAGGTGCTACCTCTGATGGACCAGAGGCCGTATATACTCAGGTCTTTGCATATAAATCTGTAAATCTAAGTAAATCCATTCTCACTGTGCTTGGGTGGTCTCATGTTCCTTTAAATGCTGGTGCCATTGTTCCCCAGAGGATCTGACACATTTGTCCCCTCTCTAAGAGTGAGTATAAACATAGAAAAGGAAAAGTTATACCAAGGGGACAAAAGCCCAGGCTACCGTAGTGTCTACTTCTCCCTGCATTTTTCAGTGCTATTTCAGCTTGTGCAAGATTCATTCAACCACATACTACCTAATCTACACAGGGTAATGATTTTCACCCTAAGTTTTCATTCTATATTTGCATCTAATTTACATTTAAAGTTAAGCAGAATTTATGGGTCACGTCACTGTACACTTTTCATTATGTATTATATATTAAATCAAAAGATCTTTGTTTTGACTCATTACTGCACCCCATAAAACCAGGAGTGAAGGACCCACAGAGGCCTAACTCCCTTTTATCACTGGCAAGAGGTGGATGCTCTGAAAAGGGGAATGTTGTTCTCAAAGTCAGATAATGAGGGTGTCAGCAGTAAAATCTATACTTGAACTCACATTTCCTGACTCCCAATTCAGCACTCTTGCTACATTTTTCCCAAGGTCATATGCCATTAAGGAGAAGATTCAGAATCTAAACACAGGCATTCCAACTTTTTAGGAGGCCAAAAAGGCCAAGCAGTTGTAATAGCCTTTTCCACTCTTAATTTCCTCCTATTCCCATTTTTTTTTTCTCAAAGAAATTTGGTAGACAGTGAGATAAAGGTACACATTTTTTTCCCCTTTTAAATGAATGTCTGGCTCTGGTTCTCCCTGTGCTTTTGTAAGTCTCCTGTTATACTCACACTTGACCACACCTTCCATATGATATGGGTGGCAGTGCATCCTTCTCCGCAGAGCCAAGGGAGACTACCCCGTCTCTCAGCAGACACAGAGCCCATCTTCTTGAACTTCTTGAAGTTCCTTTATAGAGGAGGTCTTTCCCCAGTGAAAACACCCTAAAGCAGCCTTTTGAAATGAGTATGTTTTCAGACCCCTCAACTCTAAATGACTGGCTTGATGCACTAAAACAATTAAAGTGTTCAAATGATTGAAGTGCAAAGATGAGTTTGCAGGTTCCTGATCTCTCTCAAAGCTCTACTCACACTTTGCCCAATGACCCACCTAGGCACAGAGCCATGGTCCCATTCCAGGAGAATCTTGGGAAAAATATGCATCTTTAACGAGATACTTCCTTTTATTAAATAAGCTAACTATTAAGAGGGAAACTATTTAAACTGAGCTGCATTTCTGACCATAGACCTATGAAGCTGTTAAGAAATCATGGCTACGTATTATCTAGGTCTGCACACAGAGACAGCTGTGTGAAATTTATTAGGCCATTATTCTGAAATGCCTCCATTATTATTAGCATTGGCAGGAAATGGCACCTTTGAGAAAGTGGTAAACACATTTATTTTGTAAGTGGCTAAATAATCTCATGTTTTGAAGAGAAAAACCTCATAATAGGTTCTATACATGCTCCTGATTTTGTAAAGAGTTTAATATACACAATTTTACCTTGGCTGATGTGGTAGGATCACAGAAGGTAAATATTTTCAGAGCTAGGCACTGTAATTTATACTCTAGTCCCGTTGATTTCCTGGAATGGAATCTGGCACATAGCGGGCATATGATAACCGGTTGCTGATTGATAATCTTGAGCATTGGTGTGTATGATAACTTCCTTAAGGGCTCCTGAGGTGGTAGGGTGTATGTTTGTTTTTGTTCCCAGACAGCTTCACATTTGGTGAGTCTGCAGTCTTTCCTGGGCCCTCTCTCCTTGTCACGTGTCACTCCTCCCTTTGTCAGCAGCCATGGCTCCTCCTCCAGTCTACATTCATCTGCTGTTTTTCTTATCTGACATCTGTTGTTAACAAGTTCAATGACCAAGTCTGTTAAAACACTCAACTCACATTTTTTACAGGTTTACAGTCAACATGCATTTGTTTGCAGGGAGCAGGAGTGATACAATTCTCTCATCTGGCTTAGAAAACTTTTTATTCTGCAATTATGTACTAGAAGTTTTCTGAAATTTTAAGATTGTTTAAGGTCTGAAAACTGGTTACATGGGGATGCATATAGGATAAAATGCAAACGACCCCTATAGTTGTAATATTCTTAATTAGAAAGTTGAAACCCTAGATTATACCTATCAAACCCTCCATCCTAGCCCCATAGAGATTTCTAATCCATCCACTTCCACTCTTAATAAAGTGGCAAAATCAAGGCAAATTTAAAGACACACAGGTCATCTCTGGGAAGAAAAGTACACAAGAAACCAAATAATCCTGTTATTTCCCAGTTGTTACTACACCTACCCCACACATAAACCCAGACGCTTGATAATCATAATATGATGTTGGGCATTCTAAGTTGAAGAAACATTTTGAGGAACACCAGAGAGACCAAAACGTAGTGTGCATATGAGGGGTTTTTTTTTTGTGGGGAGGGTGGAGTGGGTAGGTAGAAAGTGCTGCTTGCTGTTTAGGGTGGTAGGAGCATAGGGTGCATCAGAAGGACTTAAAGCAATAAAAATGGAGTGTCAATTCAGATGGTACACATAAAGACAAGGATAAGCAATTTTAATTGACTTTGGAGACTTGCTGCAGGAATGAGTTGAGAGGTGGCCTACCCTAGTTGGATAATTCACTAAGGTCTTAGGTGGCTGGAAGTAGGTGGTTGAGTGAAGATCAAGGGCAAGGAGACCAGTTAAAGGATGTATATCAGCAAACCCTAATTGCCGTCAGAGGGACAAAATCCCATCTTCTCACATTTCTACTTGGGCAAACTTAGGAAATGACTAGCTGACTAGACACAGAGCCAAAACTGGTGTCATACTTCCAGATAAAAAAGATGGCTAATGACACACCACTCTTCTGAATAAGAGCCAGCAGCCCACATTCCTAGAGGACCAAATGGCTGATTCACCCACCTCCTGAGAACAAAATGGCAGCCACTTTACAAGAGTCCTGCATGTGTGTTTAGTGACAAAGACACAGACACGGGACTCAGACACACACTGGACTCTTCATTTTGATGTTTAACTCTTAAAAACAGGAATGGGGCATGATTTCACCAGCTCTCTAATTTTCTGAGCATTCGATTCCTTTGTTTGAGAATCTGTCTCTAAGCACTAAATATCCACAGCCTTTCTCGCCAATGAATCTTCATATCCAGGGGCAGGGAATTTCTTCATATCTCTGTGCTTTTACTCAGAAGTGTCCTTCTGCCTGAAATGCCTTAGTTTCCCAACTTTCCTCACAATAATACTAGAAGACAAGCATCTGCAGCAGTGGCAGTGTCCATGACAAACACTTGAGACCTTGGCAAGAGCGGAGCATGCTGCTGAGCTCCTAATGGAGCACCTTGTTTTGAATTCCCAGCAATCCAATTTTTATCATCTTGAAGGTATAGCTGAGAAAGTCAAGGCTCAGGGAGAATAAATAACTTGTCTAGGTTCACAAACTCAGTCCGAACATCCAGAGGCAGGAATCTTAATAACCACATGGCCTCCAACTCAACAGTTAAAAAAATTTCTAAGTGATATTTTTATTCTTAGAATAGTACTTCTCTACATACGGGTTTCAAGCTAGTAGCTGGGAGAAGGGGGAGAGGGTTGTCCATAGGACCTGAAGCCCTAAGCCTTGCCTAGTGGTATTTGATGTTGCCCCACGAAGTCCTCCAGATCCAGAGATCCTCCCTCTGAGGAAATGGGAAGTATCACCTGCCTGATTCTGTCAGGAAGTGGATCCTTGAGTACTTGTGTCTCTTTTGTTCTTTCTTTTTTTGGTTTGGTATCCCTGAAAGATACGATACCAACTTCAGGCCTGCTCTAACTTTTAAAGTGTTCCAAGAAGTCTTTTGTTTCACCTGCTGTATGTCGGTTGGGGCCATAGGATGGCAATTTCTACCTAAAGTTCATTCATTCCATAAATTCTGATTAGATGACATACACTAAGGCAGGCACCGTGCTATGACCTGGGAGGATGAGTGATCATTTTCGGGAAATTCAAAGACTAATGAGTAGGAAATACAAGTGATTAGAATGTATATGTAGGAGTCAGGAAAGGCTCCAGAGGGAGCATGAAGGAAGACGTAACTAATGCTGGTATAGTGTTTGAGAAGCCTTCCATTCCAGGAAGAAGTGTCACTGACTGGGACTCTTGCAGTCCCAACATGTCTCTCACCTTTTCACCCAGAGATGATGATCTCAAAATAATGAAATGAATACATTTGGCATAGTGGATTCCAGAGTCAAAAGACCTTAGTTCATATCCTGACTCCACCAGTTCCTGGCTTTGTGACCTTGGGAAAGAAATTAGCATTTCTGAACCTCAGTACATCTGGAAATGGAGATTAGCAATAGTGCCATCATCTTAAGGTTGTTGCAAGTATGAAAATGATCAAAGTTTAATATATAAAGGGGTATAGCGTAGCACCCAGAGAAAGCAAATCCCCACTGATGGTGGCTTTTTATTGACAGTGGTTGTTACTGGATCCAGCTAGATTATGACCTCTCCATGAAAAGGACTCTGACATATTTTTATTTGTGTTCCTCACTGTGCCTTGAACTGCACAGACTTGTTAATAACAAGTATTCAGTACACTCCTGCCAATATATTTGTTGATGTGCATTAATTCACTATACAAGTATTTATTGAGACTAATATGTGCCTGACACTATTCCACATGCTGTTGGATACAGAGTGAACAAGACACACTCTTGAAACTTTCCTCCTAGAATCTGACCATGAGTTTCATAAAATTGATGATTACTTGTACTTTACAATCAGGTTTGGAAAATATCACCCAAACGTGAAAATTACTTGTTAGTGATAGTAATTGTAGATCCACTTGATGTTCTTGGAGAATTGGATTCCTTATCATACAGCCTCATCAACCAATTCAGTGTTTTTGCCTGAATCTAAAATGATGATCTACAATTTACTCTGCAATCTGTGTCATAAGGTCCCTCCCATAGTTCTTATCAGTAACAGACCAATTTGTTAATGTTTCTCCTTCTTTCTACAGTACTCTGCTGATAGCTGAGAGGCTGTTTACATAGAAAAAAGAATAGATTATCAATCAATTTAGATTTTAACCTCAGTTTTGTTATAATCAATTTGGATCTATTTTTCATTTGTTCTTTCAGTGAATATTAATGGCATGCTTAGTAGAGGCACAGTATCCTGGTTGAGGTTAAAGCTTTAGAGTCAGAATGTCTGGAATAGAAACTACTTTCCAGCAGTATAATCGTGGGTGCATGACTTTACCACTCAGTTTCCTTACCTGCAAACTGGGGTTAATGATATTCACCACATAGAACAGTTTTAAATATTACATGTAAAAGATACACGTAAAAATCTTAGAACAATGTGCCTGAAACTAGCAAGTTCTCAAATGTGAGATGTCATTACTTTATTGTTAATTGTTGATATTATCAAATACCAGTCACTGTATATGACACTGAGGAAATATGGGGAAAATAACATACGGTGTTTGCTCTTAGATCTTGCTTCTAATAGGTGAAGAGACATTAAACAACTAAACACTCAAACAGATACATAATTGTAAATTGTGATGAGTGCCAAAAAGGAAGCAAACAGGGTACATACAGAGTGTGGTCTAAGGAGTACCCTTTGAGCTGAGACCTAAAGAATGAATAGGAGGTCAAGTGGTAAAGGAATGTGTTCCTATGTGTGCGGGACTGTCCAAGAAGAAAGAAAATCATGTGTAAAGGCCCTGAGGCAGGGACTCGAGGGCCTTTGTGGTTACAGTGTGGAGGGTGAGGTGGAGAGATGGCTGATGTGGTAGACAGCGTCCAATACAGGCAGTGCTGGGTGGGTATGTGGAGCATCAGAATTTTCCTAAGGGCAAAGGAAGGCCATTGATGGCACATGGTTTCCTTTCTGGCACACAGGTTTCCCAGACCTAAAGTGAGAGGATTATATAAAGAATTCGTTCAAGGCCTTTAATACGGAGGAATATGAGATTCTGTGATGACTAAACAAAAAAAGAGAGGCTGTTTCTGGGGAAAAGCAGAGAGACAATAAGGAAGTAGAGGGCAGGAAGGAAAGAAAAAGGGAGATGGGGAGGTAAGAAAGCAGGAAAGAAGCAGCTGACTAAAACTTCAGTGGAGACATGCAGTCTAGAAATGAAATGTTGAATATTCAGCACAAAGACTCGGCACCTATTACATTTACGCTTGTGTAGGTGTGTTTGGCTTATGCATGTGTTCGTACATTCACTCATTTGGCAGGAACCCAAACCGGGGGAGCCTTTCTATGGAAGACAAATAAGGCTAATGGATTGGGAATGGTGGAGAAGGGAAAAGAAATGCTGTGTCAATCACCTTCGTTAAATGCATGATTACTGGATGTAAAGATGCATCTGGAACAGCTCTGGCCAGAAAGCTGGTGTTCAAGAATTGAAGTGCTTGCTGAGGCATGGTTCAGCAGCTCCTTTCAGAAGCTGCTCAGTGGAAACAAACAGAATTGCATTAGGAAAGGAGTGGCTGAGAAAGTAACTCTCTGGAACAGAAAATTTTATTGGGAGAGGAAAAGAGAAAAGGAGTTTAGTCTAAAAAGAAGGACTGACTCCAAGAATGCTAATTTGTTCTAGCCTGCCAGAACCCAGAGGAACTCGAGCACTTCTTGCCTTGATATTCAGATACTGGAGGTGAAAATAAAACATAAATAGTGTTCTTTTGGCTCAGATTTATCCTCTCCAGCTGAGTAGGGGTGTAATTTAAGGAATTATGAAGAGGAAATATACACGGGTCCTCTGAAATACTTATAATGCTTATACCACCTCTGGCTCTCAAGAGTTGTTATTGCTATGGACATGTATGCTGGAGTATTGCATGACTCTTGCAGCAAATGGGAAGGACACTGATTTGAGTTACCTCAGTGCAACAGGAAGTAACAGGAGCCACTTGTGGTTTATGAAAAGTTCTCTTCTGGGACTTCCGGGAAGATGGCGGTGTGAGCAGGGCGGCAGAAATCTCCTCCCAACACTATATTTATCTACAAAAACACAGAAAATACATCTATTCCTAAAAGAGAGATGAGAATACACAGGAAAGCGCACAGCGTGCAGCTACACCCGAGAGGACTCGGCACCCCAAGAGGCGGGTAAGATACGGAGCCGCGACCTGGTGGGACCCGAGCCCTCCCCCACCCCAGCGCACCGGCGGGAGGAGAGGATCCAGAGCCGGGAGGGAGTGGAAGCACACCCCGCGAAGTAGCCAGCCCGGGTGATCTGCGCAGGGAGCGCTGACCCACATTGCGCAGTGCAGCGGAGATTGGAGAGACGGAGGGGCAGGATCTGAGCGGGGAGCGCAAGGGTGCTTGCAGCCGGCTCACGGTAAGGAAAAAAAAAAAAGCGCACGCTTTCTTCAGCGGTCTTAAAGAGACAGGAGCCCAGCGGAGGAGCCGGATCGCCCCAGCACACTCAGCCCAGCAGGCTGGGAGTCCTGGGGAGTTTCAGACGCCTTAGCTGGCGACTGAGGAAGCGTAGCCATACTTAACCCTTCTCACTGAGATCAACAGCCTCCTAGTCGTTCCCACCCCTGCCAGAGCGATAAAGGGCCCTGCGGAGCGGCACAGTCACAGCTGTGGAATAGTGGGGCAATAGCGCCACCTAGAGCATTCCCACAGAATCTACGTCCGGTGGGCATTTTTTAGGGGTTTTTTTTGTTTTGCTTTTGTTTTTTCTTTCTTTCTTTTTTTCTTTCCTTCTTTCTTTCTTTTTTTTTCTTTTTTTTCTCTTTTTTTTTCTTCTCTTTTTAAAGTCTTAAAGAGCCCAGCTGACATACGTTGCAACTATCAGTGACCAATTATATAACCATGAAAAGACAGAGGAATATGGTTCAGACCAAAATCAACCAGACAACCCCAGAGAGGGAGTCTGAAGGGATGGAAATGCACAGTCTTCCTGAAAAGAATTCAGAATAAAAGTCATAACCATGCTGATGGACCTACAGAGAAATGTGCAAGAGCTGAGGGAGGAAGTGAGGGAACTGAGGAAAGACAATACAGAAATTAGACAAGCGATCGACGGGCTTAACAGCAGAATGGATGAGATGCAAGAGACTGTTAATGGAATAGAAAACAGAGAACAGGAGTACAGAGCAGCTGAGGCAGAGAGAGATAAAGGGATTTCTAGGAATGAAAGAATATTAAGAGAACTGTGTGACCAATCCAAACGGAACAATATTCGCATTATAGGAGTGCCAGAGGAAGAAGAGAGAGAAAAAGGGATAGAAAGTGTCTTTGAAGAAATAATTGCTGAAAGCTTTCCCTCACTGGGGAAGGAAGTGGTCTCGTAGTCCACCGAAGCTCATAGATCTCCCAACACAAGGGACCCAAGGAAGACAACACCAAGACACATAATAATTAAGATGGCAAAGAGCAAAGATAAAGGCAGGGTATTAAAGGCAGCTAGAGAGACAAAAAAGATCACCTACAAAGGAAAACCCATCAGACTATCATTAGACTTCTCAACAGAAACCTTACAGGCCAAGAAGAGAATGACATGATATATTTAACCATTATGAAACAGAAAGGGCCTCGAACCAAGAATATTGTATCCAGCGATTATCCTTTAAATATGATAGAGGGATTAAACAATTTCCAGACAAACGAAAGTTGAGAGAAGTTTGCCTCTCATAAACCACCACTACAGGATATCTTAAATGGACTGCTCTGGGTGGAAGTACACCTAAGGCTAAAAAGATGTCACCAGAGGAAAAAAATCATAGCAAAGAAAGCAGACCATCCAAATACCAACTAAAGGCAAAAGAATAAAACACCTATTATAGAAAGAATGGAGGAGGAGGAATAAGAAGGGAGAGAAAGAAAGAAACATCAGACTGTGTTTACAATAACTTAACAAGAAAGTTAAGTTAGATTGTTAGATAGTAAAGAAGCAACCCTTGAACCCATGGTAACCACGAATCTAAAGCCAGCAATGGCAATAAGTACATACCTATCAATAATCACCCTAAATGTAAATGGACTGAATGCACCAATCCAAAGACACAGAGTAATAGAATGGATAAAAAAGCAAGACCCATCTATATGCTGCTTACAAGAGACTCACCTCAAACCCAAAGATATACAGAGACTAAAAGAGAAGGGATGGAAAAAGATATTTCATACAAACAACAAAGAAAAAAGCACAGGTGTTGCAGTACTTGTATCAGACAAAATAGACTTCCAAAAGAAGAAAGTAGCAAAGATAAAAGAGGACTACATAATGATAAAGGGTCAGTCCAACAAGAAAGATATAGCCATTACAAATATATATACCCAACACAGGAGCGCCAGCATATGTAGACAAATACTAACAGAATTAAAGGAGGAAATAGACAGCAATGCATTCATCTTAGGAGACTTCAACACACCACTCACTCCAGAGGACATATCAACCAGACAGAAAATAAGTAAAGACACAGAGGCACTGAACAACACACTAGAACAGATGGACCTAACAGACATCTACAGAACTCTACACCCAAAAAGCAACAGGATACACATTCTTCTCAAGTGCACATGGAACATTTTCCAGAATAGACCACATACTAGGCCACAAAAAGAACCTCAGTAATTTCAAAAATATTGAAATCCTACCAACCAACTTCTCAGATCACAAAGGTATAAAACTAGAAATAAATTTTAGAAAGAAACCAAAAAGGCTCATAAATACATGGAGACTTAACAACATTCTAATTAATCAATGGGTTAATGACCAAATCAAAACAGAAATCAAAGAATGTATGGAGACTAATGACAACAACAACACAAAGCCACAACTTCTGTGGGATTCAGCAAAGGCAGTTCTAAGAGGAAAGTATATTGCAATCCAGGCCTATTTAAAGAAAGAAGAACATGCCCAAATGAATAGTCTAAAGACACAATTACTGAAATTGGAAAAAGAAGAACAAATGAGACCCAAAGTCACCAGAAGGAGGGACATAATAAAGATTAGAGAAGAAATAAATAAAATTGAGAAGAATAAAACAATAGAAAAAATCAATGAAACCAAGAGCTGGTTCTTTGAAAAATAAACAAAATAGATAAACCCCTAGCCAGACTCATTAAGAGAAAAAGAGAATCTACACACATAAACAGAATCAGAAATGAGAAAGGAAAATCACGACGGACCCCACAGAAATACAAAGAATTATAAGAGAATATTATGAGAATCTATATGCTAACAAGCTGGAAAACATAGAAGAAATGGACAACTTAGAAAAATACAACCTTCCAAGACTGACCAAGCAAGAAACAGAAAAACTAAACAGACCAATCACCAGCGACGAAATCAAATTGGTAATCAAAAAACTACCCAAGAACAAAACCCCGAGCCTGATGGATTCACCTCTGAATTCTACCAGACATATAGAGAAGAAATAACACCCATTCTCCTTAAAGTTTTCCAACAAATAGAAGAGGAGGGAATACTTCCAAACTCATTCTATGAAGCCAGCATCACTCTAATACCAAAACCGGGCAAAGACCTCACCAAAAAGAAAATTACAGACCAATATCCCTGATGAACGTAGATGCAAAAATACTCAACAAAATATTAGCAAACCGAATTCAAAAATACATCAAGACGATCATACACCATGATCAAGTGGGATTCATCCCAGGGATGCAAGGATGGTACAACATTCGAAAATCCATCAACATCATCCACCACATCAACAAAAAGAAGAACAAAAAACCACATGATCATCTCCATAGATGCTGAAAAAGCATTTGACAAAATTCAGCATCCATTCCTGATTAAAACTCTCAACAAAATGGGTATAGACGGCAAGTACCTCAACATCATAAAGGCTATATATGACAAACCCACAGCTAACATCATACTTAACGGCGAGACGCTGAAAGCTTTTCATCTAAGATCAGGAACAAGACAGGATGCCCACTCTCTCCACTGTTATTCAACATAGTACTGGAGGTCCTAGCCACAGCAATCAGAAAAAACAAAGACATACAAGGCATCCAGATTGGTAAAGAAGAAGTCAAATTGTCACTATTTGCAGATGACATGATACTCTACATAAAAAACCCTAAAGATTCCATTCCAAAACTACTAGAACTAATATCTGAATTCAGCAAAGTCGCAGCATACAAAATTAACACACAGAAATCTGTTGCTTTCCTATACACTAATGATGAACTAACAGAAAGAGAAATCAGAAAAACAATTCCATTCACAATTGCATCAAAAAGAATAAAATACCTAGGAATAAACCTAACGAAGGAAGTGAAAGACCTGTACTCTGAAAACTTCAAGACACTCCTAAGAGAAATTAAAGAGGACACTAACAAATGGAAATGCATCCCATGCTCTTGGCTAGAAGAATAAATATTGTCAAAATGGCTACACTACCTAAAGCAATCTACAGATTCAATGCAATCCCTATCAAACTACCAACAGCTTTCTTCAATGAACTGGAACAAATAATTCTAAAATTCATATGGAACCACAAAAGATCACGAATAGCCAAATCAATCCTGAGAAGGAGGAATAAAACAGGGGGAATTACACTCCCTGACTTCAAGCTCTACTACAAAGCCACAGTAATCAAGACAATTTGGTATTGGCACAAAACAGACCCACAGACCAGTGGAACAGAATAGAAAATCCAAACATTAACCTAAACATATACAGTCAATTAATATTTGATAAAAGTGCCTTGGATATACAACGGGGAGATGACAGCCTCTTCAGCAGCTGGTGTTGGAAAAACTGGACAGCTACATGTAAGAGAATGAAACTGGACTACTGTCTAGCCCCATCCACAAAGGTAAACTCAAGGTGGATCAAAGACTTGAATGTAAGTCATGAAACCATAAAACTCTTAGAAAAAAACATAGGCAAAAATCTCTTGGACATAAACATGAGCAACTTCTTCATGAACATATCTCCCCGGGCAAGGGAAACAAAAGCAAACATGAACAAGTGGGACTATATCAAGCTGAAGAGCTTCTGTACAGCAAAGGACACCATCAGTAGAACAAAAAGACATCCTACAGTATGGGAGAATATATTCGTAAAAAACGTATCTGATAAAGGGTTGACATCCAAAATATATAAAGAACTCATGCACCTTAACAAACAGAAAGCAAATAATCCAATTAAGAAATGGGCAGAGGACATGAATAGGCACTTCTCCAAAGAAGAAATTCGGATGGCCAACAGGCACATGAAAAGATGCTCCACATCGCTAATCATCAGAGAAATGCAGATTAAAACCACAACGAGATATCACCTCACACCAGTGAGGATGGCCAACATCCAAAACACAAACAACAACAAATGTTGGCGAGGATGTGGAGAAAAGGGAACCCTCCTACACTGCTGGTGGGACTGCAAATTAGTTCAACCATTGTGGAAAGCAGTATGGAGGTTCCTCAAAAAACTCAAAATAGAAATACCATTTGACCCAGGAATTCCACTCCTAGGAATTTACCCTAAGAATGCAGCAGCCCAATTTGAAAAGGACAGATGCACCCCTATGTTTATTGCAGCACTATTTACCATAGCCAAGAAATGGAAGCAACCTAAGTGTCCATCAGTAGATGAATGGATAAAGAAGATGTGGTACATATACACAATGGAATATTATTCAGCCATAAGAAGAAAACAAATCCTACCATTTGCAACAACATGGATGGAGCTAGAGGGTATTATGCTCAGTGAAATAAGCCAAGCCGAAAAAGACAAGTATCAAATGATTTCACTCATATGTGGAGTATAAGAACAAAGAAAAAATACTGAAGGAACAAAACAGCAGCAGACTCACAGAACCCAAGAACGGACTAATAGTTACCAAAGGGAAAGGGACTGGGGCAAATGGGCGGGAACGGAGGGATAAGAGGGAAAAAGGGGCATTACGATTAGCAGATGTAATGTTGGGGGGGCACGGGGAGGGCAGTACAACTCAGAGAAGACAAGTAGTGATTCTATAGCATCTCACTATGCTGATGGACAGTGACTGTAATGGGGTTGGTGGGGGGGACCTCATGAAGGGGTAGTTTAATAATCGTAACATTGCACATGTAATTGTAAATTAATGATAATAAAATAAATTATATTTTAAAAAGTTGTCTTCTGGTAAGGAAATTTCCACGAGCAGTATGTCTTATTCTCTTAACTACTTCTCAGTTTGTCGGTGGTTCAATTAGTGCATGCCTGATTTGAGTTAATAACAGCAGCTGCCATTTAATGGACATTTGCAACATGTGGGCACTTAAGGCACATTATCTCATTGAATCTTCACAATGCATTGCAAGACACAGTCTAACATTCCCATTTTACACATGAGGAGACAGAGGCTCAGAGAGGTTAAGGAGCTTGCATAGAGGCACATGCTCCTGAAATTGATATGTAGGTCTCATTGCCAAGTCCAAGTTCCCTTAGGCCCCTATTTTCTTTTATCTATAAAATGATTAATATTGTCTCCAAATTCTCATGTTCCCAAAGCTCCCTTAGGAAGACTGCAGACTCAGCAAGTTCATTAATATTTCTGTTTTGTGAGCTTTTCTCACTGTGGGACATTCTCTCCCCACCATTCTCAGGACTCCAATGCATTCAAAGATTCTGTATTAGAACTTGTCCTGGAATCATTCATCCCCACTTAGGTGCAAAGGGCAGATAATAGAAATCAGCGTTTGCCAATAATTCCTTACTTCTCTGTAGTAGGTAATCAAAGGCTCACACACTCGCATTTTAGGTCAACCAATATCAATGTGGCATACAAGGCAAGCATTCTCCCTGGTTTGCAGATGGGAAATTAAGGCTCAGGTAAGGAAAGTGATTTGACCAAGGTCACTCACCGAGTTAAACAGAGTCATGACTACCAGCTCATATCTCCCTGAATTGTTTCCCTGAATTTCAAGCTCAGGGGCGGGGGTGGGGGTGAGGGGGGATTTGATGAGGTAGATAGGCAAACACTTTCCCTCTGTCAGGGCTCACTCAACTTTAGCCAAGGTAAAAAGCATGTCCAGATCCCTCCCCCAACCTTTTTAAAAAGAGAAGCTGAGAATCTGGATTCTTATGTGCAACCTCATGATTTTTTAAAAGCTGCCTTAAATTTTTATTTTGAATCTCTGTGAGAGCCAAATATCATACATCTATAAGCTGAAGTCACCACTGGGCAGCCAGCTTTCCACCTCTGCTCCACGCTCAAGAAATGACGGAGTTTGATTATGGTTGCAGAGATACCTATCCAAAAGCATTTTCAGCCACAGGAATATCCATTGCTTGGGAAATCCAAACCTCAGTCAGTCAAACCTTCGAGAACAGTGGAGTGTCCAGAATAGGAGAGCCAGACAGAGACACTCTAAATCCTAGGAACTGAGAAGACTGTGTCTGTAGTATGGTGGTAAACCAGCTCTCCTAAACAACAACAATAACAACAGATTCTTTTATAGCATTTGCTGATTTCCATGGTGTAAATATTCCCACCATACCCAAGAGCTACTGATGGTTTAACAACCAGTTTGCAAAATTCATGGATATTTAACAACTGACTCCAGATAGTTAATAATTGGTATACCAGAATCCAGTGACGACAACTGGTTGCATATCATAATCACCAGTGAGTTATTTAAAAATTCAGCTTCCCAGACCCTGCATATGAGATCTATTAAATCAGAATTTCAATGGGTAGATCCTAGGAATTCGTGTTTTCAAAAAGCTTTCTTAAATGAGCAGCAAGATTTGGAAATCCCCAATATAATCTCGCCCATCTGAGAAAGAAACAGTCTTGTAAGACAGCCCATTTAGCACTTCAAATGGAACATGTAAAACAGAGATAAGAAAAAACTCAGGGGTCAGACAGATCCAAGATAAATATGTTAACTATTGTTAAATAATTATATCAATAAAACAAATTTAATTTATAGCAGCTTTTATTTGCATTCTTCTGTGTGCCAGTTGCTGTTTTAGGTACTTTACATACATGCATTACTGTGTCTAATTCTCACAACCACCCTTGGAGGTGTGTATCTGTTATTTCCATTTTATAGATGGGGAAATTGCAACACAGAGAATGAACTAAGTTACCCAAGGTCACAGCTTGTTACTATATAGGAGAATCAGGGTTGGAATCCAGGCAGCCTGGCTCTGGACACTGCACTTTCAACCACAGTTAGGGAAAGCACCTTCTCCCTAACAGTAGTGATTATTTTGCATAGATTAGCTATATTCACAAATTTTTCATTGAATTAGCCTGAGCAAAGCAGAGTAGTTCAGGTTTTTAAAAAGACCACACCCTTCTGTCTTCTGCAAAGAATCTGGAAATCCTTGCAGGCTTTTCTTCCATCCCAGAGCCCCATCGGCAGGCCTTCTCTGCACCCTCCAGTTCTTGTGCACCTAGATTACCTGGTTGCTGACGGGTTGTTTTGTGTTTTGATTTTACCCACATGGCACCCCGGAGGGCATTACCTCTCCTTATACGGGCAGCTGCTCTGGCAGTGGACTCCACACCCCATGGACAGAGGCACTCTCTGTATCTCCGTCATCTTGCCTGCAGCCCTCCATTCAGCACCGTCCTGGTCTCACATGACTGATGCTAGAACCAGCACCCAGCACAGATTCTGTCCTCACAGCGCAGCCCTGGGCCTAGTAGACATTCCAGATCTTCTAGGCATATGGAAAGTATAATGACAATCCAATAAAACCTCATCAGCAAAATGATTTAAAAAAACCCTCAAAAAATAAAAAACAAAAATAACCTTCATTTACCAAGTATATAATGCCATCTTTAGAAGAAATAAAGCCAGAAAATGTCTTATTAGAATGTTTATCTTCTACTTTGCTTTAGAAAGGATTTCAGGCTAGAATCTCAATCCCAAATGCCAACAGTGACTGGTCTAACATAAATGAGAACTGATGGGGAGAATGTGAACCTCATCTGCCTGGCTCCAGCCCCCTATAGATACATCTGTCAAATTTTCAAGAGAAGGTACAGTACTTTCAGTTATAACAAATATAACAAATGAGTAATATATATAGTCAATAAAACTATGTAATTTGGACCAATGCTCCCAATGAGGACAACTAGAAAAGGTGGACAAAATATTAAAAATCTGCTTAAAGATATAGAAGTGCTAACAAAAGAGTGAAAATTACAGAGCCAGGACTGGGGCTGGAGGAGAGCCAGGGAAGTGAACCTTGTGTCTGGAGCTACTTTTGCCCCAGAGACATTTACAAGTTCTAGTGGAAGCAGCTAAATTAAAAGGAGGCAAGCATAAGCAGTTGGGGTTTAGAGGTCAGGATCGAAATGTGCCAGCAGTGGACAGAGTCTGTTAAGTGATCACGTTGGGCTGGGACCCAGAAGAGCTGCCCAGTAGGAGTAAGGATGAACTGGAAATAGACAGGTGCTCACAAGGACTGCAGTTTGGCTTCAGATCACCTCAATCTCTGAAACTGGATTGAAACAATAATGGATTGCTAGTACAGTAAAGCAGGCATATCCATTAGGGAAAAAATAGCATTACCCTAGGTCTCTACAAAATGTTTTTCAAATACAATATCTAGTATACAGTAAAAAATAACAGTTATACCAGAAGATTAAACCAACATAAGCAAAAATAAACAGAAGAGGAAATAGGAACAGACTCACAGGGCTCAAGATAGTTGAGTAACCAGCCATATATTTTATAATCAACTATGCTTACTCTTTTCCAGAAGGTAAAAGACAAGATTGATAATTTTAGCAGGTTGCTGAAAATCATGTGAAATAGAAGGAAATTCCAGACTTGAAAAGTGAGAAGACCAATATCAAGAATTAATAGGATAATGGCAAATTGGATGTAGCTAAAAAAGAATTAGTGAAAGTCAAGATATATCAAAAGAAAGTAAGAGGATTAAAGCACAGAAAGAGAAAAGGATGAAAAATTCAGACATATGTCATAAAAGACATCAAGACACAAATACAACAAGTCCTAAGTCCCCAAAGCATGTTAAATAAAAGAAATAATACCTAGGCACGACATAGTACAATTGCTGAAAACCAGATGTAGAGAAACTCTTAAGAGCAGAGTGAGGGAAAAGTTAGAGATAGATGCCTGTCAAATGGTCAACAATAAGTCTGACAGCTGACTCTTCACAAGAAACAATTGCATTTTTATTTTTAAAGTAATGAAAGAAAACAACTTCAAATATGAACTCTATCGAACACAAACTCTTTTTCAAGAGAGAATGTGAAAAAAGACATTGCATACTAATAAAAGCAAAAAATACTTGTCAACAACAGATCTACACTAATAGAAATACTAGAAGATATTATTCATGGAGAAGGAAAATTATTCCCAGTGGAAATTAGAAATGCAGAATGGAATAAAAAGGAGTAAAAATTATAAATGCATGGGTAAATATAAATGAAAATGTACTGAATAAAACAATAATATATTGTTGAGTTAAAAAATTATACAATAACAGCATGTACACTGGCAGGACAATAAATAAAGGTCTTTGCATTGTGTGGGAAGAGGGTGTAAGTGTCAGTACACAATAACATTTGATAAGGAAAGAATGTATGTTGCCATCTCTAGTGTAACCTCAAGAATAGTTAAGGGTATCTAAAATTTCCTAATTGACAGAGGAGTAAAAAGTGGAAACATTAAAAAAATAGTAAATTTGAAAGAAGGCAAGAATTTAATGATGCACTTAAACCTATCTTTAGAGGGAAATGTAGGATTTTAAAAATGTATATCTTAGAAAAGAAACACTATAAAGAAATCAATGAGCTAAGCATCCATTTCAAGAAACTAGAAAAAGGCCCTGCAAACTGTATATAAGAGAGAAAGAAATAAAGTGTAGAAATCTGTCAAATAAGAAATGTCCACAGAAAACATCAACAAAGTCAACCCCTAAAGAACCTTAGAGAAAGTGCAAGAGTGAACAAGCACAAAAACAGCTAATGTCAGTAAGAATAAAGGTAATGTCGCTACAAATCCTCCAGACATGAAAAAGAGGATATTCTGAACAAATTTAGGACAAGATATTTGAAGATATAGATGAGATGGACAAATTCTTAACATACTATAAATTACCAAAACTGTCATGAGAATAACAAAACTGACTAGTGTTCTATTGAAGGTATCTAAAGCTTTACATAAAGAAAACTGCAGGCTCAGATTACCTCTCTTATGAGTCCTATAAAACAGTTAAAGAATAAATAACACCTACCTACACAAACTCTTCCAGAGAATGGAAAGAGGGAATACGCCCTTACTATTCTTCTAAGGTCAACATGACCCTGCTAACAGATCGAGCAAGGATATTGTAAGAAAAGAAAATTATGGGAACTTTATTTCATAATTAGGATGAAAAGATCATAAAATAGTAGTAAACAGGATATAGGAGATAATGCGACCAACCTGGCACAGAATAAATAAGGCTGTCATTATTCATAGGTGACATGATTTCACTCATAGAAAACCCAAAAACACTACAGAAAAATATTAGAATTGCTAAGTGAATAAACCAAAGTGAACTGGACATGAAATCATTAAAAAAGGAATCATTTCAATTTTGATATGCCAGCAACCATTAAAATATTTTTAAAGATACTGTTGATAATAACATCAAAATCATTGAATACCTAGAAAATAAACCTAACAAAAGGCGTGCAATATCTCTATGATGAAAACTACAAAACATTACTGAAAGAAAAATAAGACTTCTATAAACGGAGAAGTAAATTATGTTCTTGGATTGAGAGACTCAATATTTGAAGATACTGGTTCTCCCAAACTGGTAAGTTTAGTGCTATCTCAATTAAAATCCCCATAGGCTTTTTTCATAATTTGACATGTTGATTCTAAAACTTGTATGAAAATATAAAGATCTAAAAACAGATCCAAAACAATTTTAAAGAAGAATATGTGGGAAAAAAAAGACTTCCTTATTGGAAAGCCCCAGCTATCAAGAAATAGGTTAAATCTAAGACCTAAGATACACAAACAGACCAATGGAATAGAAAAGACCACATAGAGAGCCACATGTAGTTAGTCATGATTTATGGCAAAGATAGATACCACTACAGTTCAGTTGAGAAGGGGTGATCTTTTTAATAAATCTTGCCATCATTGGATATCTATATGGAAAAATTGATTCTAGACCCCTATATCATGCACAAAAATCAATTCTAGATAGATTGTTAATCTAAATGGGAAAACATAAAACCACTGGAGCATGATATAGGAGAGTATCTTCATGACCTCAGGGTAGGAAAAGTCTTAAACAAGATATAGAACTATCCATAAAGGAACAAACTGATATATCGGATTGAATTAAGATGAATAATTTCTGTTCTGTACATCACAGGATACTGTTAAGAGAGTGAAAATGTCAGCTACAGAAAGGAAGAAGGTATTTGCAACATAGACCTTTGACCAAGAGCTCATATCTATAACACCTATAAGTCAATAAGAAGAGCACAGACAACACTGTAGGAAATGGAAAAAAGGCATGGACTGTTATTACTTTAAAAAGCAAATCAACATTTCAATAAACATACAAAATGGAGCTAAACCTCATAAATAATCAGGAGAAATACAAATTAAAATCACAATGAGTTATCACTACACCCCCACCAGGAGGGCTAAAATTAAAATGACTGACAATCCAAGTTTTTGAGCAAATTTGGAGCAATGAGAATTTTCACATACTGATGGTGGGAGTGTAAATTGGTACAGCCACTTTGGAAACTATTTGGCAGGATCTATTAAAATCAAACATCCTCATACCACTTCGAGGTTTACATCCAGCAGAAATATGTGCACATGTGCACCAAGAGACATATACAAGATATTTATAGACTCATTATTCAAAAGTATAAACAGCCCAAAGTCCATCAACAATAGAATTATGGATGGATGAACTGTGATATAGTCATGCAATAGAATCCCCATACAGAAATGAAAATGAGTAAATTAATTACAGCCATATATAATAACATGGTTGAATCCTGTTAATGTAAAGTGGGAGAAGGAAAATGTGTATCCACCAAATCATACTTGATGATTCCCTTTACATAAATTTCAAAATTAAACTCTAACACTTATGAGCCCATGCTTAGGTGGTAAATCTATACAGAAAAACAAAGATATTATAAGAGTCAGAGATTTTCTTTGGCGAGACAATGTGTAGTACTGGGAAAGGGTGAGAGGAGACTCCTGAGGGGCTGGCAACATGACATTTTTGACCTGGATGGTGGGTATTCAGGTGTTTGTGCTAAACCACTTATCTATGTAGTTCCACTTTGAGTATGTCAGGCTTTACCATTTAAGAAAGTTAAAGGTGACAGAGTAGAGGACACTTAGTTTTCAGATGAAATTCTTAGATTTTAAAATGCAAACAACCAATTTTTAAAAATTTAGAAATCTTTGTGGGCACACACATCTCATCTGTGAGCTGCCTCGGTGTAACTTCTGAAGGTACTCGTGTGCTTGATTAGGAAGTTATGAGTCCTGAGCTTGACTGTGCTGGTGCAAGATCCTGACACAGTTAAGGGCTGCCAACTTTAATTTGCATGTAGAGAACTAAAACTATACTAAAGTAACAAATCAAATTCTCTTTCTCTCAGCCTCAACCCCTCTCTTTCTATCTCCCTCCTTCCCTCATTGTTAGCTGATCCTTGAGATACAGCTCCACAGAGACATTTAAAAACTTGTTTCAGATGTATCCATGTAGGATAGCAACATCACAGATGAAACAGGACTCATTCTGAGGCTTCCTGGAGATTATAAACCAGATAAGAAAAAATACAGTAATACCAGTAGCATTTTTGGTGAGCTTACTATGTATCCAATCCTGTACTGCACTCTCTGCATACCATATAATCATCATATCATGGAAACACTCCTGTGACTTGAGAATTATTGGGCCTGTCTTTCAGAAAAGAAAGCCGAGGCACAAAACACAGCCAGTGGCAAATGGCGGAGCCTGGATTCTTGGTCAGGCCTGTCTGTGACTAACCATTGCACCATGCTTGTGAGGCCATCCAGCCTAATGTGAGATATATAGATGTCCTTCCATGATGTCCTAGAATTTGTGGAACAGAAAAGGAGTCACTTCATATTCAACATGAAAGGGGGCTACAGCTTCTCTCGATAAATAGAGGTAGTTCTTACAATCTGTTCATTCTCCCAGTTTCCCTAAGACCCACAGTACAAGCTCAGTATCATTAAACAAAGCCCAGACCAGTATCCATAACAGTTCTGCAGCCTGAACACAAAGGGTGCAGAGACAGAGAGACAAGGAACTGTAGGAGTTGGGTCTGAAGAGCCATGACTGCTACATCAAGGACAGCACTGGCCAGAGAGTACTCAGGAAGCTCAGAGAATTAAAACACTTTAGCCTTGGAAAATACCACTAGAGAGGAGCAGGTCCCACTCCTCCATCCTAGATTATGGGAACTGAGGCCCAGGCAGGATGGAACCTAGAGGAAGGTGGGAAGAGCCTCTCGCTAGTGCTGGACCATGGCCCCCTCACTTCATCTCTTTGGGCTTTGTTGTCTGTTGAGTGTCACTGTCTATCCTAACATTTTCCTGTTTAAAAGGAATTTAAGCTTCATAGTCTCCTTTTCCAAACAGATCTTAACTTCTATTCCAATTGAAGTCGGAAGGCAGAGGGCATGGTTCAAGCAGTGAGGAGGAGAGGGCACGTTCGTCTCATTTGTCCTCCTTCTCCCTTATAGCAGCCCTAGGGGCAACTCCTGGACCAATACTCAGCACAGAATAGGTTCACAGTGAGTGTTTGGAGGATAAATTGTGAGTTCTGTGTTTCTGTAGAGAGTAATTCAGAACATTCTGGAATAGGGCACTCTACAGCCCCTTCCTAGTCAAAAATGCCAGCCATCACCCTTTGAGCAAGGTAGGGGCCCAGCTGGGTGGCACACTGGCTCTCCCTTCTGCCATTCCAGTCCTAGGATCTGCTCTCTGGACCCTTGGCTTATTCGCTTGCGAGCTCTTCAGTTCAAGCCCCAGCTCTCCGGTGCTGTGGGGAGAGGCACTTTCTGCTCTTCCTCTCATATTTTTCAAACTCTGATTTTGTTTTCACCTTTGCCTTAGACATGTGCCCTGATGGTAGGAAACACACACACAACACGAGAGTAAATGAAACTTAATCCCAAGCTCTTCATGTCCCAGTGAAAGGTCAGGAACCAAAGATACCTTCATCTTTAGCAGTGAAATTATGAAGTGGCAGAGCTTGAGGATATATAACAGTCATTTTCAGTACGGTATTACTGTGAAGTGTGTGGGCTCTAGTGAACTTTTCTGAAAATGAACAGTTAAAAAATAGAGAGTGTAGACAGGCTGGGTTCAAACCTGAACTCTAGCACTTATTGGCTATATGATCTTTGGCAAGATCCCAAACTCTCTGGGCCTCAGGTTTCTTGTCTGTAAAATGGGGACAACAGCATCCCTTAATTCACAGGGACAAAGTGGGACAAGTATGTAAAGGGTTAAATTCAGAGCCAGGCACCCAGGTCATGCTCAGTGTCAGCTCTTATCGCTGCTGTCCTCATCCAGCCAATGAATGAATTCTTTTGACAGTACCCTGCCAGACGGTCCTCTGCTTGAACGCTTCCAGTAATGGAGAACTCACCACCTCCAGGGGAATCAGCTTCCTCCTCGAGCATCTGATCAGCTCAGGCTTTGCCTTCCTCAGGAGACAAGGAAATCCTGGAGGCCAGGATGAGGGTGTGCCAGGTGAGACCCCAGGGTGTGATGCCGTTCTGACAGTTGAGGCTATAGTTAAACTTGAAATAAACAGAAGGCTTCACCTTCTAGGCCTGTCAGTTGGCAATCTCTGTGCAAAGCTCACCTAAACCCAAATTCCCAGGCTGTCAGACCTAAGGAAACTCTGAAATAGATCTTTGTCAGCAAGGTTCCAAGGTGGCAGACATCTGTCTTCTCCCTTCCCTGGTTTCCCATCAGCCCTCAGCCTGTCAAGGAACAGACAAGTTCTTCCTGATTCCCTTAGGTTGTTCATTTTTCAGTCCAAGTTCTGAGATGATCATTTTCTGTAAATTCAGGCCCCTCGGATAAATGGTCTGAAACTCCCTATGCCCCCTTTGACCTCGCATAGTGAAAAACCTGGTGTTCACGTGATACTCTTTCCTACAGAAATTCTGGGTTAGAGGGCATCTCTCTTTTCCTCCTGTTTGAAAATCTGACTGTACAATCTCCATACTTCCATTTCCAAACAGGAGGAGATGGCTCACACTATAAACCACTTGTGACCAGCCCTATCTGGCATTCAGGATGCTCCGTACTTCTGCCTACCTTCTCTAGCCAACTTCATCTCCCTGCAGACCCTAGTCACGCCAGTAGCCTTCCTCATTTCCCCCTATGATACCACATGCTTCCAGACCTTTGCCCATGCTATTTCTCAGACATAGCATGTCCTCTTTCTCTCCTTTTACTTACTTCAAAGTTCTGCTTTCTCTGGACTTTTACCTATGTATGATCTGGACCCTTCCCAACCTCCCAGAATCTATCTCTGTACTATAGATCCAGTCACTTTAGTTTTCCGAGTTGGAGGCAGACTCACTGACAGGCTTGCGCTCCTCTCAAATAATTTCATGAACATTGTCCATCAGCAAGAGTACGGTCTTTTAGGATAAGTACTGTGATTTATCCTTCTCTCACACCTTCTAAAGTACCTAGCCAAGTACATGTTCAGTACATTTTTCTGGTCAGAATAAACTAATTGAAGGGATAAAAGTGTTAAACTAAAATCAGTAATGGACTTCAAGTCAGCTTCTGGGTGAAGGAAGGAATCATATAAAATCAGTTGTGAACTTTGGTGAACCTTGATTAAACCTACCCTATTTAATGCCCATCACCATGGTTTGACCTTCACTTAATTCTAATAAAGTATAGTAGGACATGCAACTATGCATGATTTCCAGTGGACCATATCATAAACTCAGAGGAGTGAAGTAAATACTTACTGAAGGGAGGGAAGGAAGGAAGAATTCCTGAGAATGAAATGCAGATCTAAATGCATTTGAGGGAAACTGCTAGATACAGTAGATTATAAAAATCTCTTCTCCTCAAGACTGTTCTAGATCTCAGCAATTCCCTCAGTGCTGTAGCTTGGCATTAAAGGCTCTTCATATTGTAGGCATAAACTACTTTCCAGTCTTATCTGTCGTTCTTTCGATATTTGTCCCTGCAAATGGACGGTTTGCTATTTGGAAAATATATTTTTAGTCATCTGCTGTTTTCTTGCTTATACTTTTTTCCTTTCCTCTAGTATATATACAAAACTTAACCCACAGTTTAAGTTCCAACTACCTCCTCTCTAAAACCATCAAATCAAATGAAAGGTGTCAGCCCCAATAGGCTGTGATCACCCTCTCCATGAATTCTGCCTCCATCAAATAGTTTGACTATACCTCTTAGACAAGCTGTAGTATACTTGGTCTTACATATATTGTTTGCGATTGACTGTTTACAGGCTTGTCTTAAGAGCTTCTTCTAGACTGTGATCTGAGGGCAGGAGTGGTCTTTTATCCATTATGAAATCTCCTTGGGCACTTAGAAATAGTCAAATTTGCTTAATAATAGATAATAATAGTGTTAACATTTTAAAAAACATTTCTATGTGCAAGGCACCATATATTATTTCACTGAATACTCACACTGATCCTCTGTAATATGAACTCTTATTATGGCCTTTTTTTTAATATGAGGAAGTGAGACTTAGAGACTTTAAGTGACTTGTCTGAAGCCACATACCTGTGAAATGGAGAAACTAGAATTCGGACCCTGGCAATCTGACTACAGAGTCTGAGTTCTTGAAAGAGATTTGGTAACCTCCCACAGACAAGCATCCTAGAGAGAACAGACTAAAAAACAGCACAAGGGGGTACAGATCCATGGCACAGACCTCCAAAGATCCTGACTCGTGAAAGTCTCAGTAACAATGCGTATTCAGGTAGTCTCCAAGTGTACTAAGTGTTGAAACATACAAAGGAAAAGAGGGAATGTGAGTTCTAAGGACCAAATTTCTATTGACCAAAGCTTCCCTTCAAAACAGCGCTTAAGGCTCTGCTGAGATGAAATTTTCAAAACCCCATCACTCTCCCACGGTGACCCCTTCAAAGGGCCTTAAAGGAGCTTCCCTGCTGGTGTCTGCCTGCTCTCTCAGCTCCCTCCCTGGCAGACAGTCCAGTGTGCAGAATGCCTGGGGAGCCCAGGGGGCCTGGCAGGCTTGGAACAGTCCCTGTGTCAGGGGAGGAGGGACCTGTCTGCACCTCTAGCCTGAGAGACAACTGAGTAGCTTCAGCACTGGCTTCCCTGCGTAAGACCAGATATGGAAGCCACATGTGTTTTTTCATTAAATGACTTGTTAAAATGGCAAAGAGCAGTGAGGGAGCATGCCCTTTTCCTGGGAAAGGAAGGAGGACAAAACCCTGGTAACCTGTTCCAGCCTTTGAGGCTATCATGTCAAATTTCACTTGAGAAGGGAGTGTAAGGACACAAGAGACCCAGTAGGCTACAAGCCAAGTTTGGAGGGTCTCCATCTCTCCTGCCACTCCCATCCCTCAACCCGGGTTTTCCCAGTGTTGAAAGAGGAACTACCAGGCTGAAGTACACAGGACAGGTGCTCCAGGAGGTGGGTCGCCAGAGGAAAACAGTGCCACTGAGAGACCTCCCCATACATGTGGTTGTAACTAAGAGGAGTTCTATGGTTTGCTCAGAAGCTTTGGATCCAAATCACTGATTAAATACATGGAACAAAATAAAGCAAACAAACAAAAGAGCATAAGCAAACAAACAAGGCAGGAAAACAAAAAGTCGCAGAGCACACTTTTTGGCTCAGATGTGATTATTACCTCATTGTAATAGTGCAAACACTGAATATTGACGTAACAAAAATGTGATGCTGGGAAAATGGGCACAGCATGAGTGAGGATGAATGGGTATGAGCTGAGTCCTCATCTGCCATAGTAGGGTATGCACAAATCACACCTAAAATTGGAAAAATCAGGAAATGGCAGTATAAGAAATATGAAGGTCAAATATCCCAAGAAATAGCTCGAAGAGTTTAAAGGGATTTCCCATGACAGCTGGAATCTGGATGGAAAAGGGTGACAGAAGGGAATGTTGAATTTTATTACTTGGAATATCATGCAGTTTCCTAAGTTGTATACATGCATTATTCAGGGAGAAAATGAATTTTAAAAACATTCTTATCCTACCAACCAGTGACTGGAAGGGTCAGTCCTCATCCTTGTCCACTTTACAGAAGAGGAAATTGAGGCTGTACAAGGTAAAGGGGCAAGTTCAGAATCACAGGACAGTGTGGTGCGGCTGCCGAGATAGATGCGGCTCTCCTGACTCCCAGCCGCTGCTCTGTCCTCTCTGGCTGAAGAAGGGAGAAGTAGTAGAATTCATCTATGCTGTCGGGCCCTTGAACAGGGATTCTGTAGAATCCAGAGTCATCTGCTAGTTTCAGGGACACTCTTTGACCTTTACCACCCTCTATGAGTTCCGAAAAACAGCAGGCCATGGCTTGGATAGGTCACGGAGTATAGCCTCAGGCTGTGAAAGAGCCAGTTCCTAAAATCATCCTTCACCAGGCCTTTATGTCCCACTGCCAGACTGCTCTCCAGCCCCTCGACCAGCCACATCCTTTGATAATACAAATGCCTTTACTCTGGGTAAGAGAAGCTAAGGTGGGACGAAAGAATGGATGTTTTTGCTTCTTTAAACTAGTCATTAGCTTTCCTTTTCCTCACGGTGAAGGGGGCAGCCCATTTCTTTTTCTGCCTTGTGCACTTAAAGCATATTTTCCTAATGTCCTTTCTGTCCTGTGAGATGCTTCCTGATTTGGGCTTTGCTTTCCTGTTACAATCACGAAAGATTGATTGTTTTATACTTTCTTGGTTTGTACTTAGTAATCTGGCCTGCTTTCTGCCCTGTGGGGCATTCCTGTGGCAGACCCCTGCCTTTAGGCAGTCCTGGGTTCTGTAAATGCCTTCCTTGCTTCCTCAGGTACCAGCATGCTTCCAGATGCATCCCACTGCCTCCGAGATCACCATTCCTCCCTTTCTTCACTCATGCCCATGCATGTTTTTGAATACCTTTTTTTTGTGCTAGACACTAAGATGGTTCTAGGAATTCAGCAATGCACAAAACAGATACCACTTCTATCCTCCTGGAGCTCCCACTCAAGTGGGAGAAACATACACAAGATAAATAATCATTGGATTTGTGTAACCTAGCATTGAATAGGGACATTATGAGAACCTGCGAATGAGAATCTAACCTAATCGGAATGGTGGTTCTTGGGCCGGGTGAGTTGCGCCATACTTTGAATGCCTGCCACAGTGTGGAATGACAAATTAGTGCTCATCAAACATTGGTAATTTCCTTAATAAATATCCTTGGAATGGTACTGAAAAATTACAAGTGGTTTACAAATCCAACTCATTATTACCATGCCCTGAGAAAAGGCAATAAAAAAGTCAGGAAAAAAATTCCTGATATAAAATTAGGCTTAAACAGGTTTGGGGGGATCCTGCATCAACAAGAAAGATCCATCCAACTTCTCTACTTATACCTTTGCCCTCTTCAAATTCATTCTGAAAAGCAAATTGCATGCCTCTGTTCAATGACTCCTGAAAAGTAGGACTGGGTCAGGATTAACTAAGACTTTTGACATTGGGTACAGCAGCAATAAAGTAACAGCCCATGTTTGAGGTGTTGCAATTAACACCATACCCCACTCAAAGGTACAACGTTTATACCTTTTCACACTGTCACAAATACTCTTCTCAACTTTGAAAGGGTAAGAAAAAAACACACACAGAAAGGGTGTCCTTCTAACAAGTACTGTACATGCCCTAATGGGAACAAACATTTAATAGACACAGAGTGCTGAAAATAAAGTTTAGAAACCACCAAATTCAGGTTCACTGCTTATACAATAACTTGGTATAGATAATCACTTTCAAGAGGTCAATACCGACACCTTTGACAAAGTAAATATTTTTGAGAAAATACAGGTGTAAAGTGAATCTCTTTAAAATCAGTGCCATTTCTAAAAAGTTTTTCATTGGAAAGATAGGAAAGTAGTCCAATAGGGAGGGGATCTCCAAAGCACTGAAGAAGGTACACAGTCTCTCTCAGACACACACACACACACACACACACACACACACACACCCCTCTCAATAGCTTGTTACAGTTGGCTATTTAGCAGTTTATCAGTGACACTTTCAGGACATTGTAGGTTTTTCTCAATCTTAACTTTTCCATTTCATCCAGCTTTGAAAGCCTCTTTAGAACCTCAGTATTTTCTCTTACCTGGGAATCAGTGGTTTCCATATTTGAAATTCTCCACACTTTTGATCCCTCCCTTTATGTTTTGTGGACTTGGTATAGTGAACTCACCCACGATACAATACTTTTTTAGAGGCTTTTACTGTCATCAACTAACAAAGTTTTCTCAAGCTGTGTAATTGATGGACCTCTTTTGAAGGAAGCTGTTCTTCTGGACTCAGAATGTTGACAAAGTATTTTTTAATGATACTTAAAAATGGACACATTACCACATAGATCAACTCTATGCTCATAGCTCTCCTTATGAGAAAATTTACAAATGAGACACAAACAATTACAACATCAATATGTTTTGAATTATCAATATTAATGTGATAAACTATGGCATTTGCTGACTCCAAAATACCATTTGTGACACCAGTGTGATGCTGTGTTCATGCATAGAGTCTATGAGTACAACATGCCTAAACTACAGTGCACCGTATGAAGATCTGGTTCTCTTGCCACTGTTCTCCCTCTTTTTCCGTAAGGAGCATCACTGCTGGTTAGCCTGCACCCAGCAGGAGTTTACTATCCATCATTCTGCGCCAACATGATGGTTAGTGCTGGGGGCGGCAGCAGGGCTCTGAACCGGCAGCAGTACTTGGTTATAAATGGTCATTCAAAGACATGCTTCTTATTTTTCATGATGTTCAAAATTAAAACACCAAATTAAACAAACAAATATCATACATTAGAGCACTCAAATGCCTGAGGAAAAGTTGCTGGGTGGCCGAACGGCCTGAGAAGTTGCTAATGTAATCCTCTGTAATTATATTTATGTCTAATGTTATCGATTTGGCAAAGCACATATGGGAACTATTTTATTTAGTTTTTAAAGTTGAATTCTTCAAAATACCCTTAATTAAGATGAAAGGTATCCATTAGGGGTTTTGAAATGTACAAATTAATTCACATTTGAAGAGGTGTGCAAACTCCTTTGGAAACCTCCGTGTGATTTGGAATGATGCACCTAAAAAAATGCATGTTTTTCCTTCTTTTCTTCCTGGGGGGATTATATGTACTACTTTAAATTTCTAGACTATCTTTTCCCTAGACAGTGCAAAGTACTTCATAAACCTCATATTAATCATGTAAACATACTCATGAGACTAAATAGATGATGGCAACATGTTCCCAAGCTTCTAAGTAAATAAATGAACAAGCTCAGAGAGGGAATTTTATTTCCCAGATACTTTGGTGAGCTCCCCATCTTCTACATTTAGAGCACTATAAAAATTGGCATTCTTTTTTCTCATTAATTAATTTATTTTTCCATTCATCCAAGGAATCTCTATAAGAACAATATTGCATGCATTGTGCTGGTGTTATGAGAGTAGTAAAGCCAATACAAGGCACGGTATCCGACTTTGAAAAGCTAGTAATTAGGATGAAAAGGAAAACACGAAGGTAGTTTGTGTTTTAAACAGAAAGGTAGTTTAAAACTTTTTAAAATAAAAATATCTGAAAATCTGCTCTAGGAATTTGGATAAAAACTCATCCTTGAAGGCTGGTGGTAGGTGAGGGCAGAGACAGAGATAGCAGAGATTAATGAGATAGATAGGATCTGGTGACCAAAGGGCTATACATTTTGAATAGATGTGGAAGAGGCCATTCAAGGCAAGGGCAATGGCACATAAACTGGCTGGGAGTCATTAGGTAAAAATGGGAGACAGTGGGTAGACCATAGTCTAACAGGCTTTTATTAAATCAGCACTTTCTGTATGCCATGGCTTATGCTCAAGGCTTTGTGTACTTATCTGATTTAACCCTTACACTTTGATCCAATTTTAAAGGTACAAAAATGCAGGCTCTGCATGATTAAGTAATCTGTCCTGGGTCACAAAGGTAGAATGTGGAAGAAACAAGATTCATACTGGAGATTTGTCTCCAAAGGCCCTGTTTTCAAACATTGTATGATTGCCCAACAGTGGGAGATGATAGCTTAAAGTTAGTTGCTGCTGGATTACAGAAGTCCTCGATATCAGTGGGGTTAGGCTTTATGCTGTAGGGAGTGAAAAACAACTGATGATTTTTGGAATAGGAGAGCCACAGGAAAAAGAAAACCAAAAAGCAAGAACAGGGCTTTAGAAAGAGAAATTGGGCAATGGATACATAGGACAAGCCAGAAGGGAAGACAGACAGAGTCTATCTTCAAATCAACAAAAATTGATTCCTTTGGTACCTGGACATGGGAGTGAACATGCTTCCTGCTGTTCCAATGCAGCTTCTCCCTATTTTCCGAGCCTTGTCCAAACCACCCTCCATCTTTGTTCTCTGTCCCCATCCAAACAGGCCTACTTCCACTGTTCACAACTTTCACTCTTCTGGTAGGAGTTACATTCCTTTCCACCAAAGAATATTTGTACATGTCATTCCAAACAGCAGAAATTATTTTTTCCTCCTTTTCTACCTTAACTCCTCCTACGCATCCTTCAGATTTGGGTTTAAATGTAACTTCACTTGGGGAGTCTTTCCTGGGGTTCCTGTTTTATGTGAAATGCCCAGTTTGAGGCCATCCCAGCACCATGTCCCCTCTCCTCTGTAAACTCTGCCACAGTTAGTATTGTCCATTTACTGTGCAATTACTGGATGAACAGCTGTTTGCCCCCACTAAATTATATCCTCCTTGAAGGCAGGCGCCGTGTCGGCTCTTGCTAGGCTGTATCCCCAGAGCCGGTTCCATCGCCTGCCGCACGCCAGGCGCCTGGTGAGTGAGTGAGTGAGTGAATGAATGAATGTGCACAAATGAGGATAGCAGGGGCAGTAAAGAGAAAGGTATGATGTGGGGGTTAACGGAAGGACCCTATGACTAATTTTAGTTGGGGAGGGGAAAGCAGGCGGGAATGCCAAAGTTCAGGTATCTGTCGATGGTGGGTCTGTGGTTTATAAGCCTGGTTACTGGAAAAATCAAGCAGTCTGGACTAGTACCCTTTATATTCACTACCATCTAGGTCAGTAGCCACCTGAAATTTTGATGTAAGAGGCAAAGATTCAGAAGCAGAAATGGGTGAGTTTAGCCTAGAGAAATACAAGCCCTTAATGGGAGAGTATGTTAAAAGGGAAGCAGAAGTTGAGTCCCTGTGTGGAAGTGAGCCACAGGTGGATATCAAAATTCCCATGGGCTGAAATATCCAGTTGACTCTAAACCCATCTCCATCATGCTTCTGTGGTTTTCTTTACATTTGGGTGAAGCCAGCCAGATTCCTATTCCTGATCCAGGGAGATTTCATAATATCGATTGCCCCAACTCAGCATGGTGGAAAAGGCACTCTGATGATAACCTCTGGGCCCTTGATCACATAATGCTTTGTCATGTGGCCTTGCCTGACCACCATGAAACCCCATCTCTTCCCAGGAAGCTCAGGTCTGTGCTTACCCACCAGGTCGTTTAGTGTATATTATGCACACCGCTGTCACGGTCACACCATTTCTCCATGCTCAAATGTCTTTTCCTTTTTATGCTGTGATCTCTTTGAAAGTAGGGACTTCATCAAATCCTGGCTTCTTCATGTGCTGACTGTATGAGCTTAGAAAGTTAAATAATCTCTCTCTGTACTTTAGTTTCCATATCTGGTGCATGAGGATAATAGTAATATTTATCAACAGAGTTATTGTGAAGGTTCTCATTCATTCATTCATTCGTAATCCATTCATCAGTTATATACTAAATGGGTATCATATTCTGAGCCATGGTAGGTGCTGAGAATGCAATTATAAACAAAATGGAAAAGGTTCCTCCTCTTTTGAAGCTACATTACACGGGAGGGAAAAAGGATTACAAGCATACAAATATCATTTCAGACAGTAAGAAATGTGCCAGAGCTGGCTTATACTAGCTCACAAGAGTGGACTGTGCATATTTCTTCCCGACTTTGCATTCAGTGACCTCATGTTGATAGCTCCAATCACTGAGTCAGCCACAGTGGTGTTATATTTACACTCTGGAAATGGGCAAACGCTACCAGCAACCCCGACCCCCTACTATATCTGAGTGTTAAGCATTTATCAGCACGTCATTGGGTAGGATGGCATTAAGGTTGATTAGGAAGTAATGATGAGGTTGGCCTCGCTCCTGGCAGCGGTGGGGAAGCAACTGGAGGGCGGCCGGGGCTGCGACGGGTGGGAAGCAGGCGCGTGGGGGCACCCGAGGCATCCTCCTCCTCCCGCTGCCCTGGGAGTTTGCGCTTCCGTCCCCTTCCCGCATCCCCTGGCCTCGGCACCGTCACACCGCCTCCCTGAGCTGCGGACCCCGGCCTCGCTCGCCCTGAAACATAACTTGCGATTTCAAACGGGGAGACCTCATCTTCGCCGAGATGAAAGGTCATCCTCATTGGCCGGCTCGAGTAGATGAAGTTCCAGATGGAACTGGTAAAACCACCCACAAACTACCCGTTTTCTTTTTTGAAACTCATGAAACTGCTTTTTTAGGCCCAAAGGATATATTTCCTTACTCAGAAAATAAGGAAAAGTACGGCAAACCAAATAAACGAAAAGGCTTTAATGAAGGTTTATGGGAGATAGATAACAATCCAAACGAGAAATTTTCAAGTCAACAGGCATCAACTAAACAATCAAATGCATCATCTGATGTTGAAGTTGGGAAAAAAGAAACAAGTATTTCAGAGGAAGATACTGACAATGAGAAAAAGCCGGCAGTGAGAATGTGACTAAAGCAAGTGACGTAACCGCTCCAAACGCTGCCGGAAGGGGAAGAGAAAGGCAGAAAAACAAGTAGAAACCTAAGAGGCAGGAGCCGTGACGACAGCAATGGCATCCGTTCACCTAAAAGTGAGTCCGAAAAGAGGACGACCTGCAGCTGCAGAAGTCAAGATTCCCAAACCGAGAGGCAGACCCGAAATGGTACAACAGCCCTGCCCTTCAGAGAGTGACGTGGTGACTGAGGAAGACAAAAGTAAGAAAAAGGGGCAAGAGGAAAAACAGCCTAAAAAAGCATCTTCAAAAGGATGAAGAAGGCCAGAAGGAAGAAGATAAGCCAAGAAAAGAGCCAGACAAAAAAGAAGCAAAGAAAGAAGTTGAATCAAAAGGGAAAAATTTAGCTAAAACAGGAGTTACATCAACCTCTGCTTCTGAAGAGGAAGGAGATGACCAGGAAGGTGAAAAGAAGAGAAAAGGTGGAAGAAATTTTCAGACTGCTCAAAGAAGGAGTATGGTGAAGGCCAACATGAGAAAGAAGCAGCAGACAGAAAACGCAAACAAGAGGAACAAATGGAAACTGAGCATTTTGTTCTGTAAAGCATTTCAGATGCAGCTTGTGTGAAATGCATTATGCAAAACAAAGTTTATTGTATTGTATTCCCAGCCAAACAACATGTAATCTACAGTAATAAAAAATATATATATATAAAAAAAGTAATGATGAAGCATGTAAGGGTAGGGTAATTCACTGTCAAGGAATCTCAAAAAAGTAAAGTTTGTGCTGAAATATGAGTATCCAGAAGTGATGAAAAGAAGAGTAATCTAGGCAGAGTAGACTGCTCTTTCAAAAGCCTACAGGGGCAGTAGCCAGTTCAGATCCCAGAATACTAATGAAAGCCACTGAGGCTCGGGCAGAGGGCGTGAGGGAGAGAGTGAAATGAGGTGAGGTTTGACAGGCAGGTCAGAGCAGGGCCACATGGAGCCCTGCAGGTGAAATGCCTGCATTTATTCCAAGTGGAGTAGGAGGCTGTTAAAGGCTTTTCAGCAGGAGGGACTATTTAAAGGACTTAGCATGTGTGTAACACCAGGAAGTGCTCAATAAATGGTACCTATTTCTGTTAGTATTTAATCTCGTTGTCCTTAGCAGCTTACATGTTATATGGCACATAGGAGGTATCCAGTGAAGGTTTGTTTACTGATAAATAAGTGGTCACAAAGAAGCCCCTTTCCCTCTCTGAGCCTCAGTTGCCTCATCAGAGAAGGTAAATTATATGTAAACAATGGTGTCCTAGGTCCCTCTGCTCCCTAAGCTCTCTCACTGTGTAATCACACACTGCAGACTGATTTTGCTGACCCAGCCTGGCAGAGGTGACCACAGCAATAACAGCCAATATTCGCAAACAAATATGCAATACCACTTTGGGGTCATCTCATTCCAGAACATGACATTCCTGCCTGTACAATAGCATAAAACATAACTTCATATTTCTGTTCTCATATTAAAGGAGGAGCTGGGGCTGGTGGGGTGGCGGTGGGGGGGGAAGTTGGTGAGAATGGCAAGAGAGAGAAAAATATGCCCTCACTAATGAAGCCATAAATATTGGTGTCTTCCTCAGGCCCCCCTAGAGCTCTATCATTTTGGCAACTAGCTGATTAATAATAGATTAAACACTTGAGATTTGTTTACTCTAGATCTGTGACTTTAAATGAATCTGCTGTAAGGGAACTGGTTGAGACAGGGATGGACAGATCACACAGACTTTCAGCAAGAACATACAATGGGAGGTGGCACAAATTGGGCATGACAACCAATATTTCCAATAAGTAATAACTCCAATGCTGTGTGCAAGGCTTGGGATGTCTTTCCAGATATTAACTTTTTTTCCTGGGAGCCCACCCACATGAAAATCCAAGTAAGAGGACCATGTTAACACACATCATATGTCATGCTCTGAGTGAGTGACAGATGAGGAAGGAAGTCGTCTCACACCTCATCCCAATACCAGTCAATGACCACAGGAATCTGGGCCAACATGGGCACAACTGGGAGGAGACTGGGACGCCTGTCGGTGATGGCTGAGGCAGACCAACTTGCTCTTAAGCCTCTTGCTTGGGATGGAGACATGTAACAGGACCAGAAGACCCATAGATGTTCCTCTAAATACCACTGGAGAAGTAGGTGTCTCCTTGGGTCAGACATGGGCAACTGGAATTACCCACTTATATGCTGGCCTTTGTAGACCGGGGAGAGGACTGCCAGGTCTAGACACCAAAAGGCAGTGTGGTATTTTGGGAAGGATGTTGGGGGAATTGTGATACCAGCTTCCTAGTTGACACTATCACTGAGTCTCTGTGTGACCTGTCCCTGGGCCTCAGTTTCCCATCTGCTCATTGAGGGGGTAGGTAAGAGCAGTGTTTCTCAATGAGAATCACTGATGGAGCTTTTAAAAAATACAGATTCCATCTTCTTTGTCATGGGTTGAATTGTGTTCCCCTAAACATAGGTTCATGTCTCAACCCCCAGTATTTTGTAGGACCTTTTGTGTAACCTCACATGCAAACATCTTGTTGGGATGAGGTCATACTGGAGGAGTGCGGCCCCTTAGTCCAATATGACCAGTGTCCTTACAAGAAGTGAAGACAGACACACACAGGGAAAATGGTATGTGATGATGGAGACAGAGACCCAAGCACAGCAGCTGCTGACCAACAAATGGCAAAGATTAATGGCAACTAACTGAAGCTAAGACAAGACAAGAAGTTTTTCTCACCCTCAGTTTTTAGAGTGAGCATCGCCCCACTGACACCTTGATTTCAGACTTTCAGCCTCCAGAACTGTGAGATGACAAATTTTTGCTGTTTTATGCCTCCCTGTTTGTGTACTTATGTACATCGTCCCTAGGAAACTAATACACATCACTTCTAATCTTACCAAATTAAAAAGTCAGTCAGGGTATGGGCCTGGGGACCTTAAAAAAACATGGTGAACCTCATCATTCATAAATATGGAATTAAATGCCTTTCCAAATGTGGAATTCTTTGATTTATGTGGAAATCGACTCCAGCTTTTGGTACTGGAATTACAACACAGAAACAAGGAACTTAGGAAAGAGGTGCTTTGGTGTTGAGAAGGGGAGCCTTCCCTATATTCTACAGCAGAACACTAGGGTCATGCTTATGGTGAAAAAAGAGAAAGGTCCTCAAGTGTTGCTGAGACCAATAGTCCATCCTCGCTCTAGGGGAACTTCACACCCAATTAACTAAATTGCTTAAAAGGAAATGATAAGAGCTTTCAGTGTGCCAAGGATACCTTTGAGGTACTAATAAAAGCTATAAACCTTCCCACCAGAAATATGCCATAAGTGGGCAAAGGAGTAAATATATGCTAAGATATTACAACCTGGCAGTGTGGTGGGGCCAGACTGTGGGGTAGGGGTGGAAGCCAAATAAGAAGCTGAGGGAATTGCTGGCTGAAGAAACTTAAGGCGTGAGCTGAGACCCAGTGATGCAAAGCAGCCAACTATGAGAAGTTTGGGGGAAGAGCGGTGCAGGCAGGAAGAGCCTAGGTGCGCCGAAGCAGGAGAAAGCTTGGCATGCATAAAGTACAGAGAGGAGGTTGGCGTGGCTCACGAATGGTAAGCACCATATGGGAGGTGAGGTCAGAGAGGTCAGCAACAGTCAGATCAGGCCCACCATCAAGGTCATAGAAGGCATCCGGATTTTATTCTGAGTATAGTGGGAAGCCATGAGGGTTTGTACACAGCAGAATGAAGTGACCTGATTTACATTTCAAGAGGGAGTTACATCACTTAAGTGACTTTCTAGGGTTTTCCAAGGTGGGCTTTCTAGAAGGAAATAGCCTCATGTCTTTCCACCGCTGCTGTCAATATGGACAGAATGTCAGTGTCACTAAATGCAATACTGTGCTACAGTGGCAAGTGAGGATGTCTCACAGATGTGCAGTGGGAAAAAAGGGAGAGTAGGAAGCTGTCTGCCTGACACACACAGATTTGAGCTGCTACCTAAGCCCCCGGTTGCCTGTGAAATGTATAAACTGCCTTTGTTATTTCTTAAGGGTTATCTGGCGAAACATCTTTAGGCAAAACCTGTCACAGGGTGTCTCTACAAACCCACCCTCCATCCCGCTGCTGCTCTGTTCGAGTGTTGTCAGTGGCAACATCAATGTCAGAGACACCCCTCTGTGGGCTCTGCCCGGGAGCAGGTGAGCCTCTCGGAACACAGATAACAGCAGGACCCTGGGCAGCGGGGGCTCTCACCCCTCCATTCTCCTCTCCCTTAATCCGAATTTCAGCTTCTAGTGAGATGTCACAGCCTGAGCTAGCTTCTCAGTGGCTGACCCCTCAGCAATGGGCACCAGAGTGTAACATTAATGAGATGAGTATCATGCATCTGAGTAGAAGATTACAAAATACAGAGTGTATTTGCGTGCCTTTTCCCAATGGCAGGTCCTGTCCATACTAGGAGGTAGGTTGGGTGGTATTTTTAGCTAACAGAGAAGTTTGGCCCCAGGGCAGGCATTTCCCTGGTCAAAAGGCTCACGTCTGCACATTAGCTTCCTACCCCAAACTCAGGCATACCCCATCGAAGTGGCCGCATGTGAGCTACAGCACTTTGTAGGCTCAGATCGGACAAGATAATGTGTCCATCTGCCGATGGGCAGAAGGTCAGTGAAACCAGTGCAGTAGTCTAAAGAGAGGTTCCGTGGACAAGCGCTCCTGTGTCCGAGGACTGGCTGTGAGCTCAGGCCACTTAGGTGACCTCCTCTGTTCCAGTGAACGTATCTGCAAAATGTAGAAACCAATAGTTTTTACATTGGTTGCTGCAAGGGGTAGACGACATAAACCAACCTTTTTTTACCTCAGAATTATGACCTCTGATGTGATGACGTTATTGTCGATGCTGATCCTCATGCCAACAGTGAGAAGAAGCGTTTAAAGCTTACACACTGTGTGCTGGGTCCCGTGCTTCTCGTCCCTGCTGGCATCGTGCCTGTTAAGTGAGGGGCCCTCAATATACATCTGCTCTACTGATTATTAAGCTTTTTTTTTAACATTGGAAATAATGTTCCAGGGCAGATGAAAGAAAGTTCTCTGACTTTTTTAGTTACTGGAAGTGAAGGTAGGGATATGAGAGAAGGAGGCAGTGCTGGGAAAATCATAGTAGTTTTGTCTTTTTTTTCTATATAGGGTGTCTCTATCTGGAACTAAGAAAACATAATGTAGTTAGTCCATGGGTCAAAATGTAAATTTCGTGTTTTATATTACAAATAATTGAATGGTATAATCAAAACTTTCATATCCCATCAGACCACACATGACAGAATCGAAGAATGCTATAGTTGGAAAGAACTCAAAGATTCAGCTGTCCAAACCCTGGAGGGAAGGGCAAGAGAGACCTAGGGCAAATGCATGGCAGGCCCAAGGTCAGCCCCGAGGTCACAGAGACCTACTTTCCACCCCAAAGAGAAAACTCTCAATTAACTGAAGAGCCCTGTACCTCCCACTATCCCCCCTCTGGCAATGAATCAGAGAACTGCCTTGATTTCTTTTGTCTTCTGATACCCTGAAGTTCCCAGCTGTCTGGGGTTGAAAGGCAGGATGGCAGGAACTTTAGTAGGTGGAAGAGCTGCTAGTGGTCCTCAGTTTCTCTGTGTACAAAATGGGGAAGAACATCAAAATACCAACAGCTTTCTTCAATGAACTGGAACAAATAATTCTAAAATTCATATGGCACTGCAAAAGACCCCAAATAGCCAAAGCAATCCTGAGAAGGAGGAATAAAACAGGGGGAATTACGCTTCCTGACTTCAAGCTCTACTACAAAGCCACAATAATCAAGACAATTTGGTATTGGCACAAAAACAGACCCACAGATCAGTGGAACAGAATAGAAAATCGAAACATCAACCCAAACACATACAGTCAATGAATATTTGATAAGGGAGCCTTGGATATACATTGGGGAGATGACGGCCCCTTCAGCAACTGGTGTTGGAAAAACTGGACAGCTACATGTAAGAGAATGAAACTGGACTACTGTCTAACCCCATACACAAAGGTAAACTCAAGGTGGATCAAAGACCTGAATGTAAGTCATGAAACCATAAAACTCTTAGAAAAAAATATAGGCAAAAATCTCTTGCACATAAACATGAGCGACTTCTTCAAGAACATATCTCCCCGGGCAAGGGAAACAAAAGCAAAAATGAACAAGTGGGACTATATCAAGCTGAAAAGCTTCTGTACAGCATAGGACACCATCAGTAGAACAAAAAGACTTCCTACAGTATGGGAGAATATATTCATAAATGACGTATCCGATAAGGGATTGACATCCAAAATATACAAAGAACTCACGCACCTCAACAAACAAAAAGCAAATAGTCCAATTAAGAAATGAGCAGAGGACATGCATAGACACTTCTCCAAAGAAGAAATTCAGATGGTCAACAGGAACATGAAAAGATGCTCCACATCACTAATCATCAGAGAAATGCAGATTAAAACCACAATGAGATACCACCTCACACCAGTGAGGATAGCCAACATCCAAAACACAAACAACAACAAATGTTGGTGAGGATGTGGAGAAAAGGGAACCCTCCTACACTGCTGGTGGGAATGCAAATTAGTTCAACCATTGTGGAAAGCAGTATGGAGATTCCTCAAAAAACTCAAAATAGAAATACCATTTGACCCAGGAATTCCACTCCTAGGAATTTACCCTAAGAATGCAGCAGCCCAATTTGAAAAGGACAGATGCACCCCTATGTTTATTGCAGCACTATTTACAATAGCCAAGAAATGGAAGCAACCTAAGTGTCCATCAGTAGATGAATGGATAAAGAAGATGTGGTACATATACACAATGGAATATTATTCAGCCATAAGAAGAAAAGAAATCCTACCATTTGCAACAACATGGATGGAGCTAGAGGGTATTATGCTCAGTGAAATAAGCCAAGCCGAAAAAGACAAGTATCAAATGATTTCACTCATATGTGGAGTATAAGAACAAAGAAAAACTGAAGGAACAAAACAGCAGCAGACTCACAGAACCCAAGAACGGACTAATAGTTACCAAAGGGAAAGGGACTGGGGAGGATGGGTGGGAAGGGAGGGACAAAGGGGAAAAAGGGGCATTACGATTAGCAGATGTAATGTTAGGGGGGCACGGGGAGGGCTGTACAACCCAGAGAAGACAAGTAGTGACTCTATAGCATCTCACTATGCTGATGGACAGTGACTGTAATGGGGTTGGTGGGGGGGGACCTGATGAAGGGGGTAGTTTAATCACCATAATGTTGCTCATTTAATTGTAGATTAATGATATCAAAATAAACTTTAAAAAAATGGGGAAGAAAGGCTAGACTACACGGATCAAATGTTTTTTCCAGTCTCAAAATGCTCTAATTCCTGTTAGCTTAATCCGGATTCAGGATCCCCATTTTCTTTCCCAAGGCCCCCAGGGAAGCCGAGGTGTCTTGACACGGTGGCTGGCACAGGCTTTGGGACCTTGGTGGCCTGGTTTCACCTCCTCCATCACTTGCAGGACAGCCTTGACGCAAACCACTTAAGCACTTGATGGCCATTTCCCCAATTAGAACACTCCCACTCTACCTCTGTGCATGAGTGTGAACTAAATTAGAACAATAGATGGGAGAAAAAAACGCTTCGACAAAAGTAGCAAGGGGCTATATATATATACACGTGTGTATATATATCTATATGCATCACTAATGATTTATCATTCTATTATCACCATCATCAGTATTGTTCTTCACAACTCCTTCAGAGGTAATGCGACCTATGACTAATGAGGCCAAGCTTCCTCCGACTGCAGGATGAGAAGTGAAAAGTGCCCAGTTCCAGGCAAAGGCTTGCCAGCTTGACTCTCAGTCCTGCCCATCATATGCTCTCTGGATATTTTCATTTCTTAGTGTTAAATAGCACAGTTGAGTCTGGTTGATGTGTCCTGGGCCACAAATAGAGGATAAGTGGGTGCCATGGCATAAAGAAACCAAACCCAAACTATAAAAAACAAATGAGCAAAAATATTAAGTACCTTTTATTGGGATGGGGCTTTCAAAGTGTTTTGTGGCCAATTATATTTTCTGTTCCTGTGAAGGAGGCAGGGCTTTGGGGAAATGATGATTATTGATATTATCTTACACATACATAACACTTTAGAGTTAACAAGGCATGTTCCTACTGTCACTGAACAATCCAATTCAATTAAATATTTATCAAGCACTACTTGAAGCAATGTATTATCTGTCATTCATTCACTATATATGAATATACATAAAGTGAACATTATTTGATATTCAAGTTACCTCTTGGAAGGATGTCAAATTAGGAGTTTTATCCCCATTTTCAGGAGAGGAAAGGGAGACACAGAGAAGTTGAATGACAGGGGCAAAGTCAAATTCTTGAAAACAGAGATTAGACTGCACACCACTTCTGCTTATAACCTTCCAGTGGCTTCTCATGCACTTAAAATAAAATCCAAACTTCTTTCCATGGCACATCAGGCTCTACCTGCTCTGATCCCTTCCCCGTCTTCCCAATCTATTCTTATATCACACTTTCCTTTTCTAAAAATGCTCCAGCTACCTGGTTGCCCCTCAGTTTCTCAGATTCCACCACTAAGCTTTTTCCTGCCTCAGGACCATTGTACAAATTGTTCCCTCCAACTAGAATGTATATATATATATTTTTTTCTTCTTCTTCTTCTTCTTTTGTAGAGCTAGTATCTTCTCAGCCTTTAAGACCAGGTCTCAGAGAGGGTTTTCACTAATCATGCTATTTAAACAATTCCTTCATGTTAACTCCCCTTGACATGTTGCTTTCTTCTTCAGAGCATTTATGTCTTACAGTTATTTGCATGTATTTGTCTATCTACTTATTGTCTGTTCTTCCCCATTAAAACTAAGACTGCTGAAGTCAGGTGCCTGTCCCTCTTATTCACTGCTGTATTCCCAAAGACCCGCGGAGACTGCTACAGAGTAGGAACTCCACGTCTAATGAATGAATGACAGAACGAATGAGGTTTATAGACTTCAGACTTGGGTCTGGAACCCAGGTCTTCTGCTTTCAGTTTTCTGGTCCTTCCCTTTACTTCACATGATTTCTCTACAACCCAAGCATCAATACTGTCAACTCCATGCCTTGGGGTGAGACTGAGCAAGGATGCTTTCTCAAATGAGGGAGAAACTCCAAACTCACTATCACATAAAGTGAGAAAGGGAATAATTTCTTGCACAAACAAACAGCCACAGTGGTTGAGGACCTGGCTTCACAGGAAATTTACTAGATTTTCTATATCACAAAATTATAGTAGCTGGACTTAGAGCCCTCCCTATTTACAGGCTCCAGGGCAGCCCAGAGGTAATGGCTACAGGGCATGCCTGCCTTCTGTGCCCTGGGGTCTCTGCTGAACAGAATGTTATTACTGAAGGAAAATGACAAAATGTGGCAGACACTAGGAGCAGTTCTCAACTCACCCAATCCCTGATCTCTCCCATCTATCCATCCAATCTAATTCACTCATCCAATATTTATTGCAAGCATACTATGTATCAGGTAAAGGGCCAACTATTACCCGAGTTTTCTAAAGCTCAACGTAAATTCCTGCATGGGATTGCTGTAAGGGCCACAGGTGGCAACATAAATGAAACCCTTTATAAAGTGTAGAGTCCAAAACACATAGAAAGATTATGATCATTAGTAGTACAATTTAGCAAGTGGAGAGCAAGGGAGAAAGGAGCCATGATATAATTAAAGGATAAGTCTGCTCACTTGGAGAATCATCTGTGCATAACTAAAAACAAAAACAAAAACAAAAACCAATACATTTTAACAAAAATTTCAATGAAAGGGAAGAAAAGAGGTTTCCATGATGTGACCTGTTTCACTATATAGTCCCAACTCCTCCCCAGGGGAACAATTCAGGAGATTAAAATAGAAAATACCATTCAGTGGAGGTGTCAAGTATCAGAATATTATTTAAAATGGAAGTACAGAGTCCAAAGCAATAGAACACTTGGAATGTCTTTGGGCATTTGCTCGGCATATGGGCCCTACTTTCTCACTTCCTGGAACCCTTTTCTCATCTCTTCTGCCCGTATGAAAATCCAATGTACTGAAGGCTCAGCTGCTTCTTAATCTCTCCCAGGAAGCATTTTCTAATCTCCTCAGGATACTTAACACTTCTTCCCCTTTACTCTAAATTCTCATAATGTGTATGAACGAAACCTTAGAAATTCATACTTAATTCTATGCCTCTTGGGTTTTTTTTTTTCTCATTTAGTTCACGTTAACTCTGATCAGCAGATACTGTCACTATTACCCCTGTCTTAAAGGTGGGAAAACTCCGGCACACAGAATTTAAGTGGAGAATGAAGGAGGGATGATGAGCAGGTAGCGGAAGTAGGACTAGAAAACAGGTCCTCAGGCGCCTGGTGCAGTTCTCCTTACGGCACACCTCCCTGTATCTGAATCAGTATGTTGTTCTGATTTGAAGTGGGCGCAGCAGCTGGGCCTCTGGATGAACATACTTCTCCCCCAAGTGCTGGGGTGTGTACTTGGGGTACACAGGGTCACATCACACAGAGCCTCCCAAGTCCAACATTCCTTTGTCTCTCATCAGTCTAAATGGGATGGTGGCTCTCATGCCCAGGAGAATCCTGAACTCTCTTCTGACACTGCACTGCAATAAAACAGAAAGCAGAGTGTTCCTACACCTCTTTCAGGGAAGGTCAGGGAGTCGTTAGGCCCAGGTCCTGGAGGGGGCCACAGGAAACTTCACGATTCTGTATTGGAGTTCTAGTTCTGCTGAGAGTCACAGGTGGCTCTGGGAAGACCCACGATCCTTCCTAGGCCTCCATTTCTTATTTGGAGCATGGTGGGTTTTGGAAGCTACCTAAGGTCTCTCCTTATTGCTGAGGTTCAATGATCTTTCTCAGCCTTTAGCGCCGAGACTTTCAAGAGGTAAATATACCCAGACGCTCAAGGGGTAGATTTCTAAGTCTGAAATGCTGGACTGTGGGTCCATTCTCCACCCTTTGCAGGTCTTAAAAATGGTAAACAGCATCATTAACAGAGTGTGTGAGTTGTTCTGTGTTTTCCTACACAAGATCATTGGATCTGACTTCAGTGAAGGAAAATCAGGCCATAAAGAGTTAAGCAGGAAGGCAGCCAATATTTGAGGCCTGGCTGAGGCTTTCATGGTCCTTTTGCTTATACCTGGGGCAGGGAGTGGGGCACAGCTCTACCCAGGTAATTTGGGTATATTCTTTTTTAAAACCACTCTCCCTCTGTCTCATCTTGACTTCCAAGGGAGCCCTATGCATAGCACTACTGAGCTGAGGAAGACAATGCCCGAGAGACCATCCCAGGATTAAATAGTCTCTCCTTGTGATTTAGAGCTTGAGCTCGCCAGCTCTAAGTCAACATGAATTCTCCATTTAATTTGAATCAGTGGGTTTTATGAGTCTGTTTCCTTTCAGTGGATCAGTCAGGTTTGTGCATTCCCTCTCTCTCACTCACTGTGTAATTTTTTATTATGTTTCAGTGTTCTGCAGGCAGAAATCTCATAGTTTGGAAAGCCCGAGAAGGACCTAGACCAAGCCCTAGGTTTCACTTAGAGGGAAACAGAGGCCAAGTACCAGGGAGAGATGTGTTGAAGGTCACCCACCCAGAGCTAGGATCCAGGTTCCCTCTTTTGTTTCTCCTTTGCTTTGCCTCAGACACTTTGGTTGATTATAATTGTTAACCCTTTCTTTCCACCATTAGATAATCAATGACCCACTTCAGGGATCCCTATCACCACAGCACATTGAAACTTCAATTAATCAGAGATGAGGGCACAAGACTCTTACCTTGAATTATTTCTCTGATTAGCTTGAAGGAGAAGTAGATAATCCCATCCCTCCTGCCCTCCCTTCTGTTTTCACACACACCCAAGCTAGAGAAATTATGATGGCTTTGTATTAAAATTCAAAAGGGGCCTACATGTGGCCTTTTCCTCTGGAAAGAGATATTGATTGTCAAAAGAAAAAAACCTTGATCTACTTCCTTAAACACCCAAATTCAATTACTGGCCACTGAACTTTTTTTTATAACATAGCAGCTTACTGTTATTTTTATTATTATTAAGGATAACTACAGAAATAACCACAAGCTAGAATTTATGAGAGTCATTACCTTTAGAATAAAGAGTCTCCCTCTCTCCACACAGCAACATGTGAAGCCGGATGACAGAAATGCCCTGCCTGCTGATGGGATAACTGAGCCCCAGGAGATTAAACAATTTTCCCCAAATCATGAAGCCACCAAAGTGAATTGAAGTCTTGTGTTGCCAAACCCCACTTTTTATCACCATGTCACCTTTCTGCATGTCACTTTTTCTTAAATATTTTTATTTTAAAGCAGCTTGGTATTTGGTGAGGACTCTGGTCCTAGAAGGAGAGGACCTGATTTGGGGCCACTTGCCAGTTAGGCAGCCTTCTCTTCCCCTAATCACTGTGCCGTCTCTGGGACGCTTTTGTCACAGACTTGCGGCAGGGTGCAGCGGGACAGACCTGTAGCCTTGCTGGTTCCTTGCCTGGAGCTCCAGGGCATGTGGCCCTCATCATCACAGCCATAGCCATCCTTCTGCCACACTGTCATGTGCATTACCCGTCTGCCTCCCCTCAACACCCAGAGAGCTGTGAGTGCACAAGGTGCATCTTACTTGCTTTTATTTCTGGGACCTGGGATACAGCCTGGTACTTAGTAGCTCTTGTAAGTATGTTTGTTCACTAAGTGCATAAAGACTCCAGTCTGATACTCTCAGTTGACATGAGAGATGATTTGCCTAAAATTTCAAAGGGAGCTGATGGCAGACCTGGAGCTAGCTAGCTCCTTGTCTCCAGACTCTTTTCAGTGCATGCATGAAGATGATGATATTATTACTTCTAATAATGACAGCAGCCAGCCAGTATCAGCTGCTGACTAAACATGGGGTGAAGTGCCAGGTGCTTTCTGGGCATGATCCTATTTGATCTGCCCAACAATCCTATGAGGTAAGTTGTGTTTTTATCCCTATTCACTGGAAACATAAGTAAACTGCTTTAGATGAAAATTAGCTTTAGATTTCTTCTCCTCTTGCAAATATCCTCCGGGCGGAGCCCCACCCCCAAAATGAAAAATAAAATAAAAGTCAGTACTGGGACAGAGGCCAGAAAGGCGTCTTCCTGTTTCAATAAAATGCACACATTCTTGGCATCCTCAACAATAGATGTTATGTGGTCAAGAAAGCACGGATGAGGAGATACGCTCATTAGCTGCTAACTACAGACCTCTTAGGTCTCCTTTATTTGGGCTGTCACTCAAAGTGGCCTTATTTTCTCCAGTCCTTCTGTGAGCGTCTCCTGCTGATGCTTATTTGTTTATCTGAAAGGTCAGACTCTCTGGGAGGGGCTCACGAGGTGGACATTCCCTTTCACAACGGCGGGAGAGCGGCAGGCCCACAGTATCTCCCACATGTCTCCCTCGTGCCATGCCAACACCGCAATAGAAAGCACTCAGCAAAAACCCAAGTCAGCACAAAATGTGCTCGGCTGGAGCCCAGCTCTGAAGGAGCATAAACATCTTCAAATCCCTGGCCACACTCTCACCTCCGCCATGTTACCGTCCCCCAAACTTTGCCTCCCACAGTGATCCCTCCTCCTCTGGATCCACTCAGTAACACAGAACCATCAGAGTAATACAGCCACAGACATTCCCAGTCAAGAGGGACCGTAGGGATGGCTGAGGCTAAGCACAGAACACCCTGGCACGGGAGCCAGCCACTCCGTGATTTCCCGTCCGTGACGGACAGTTTTAATCAATGGTGGCTCTCTTCCCAGCTCATCTTGGATGGTGCCTCAGAATTCTTCTTAAAAAAGTACTTGGGGCAGAAGAGAGAAGTAACTTTTTCACTCAGGATAAAAGGCCTAGGAGGGGCTGGAAAAGAAGCCCCCTGCCTGCCAGTCCAGTGCTCTGTCCCCCACTGTATTTTTCTGGATGGTATATTCTTTTGGGGTCATTTCATATAATTAGGCTCCAACATTACTGGAAAATGTTGAGCTTCCTGCGGGCGCAGCCTGGGTCATTTATTAATCTCCTGGCCACGCACCACGCTGAGTAGGACACAGCCTGCTTAAGTGACAAGAGAAGTGAGTAGACTACAGACCCCAAGTGTAGGAAGGAGACACTTGAAAATTTCAAAAAGGATTTATAAGAACCACTTTGGACTAAACAACCACATATTATACAACCATTCTCTGAATGGAATGTAGGGACCTTATTGGACCCCATCCAAGGACAATCGGTTATAAGTCCAAAACACTCTTACATGAGTTCGTTTCTCACCTATGATGGAAACCTCTCAACTTTTCCACCAAAGTAGCCCAATAGCAGAGGAAAATGATGGAGGGATGGCCTCCAGGGTTCTGAGGCATAACTCCAAGCAGCCCATGGGAAGCAAGACATTTGAAATATCATGTTTTAGCTTAAAAATTCATGTAGGATTGGGTTCCACTACAAAATAGAGCAGTGTTCAATTAAATTTTTTTTCTCCCAATTTTTTAAGCTAGTTTGTGCTCTCAGGGAAAGTGTCAAGCTTTTGGCAGGGCCTCATATACTGCTTAGGCCTGAGGTCAGCAACAACGGCCTGTGGGACAAACCTAGGCCAGCACCTGTTTTTGGATGGCCTGGGAGCTAAGAATGGCTCTAATAATTTAAAAGGGTTGAAAAAATAAAAATAAAAAGAAGACTAGTTAGTGACACATAGAAATTAAATGAAACTTAAATTTCAATATATAAATGACATTTTATTGGCATGTTTTCATTTATGTATTGTTTATGACTGCTTCAATGCTCCAATGATAGACTTGAGTGGTTGTCACAGAGACAAAGCCTAAAATACTTCCTATATGACTCTTTACAAAAAAATTCCCACCTCTGCCTTGGGCTGTTACTGGCTATCTGATGGCCACACACATTGCCCCAATATGGGAGAATGCACTATGCAGATCTCAGCTGGGGGCAAAGCCCCAGAACACATCTGGCAATGTCTGGAGACATTGTTGGTCGTCACAAATGGGGGAATGGGCTTGCTGCTACCATCTTATAGTAAGTAGAGGCCAGAGGCGCTGCTGAGCGTCCTCCGGTGGCAAGGATGTCCCCACAACAAAGAGTCCTCTGATCCAAAAACAGTGTCAAGGCTGAGAGACCCTGGAATGAGCCATCCAGTGTTACAGGCTGGTTCTTCCCTTCGTCCTTCATTTCTTTGCTCATGTCAAACACAGACTTCTGATATTAGTAAATCAGAAGGCATTACTCATTCAGGCCTGAGAGAAGGACACTCCGTAAATATTTACAATAAGGACGAGGAGGATTTCTCATTTGATTTGACAGTAGGAATTATTAACAAATAATAATTATTAACAAAGCATAATAGTAGTTTTTTTGGTTGGCTCATAATCCTTCTTAAAAAAGCACTTGGGGCAGAAGAGAGAAGTAACTTTGACAGTAGGAATTATTCAAGTAGGAAGCACTCGTTTAGGCGCCAGGCATCAGACCGAGTAGTTTGCATTCATCCCCTCAGTTAGTCATCATTTCAGCCTTGCGAGTTAGGGACCACTGTGACCCCCGTTGTGCATATGAGCAAAGTGAGCCTCAGAAAAGTTGCCAGTGGTCACAAAGCTGCCAGGTTTGGAGCAGTGGTTTGTGCCCGAGCAGTCTGATACCAGTACTTTTGCTGTTTGCCATCATTACCATGTACTTCCTAGAATACTCATTAGCTCTTCATTTCCCTCTTTCAATGTAGGCAAAAGAATTGTCCACCCTGCATCCCACCATGATGCACAAAAAACAATTGCCTCCTCCTAAGCCTCTCCTTTAGACAATGTCCTTAGTACAGATGTCTTTTGCTGTAAAACTGCTTTCTAATTCAAATACCACTTAAAAACTTGGGGATCAGGAAAACTCTTTGATACCCATATAATCCATGCTCTAGAGGCTCCTTGTAGGACATACATGAGTCTGTTGACTCACTGAGATGTTAGAACCAATTAACATCTAAACAGGTTTCTTATTTCTCTCCCAGATATAATCATAATTGAAAATCATTATTAAAGGGGTAGCTTTGAAGAGAAAATAGGCCTTTGAAGCAATGTATTTCAAAGACAGAGTACACTGCTCCCAATTTTGGCAAACCTGGCTTAGGACAGAAATGGCAAATATATTTCTTTATATGAAACAATGTGAATTATCTGATAGGGTGTGTTGATGGTTGGGTAAGAGTGTGGACTCCACAAAAAGATCATTTGGGTTCAAATCCCAACTTGCCTGATTTTAATAGCTAATAAGTTTGTACCAGGACTGTTTACTGATTATTAACCCTGGGTTCATAAACCATGATCTCTAGTCTGAGCTCTGGAACAAATTCATCATTTGTCATCTTGGGTAAGTCAGCTCACTTTTCTGGACCTCTGTTCCCCAGCTGTAAAAAGGAGATGATGGCATCTCCCCCCTCTCTTTAAGTTTATGAGGTTTAAAGGAGTTAATATTTACACAGAAAGGTAGTTAGTAGTAATGCTTATTCATGGGAATCTTTACTGTCCAATCCCAGGAATAGGGAAAGTAAGTCATACACAAAATGCCAGTATAATACCCTGAGCCAGGTGATCAGCAGCTTTGTTGCTGACAGCCTCAAGAAGGAGGTTCTAAACAAACACAAAGTTAGCAAAACAGAGATTTAGGGTCCCTGTTATCAGCATTTTGTATCTGGGCTGCCCCAGGGACATTCCAACTGGAGCTCCATGCCTGACACAGCTGCTCAGAAACAGCTGGCCTTGAGTGCCACAACAGGGAAGTAGGGAAGGATACCTGTCTTTTCTGATACCAAGAACAGAGCTTGGTTCCACAGAATACCGTGGCTCTTGAAATAAAGATTCAGTTTTTATGTGGCCTGAAATTCTGCACTGTTCCCAATGCCTCCTACCACTCTGCTAGCTGATCTGAGGCTGCCTATTCATAGTTGGTTTTATAAACAATGTCGTTTACATAATTGCTGAACTGTAGCATAGACCCTTAGCAAAAATAAATTAGTAGGAAGGATGTGCTTGCAAATCTAGGCATTGCTCCACAACTTCATCAGATTTGAGAAGCAAAATATTTCCTGGTTACCCACTATGTGCTTAGTGCCTCGCCAGATGTTGAAGATGGGAGGGAGGTAAAATGTGAGCCCTATCTTCCACGGCATTACAATCTAGTTGTAAGACACATAATTTTACCTGAAATTATGATGCACTTAAACAAAACTAGTGTAGGTAACAAGTAACATAGGATCTCAGAACCAGGGGAATCAAAAAATGACCCAGGTAGATCTGACGTTCATGATGGATATGGGATTTCAGCAGAGCCTTGAAGGCTGTGGAAAGGGTAGGAAAGGGTAGGAAAGGGCATTCCTGGGTGTGAACAAGCATGGACCTAAGAACAGGCATGCAACAGGTTCTTTGGGAAGAGTGTTTGGGGGCTGGAATGCAAATGTCTTCAAAGCCAGAGTTGGGATATAAATTTTACCTTAATGGCAAGAAAAAGTCAGGAAAGGTTTGAGAGGGACTTTAGGCAAATGGAAGAGCATGATGGTGTGGGGGAGTAAATTTGGATATAGTTACAATGGTCCAGGTGCAGAACAGTGAGGACCAAGACAAAGGTGGTGACTGTAGAAATGGAACAGAAAGGATATGTATTGTAATTAAGAAAAACTTCATAGGCCTTTGTGAGTGAAGCCTTACAGGACGCCAAGGAGAGAAAGGAATCAAGATGGTGTTATGATAAGAGCTTAATGATGGTAACACTGTTAGTCTTCTAATTCAGTTAACAGCCCATCAAAAACTACCTGAATCATTCAACTACTTCTGATATTTTGATAAACTAGATCGGTGTTTCTCAAGCTTTAATATGCATACAAATTACCTGAGGGACCTTATTAAAATACAGATTTTAATTCAGCAGGTTTGAGGTGGAGCCTGAGATTCTGCATTTCTAGTAAGTTCCCAGGAGATGTTGCTGGTCTGTGAACCACACTTTATTTAGCAAGAGACTAGGGTCTCTTTTCTTTGATTTTCATGCTAAATGTCAACAACCACATTAGGATTTTTAAAATAAGGTGGACTGAGGGAAAGTTCTGTTATATTAATGGTCATCTGCAATCCTCAGTTAGTTAACAGGTGTGGACTGCTTTGTTTCCGTCATGTGGTAGGAAGGGTGATAAGTTAGGACTCAGGAGACCTGAGTGTTAGTCCTAGCTCTACTACTATCTGTGGGTCCTTAAGCAAGAAAATATGGAGCAAGCACCCACGTCCAGTGCCCAGTTCCTATCTTTGAGAGCACGTGCCTAAGACTGAGTTTTTTGTCCTTCCAAAACTCCTATCTTGAAACCTATCCTCAATGTTATGGTATTAGGAGGTAGGGCCTTTGGGGGAGTGATGAGGTCATGACTGGTACTAAGGATTGGTACCCCCTATAAAAGAGACCCCAGAGAGCTCCCAAGTCCTTTCTGCCACATGAGGACACAGCAGGATGATGGCCATCTGTGACCCAGGAGGTGGGTTTTCAGGAGACACCACTTCTGCCAGTGCTTCACCTAGGACTGCCCAGCCTCCAGAACTGTGAGAAATAAGTGCTTTGTGTTGAAGCCATTCAGTCTAGGGTATTTTTGTCATAGTAGCCCAAAGGGACTAGGACAGAAATTGGTACTGAGAAGTGGGGTTGCTGCTATAACAAATATCTAAAAATGGAAGTGGCTTGGGGACTGGGTAATGGATAGAAGCTGGAAGAGTTTTGAGGTACATGCTAGGAAAGCCATAAATGGATCTTTAAAAGTGATTCTGGTGAGAGCTCAGAAAGAAAAGAGAGAGGCTGTAGAGAAAGCCTCCATCTTCTTACAGAATACCTAAGTAATCTTGAACAGAATGTTGGTAGAAATCTGGACAGTGAAGGCCGTTCTGATGAGGTCTCAGGATGAAAGAGGAAATGAGGAATGTACTGGAAACTGAAGGAGGAGGATTCTTGTTATAAAGTAGCAAAGAACTTGGCTATGTTCATGTTCTAGTGTTTTGTGGAAGGTAGAACTTGCAAGCAATGAACTCTCATATTTTGCTGAAGCAATTCCTAAGCAAGGTGTGAGGACGCAGCTTGGCTCTGCCTGACAGCTTATAGCAAAATCTGAGAGGAGATGAATGACATATGAGAGGGAATTCTTAAGTAAAAAGGAACTAGAACTTAAAGATTTGGGAAATTCTCAGTCTATCTATATTACAAAAAAATTGAGAACACCAAAGGTGTGGCCAAGCATGAATTTGATAAGGAGATTAGTATAGATCAACCATCTCAACAGAAGCCAGGAACTATTATTCTCCAAGACAAGGGAAGAGTAACAGTGAAGGCCATTCAGAAATCATCACAGCCGCCACTCCCATCACTGGTCCTGAGTGCAAGGGCCTGGGTAGGGGTGCAGAGTGGTGACAAAGGGTGGGGCCTCCTGTCTAGTTCAACGCCCCTCGATGCCCTGGTGGAGTGCCTCGGTGTCGGGACCTTTGCAAAGACCTTTGGCATGGGCTTTTCCTGGATGAGCAATATACATTGCCACCCCAGAGGGCCAGGCAAGCAGTGAGACAAGGAGGATTATTCAGGACCCTTAAGGTTTAATGTTATTTATCATGTTCGGTTTTGGATTTACTGGGGACCTGTCACTCCTTTCCTCTTTCCTATTTCTCCCTTTTGGAATGGGAATGTCCGTCCTGTACCTGTCCCACCATTCTATTTTGGAAGCTCTTATTTTGGTCTCATAGGTTCACAGGTGGAGGGGAATTTGCCTGAGGAAGATTCATTCCTCGGATCTCAGCTATATCTGATTTACAAATTTAGATGAGACTCCAGACTTTAGACTTTTGAGTTGATGGTGGATCAAGTTAAGACTTTTGGGGCTGTTGGAATGGGATGAATTCTGGGGGGTGTGGGGGCAGAAGTGGAATGCTATAGACTAAATGTTTGTGTACCCCCAAACATTCAAATCATATGTTGAAAGCTAATCCCTAATGAAATGGTTTTTGGAGGTGGGGTGTTTTGGAGGTGATAAGGTCATGAGAGTAGAACTCCCATGTATGAGATTAGTGACCCTATAAAAGAGACTCTGGAGAGCTCCCTTCCCACTTACACCTTCTGAGGAAACATGGCCATCTATGAATGAGGAAACAGGCTCTTACTGAATCTGCCAGTGCTTTGGACTTCCCAGCTTCCATTACTATAAGAAATAAATGTTTGTTGTTAAACATGTGGTATTTTTGTTACAGCAGCTGAAGTGGACAAAGACAGCACCCATTCACCCCTAACTCACTGGCTTCTAATTCTTGGAATAAATCCCAAATTCTGTATTACTGTCTAATAGGTTCTTCATAGTCTGGCCTCTGCCCCCCTCTCAGATTTCATCTCCTAACAATCCCCTCCTTATTCACTACCTTCTAACTCAAAGGCCTGGTTTCCATTTCTCAAACGTACAAGAACATCCCCATCTTGTGACTTTTGCATTCAATTTACCATCCTTCCTGAATGCTTTTACCCCATAGTTTCCATAAAATTGGCGCCTTCCCCAGGTCTCCACTCAGGGATGCCTTCCTCAACCATCAACCTCAGTGGTTCTTACCTGAGGACAATTTGGACCTGAGGAATACTTGGTAATGTTTGTAGATATTTTTGATTGTCACAGCTGGGCCAGGGTATGCTACTGGCATCTTGTGGGTTGTGCCCAGGGGTGCTGTTAAATATCTCACAATGCAACAGACGGCCCCACAACAAATCCCCTGGCCCCAAGTGCCAATTGTGTTAATCTACCTAAAACTGCTCCCAATCTCTGACACTTACCCCATAAGAACTTTCTACCTCCTTGCATCTACTTTATTTTCTTAGAAATATTCACCACTGTGTAAAGATAGTTGGTGTATTTAATTGTTTATTATCTTTCTCACCTGACTGGTTTCATGAGAGCAGGGACTTGTCCTCTCTTGTTCACTGATGTACCCCCAGTGCCTAGAACAGTTCCTGACACGTAATAGGCACTGAATGGATGAAGGAATGAGTGAAAACAGAAGTAAATATTGAACATGGAATGAAACAAATAAATGAGCTACACAACTGGAGAATCAGAGTTTAAAATGATGTTGCAAATGTCACCATCAAGAAACTGAAAAGACAAGGCCACAGCATGGAAGGAAATGTTCGCAAACATATATCTGACAAGGGATTTGTATCTAGATATAGAAAGAACTCAGATAATTCAACAATAAAAAGATAAACAACCCAATTTAAAAATGCAAGGGATTTTCATAGACATTTTTCCCAAGGAGATATGCAGATAGCTAAGAAGCCTGTAAGATGCTCAGCACCATTAGTTAGGGAAATGCAAATCAAAACCACAATGAGACACCACTTCACACCCACTAGAATGGCTGTAATCAAAAAGACAATAACAAATGTTAGGATGTGGAGAAATTGAAGCCCTTATATATTGTTGGTAGGAACTTAAAATAGTGTAGCCACGTTGGGAAAAGTATGTCAGTTCCTCAAAAAGTTAAACATAGAGTAACTATATAATACAGCAATTCCACTACTACATACACAGCTAAGAAAAATGAAAATGTGTGCCCACATGACAACCTGTTTGTAGCACCATTAGTCATAATAGCCAAAAAGTGGAAACAACCCAAATGCCCATTAACTGAGTAATAGATAAACAAAATATGGTATGTATTAGTTGGCCACAAAAAGGAATGAAGAACTGATACATGCTACATCATGGATAGATCATGAAAACATTAGCCTAACTAAAAAAAGTCAGTCACAGAAGAGCACGTATTATATCATTCCATTTATATGAAATGTCCAGAATAGGCAAATCCATAGGACAGAATGTAGATTAGTGTTGCCTTAGAATTGGAGAGGGTGGTGGGGTAATGGAACATGACAGCTAATGGGTACAGGGCTTCTTTTTGTTGGATGGGAAATGTTCTAACATCATATTGTGATAATGGGCATACATATCTATGAATTATACATTGAATTCAACACTTTAAATGAAGAAATTGTACAGGATGTGACTTATATCTTAATAAGGCTTGTAAAGGAAAAAAGACAACCATAGAAACTGAAATAATTGAGAGAATTTTTTTAATCTATTTAAAAGGAACACTTTTTGTTTTACTCTTTGGGAGAGGCGACAACTGGTTGGACATACAGATCTATTTAAGCACCTGTCCTTATTTTGTGTACATTTTTATTTGGGGGTGGCTTTGGAAGAATAATGACATGAGAGATCAAAGGCAAGTTCTGCCAGGAGGAAAAAAAGTTAACTTAGATCCTGTGATGAGAATATCTGAACCAGTCAGCCCAAAGATGTTCTTGTATGTGATACGGCCATCAGTACGAGGTAAGGCCACCATTCGTGTTTCAGGTAAGTACTCCTGAAACCAAACTGAGTGAATGCCTGGGAATGAAAAATGACTATTCATCTTTAAAAATGAATCCTCTCAGCGGTAGTTTATGAATGGGGGACTGGGAAGTTTTGGTATCCCCATGGTTCTGATCTAGAAGAAAGGGAGCGGGAATACCTTTGGGTTCCTCATGTCAGGTTGTTGCAAAACTCCTTGGGCAAAGGGGTGCTCGGGTTTGAGCTCAAGAAACTCTAGTCTCTGGTAGTAGCGGCGAACCCGGATTGGGGGAGAGTCTGTTAGTTAGGTAATTTATTATTAAACTACAACTTCCTATATACTTGTATCTACACAATACAAAGATGTGACAAGGGCAGGAAGTTATAATTTTGTCTCTTCCGATTCTCTGAAGCAGCGTTAGACAAACGTGGCCACCTTTGGTCTCCTTTACTCCCATTTCTCTTTTTTTCCCACCCTGACACTCTGCTTTTTATTGTTGATGTAACTTTCCCTGAGGCATCATAATGGCATGGTCTGTGCCGTGATTTGAGCCAGGCTGAGCCTTGGAACCCAGGCACCATGGTGCAGAGAAGTGCAGGCCCTGTAGAAAGGCCAAGTGGAGGTGCTCCAGCTGATAGGTCCAGCAAAGCCCACGTGAGAGGGAATAAGTTTTCAGATGATTTCAGCCTCCTGTTTTCAAGTCTTCCAGCTGAGAGCTCAGACACTGTGCTCTGTCTTCTTAATTCCGGACCCACAGAACCACAAGAGATAATAAATATTATTGTTGTAAGCCACCAAGTTTTGGGGTAATTTATCACACAGCACTAGTTAACTAATACACAAAATCTGACTTCAAAACCCATGTTCTTAATCACTATGCTCTGTTGATAAAAAACCAAACCAAAACAAAAATACTTCTAATCAGAATAGGGCTCCGCATGAAGACTTCCCTAGCAGGAATGGCTGCACCATCTGAAGACTTCGGGGTCCAGCCACATGACTGGATATTTATGCTGGTAGGCAGATACCACTGCAAGAACAGCTGGTAGGGCAGCATCTCAGGCTTCAGTTGCCATGATGCAGGCAATTTGAACCTAATTATCTCTGCAGAATCGGCAAGGCTGACTTTAGATCTGGCCAAGGTGGGGACTCTAAACCATGCAGAAGTCACACCTTGTCCTCGGCACACCCTTCAACAAGTGGTCCTGGTTTATACAATGTACACAAAATAGCTCCTCAGTTTAGTTCAAAAAACCAGCAGCCTAAGTTTCTATCTATAAAAGCAGTGTACACTGCACTGTACAAATATAAAACCTTATTAATTAGCATTCAGTGTCCTGAACAATGCTATTTATAGAATATATGCTTTTTTTTTTTCTCTTTTGTCCCTGAGAGCCGAGACACTAATGGAAAGAGATGAAAGAGTCTTTTTGCAGTCGAGTCTTTTTGTTCCTCCTAAAGGGGAGAGGAAGGACAGGAACGGGAAAGGGGACAACAGACTTCTTTGATGCCATGCTCTTTCTTCAAGATGGGCTCGACTGCACATCCCAGAGAAAAGATAATTTTTTGATCTGCTCCACAACCAATATCATATGTATTTGATGTATAGTATTGAGCAGACTGGCAGTGGGAGGTGGAAGCAGCAGAAAACAATGAGAAGTTATAGTTTTGTCTTATTTCATTTCTCCCCAAACTATTCAAGGCCTCTGAGACATAGACTAACCTGACTCCTCCTCCTACCTTCCAACCTTCACCCTCCTTGTTGTAAGGAAAAGAAAGCCTTTTAAGGAGAAATAAAAAGTAACAGCTGCCTCCAAATGCTTGGAGAACAAAACAGTTGGTACCTTTCATATCTCTAAGGCTAAGCTCCATTATCTCACGTAAGAATCAGAGCATGGAGCTACTAGAAAATCAGCTCTCAGAGAGCACTAAGCCAACGTGCCCCTCCATGACTGACTTAAAAGGGAAAAGGCAGAGCTCTGCTTTTAGAAAGAAAACAAACAAACAAACAAAAAGCAAATAGGATTCAAAGTCATTAAACTGCATATGCTTTGGAGAACACCCTTTTAAGGAAGTATAAATGGAGAAGTGTGACAATAGTGAAATGGAAAGCCCAGTGTTCAAGTCCCAGTATTACATGTTACCAACCCTGAGACCTTGAGGTAATTTCATTCTACTCCCCACCTGGGTTGCCTGAGTTGAGTGGAAATTCACTCAAACACTTACACACTCACACACTTGTTCACTTACTAGTTGAGCATGCAAAAATCAAGCAATCAAGAACCACACACAATCACACAATCTTGCCTTTCAATAAGCTCACAAGTCAGAATATTTCCTTCATCCCATCACAGGGTTGTTCTGAGAATCCAGTGGACTTTAAAGACATGCATGAATTTTGATTCACACAGACAAGTAGGGGACTGTGATTAAATTCCTATGACTGGTTGAAAATGCACCTTGCAAGACCTATTAAGTCCTGGGCATTTCACAAAGCTAACACAGATTCTTCTTTCCCATTCAAAAGCAAAATAGATCTTGCTAACTGGTCACAGTGGTCGGTCATGTTGCATCAGACTTGTCATGAACTGGTCCCTCCCCAGTCTCATGACTGGCAATTCCCTCACATGCATCCCAGCCGTAGTGGGTATAGGGGGCTGACCAAATATTCCTGGGGCATAGCTCTGCTGTGTCATTCCCCTGCTCACAAATATTCAGCATTTCCTCTCTTCCTATAAACCTAAGCCTTTACTCAACTTGTTTCTCAAAACTCTTACCTCAAGGCATCTGTCCACTCTCATATGCTTTTACAAACATATGTATCAGTCAGCCACCCTGGCCTATTCATCCACAGTCATCATTAGTGTTCTCCCATCTCTTTGCTTTCACTCATGCTATTTATTCTATTGTAGTGCCATTTTGCCCCAAATCCCCACATACACATCATCCCTTTGAGGTCAAGTTCAATTTTTGATAAACCTTTCGCCTGTGCTCACAGTGCCCTTGACTGTCCTCTTGTGAAAGTGACTTCTCCTCCTTTGGCCCACCACAGTATGTACCCCTGTCTTGGCAAGCAATAATGATGATAAAGATGATAACAGCTGGCCTATGTTGAGACTTACAATATGCTAGGCATTATGATAAATAAATACATTAACTAGTTTTTCAATTCTTACAAACAGTGTAAGCCAAGGTTTTATCTTATTGGACAAGGAGACTGAGGCCTAATAAGGTTAAAGAATGGACTTTATTTCCCACATAGTAACTAGCAGTGACATGGACGGACTTTGGCAGCAAAGGCCCTTGAGATTTGAGTCCAGCTCTACAAGCTACTGGCTTCATGGCCTTTGTCAAGTAACTTTCAGTGTAATACTTGGTTTCCTTCTCTGTAAACTATGGATAGTATTGCTTGTTGTAATGATTACATAAGATAATGGATGTAAAACTCAGAGCAAGATGCTGAACACAGAGAAGGTACTAGAGAAATGCTAGCTATCTTGACCCCTAACTAAAAAAGCTGCGTTGGGGCTAAGATCTGAAGTCTTAGTGGACTCCAGATACTCACCCCACATTTTTAGTAAATGCCAAGTGAATAAATAGAGGCCATTTGAAGAATCCTTTTCTATTACAAGGCTGTCTGTGGAAAGACATGTCAGGGAGAAACTTGAATAACTGAGGAGAAAGAAGTTACATAAATACAGGAACTAACCAGGAAATCCCTGCTCTTTGGTCTTAAATCTACCCTTCTTGCTTCGGTGAGTATGTTGCAGCCTGCAGATTGGCCTGTTGCTCTATCCTTTCCACACATGCAGGGTTTTATTGTTCTTTTGCTCTGGTTTAATTATTTTCATGGGAGCTTCTTCAGAATTCCACTTAGTGGTACATATTTGCTCAGCTAAATGTTGGAAAGCCTCAAAACCAAAGGCCCACAGCTTATGCCCAAAGCCCCATGCTTCTTCCAAATCACTGGTTTGGGGGAGAGTCCCTGGAGGTCACTGCAGGGGAGGCCAGGTGGGAGTGGGGCTGTGGGGCCAGGCAAAGGCCAGCATACTTAAGGCCTTACTGGTCTCAAGAAGGCTTTGGGGCTTTATCTCAGTGACTTTGGAAAGCTACTCAAGATTTTAAGCATGGGAAGTTGAAGTAATCTGCCCACATTCAGTGAACTTTCGGTAGCAATAGTGGGGTGGGAAGCCTGGTTCCCACTTGAGTTTGCTACACCTTGATAAACACCTTTCCTTGCGATCATCCTCCCAGGTACACATTAATGAGCAAAAATGAGAGTAACTGGATAGAAAGCTTCATGCTCTGTATTTGTGCATCTGCAGGAAGCAGGGCAAGCCTGAATGATGGGTCCTTGGAGGGTCTGGGGTTAGCATCTGAGCCAGAGCTCCAAAAGGGGTGGGAGGCCAAGGAGGAAGCATGCAGTATGTTGCCTGGGAAACGCAGGATGGAGAGCAGGGTTTAGCCATCAAATGCACAATCAACGGACAGATATGATGAGGTCCTGGAAAGGGAAAGAGGACTGGTGATATCGCACAGTGAAAGGATAGACTATAACAGAACAGCACATGAACCCTTCCTTACACAATGCCTATCCTACTAAACCAGGCTGAAAACATATAATACATATATATTATTTCAATAATTCTTCATGGACCCACTCTCTACAATACTTATCCAAGAGAAATTAAGAAATACAAGTAAAAAACCTATATATGAATATTTATAACAGCTTCATTCATAAATGTTCCAAATTGAATATAACCTAAATATTCATCAGTTGGAATGGATAAACAAATCATGGTACATCTGTACAATGGACTATTTGCACAGCTATAAAAAGGAACAAACTAATACACACAAAACATTAATGAATCTCAAAAGCATCATGCTAAGTGAAAGATGCTAGATAGAAAAGGCCACAATCTCCATGACTCCATTTACATGGCATTGTAGAAAAGGCAAAATAGAAGAGCAAAAAGATCAGCAATTGGCTGGGTTGGGGTTGGGGCAGGAATTGCCTGCAAAGGTGCAAAAGGGAAGTTTCTGGAGTAATGAAAATATTCTATATCTTGACTATAGTCATGGTTACATGACTGCATACATTTATCAAAACTCATAGAACTGTACACCTAATAGGGGTGACTTTTACTGTATATAAATTATACTAAAATAAATCTAATTTAAAAGATATTATGCATATGGTTACAGAAAGTACATTGGCCAATCTTCAGACCTCAGGTAAAGAATTCCTGCTCTAGAATCAAAGAGTTTGAAATGGAAAGGTCTCCCAAAACATCTAGGCCACACCTACCTAATTAAAAGATAGAAACATTGAAGACCAGAAAAATACAATGCTATTTGCAAGATCACATCCTTACTAGTGATATTCATTCTTGCAACTGATAATAGTTGTACACTTAACCGCATTGCAAACACTATGCTAGGGCCACCTAGATGGGTATCCAGCTAATAATAAAAATGGGACTTATTGCCTTGAAGATCTGGGATTTTAACTCAGGTCTTTGGCTGTAATTTATTCCCAGTAGACTAGAGTGGCTTCAGGGAATATTTAGTTCCCAGATTTGCTGGAGCACTGGGTTGGAAGCAAGGAGACCTGTATATGGATTAAGTGAGCTGCAGGGAGGATTGACCTTTTGAGACACTGACTGATGTCTGAGCCTCCCCTTTCTTGCTCACAATGAGATGGGAAAATAGTTGAATTCCTAGAATGACCAACTTCAACTCCCACACTGGGCAAAGAGCAAGAACTTCCCTAGAGGCATGAGCTATTACAACAATTAAAAGGCCTCCAAAATGGTAACTTTAACAAGGAGCTGTTTAACAATAGTGCCATGAGGGACAGCAGATTGGGCATGAGGGTCACATGGACCTGGGTTCAAACCCTGGCCCTGTACTGCTTGTGTCAATGTGCACAAGTCACTTAATAAGTTTAACCCCAGAGTCTTCATGCAAAATGAGAAAAACAATGATACCCATGCCTCCCAGGGTTGGTATGAAAGCTGAACAGGATAATGCATGCACCTGACACATTAGCATCTCTTAATTAATGTCAGTGATAGCTGCTTCAAATGCCATCATCATCGATATCATCGTCTGAGTTTTTGCATTCACTTTCTGTATCAGTGGAAAGTTTCTTCCTCATCAAAAAGTCCAGGTTGCTACTTAGTGACCAGACAAGGCAATTTCAGCCTCTTTCCTTTTGGATCAAATCATTTGACATTCAGCAGGCGAAGAAGTTATCAAGCTGCTGAAGTGTACACCTGAGTCCCCTTTAGCGTCTGTCAGACTGGCTGAAACTTCAGCATGAGTGGGCCAAATGAGGTGCACCAAAGCCTTCCAGATAGATCTCTGTGCCCAGAGACCAATCAATCGCTTCCTGCCCTGAGGACCCTGTGGTGACAGGATTGTGTCCAGCTGAGACAGGGTGTCTCAGTCGAGGGGCCCAGGGAAGCAGGCACATGCCCACTAGAGGAAGGGGTCCTATAGCAATATATCACAGTACTCCGTCAGAGCAGCAGAGGTGGTAGAAAAGAATCCAATATTAAAACATCACAAATTATTAATCATTTATGTGTACCTATTAGTTTTGGTACAAATTTCCAAAAATAATGTGCCTCAAATTTTTCTGCATTAGTAGGGATGTATAGAAAATGCAACTTGCTCTCTATTATCTACTCACTGGTATGTTATTATCACTATTTGGTGATACTCAGTGAGGGCTGTATCTGAATCTAGTGGGTGACAGCAGGGTGTGAGGCTTTTATGATAATCCAAAGGGCTAATTCTTAATTCCTTTTTTAAAAATCGCAAAACACTGTTGTAGTGAGTCCTCAAAATCGAAAGACAGAGAAATTATACCCCATTTCACACCCTGCTGTAATAAGCACATTAGGACAATATCCTGGTGGCTCTGCACTAAGAAAATGGCTCCATCACTGAGAACTGGAGTTCCCAAGCTGTGTGTGCTGGTAGCAAAAGGGGTCTTGCATGACCTCTGTTGTGATTTAACAAATGAAGAGGCTTCCTCTGACCTTGGTGGAAGCCTGGCACAGTCCTAGTTTCAACTGGTTCCTAGCCTGCAGCATTTGGTTCAGAATAAAATTGCCATGATAGTGGCAGACATGGAAGAAAGAACACTTACCCACACACCTTGTTTCTCTACATCTGATCCTCCACCTGCATCACAATCACTTGGATGAGTTTTCTTAAAAATGACTGTTCCTGGCTCCCACCATCGACCTACCAACTCAGAATCTCTGGGAATGGGCCTGGAAATATATGTTCACTAGAATGTCAAGGGATTCTGACACACGTTGGCCCCTGATAATACTTTGAGAAACATGGATCTGGAAGAATGGACCCACCATAGGAACATATTCAGCTTCAGAGAAGAGGCCAGCTGAAAGAAATCTTTTGGCCCCAGGAAATGTCCTAGGTTCAACCCTCCAATTTCAGACTTCAGTTTTAACTGTGGAGAGCTCCTTACTCTGTTTGTATAACTAGGCAATTAGACCTGCTGGCTGCTTTGTTCTCCCCTGAAAGCGAGGCTGTCACATGACGTACAACTCCATCACACAAAGAACCTCTCAGGGTTTTAGACCACCTACAAAGACACTGTTTTTCTCAGTGTCAGATCTTCTATTTCACAGTGTGTGATCAGGAGCAGTAATCCACGCAGGTGAGTAAGGACTTGTTTCTAATCACCACCCCACCCACCACCACCGAAGATGGGAGTCACTGGGGTAAAATAATGGTATCCTGGCTGAAGACTTCCCTGTCTCTTTTAGTCAAGAATGCATGATGGGATGTAAGTAAATGAGAAAAAAACACTCATTTTGATATAGAAATATCCTGATACCACTATGTTTTTAAAAGTAAATTCTTAACAAAAGAGTAAATTCTTCCTAAGCTTAGATACTTAGCTATTATAAATGAAGCATTATGCCGACGCACCTTTAAACCTATGAGCAAGACCAGACGGAGGATCTCTAAGGTTTTGCTCTGCAAAATGTGGTCCTGGGAGTTGAATCCTTGGCTTGTAAGAAATGCTGGTTCTCAGGCTCCACCCAGACCTGCTGAATTAGAACCCACATTTATAACAAGGTCCTCAGGTGGTCTAATAAAGTCTGAGAAGGACTCTTCTATGGCACTGGTTCTCAAATGTGTCTGGATATTGGAATCATCTAGGGAATTAAGAACAAATACTGATGTCTGGGTCCTACCCCAGAGAGTCTTACTTAATTGGCTTCAGGTGCAGCCTGGGCCCAGGGATTTGCAGAAGCCACCAGGTGATTCTGTTGTGCGGCAAGATTTGAAATCCCTGTTGTAAGGGAACTCTGCAGCCCTCAACCCCTATGGGTCTGTAAAGTTGTCAAGAAGAGCAAAAATTAGCCACTAAGTCAAATACCTTCAGCAACCAAGCAGGTAATGTAAATGAGTGAGACAAGCCGGTGCAGACAGTTACAAACTGGACCGTGTGGACTCGGTGCAAAGGAGGTGTGCGAGTGGTGGTCTTCCTCTTTCAAAAAGGAAGCAGGCGCTTAAAAACATATCATGATCGTGGACAGGCAATACTCTTGGCATTACTGGCCTTGGAAAATAATGCTCCCCAAAGAAGTTAAAAAAACAGAGTGTGCCAAGGATACTGTGAAAGCGTGGAGGCCGAGAAGGGGGAGGGTGCAGGAAGGGGACGGGCTGGGAGAGCATCGTGGTGGACGGTAATATTCACGCGGTAAGAGGGTGCTGCAGCGCACTATTTACAATAGCCAAGAAATGGAAGCGACCTAAGTGTCCATCAGTAGATGAATGGATAAAGAAGAGGTGGTACATATACACAATGGAATATTATTCAGCCATAAGAAGAAAACAAATCCTACCATTTGCAACAACATGGATGGAGCTAGAGGGTATTATGCTCAGTGAAATAAGCCAAGCCGAAAAAGACAAGTATCAAATGGTTTCACTCATATGTGGAGTATAAGAACAAAGAAAAAATACTGAAGGAACAAAAGAGCAGCAGACTCACAGAACCCAAGAACGGACTAATAGTTACCAAAGGGAAAGGGACTGGGGAAAATGGGCGGGAAGGGAGGGATAAGAGGGAAAAAGGGGCATTATGATTAGCAGATGTAAGGTTGGGGGGGCACGGGGAGGGCAGTACAACTCAGAGAAGACAAGTAGTGATTCTATAGCATCTCACTACGCTGATGGACAGTGACTGTAATGGGGTAGGTGGGGGGGACCTGATGAAGGGGTAGTTTAATAATCGTAATATTGCACATGTAATTGTAAATTAATGATAATAAAAAAAATGAAATTAAAAAAAAAAGAGTGTGCTGCAGCAAGAGGGATATGAACAGTGCAGACTCCACTCCTGGGAGAAGGAGCCTTCAGAAGGTGATTTACAGTTCTGATGGCTGAGACAGTCCATTTCAGACTTTGGAGGGGACATCTGGCTCTACTTACATGGGTATCTGTTCTCTTACACTAACTGAAATCCCATCAAACTAGGGCCTTTAAAGACTCCTGGGATATGTGGTCACAGGAGCAGAAAGAGGGAGAGTGGCCACATTAAGGATGCAGTTTGTACTGAAGGTTAAGAGAAAAGAAAACAAAAAGTCCTTTAGGAATCATAGGCCTGATTACAAAGAAAAGAAAAAAAAAACTGGAAAAAGACTTGATCTTATTCCAATGAGTAATAGCATTCTAACTCATTCTAATAAATTTGTTAACGTCCTTCTATTGAGTCTAGAAGCTATGTGAGGATAAATCAAATCAACACATTCATTAACTCCATATGGCCGGGCAAAGCTAACACAGCTAGAGTGAATATTACGTCCTCTACTTGCGTATATCCCTATAAAGCCTATTAAGGAGCTAGAAACAGAATAAAATGTAATGAACACTTAACATTACTCTTGAGCCAATTGTGAGTCATAGTTTAGAAAAACTTCCATACCCTAAAGCAGTGGTCTTTAAAGTGTAGTCCTCAGACCAGCCACATTAACAGCGCTTGGGAGTTTGTTAGGAATACAGATGTTCAGGTCCCACCCCGGGCCTACTGAGTCCGAAGGATCCGGCCACCTGTGCGTTCACGAGCCTCCCGCATGATTCTGAGGCAGGCACTATATTATCTCAGTTAATTTTTACACCATCCTATGGAAGTGGACAGGCAGAGTTTACAATCCCCACCTGAGAGGTGAGGAGCAAGTGACATCATACGTCTCCGGTCAGTCAGCAGCAGCACAAAGGCCCTGGCATCTCCTGCTTTGCTCTGAGGGCAAAATTTAAATCTAGCAAGAGTTGATTTGGGTTCAGCTATAAATATATATGCTTATTTTTTTCCACCTTAACAACTATATCAGCCCATTCGAAGGAGCTCAGAAGAGTAACAATTCATGCATCCAGTTGTGCCCTTTATTTTCTTATTTGAGTGCTCTAATCCGATGCTGCCCTTGAAAATTTCTTTTTCATCTTTTGAATCCAACCCCAGTGGCTGCTCCCACTGTGAAGCTCCCCCCCCCCACCCCAGGGATTTCAATTCTGTGGCTCTCCACTTGCTCTTCCAGTACAGCTGTGTTTACATAGCTGCTCTCCACAGTGGACTGTTAACTCTTTGGGGGGCAATGAACATTATCTTAGCATCTCTACATACCCCTAACACTTGTCACGGAATAATACTTGGGAGCAGAAAAAGAACAAGGAAATAAAACAGATGCAAAACCCCTGTAATTCTTGGGCATCAGGTGTGTCATGAGTCCTAGGCTAAGCTTTTCATAGACCTCGTTTTGTTTTAATCCTCAGTACAATCTTGTAAGATACATATTTTAATCTTTATTTTAACAACTGGGAAATCGAGACTCAAAAGAGGGTTAAAGAAATGGCCCCACTTCATACAGCTAGTCATTGGGAGAGCTGGAATTCTTGAGGAGTATGCTGGAATGCCTCTCCACTTCTTATTTAATGGCTGGAAAATGAAAGCCTAGACAGAGAGCAGAATTTCCTTTGTTACACAGAGAGGAACTGAAGCCAGTTCTAGAATATAGACCTCAGGGTCACTTTACCAACCATCCTGGTGTCTCGCTGAGCATCAGAGCAGGGGGAGGAAAAAAGGTTTTTGGAATTTCTGGATCACCTAGTCATTTTCATTCTCTAAATGGATAAATTAGTTTTCTGGCAAATTTTTGAAGAGGAGTTAGGTCCGTTTTCTTTTCTGAAGATACCAGAGCTCAGTATTTGGCCTGTTTTGCCACTTTGGGGATGTGGTGGTCCTCCATTCTTTAGAACTCTTCCTTTCTGATCTCAGACCTCCAACAAACCCATTCTCAACTCTTTCTCAAGCCAGGCCTTAACCTCCATGCTCCCATCTGATTCGGTTGCTATTTCTGAGCATGCATTAGGGTTTTCAGGGTTTAAATTGATAGCTTTCTTTCCTTTTCCTGATGAGAATTCAGTAATGACTACTAACCTCTGCTCTTGGAGGTGGCAGGGAAGTCTCAAGGACCCAAAAGTAATAATGTCCCAGTATTGCGTGGAGCTCAGTTTCAAATCTGAAAATAAACTCAGTGAGTTTGATCGCTCATCCATCATAGTGCTGGCCATTCATCACAACAAACCGTGGTAGGAATGGGGGGCATTGGTGGGCATACCTCAGTTGTCCAATCAGGCTGAGGGTTAGGAAACTCTTTCTGGTTAACTGAATGCTCTTTGAATTCTTCAGAGGTGGTATTGCCTAAATATCCCACTTTTGCGATTTGGTACATTTTGTACTCTTTACTCAGGTATGTTGTTTTAAAAATACACAAAAACCTTAAACATCTAACAATAAGATTCTGTTGAACACTTTGTGATATATCACATAAAGGAGTTCTACACAGCCATTTACACATGAGTGTGGATATCTACTTACCGGCATAAAAGATGCTTATGATACAGTAAGTGAATACTGAAGAGTGAAAAACTTTGCATACACGATTATTCTAATGTCATATTAAGAACTCAATATATGGATAGTAAGTCGAAAGGATATATGAAAACATATTAAGTGGGTTATCTCAGGGATTTGTGAAGATAGGTGTTTTGATTCCCCCCTTTTCCTACCTCTATTTTAGTTTCTCATAATAAACATGTATCCCCTGTATACTTCAAAAGAATACTATTTTAATCACAATCACACACAAACTTATATACATAACCAACCAAAAGTCAGCCAAACCATCAGTCCTGAAGTCAGAGTATTGTGTAAAAAGTTGCCTAGGGAGAGAGTTCTGTGTCTGGAAAAAATGAACATGAATTTCAGTCCCAAATCTGCCCCTGATTATTGTTGTACCTTTAATCACAGGGACTCTTGATCTCAGTTTACTTCTAGGTAAATGGGATGCCATTCACCCTGTAGGCTGCAGTGCAGATTAAACGATGGGGTCCCATTTCAGGACTGTGTTTCTGAATCAAGAGGACTTTTAACAAATCCACTGCTGGGCCCCACGTCAGGTCATTCCAGCCCAATCCGGGGTTCACAAGAGATCGCTGAGCTACTTCTTGTGGGCCTGTTGTCATGGTGGCTCTCTTTCCTGGACACATGGGTTTATGTGATGTGACATAGTATGAGCTTTGTTAACTGAAAATCATTACCCTCTTAGTGCCGGGGAAGCACGGATATGCATGCCCCAGACTGGAATTCCTGCCAAGGTTCCCAGCCAGGCCCAGACTTCTCAAGGAGGAGCAAAAATTCAAGCAAGTGATGTATATTATATTTTGATAAAAAGTTAAAGACAAAAGGGTTTTGTTTACTAAAGGGTAATGTCCCAGTAAACTTAGGCATGGGGGATGTAAAAAATCAAAGGAGTTTGTATTTTAGAGGGGCTTTAGTGATAATTGTGCCTGACCTTCCATCAATGTAGCCATCCTCTCTACTCTTCACCCCTGGTCACCTCTGCTTCAGTATGTCTGGGGGCCAGGGCCTCAGCACTTCCCCTCTTAGCTCACTCACTCTTTGGAAGGTGCTATGATGACATCTTTTCAGCTATTACCCTGATTCTTCCACAGGTCTGAGCTCTACCACCAGGTCTTCTGTCAATGACTCCAATGAGTTACAAATAAGCTATCATTAGTAATCCAGTCACCAAAGTTTCAGCCAAGGTACCATTTATAAATCAGAGCATATTTTTAGCTTATCCCTCTCTGATTTACTTTCCAGTCTACATTGGTAAACAGAAGAGAAAAGGGTTGAGCTACAACTCCCAAAAAGAAAATAAGAAGTTGCATCTGTTGTGGGAGCCAGGAGGGATGAAAGGTTGTTGATTACTGTAGCTACACAGCACTTTATATATTCAGAGTCAGCTGTCATGCTTCATCTAGCTAATATTCATCAGGTGCCTAATGTGTCTGGGATATCAGAGGACGTGGATAAGAGACAGAAGTATGGGGCATGGTCATAAAATCATGGATATATGGGTTAGGTGGGTATGAGGTTTTTTTTTATTTTTACAGTTTATTTTGATATCATTAATCTACAATTAAATGAATAATATTATGGTGATTACACTACCCCCTTCATCAGGTTCCCCCCCCCTCAACCCCATTGCAGTCACTGTCCATCAGCGTAGTGAGATGCCATAGAGTCACTACTTGTCCTCTCTGGGTTGTACAGCCCTCCCCGTGCCCCCCGAACATTACATCTGCTAATCGTAATGTCCCTTCTTCCCCCTTGCCCCTCCCTTCCCACCCATCCTCCCCAGTCCCTTTCCCTTTGGTAACTATTAGTCCGTTCTTGGGTTCTGTGAGTCTCCTGCTGTTTTGTTCCTTCAGTTTTTTTTTCCTTAGTTCTTATACTCCACATATGAGTGAAATCATTTGGTACTTGTCTTTTTCAGCTTGACTTATTTCACTGAGCATAATACCCTCTAGCTCCAACCATGTTGTTGCAAATGGTAGGATTTGTTTTCTTCTTATGGCTGAATAATATTCCATTGTGTATATGTACCACATCTTCGTTATCCATTCATCTACTGATGGACACTTAGGTGGCTTCCATTTCTTGGCTATTGTAAATAGTGCTGCAATAAACATAGGGGTGCATCTCTCTTTTTCAAGGTATGAGGTTTTTTATATTAAAAAGAGAAATAGTCCCAGAGCATTCATGCACTGATTTATTGATTGATTTATTCAAATACTAATCAGACACAACTAAATACTAGGGATATCATGATGAAAAAAAAACAAACAAGAATATTGTTTTTGTGGAGATTATCTTCTGTTCTCTGTTTACAAATTTTGATGATTTAGTTCCCTCCCCGCCAACCACAGTATAAGGCTTGGTTTAAAGGATCCTTCTAGGTCACTGGTCCAAGACCTGAGTCACCACTTGAACATACCCACCAGTGGAGGAATGGTGCAGCCGTGGAGCAGGAAAATGTGGTGATTAGGGGTGTTGGCGTTGGGTTCAGATGTGAGTTCAGGGCCCAACTCTGGCATTTATTATGAACTGTGCTTTCTTGGGTCATCTACTGAGCCCAACTCTCAATTTCCTCATCTGTCAAATGCTTCTCATAACTGCTTCCCAAGCTGTGGTGAAGATTCAGTGAGGTGGGTCGTGTAAACCACTTGGCGTGGTACTTCAGTGAATGGCTGCTAGTGTATTAATTACTATCACAGTACCATAAGTGTCAACTACATTATAAATAACTATATTGAATTCCTCCATTTATGGGAAATCTGCCCTTGCATCTTCTGATAAGTAAGTTAACAAAGACCTTCCTAAAATATTTCATAACAAAGCCCCAGGTGCATAATCTCTGTTACAACTAGCCATAATATAGTCCCTTATGACTTCCACCTATTTGGCTTTTCTCTCTCTTGCCTGATGTTCCCTCAGTTATCACTCCTCTATACTGGAGAGCTTATTTCTTCAATTCTTTACTGGAGGAAGTAAAAACCTGCCTCCGCCTTGATGAATCTCGACACATCAATCACATCGGCATCTAATGTTCTACAAATTTGTCCTCATACACCAAATACCAGGCTATGACCCGAGATTTCTTTCATGTTGAAATGCACGTGTCTCAGGAAGTGATTCCATTCTTCAGAACACCTGTTGGAAAAAGGCTCTTCCACCTTCACGCTGTACTCCAAGAGGAGGAGTTATTCACAAAATCGGATAGATTTCAGGATACTGGTGAGGATACATTTACTTGGAGGTGGGATCATCATGCATTTAAACAGGGGCTGACAGACTGTGGTGTGGTGTCTAAATCTGGCTGCTGCTTCTGTAAATAAAGTCTTACTGGGATAGAGGTGCACATCTGTTTTTATATTGCCTCTGGCTGCTCTCGCTCTCCAAAAGCAGAGCTGAGTAGTGGCAAGAGAGACCGTATGGCCCACAAAACCTAACATATTTACTACTTTTACTTTTACACAAAAAATTTTCTGATCCTGCATACTACGCTTAGCATGTAGTTAGCTCCCACATTGTTGCAGTGGTGAATTAACCCAAGATCTGAACAATTAGGATGAGCCTGATACTCTGGGGTACTTTTCATAACTCTCCTTGGGCAAATTCCAAAATTGATAGATGGTTCTAGTCTCCTGCAGAAAACAATTATTCTTTCACAACATCTTGCAGTTACCCAAACTTCACCCCAATCCTGAAAAATTTAACTCAACCATCATTCTGCATTGACACACCCCTCAACCACTTTAACTAAAACTTCCCTTTCATTTTCTCTTCAATCTCTGGTGTAACCCAGTTATACTGAACTTTATATCATAACTACCATCCTTCCTCGATTTCGCAACCTTTAGACATCTTTCAGTGCCTCTGAGCGTGTCTGGACCTTTGATCTACCTCCCAGATGAATGCCCTTCTGCTGGGCCTTTGTCATGATTCTGTATCTTTCACTGTTCCCTTCAAGGTCTGTTGGGATGGAGCAGGGATGCATTCAGTCTCCTCAGAGCTCATGACGCCCTCCTTAAACATAAGACAGCCACAGATTCAGGGCTGGGAGCCATATAGATCATTATGGAAGAGGAAGTAATAAGTCAGAAATATCAAAAGGCCTCCTCCAGTCACAGGGAGAGTTCCTAGTTGACTTAAATGCCAGTCTTCAGGCTCCCAGTCTGGTGCCCTATTCCACATATTATCTCACTACTCTTTGGATTCTAAGGAAAAGCCACATTTTTCAGTGATTTCATTTCCTCTGTCCTTATCATGATACTGGCCACATTGCCACTAACATCTTTCCCAGAACCCTTCCAAGGTCTCCTCCATTTATTTAGCTATTTTTTCCTCTCTGCTTTCCTCTGACCTTGGAACCTTCCAGAGATCCTGTCTTGGGTTTATCTAAATTAAATCTCTTCCCTTAACTGTTTACCTATTCCTCCAAGCTCTTCAGTCCGGTTGATAATTTCTTTCATGATCTTCTCCTGTGCTTTGCAATCCATGTAATTTAGCATCATCCATAAATCTGAATAATATGCAACTAGCTTTATTCTTGGATCATTATAGATTTTAATAAACAGTGCCAATCTCATTATAGACCCCTGTGGAGCTGGGCTGAGCTAATCCTTTTCCTTGTGAGTTGGTGAAAACCCCTGGTTTTGCTTTTGTCTTTTCCAGCTGGGAGGAGTGAGAAGGCCATAAGCATAGATGACCTGTGGAGCATCATCTTGCTCATGGGTGGTTGAGTGGTGAGTTGAGTGGTGAGCTACTTCTCTCCAGCCTGCTGCCTGTTGCCAGGGGAACCATGCTTCCAGATAATGAACTGTCTCCTCCAGGACATCATACCTTGACTCAGGCTTCAGAACCAGTGATAGGAGATACAGGGAAAAGACTGAATTCCATTTCATTCTCTCCTTAGCAACTGACTTGGGTTCCTGCATTAGCTTATTCCCAGCATTCTCATCACAGAGATCTGGTTTCTAAATGCTTTTAATTTCACTTTTAAACTGTCCTGTGAGATATAGAATACCCTACCCCAGACTGCACAGCGCTCTGGCTCACCTCCTTCAGGTCCTGCTCAAATGGTACCTTATTGGAGACCTTCCTGGTCATCCTATTGAAAAGAATGACATGCTACTCACACACTTCCTAGCCCCCTCTGTGCTTTATTTTCTGCCAGAACACCATATATTCTATTTGATGTTGCTATTGTCTGTCACTAGACTGAGAGCTCCATGAGGGCAGGCCACTGATTTAATTAATTTATTTTCATTGAGCTATAATTGACATGTAACACTGCATAAGTTTCAGGTGCACAAGGGGTTGATTTGGGATTTATCTATTGGGATGTGATTACCACTGCAGAGTTGGATAACCCCTCTTTTACATCCCATAATTATCATTTCTCTTTTTGTGGAGGGATAATTAAGATCTTGTCTCTTAGCGCCTTTGAAGCTTATCATATAGTCTTGTTGTCAGGCAGGTGCTTCGGTCCACTGTGCTCACTGTATTTCCAGGGCCTAATGCCAAATATGTGCTGAATGAATGAATGAATGAATGAATGAGTAATTATGGATCTGCTGCTGCTGATTTGGTCTTTATATTCAGAGAGAACTTGACAATTTTCAGAGAGCTTTGACTTCCTTTATCTCATTGAATTTTCATAAAAACTAGAATTACCTCCATTTTCAGAAAAGAAAGCTTACGATTAGAAAACAAGTCAATTCCTTCCTTCTCTCTCTCTCCTCATTCAAACAACCAACAGTTGACTGCTTTCCACATTGGTGGTGATGTCACACTGCCTGTGTCAAATTCTGACTTGGTCTTAATTTTTCAAATGTAGGAGCTCAGGTAGATTACTCAACTTCTGCAACTTCACTTCATTTACTTGAAAGACAGGGGATGCTATAGTATCTGGATGTTAAGTGGATGAAATTGGATATATGCAAGTACTTAGTACAGTGCCTACAATGCAGTAAGGTCTCTTAGCAATAATAATAAATAAATACAATTATTATATAATAATAAAAACAGGTGTTAGCTGCTGGTTGTATTATCCTTACTTATTATTATCACTACACCACCTTTCCAACCTCATCACCAGCACCAGCCCCATCGCATTACCATCATCACCACTATAACACCACCACTGCCACTGTTACAATGTCACTACCATCACGCTGCAATACACCCATCACATCATTCATCATCACCATCACCACGACCACTTTACCACATGGCCACCTCCACTGCATGATACGACCACCAATACTACCACCACCTCTGCCATTGTGTGCCAGGCATTGTGTTAGGCACTATGGCTATTGAATAAAGACAGCAGATCTATTAGCTATGACCTATACTTTGTGTTAATTGCTTTTTATATTCTTAATCCATATAGCAACCTGTGAAAAGTGTAGGATCTCACACAGCTAGGAGATAGCAGAACTATGAATTGCCACTGTGACCACCTGATTATAATGTCTTTGATTCTAATCACTATACTGTACAAAATGAGTTTGTTTTTCAGCTACTCTTCCAGATGGTCAAAGGTTAGTTAGTGATGCTGCCTCAATGTTACAGACTTCGGAACAGACACTGCAAGTGAAGCCTGGGGTAGAATACATTCAGGTCCAGCAGGAAGGCAAGCTGACTGAAAGGGACAGAGTAGGCTGAGCTGAAGGCAGAAAGGTACCAGGGAGCATGCTGATGCTTAGTTCATTGATCAGTATTCTTAGTAACTAGCAGAGAGCCTGATACAAAGTAGGTATTTCAAATAAAATCTGCAAATGAACCAGTTGATCAATGAAACAATTGGTTTGGTTTTTGGTCTCTGAATGATGTCCATAAGTGTCTGATCAGAAGAAGGACAGTTTTAGAAAGAGGGATGTGGCCACACAGACTCAGACCTCAATGTGAGGTCACAGGATGCGAAGAGTTAATTCTTGTGGGTCAGATCTGACTGCAGTCTCCTTTCTGCCCACGTGGCAACCACAAAACTTTCCTTCTTGCCTCTCTAGGGGGTGCTAATCAGACTTGGCAAGAGGTCTGGCCAAGTGCTTTTGCAGACCCTTGCCTCACAGGCCAGTCTGGCCAGAGGGTGTGTGCTGCTGAGGCAAAGTGGGCCAAGGCCACACCGGCTCCTCCCCATGTGCACGGCTGGCTTCCAGCAGGGCAGGCTTCATGCCACAGACCAGAGCTGTCATCCTGCCATCTCCATCTTCACCTTCTCCAGTCACCTGGGTTGGGTTCAGCATGGATTTTCAGAGCCAACTTTGAGCAGAGCAACCCAACAGCCTATCTGCAGAGTGGGAGATTTGGAACCTGCCCAGTCCGACCTTCTCGCTGTTCACATGGGAAAACGGAGGGGGTGGGATTAGCCCAAGCTCACTGAAATTTGGGCCTAGAACCCAGACTTCTTGATTCCCAGCCACAGAGCAGTTCTGTCTTCAGTGTCCCATGCACGCTCGAGGGCAATGGTCTTGAACCTTAGTATATACCCCATGGTCAGCAGGATGAGTGATAGGAAAAGTGCAGACTTCCAGAGGTTCTTGTTCAGATGACCTGGAGTATCAGCATTTTTCAACAGTATGCCCAGACAATTCAGATGCAGGCGGTCCATGGACAACATTTGAGAAACTCAGGTTTAAAGGAATTTTCTACCTCACCTTATCAAACTCATTTTACAGATGTGCAAACTAAGGCTCAGGAAGTGAGGTGGCCATATAGCAATTTAATTGTACAGGCAGGACTAAAACCTCTATTCGAATGGCATTCCCCAAAATGCAGCTGGCTTCAAGAATCTGACTCACAATGAGAAAATCTGTCCATTTTCTATTTCCTGTTAATCTTTCCAGTAAGTTAACAACAGACTTTCAGTGTCCAGTTCTCTCTAAGAGTTCTCTAGCAATTATTAATCTCCACACCCCACCACTTCCTTTCTATATGAAACAGACCAAGATCAGGCTCAAAACCTTCTGCAGGCAAAGGCAGAAAGCTAAAATATGATAGCGTTCTGTTATATTTTTATAGTTTCCATGTTTTAATGGTAGGTGGTACTATTTTTTTCTATTCGCAGTGGTTGTTATGTTTGACCTTTAAAGAAAATAATTAAATTAAAATGTAATTTTATGATAGATGCATGAAATGAGGACCGACGCTAAGAAGAGAGTGACCTAAACCAGCCTCAGGAGGGGGTCACTGGCTGGCCCAGGCCCAGGGAACCAGCACTGGAGGTATTCAGTCCCCGGCAGGCTCACCCCAAGGAAGATATTTGACAGATGGTAATTTAAGAACAAAACCAGGACTAGGTTTCATGAGGAAGGATTGTGTTGGGATTGCCTAAACTGAGATTAAGATATTTTACTAGTACAGATTACAGGTTAGGTAGACCTTGGGTTTAGGAAAAAAAATCACAATCATGACTTATACAGGGAGATCAGGGCAAAGGGTAGAGAGGACGACCATACTGATATCACATTCCCGTAGCTGTGGGATGTGGCTCCTCGTTGCTTCAGGGAATGGAATGTGTCGTGGCTCTTAAATTGATTGGCAGGGACCTAATTTGGAAAGAGGAATAGGGACATGCTCTGCTAATGCAAGTGTCACAAGAAAAGGTTTGGTAGATGGTTGTGGGGTGAGATTCATAAGCTGAAGGTTCAAGTGGAACAAATCCCAAATCTCTGATTTCAGCTGGCCTCCCAGAGGGATTTCTAGCACCGAGCTGTGTGCATGTCTCACAAGCCAACCAAGAGCCACCTTCCGACGAGGGGCGAGCACACAGGCAAGCCCGGGCCTGGAGGAGGCAGAGGGTGAGTGAGGGCTGAACTCTTAGTTGCTGGGGAAGCAGGTATTTTAAGAAAAGCACATCCCTTTGACAACTTTCTCTCCTCAGCTCCTGGTCTGTGCTTCCCACTACTTCCCCTAAATCTTTTTGTCATAGTCATAATATATCACCTTAAAATGTCATGAAATGTATACTTTAAATGAGTGAACTTTATGGTATGTAAATGATGTATCAATAAGACTATTTTGAAATGCCATGGAAGCGGGGCCCCTTCTGGATATGCGCTCAAGGGAGCACACCCCCCGGCTCTCTGTCCGTTCTGAATCTTTGAGGAGAACCACTGTGCTTCCTCTTCTCTTTCCAGCTGTGCTCATTCCTCCGATGCTGAGTCCATCCATCAGCGCCCTTGTACATCCATGGTCCCCAACACCCCTTCTCACACTGGGTGATGATTAAAGCAGATCAGCGCCTCAGGCCTCCTAGGTCCCGGCTCCGCCATCCCTTGCTGTTCACCATCTCTCCTCTCCTCTGTGCTTCTCTCTTTCCCTGGCAACCATCTGAACTTTCTCTTTCATCAGAGCACAGGGCTGGTGAGAGCCCAAGATGTTAGCTGAGGCTAGGTCAAAAAAGCCTCACCTTCCCAGTGATTATGAAAACAAAACAAAATAGCAACAACTAAACAACCTCTTCACTTTGGATTTCTATCAACCTGCAGACAAAAAGGCTGGGAGTAAGGCTGGTTCCCAGCACAGGCACGGCCCTCCTCCCTTCTAACTCACGGCTCCACTGGGTGAGTGGGCATTTGGTTGCAGCAATTCTCTATCTTGAAGCCACTGGTGACCTTGGATCTGACATCAAGGCCCTAAAAGCTTTTATGAAGTCCCTTAGAGACATGATTATGGTGGTAGACCGCCACCGACCTAAAACACAATTCATTTCTGTGAATCACCTTCCACATTAAAGACATCACAGACAATGGCTCAGCAGCAGCACAGAGAGGGACCCAGGCAATGAGAAACAGAGAGCAGGGACCACACAACAGGCTTGACCGGCAGCAAGACCCTGCGGGTGGGGAAGGGGAGGGAGAGGGAGAGCCAGGGGCGTGCGGAGGACGAAGAATGCTCTCAGCAACCAGCTCCACAGGGCCCTTCACTGGGCAGGGCTGCGGGGGAGAGATCATTAGTTTTCCACAGTGCCTTGATGGGCAGGGCCAGGTTTCTGGGCTGCTGCAGAATTCCAGAGCTGGGGTTTACTCTGCAAAGCTTGTTTATGCTCCTTTTATGTGTCAGGAGCCAGGGATGCAGAGCAGATATCATCTCTTTCCTTGTGTGATTTGTAATCTACTGGCACACACTGCCTGGGGTTGAAAGAGAACAGCAGGATCCTTGAAAGGTTTGGCGATTACCTGGGTCCTTTGCTTTTATTTCCCCAGGGTGCCCTGCCCACCAAGCAGGCCTATGGAACCTCTTTCTGCGAAATGGGTAGTACTGATATTTTCATTTCATTTTTACAATTATAGAGAGAGTAATTAACTCACCCAAGATCTGCCCATTAGTAAAACTAGTATTAAAATCCAGACTATCTGATCTCAGGACCCTTGAACTTTAACCAAAAAGGCGACCTGTCTCAATGAAGGCACTGGCAATAGCAGTGGAGAAGAGAGAACCAACTGGAACTATTAAAGAGGGAGAAAAAGAAGCTGGCTGCCCTTTCTCTGCAACCTCAAGTCAGTTAAGAGGCTAGCAGGGATAGGTGTAGCAATGAAAGAAGCGAAGGAATATGAGCACAAAAGCTAAGGTTTTTCTCCAACATTATGTTAGTTGAAATTTTCACTCAGCCCAGAGGATTCCAACACCACTGCCAAAGAAACAGAGTGCAAATTAATGGATTATATTCAACAAACTTTGCTGGGTGTCTATTATGGGAAATGCACTGCACTTAGATGTGTGGGCTGGGGGACGGGGGAGGGAGGAGGAGGCCAGAAGATGAAGGGCCATAGGGGAGCATGAAATGGTCCTTTCCCCCAAAAGAGCTGTCAGTCTGAGGGGGGAGACAAACCTTGCTACTGCAGGGCAGAATAACGAGAGAAAGGATGGAGGGAGTCTAATTCATGTGCGGTTAGAGGTAGGGGTTCAGGAAGGCTTATTGGTGGGGATGGACCTAAACATGGCCCTGAGGGATGAAAAGTCTTTAAGTGGAGAGCAGGAAGGGTGAAGAAGGAGAGAACGGAAAGGCATCTCTGGCCGAGTGAGTAGCTTGACCAGGGGGTAGAAGCAGGAGAGTCAAGAAGGGCGACCCGGCTGCAGGTTAGAACACGGGTGTGAGTTTGCAGCAGGGTGAGGACAAGGTGATGGGGCAGGGCAGAGTCTGCTGAGCCTTGAATGTGACACCATGAATGTTGCCGGCGAAGTCCCGCCTTTACCGTGAGCATGAGGGGTGGCACAGTGGAAGGCCTGTTTGAAGAGGAGGCTCCTGACAGCAGACATGGGGCAGACTTGGGGGCAGGGACAGCCTCGAAGCGGAGGCCATTTAGGAGCTTCAGTCAGTACCGCCAGCGGCGGCTGTTGGAAGGTGACAGATTCAAAACTGGGTGATGGATCAAAGACACGGGTAGGCAGAAAGGAAGAGTCAAACGTGGGTAATGGGAAAAGAAGTCAAAAGGCTCGTGGTCTCTTTCTGGGTGACTCAGTGGAGTGCACACCAGCAGTGAGACAGGGAATGCAAGAGGAGGTACAGAAGAAGAGAGAGAGGGGAAAATGGTGGCCTTGGATTGGATGTGAATAAGCAACGAGGAGCTGGTGTTTGTAGAAACGCCTTTAATATTGGGAATGGATGCTTTATAAGTAGGGCCAACTTGAGACCAAGAAAGAAAAGCTGTTTTATCTTCACATCACTCACTGTCCAAACACAGGTTCTGAGGAAATTTGAATCATTTACGCTCTTCTCTACCACCTGTTTGGCTGGCTGGAGATGTCCACAAATCTAAACTGTAGGTTTCAATTCACCCTATGTGCCTTTATTAATAGACACTTGCTTTACTCTCAGGCCACATCTGACCACTTTAACGATCTTTCCAATGGCCTCAAAGATTATCCCAGTTCTAAGACATGCAATTAAATGAACAATGGCAGTGGACAGTGGTTCAGCAGCATTACTGTGTACACATGTCTGACACTAAATTTACACAACATTTTTGCATCCACTCACCTGATCCTAACAGTGCACTGAACATGGCTGGTGCCTTTTTAGAATGTAAAGTCCATGTGTCACTCTTCATCCCATGATATACCCCACTCTGAAGGATATATGGACCCAGTGGAGAAATTTCTTGGTTAATAGAGAATCTGTCATTAGCTAAAAAGACTTCTTGAAACTTTATTTCCAAGTATTAAAAATAAAAAATGTAATCATTTTCTAATTGTGTAACAATGGTATGACATTGAATGAGCTTTTTCAAATATATCCCTTCCCCTGAAGACTTTGATATGCACCCACAGAGGTCAGACATTTCTCTGCCTCCTTGCTGAGATTGCTGGTGTAATAGGGTGGGGAAGTATCACTCCGCTTCACAGATACCCAAGAACATACGTGCTTGTCCAGGGTCTCACAGCTGGTGTTGACAATCCTGAGGCTCATGTGCAACCTGATACTCTTTCCAAGAGTGACTGACAATACATTACCACCTGTGTATCTACTACTTACATTTCCAGGCCAGAAATCTTTATTCATCCCATTACTGAAGGGTTTTATGAAATGAAACCAGACATGCAAGATTTCTCAAGTCACTAGTATCAAGGTTTACTGAAGCAGTTTCTACCTTAGTTGGTGCTTTTGCTTTCCCCAGACATTTTTTTCAGCTTGAATTTCCAAGGACTTTCCCCCACCCCTAGAATCAGCCAATAGATCCTGACTATTTCACACACCCTTCTCCACAAAGGGGCATTTATCGATCAGAATTTCAACTAAACTTTCACTCGACATTAAATACTGAAGTCAAGTAACTGGATTGTTCTCCAAGACAGGTCAGCCTGCTAATTATACCCCTTAGAACTTAAGCTTCAGCGACAGGTAAGACGCAGAGGCAAAGTGATTGGCTTCTCTCCACTTGCTTTGGAATAGAATAAACATTTGCAAGTAAGGCAACTTCTCTAAGGAAAGTGCCCATGTGGCCCCCAAACCTTCAGAGGACCCCCTGTCACAAATCAAGTGGAGAAACACCTTGGTCTTGGGGGGTTCTCCTTGATCAGTCCCCACACTCTGAAACTGGACAAACCTTGGCTCTATGCTAGGCATAGCTCTGCATTTTTAAGATGGGTGACCGAGGATAATTTATTCTACTCTGACCTCAGATGAGATACCCATTTGTAAATAGGCACTGTAATAGCATAGCTCTGAGAACTGTTGTGAGCATTACGTGACATCATGCATAAGATGTATTTAGCAGAGTTTCTGGCACTAATATGACAGTTGTGATTGTTGGGAACTTTCAGCCAAGTGTCTTCTGCTTTCTTGCCTTTTTGCCTATGGACACACAGTGCTTCAGTTTAGAATGGCCTTTGCCATCACTAATGCCAAGAGTAGAAATCCAATGATCCTGCAGGGACCAGCTCAAATGCTCCCTCTCCCACCCAGTTTTCCTTGATACACCCCACCTCCCCAAACCGATGAGCATCTTTTTCCTTAGAGCATGGATTGTTGCTGTTCCGACTTTTTATTTGAGTCAGGATTTTAGCTCCTCAAGGTACTTATGGGTTGACACCACTGCCTTATACTATTTACTCATTCCCATAGAGCTCTGAACTTCTGCAACTGTGATACTCATCACACCTTATTATGATTTATATCTGTTTTCCCAACAGGGACCTGAGTTGTATCCCAGTACTTAACAATGGCAGGTACCCATCAGTGGTTGAATGCATGAATGAATAAATGAATGATTCTGTCAATCATCTTTATATCTCCTACACACAGTAGTTGAGTCCCAACACACAGTAGGTCCTCAACATTTCTATAGGCAATTCAGTATGTGCAATGGGAGGATTCACAAACTCAAATGCCCCTGGGTAGGGGCCTTGTGGGTAACCAGTATGAGCTAAAAGGCCTGGGGATTACAAAGTATAGAAAACCAAGAACAGTAGCTAACTATAAGAGAGTTCTTCTAAAAGAACTCACATGCAATTTTTTAAAAACACTGCTTATCAAGCAAAAATACATCTATGGACCAAATTGTTCCTGCCATCCACTTTTCTACGATCTTTTTGAATTGAGGGAGGCCCCTCTCCCACAATGCTTAGTATCAAATAGAGGCAATGTTCATTTGTCACTAGAGGGGAAGCACATGAGTGGGGTATCACTTCTGTTCTGTTAGGGCCTCATCTCACCTTTAGGAAAGCCACTCCTGACATCCCTGAGAATCTTCAACTATATCCTTGCTCAAAACTTGCTTTTGTGTAAATTCTCAGATGGACAGCAAGTTGCAACTTCTTCACACTCATGTATAAATGGCCAGTAAATAATTCTTATAGTAGTTCTTTCTGGTAAGTCATCAGCTAAAAGTACCAATCCCTTCAACCAGATGAAGGGGTAGTAATAGGGAGAACTGCAGTCTGGAGAAGAGGGCAATCTAATTATAAGAGAAAGTCTTAGAGACTAGGAAGCTTTCCTGGTGTGTATCTCTTCAATCACATCATATACCATCTCTCCACCCTCCAAATGAACTCTCATGTCCTGTAGTGAGAACAGGTGAGGACTAAATGACCTCCAAGACTCTGAGATTCATGGATGAAAAGGGTCAATGGCAGTGGCAGCAGGCTTCACAGAGGAGGCTGGTAAAGGTGAGGGGAGGGTAAGAAATGTTAGAAAAGGATTCATTTTCCACAGTTAGGTTTCCATTTGGAGACTGGCTTTTTTTTTCTTGTAGCGCCAATTCTGTTCTGAGCTAATAAACAAGCTGTGGGTCTCGCATGTGTAAAGGAACACCCAGGTTCAGAAGCAGTGACCCCAGTTCTCTTTCCTAGCACCGTCTGATGGAAGGACTCCCTTCCCACCCCCAAGCCTGCAGCCCATAGAGCACGGCAGACCTGCCAGGAGAAATGGACCAGAAACAGAACAGGTAGATCCTCCCCCCACCCCAACTCCACTCCATAGGTTGCATAACTCACTGATTCCTGGTAAGGAACCAGGGAGGATCACCAAGGCCAGTGACCCAGCTCTCCCATCTACCACTACCTGTGGACCGGTCCATTCCCCTTTCTGGGCCTCAGTTTGTTCATCTGTGTTAAATACAAGACCACAGTGGGGGCCGGATTTGATCAACTCTAGGAGTCTTGTAGCCATGATCCTTCACAATTCAATGTTTTCTAGCTAGGATGCTATCTTCTGGGGTACAGGTAACAGGGGATAAAGGATCTCAGGACTTTAGAAATCCCTCAGGGGAAATCTGGGACTTCACTTGGGCTCTGAGTGAAACCATTCATCTGGTCCTTAATGGGGACTACCTTGAACATTTTCATTTTCCCCACAGAACTGAATAATGATCTTCCACTCTCTCTGACCATTAAACTTTGTCTTTTCTCCTGGTAACCACCCCTCCCCAATGCTCATGTGTGCACATGTATGCACACATACATACAGACACACACCCCTATACACACACACCTTGTCAATTCCTGACTCCATGCCATCCCCCATTACCCTCAACTTGAAATGCCCCATATACTTCCAGCCAGATACTACTCTTCCTGCAAACAGTGGGAACTTCCCCCTGACTGTCTCAGCCTACCACAATCTTCCTTTCTGAATTCTTACCAGAACATAGTTCAGATATCCCATGGCTTATAGCCTGGTCTGACTTCTTATTGCTTTGTGGTCAACCCACCACATCCTCTGAGGCCCTCCAGGACCTGGTCCCTGTTTGACTAGTGACCTCAACACCCACCACATCCCACACATTTTGCTCAGTTTGTTTTGGCCTCATGGGCCTTCTTTCTAGTCTGCAAATGCTCCATGCCTGTTTCTGCTCAGAGCCATATGCTTGCTACCCTCTGCCCTCAAATCTTGGCATGAATGACAACTGCTCTTCATTGATTCTTAACTCAAATGTCACACCTCACTCTCTGACCACCCTTCCTAAATGGCTCATTTTCCTCTCCCATTGCACTCTATCCCATTCCTTTTAAAGCTTTTCTCCTACCGGTTAGTTATTTTCTGAGTTTTCTTAATGATGTGTTTATGATAATTTACCTTTCTCCACCCCCACCCCCAAGAGACTATAGCATCAAAGGAACAGGGGGCTGCCTTGCTCATCTCTCTATTTCTCATTTCTGAAACGGTCCCCAGTATGTTGTGGGTAATGAACATTTTTTAAAAATATATGAGTAAATGTCTGCAACCACTCGTGTGTTTATGAATTATATCCCTAGTTAGCTTTCTCCAGAGCAGGGCCTTATCTACATTTAGGTGAGAGTCAATAAATATGGATCATGTCAAATGAGAAAATTTGATAACTACTAGTCTAGGACTATCTCAAGACTAAATTATTAAAGAAATCATAAATGGGCCATGGAAGAAAAATATTACACTAACGGACTAGTGACATTAGCAGAAAAGTTCGCCAAAGAATCAGAGGTTAGCGGTCAGCACATGGCTGTGAGAAGACTACTCAGCTTTCTAGGCTTCAGTTTCTTGACTTGCAAAATGGACACAGTGGTGACTCCAGTAAGAGTTAACAGTGAAAAGAGTGGGAAAGCCCTCTGGAAATTGTTACAATATGAGATGGAGTGAGTGGTTACCAGTTCATTAACCATCTGCCTGTGGGCAAACAGATGGGTGACTTCACCTGGTTGGGCCGCAGTGTTAGGCCCACTGCTGACGCCGGCTGGCTGGGTGGGGAGAAGGCGGCCCGGCTCACTGTCGGCCTGCTGCCAGCGCACTCATGGTCAACATTCCAGAAATCTGATGGAGCGCCTGTGCTCCCCCACTGCAGGCAGGCAGATGGCTAGGCTGTGGGGCGCTGGACAGGAACCCTAGAGAAAGGTACCTTGGCTTTGTCCTAACCCAAAGCTCTGGGTGTATCACCTTTGGGGAGAATCCCTAGGACATCAGCCTCTTCTGGCTGTAGGTGAGAAAACCTGCAGGAAGCCACACAGACAGGGAGGGAGCTGGGTATGTTCTAGAAACACGGAGCTGAGTCTCAGAAGTTTCACTCCCACTGGGGGCATTAGTTCTCAGGAATAATGGAATGTCCCTCATTCAATAAATGGAGAAACTGAGGCAAAGGGAGAAGAGGGGAGCTTGATAAGGGCATACACTGAGGTTGAGAACTGGGCCCTGCACTTGAATTCAGGTTTTTGGATCTTCAGTTTTAAAATCATTTTCATGATCACATGCTTCCTTTCTGCTTCACATTGTAAGCTGCGTACTTCTGCCCACCAGCTAGAGTCCCATCGCCACAAAGAGAACCAAGCAAGAGGGCAGAGGTCCTGAGTTATAGTGGATACATGCAATGAGTTAATAGTGGATACACCAGACTATAAGCCTCTCAAAGCTCCAGATCATTGTTTTCTTTTGTGACCCAAAGCCATGTAACCCAGAGGGTAAGAGCAAAGACTGGGACTTCAGACCAACCTGGATTCTAATCTCAGTCCTGCTAGTTAAGACTGATGTTAGTTTGGGCAAATCACTTATCATTGCTGAACATTAGCTATTACATACTATCACTACCTTTATACGAACAACGCGAAGCAAAGCATGATATCTCAATAAACAGTAGGTGCTCCATAAATACTCATGAAAACGAATCACCCATCACTACCCTTCCGGCTGCCTTTTTGATTTGTCCCTCTCCTGTCTTGTCTCCCTGTTTGGGTAGCTCTGGTCAGTTCTGTCTGGCTCTGTGGGCAGTCTTCCATGAGGCCAAAGGAACATATTTCAGCCTCTGTTTCTTTATTGTCATTGTACACTGAGGTAAGTCAGTCTGTATTGTGCCACTATGTCAGGTGTACTGTCCAGTCTAAGGTAAAGATAAATGTGGGAACACTTAGGAAGTTCTGTCTTCTCTGCAGGGCAGGAATGTGAGGGTTTGCTGGTGGGCTTCTTACCCGACAGGGGCTCGATTCCCTTCCCCTTGTCAATACCAAAGCCAGAGGGGTTTGCTTACTGCATGTAGTCCTGTCAACAAATAATCCCTGAGCACCACCTCTGTCTAGACCTTGAGGATTCTAATAGGAAATACAGTTGTGAGGGACGCAGACATGGTTTGTAACTTAACTGAGCTTACTATCTGGTAGAGAAAGATAATGGGCGAGTAATTGCATAAGCCATGGTCTAATTCCCGTTGGTGAAAGTATAGGGTGCTCCTGAATGACTGTGAGGAAGAAACTGGTCAGGGCAGGGGACACAGAGAGGGCTCCCCAGAGAAGTGGCACTGAAGCAGAGCACTGAGGGGCCAAAAGGAATTCTCAGGGGGAGAGGGGGCAGAGTGGGGAAGAGCAGCCTGAAGGGGCAGGCCCTTGCATGGGGGCCCTGAGGTGGACGGAGCTCAGTAGAGCTCAGGTGGGAAAAGGGCAATGTGGTATAGCTGGCGTGGTGGGTGGGATCACAGTTAGCTGGGACATGCAGGCCCTGTTACAGGCTTGGGTGTTTACAAGAGGAGGTATCAGAGGCTCTAAGGGGAGTGACTTGGTCAGGGAATTTAGAGAGGAAAGGTTCTGCTCCTATTTGCATTTCACAGATTAAAACACCTAGAATTCAGGAAAAAGGGAAAGGGCTTTCTCAAGGTCAAGCCAATGAGTGGCAGCAGAAGACGTGAACTGGGTTTCCCATCTCCAAGCTCCGTACACTTCTTGATTCCCCAGATGGCTTCCCTCTGCTCTGAGTCTCTTTTGAGGGGGTGTAGGCCTTGATGTGTCGAGGACGGGCAAGCTCTGAGAGCCATGTGGGAGCCATCTGCTGAGAAACCTCTCCCAGATGCCTGTTCGGGCCCACTTGCCCTCAGGGGGGAATACAAATACACCAGAGTTTTTTCCGTGGATGGCCATTTTACTGAGCTGAGTCATTTCATGGCATTCAGGGGTCAGCCTCTAATTTGGTTCCAGAATCCGTTTCCCATAGTTGGCTAGGGAAAGACAACTTTCCTCTTTCTGGGGAGAAAAACAGGAGATGAAGGGTTCCTGGTACCCTACCCTTGCTGAATTAGGCTTGAGACAGAAAAAGGTGGGTGACAAGAGCCTCAGCCATGGCTTAGAGTGAACATAGCTTCTCTTTCTCTCAAAAGAGGCAGATTCCCAACGCCATCTGGAAGATCCCTTCCTTCAAGGTGGGCCCTGCTGGCTTCTTGCTGCCCAGAGAGGCTCCCACACCGGCAGAGGAGGGGAAAAAACACACACCCGCCCCCACAAGCTCCCTCCTTCACAGGCCAGCCTTCCCTTTTGGACTCCTACCTGGCAAGACCTCTTGTCTCCAAGAGTCTGCTGAGCCCTTACTCTAAGTTCCAAAGATACACGTGCTCACGCGCCTCCTTAGGAGACCCTGTCCCCTGCCCCCTCCCCTCTGCCCTTCACCTCAGAGGGCTCGCCAGACCCACAAGTCCCGCTGCCAGGTGAACGCATGGTTTCCACCCCCAGCGCTGCCTCCTAGACTCTCAGGCAAACTAGAAAACAGGGCCAGTGTACAAAGCTCCCTCCTTCAAAGCTCCATCCTTGTCGGATCTGGCTATCCAACAAACTTTGGGAGATCTTTTTGAAAAGAATAAAAGTGGATCTAAACTCAAAACGTTATTATTTGAAAGAAAAAGATTCAGTTCATGAAGCTCAGACCACCCTCTCAGCTCCCCCCACCCCCATTCAGAGAGAGCATGTGGGTGGCTGGATTCCCGACCCCTTTGCGCAGGCTTCTCTGAGCTCCTTAATCCCTGAGAACCTCTCTTCCTCTCAACTCTGGAAATGCTTTAGTGGGCAGAGTCATAGCACCTCTGGGGCCTCAGCCTCCTCATTTGTAAAAGGAGTTTGTACCACCCCCGTCACAGGCACTTCAGAGAGAAAGAATGTAAAGAACCGAGGGCCGTGACCAGCCCCTAAGCTGGCACTCGGATAATTGGTGCCCTGGTCCCCCACGCTCCAGAACTGCTGATTTATGGATTGAATTTCATCTCTGCAGGTCCCACTGGACAGGGCTTGTCCTTGGGCCTCTCTAAACCCCTGGTGGGGATCAGCAGATCCTGACTGCAAACTAGTAGGGAAGAGTGGCTAAGCTGGGCATCCCTCGCCAACACCCTCACTTGAAATGGCTGTGAACTCATCTCTCTGACTGAGACAGGCCAGAAGAACATTCCATTTGCCCAGGCTCACAGACAGCAAGAGAACACCAGCCACCTGCCTTCAGAGAAGACAGTTAGAGACTCCTGGTCTGACTGCCAAGACAAAGCAGTAGGAAAGACAGCCTTCATCGTCTTCCCCCACCAATGCCTCATCTAACAACTTCATCTCCACCTCAGTGAAGGATCAGTCCCTTCTTAACACCTGGAGAAACACGAGAGTGAGTAGAAGGAACCAAGTTTAAAACACCCTAGGCATCAGAGGTGTGTGCGCACAGCTGGAGGTCAGGGTGGGGAGAATGAATGCATCATTTGGACATAGCAAGCAGCACTTTGCAATGAAGGAGCCCTGGGCTCTGGGCTTTTTGTCATTGAAGGGTTTCATGGCTCCTGGCAAGTCATTTTCCTTCTCTGGTCCTTCATTTGTTCAGATAAAGGATGAAAGTGTGGATAAGATCAAAGATGACATAAAGCTGGGTATATATTGTTCAGCTGGCAAAATGTTTTAAAAATTTTGAATTCAATAGTTGAGTACATTAAGAAAAAAAACCTCAGATTTTCAACTTCCCTTGAAAAATCAGAAGGTTAGGCCTTCACACATGGCCCCAGGAGGCTGGAGGCCAGGAGTGGCTGCCCCCCGGTGACTTGGGATGTGTGCTTCTTGGTGCCCACGGTCCCCGCAGCACTCCCTCAGTCTCCCCAACATCAAGGCTGTCTTGTGTGTCTTCCATTTATTACTACTCTTGTTTCTATGACACCTCTGTGTTCACTCAGGCACGTTATGAGCTCAGCCCCCAGGGGCATTTGGATTTGGAACCGCTGCCCTGAGGATCTTGATTAAGCCTGCTGGTGCTTCTTTTTCTGGGCAGAGATGGTAGAATCTATGCTTGCAGTCAAATATCGGCTCTCTGTCCTTACTAGTTGTGTGACTTTGAGCAAGCACCTTGACCTCCCCTAGCTAATGATGAAAAAACAGTCCCCTCCACATAGGGGTATGGTAAGGATGAAACCAGACAGTTTTTAAGAACATTTACCTAGGATCTGGAGGATTCTAGTAAGGGTTTACTAAATGTCAATAATGGCTGTTAGTAACATCATCAAATTTTTAAACGTTGTGAAACTGACTTTCTACAAATCTCTGCTTGTCAGGTCCATTGTGTGTCCATAGTACCCAGTGTTCTTCTTTGAAAGATTTCAAAGAATGTCATCTGAGATGACTTTATGGATTCTTTGCAGCTCCATAGTTCTGTGACCTTCACCAGAGGTCTCAGGCAAATGCACAGAGGGGCCAGGCAAGTGTCATGAATGGGTGAGGTATGCTGTGCTGCGAAGCCCATACATCCTTCAAAAGACATTCTCAGTCTTTTTTACAACCCTAGCCCTAGGCTGTACCAGAGAAACACCACTGTAGGCTAGCCTGAGCTCTCCAGCTGGCCTTTGTAATGGATCTTCTAGGATGGAGGCTACAGATGGATTTGGAGGGCTGGGTGTCTTGGAAAGAAGGTTACAAGGAAGAGCTAGGACTTAGACAGGGCTGGGAAGGGAACTTTGTATTAACTGAACTCTGGATACATTAATTTTTATGCCTGAAGTTCATTTTCCACTCTTCAAATCCCTTCAACTAAAGAAATTCGTGTCTCAGGTTCTACAAAGCCATGGCCTCATTTAAAATGTTGTGAAAGAAGGTGGTGAAAGCATCAGGTTCCTAGGCTAGTAAATTTTTATTTTTATTTCTTCATTGACATGGTTGAACCTTAGCTTTTGGCAGGTAACATATTGCTCAAATAAAATGAAAAGAAAGGGGGTAGGGCAGGGAATGATTTTGTTGGCAGAAAAACCACTCTTTCAGCCATTCTTCCCACCAAGGCCACAAGAGTATGACACACCTCACAGGTATGCTGCAACAAAGCTCAGGGTAGAAAAAAAATCCGAGATACATAACATCAAAATACGGACACTAATCAGTTTTTGTAGAGAGGATTTCAAAGTGGGACTCCAGTTCTTTACCAGAGTTTCAGCCTCCAGGACTGGGAAGTGTGGCTAATAACAGTACTTCCTTAAAGGGTTGTTAGGAGCATTAAATGAGATCATAGACTTCATAGAATGGCCAATACATGGGACTATTACTGCTCTTAAAACTGTAACTCCTATAACCTCTATTGAATAATTTTCTGCCAACTGATCTTCTATATGCTGTCCACCTACCCTTAGTAATGTAGAACTCAGTACCTACAGGCAGTCTGTCCTTTTGCTGAATAAAATTTCTTCCTTGAGTATAAATGAAATATGTCTCTGTGGTTTGCAACCTCTTCCTTAAGCTACACCTTAAAGTCATCAGGCTGTCCTGAGAATCTACTGTGTACCCAGAACTGAATAAGGTTTGGTTGGGGAAATACAGAAAGAAAAAGGCATGGTCCTACTCTTGGAGAGGTTCAGAGTCGGACTTTAGAGATATGATGAATACAGAAAGCAGCCCGGCCTCGCTTTGCCGGGCTCCAGGGGATTCCTTAAAGAAGAGGTGCCAGGCAGGACCAGTCTAGGTGGCTTTGCATGATTTTCCCCTGCTGACCTAATTAGGTGGGCCTCCTTTCTATTCCCTGAACCTTCGCAACTTGGACTCACCCAAAAACCTTTATTCTTGAAGTTTTTTGTGCCTAGAATGTTCTTCTCTGATATTATCCCAGGACCAATTCTTGCTTACCATTTCCAACCCACTCAAAATATCCCATCCTCTGCCAAGCCTCTCTGAGCGTCCTAAATAAAGGATCCAATCCCCACCCACCCCTGCAATTCCTATCACATCACCCAGTTTTATTTCCTTCTTGTCCCTTACTATGATCTGAAATCATCTCCGTCCTTTATCTGCTGATGTACTGTGTGCCCTTCCCTGGCCTGCATCAGAGCAGAGATTCCGTCTTCTCACCATTGCATCTCCACCTCCTGGCATGGTATGCGGCACATCATTGGTGTTCAATACATATTTTCTGTTTCTTGAAAGGTATGAGAGGCTAGACCAAGTGCCTTCCAGGCCCAGGCACATCCTCCAGTCTCGTCTCCCATGCCCAGAGCCAGGAGGATGGCTTCTCACCCCATCCTCACGGGGTCCTCTGGGGCACAGGGTGTCCACGTCTGAATGCAGATACCACCCCGGCAGAGGGCTAAGCAAATTGTTTTTGATTCCATGCAGCACTTGTAAACCAAATAGATTGTAACAGCACAGTGGAAACTGTCCGCCGGTGATGAATTAGTTGTTAGCAGAGGTAGCAACGCTCACAATCCCATTTGAGATCTGCAGGGCTCACAGCTGCTTCTCATTTTCATAATGCAAGGAAGGAGAAACAAAGCAAAGATGAACCTTGCAGGGCGAGACACCAAGATGAAGGCAGCCAAGGCCATGAGGAGGTGGGCTCCTTTGTGAGCAACTTAAGGCTTGGAGAGCAAGCATGGAGAAGAAATCTTCTTCCAGCCATAAAGTTCGTTACAGCTCACCCAAAATTTGAACATCTATTACAGAGCAGTGTCTCTTAGTGGTTAAGGTGAGTCAGGAGGTGCTCGCTCCATTCCTGACTCTACTAGCATTAGCTGTGTGACCTCAGACAAGCTATTTAATGTCTCTGTGCCCGAGTGGCTTCGTAGAAGATGAGCATAACGGCCGTAACTAGGTCGGTGCTGCATAAGACGGTAATGCTGTAAGAACGGGCTGCCACAACACAGAGCGAATGCTCAGGCTGGGGCTGTGCTGTGACAGTTGGCATTATTATTCTTATTAATAGTATTAGCAGTGTCTGGGCTTCATAAACATCCCTGTGAGGTGGGCAGAGCAGAGGTTGCTATCCCATTTCAAAAGTGAGGGAACCAGAAACTGAGGTTCAGAAAGGGGAAGTGAGTTGCCCGAGGAAACCCAGCAGAAGGCCTGATGGTGTTCACCACAGTTTTTGAATTCCGGAAAGCTGCTCTTGTCACACAGATATCACCTCCAAGCAAAGCAGAAGGTTCAGGAGTTTGGGTTCTGCCCAAATCTTTAGACTGTCCTGTTTGAGTTACAATCCTCAGAGCTGATGGACATTACTAAGTTTTCTCTGGGACTCCGAGTTGGCCAGCCTGCACAGTTCTCCTCTCCTAGAGCATACTGCCCTGACTTTCTGGGTCAGGATATTCTTCTGTGTTCTTCCTTGTTTGCTTGGCAAAAGCAGCTCGCAAGAGTGTCTGATGTTCGCCATGAATACCTTGATGTGATATGGTCAGCTTGGACATTCTCAGGGCTGATACTGTTTTAAGTTTCAACTCTCCCTTCGAGAAGGTATTTGAAGCAAGACTGAGCAACTGGGCTGTGGTAGCCATGAGTTGACGGGTGCCCCTTCCTCAGGATCTGGCCTCCAAGGTTCTGGAGTCCTGGAGCAGATTGCAGAACCTGACTCCCTTGGGGAGGAGGCCAGGAGTTTGATGTTCTCTGGTAGCTCTGCTGTGACAGATAATTTTTTTACCTTAAGTTCTGCCCCCCTGGCACCTCTATGAAAACTGGTATTCTGGAAAGATGATCACCAGAGGGACAGCCCTGTCCAACAATACGAGATACTAATTCACCCCCTGGACTACAAGCACAGATGCCTCACATTGTGAGCAGAAATGACTGGGATAAAGACGACTCAGTTGAAACAATGATTCTCATTAACACAAAATAGGCAAACATGCCCCTCCTGAGGAAATCGCTGTAACTGCTTCTGTTGGCAGACAAGAGACCACACTCCATTGTTGCAGTCCGCTCTCTACTCATCAGGTCCTTGAGGTGGGGGAAACCCATTCATTCTTTCTTTCTTTACTTATTTTTTTATTTTGGTATCGTTAAGGTACCACCCATTCATTCTTTGCACATCTACTCTGGTGGACCAACCACACAGGTCACAGGGCCATTAAGTCACCTAGGGATGACTCAAGCCAGTGGGAACAGTCGGATGGACATCGGCTGATTGAGACACTGGATGGGACAAGTCAGACAGGACCCGAAGATGGTGGGATGTGGTGGGGAGAGAGGAGGAGGTAGGTAAGTGATTCTTGTTTTCTGGATGGATGTGGTGTCTTTACTATGATAGGAACTGGATGAGAGCCACGTTTGGAAAATGGCCAGAAAAGCTGCAGCCAGCAGTCAGGAACCACAGGAGTGAACTGTTGCTGAAATGAAAAGGAAACATGTAGCTAGTGGCTCTCCCAAGGTGGTGCCTGGACGTCGTTGGAAATGCGGACTCTTATCCCCATCCCAGACCCACTAAGTCAGAAACTCTGAAGTTGGGCCCAGTAAAGCTGTACTTTTAACAAAGTCCTCCAGGTGGGTGTGATGCGCACGTGAGTCTGAGAACCTCAGGTTAGCCCTCTGAGCCTGTACCCCAGAGGGAGGGGTAGGATATGTTCAAAGTCTGGGACAGAAGCCGGCACTGGCTTGATGTTGGCAGAGCTTCAATGTCTCAGACTCACTACTTAGCCCCTGGGGTGCAGTGTTACCCCCTGTACTTAGGGGTACAGGACATGATTCAAAGGAAAGAAAGGTGCAGTCCTGAGCATCACCAAGCGCTAGTCCCTCTCCTGGCCCCTTCCCTATATTGGTCTGCATGACCACTCCAGCAACCCCATGGGACAGTGTGACTATCTTCCCTTTTAGCAGATAAGGAAACCGTGGCTCTTAGAATTTAGTGTAGAGTCCTGAGGCTGGTAAGTGGCTGAACCTAGAGCAGATGTCAGCTCTTCCTGTGTCCAGAGCAGCTGACCTTTCTGCTCTCCTGAGCTGTGCATGCATTTGCCTTCCAGCGTTTAGTGCAATCCTGGGCACATAAGATCTCTGCATGGATTAAGGAAGCATGTGCAAGGTCCCATTAACATGCCAAACACATCCAGGTTATACAACTCAGGCGTGATGCATTGCCTGCAAAAAGAGCATCCTGCTGAGGGGACTTTGCAGAGTCCCCCTTACACTAGGTTTCGCAGGCCAGAAAAAATGTGAAGACATGTTAGGAACTGATATAGGGTGTTCATTTTTGATATTTTATGTAAGGGTGTTTTAAAAGAAAACAAACTATCCTGTAATCTTCCACCATCATATTTCATGATAGAAAAGGCACTTGAACAGCAAGAACAAAACACATAATCTTAGAATAAAGGAGTCCCATAAAATGGACACTTTGCTTTACTATTTTGGCCTCATTCTTTTCTGATCGGCTGCAGCTACAGGAATATTTCTCCAAATTATAATATAGAGGTTCCTGAACATGGCTCCACAGCCTGGGGCCCGTGTAAAAGTTTTCCCAATTCCAAAGTCCACTTTGGTGGGGCAACCACAGAACAGTTCCCAGAACAGCCCAGCAGCCCTGTCACTGCTCCTCTTCATCACCGGGCGGGAATCAATCACAGCCGCGAATCACAGCCGCCATTGTGCAAGTAAAGAAACAGACCCACTAACAAGTTTAGGAACCAAGGCGCAAACCGAGGCCTGCTGGGTTGAACCCAGCCACCATTTTAGCACATGACAGTCCCTCTCCGTAATTCCCATAGGACTGGCTTTGTTTTATGGTGTTGAGTGATTGTTGCTAAGCAGCTAATAGGAAAGCGGGCTTCCATCCTGACCATTTTACACCATGATCACAGCTAACAGAGTTTCATCAAAGTGCCAGCTGTGTACCTAAGGACACTCTTCAATTTACTGAGCTGAGTGTTGTCCAACCAGACCAGGAAAGGGTCGGGGGTGGGGAGTGGGGGGAGAATAGTGTCTGGAGAAGTCCAAGCCTGGCTCCTAGGCTCCTGGCACTTCCAGGACAAGGTTTCTCAAAGCATAATCTGTAGAACCGAGCATCACTATTATTTAAGAAGCTTGTTATAATGCAGAGTTTTAGACACTATGTCAAGAATTCTGATTCATTAAATCTAGAGTTAGGAGAGAAGGTTGTGGTTTGCATTCCAGCTGTAGGGAGAATCCCTGACGCTTGACTTATGAAATGGCATTCACAGCTTGCCACATTTTAACTTTCTACTCCCTATAAAACCTGTTGGAGGTTTGAGGGCAGGAGGAATGGGAATTACCCATGTCCCCTGAGCCTTGCCCTCTCACTGCGGGGAAGCCTGCTGGCATGGGTTCCAAACAAGGAACACTCTAAACAGCCCATCAGGGAAATACCAGAGGGCACCAGCAGCCAGTGAAGGAAGTAGACTGAGGTCTCTCAGCCTCAGCCCTACTGACATTTGGGACCAGGTAATTCTTTCTTGTAGGGGTTTGTCCTGTACGATACAGGATGTTTAGCGTTTACCATTGAGCTCCTACCCAGATGCCAGTGTCTCTCTCCTCCCCTAAGCTGTGACAATGAAAAGCATCTTCAGACTTTGCCACATGTTCCCTGGGGAGGGGAAGGAGGCAAAACACCCCCAGTTGAGAACCACTGCCTTAGACTGAAAAGAAAGGAGAAAAAGTGAAGTCACTTTGTCAAGTGGATGAGTTGGCTTTTTTGTGTGGCAGCATTGTGTACACTTCTAATAGCCTGCTAAGATCTGGACTTCAATAGGCAATGCATGTCCCATGGGCTGTACCTCATGTAAGTAAATAGTCGAATCCTTGAGAGATCCTAAGCTGACATCATCGGTTAAGACCAAATATGTCTGCTCACACTATTTATCTAAGAATAGCTTTGCCAAAAGATAGCAAATATTTCCACTGGACTTCTATCAACTATCAGAAGGGCTTAATGGTTGATCTTTGACTTCAAGGATAATGCTTTCCTCCAGAAACCTGAAGGTTCTCACTATCACAAGGCCACTGGAGTCACAATGAGGAAATTGTATTTTTTCAATATATCAACAAAGGTTGTTGGCCACCAATGTAGAGACCCTGAGTGCTAGATGCTTAGGAGGAGGCACCAGATGCAAAGATAAAATCAAGTATTTTCAGTAAGCCTACCCTGATGAAGTGTCACCATCTTCACTTCAAACCTAGTGCCACTTAGAAAAGCACACACTATACCAATTAAGTGGACACCAATCAATCCAATTCTAACGAATTGATTTTTTAGGCTACTCTAGTCTAGAATTAAATTAATTAGCTATGCTGGGAGGCTGGTCCAAAAAGGATCATCTCTTCTAGATGGTTTTGCCTTGCAGAGACCTACCTGGAAGCATTTGTACCCAGTCAAGAGGACACTCCTAAGACAAGGTTTCTCAAAACATAATCTGAAGACCCTTGCATCACTATCATTTAGGAAGCTGGTTATAATGCAGACTTTTAGGCCCTGTGTCAGGAATTCTGATGCAGTAAATCTAGATCCCACAATCAACATTTTAAGTAAACTTCTTGCTTCTTTTACATGCTTAAGTTTGAGAACCCCATTGCCTATGATTTCTTTTTCAAAGAGCATTTACTTTTTTAAGTTTCTTGTCTTTGAGGAACTTGTGCTTTTTTGGGGGAAACTATTTGTAGCAAGGGTTGCTGGGGATTCATAATCATTCATTCATTCAACACACAGTCCTTGAATTGCCTATTACATGCCAGGTATTTTTCTAGGTACCAGGGACCAGCAATTATGAGGATAGTCATGTGCTATGTGCCAGGCACTATACCTTGCTCTTACTTCTCTCCTTATAACATCCTAATGAGGTAGGTATGAACATGCACTTGTACGTCACGGGAAAGGAGCAAGAAGCTCAGGGAAATGGCTGACCTGCACAGTGTCTCAAGGCCAGTAAAGGACAGACCTAAAATTTGGACCAACATCTATCTGATGCTGTGCCCTGTATTCTCTCCACAACAGCAACAGCAGGAAGATTAAAGATTAAAAAAAAATGTTCAAAGCAGTCTGAGTTCAGTGCCAAAGGAATCAGTACTCTGCCTGGGCACGGAGGATGCCCAGCCTTGAACAAAACCACTGCAGGCCATGGTAGAGTGGGAGGCTTCAGGGAAGAAGTGGCATTTTGCATCATGAAGGACATAGGAATTCAGAAAGGGAAGAAGCATTTGGGGAGGCAAGATCACGCAGCAAGGAATGGTGTATATCTAAGCATGAGGTAGGAACGTGCACGACCCATTTTGGTGACCTATGAATCGGTCCTTTCAGCTACAGCAAAGCCAACATGTTAGGAGTCAGAGAGAAAGCCCCAGAGTGGGTTGGGACTGGATTATGGAATTCCCTCTAATATTACACTTGGTGTCTGGAACTTCACCCAATAAGACCACAGGGAATTGCCGAGAAATGACATGATGAGAGGGAGACTTGGAGAACAAAATGGGCCAGTTGCTGGTCTGCAAGATGCATCATTGAGAGAGGGAGACCAGGATCAAGAGAATCAGGTGGAAAATAATTATATGGGAGAGTTACTACAGGAGGCATTTCGTTAATGAGAATTAATACCTAACATTTAAAGAGCTTTTACTATGTTCCAGGCCCTGTTCTGAATAATCTACATGGATTAATTTGATCCCCCAAAGTTCCCTGTAAGATAACATTAGGGCTATTCCCCATTGCCCAGTTGTCCGTCTAGCCATGTGGCATGATTGCCCTTCCCCAGCCCCTTTGAAGTCCAGCCCAGCTGTGTGACCTGCTTGGTCCAATGAACTGTGAGTGGAAATGATGTTTTTACCTCTGGGCCAAAGCCTAAGGAGCCAGTGTGGGCTTTGTCACATGTATTGCCCTGCCACAGTGCTCATGGAAGCATTTGTTAGGAAGGAGACTCTGCATGAATGGGAGCAATGCCCTTCTGCCATCCTGTGCTGGGCTTGTAGTGTGAGCAAGAAATAAATTCATGTTACATTAGCATATTGCAATGAGGGAGTTGCTGCTTCTGTGGTATAATCTGACCTCTCCTGGCTAATACAAACCCTTACTGATTAAGAATGTGATCTCTGCAGTCAGACCACCTAAGTTCAAAATCCTCCCTCCACCATTTACCAAATTTGGTAAGTTACAACCTCTCTACCCTCATTTATTTCATCTTTAAAATGGGAATAACTATAGTGGCCACCTCATAGGGTAAAAACAATAAGGATACATTTGCATGCCATGTTACAGACAGTATTCTAAACTTTTTTGTATGGTGTCTGATTTAGTCCTCACAGTAACTATCTTGCAAATGAGGAAATTGAGGTACAAATAGGATGATGACATGTGCCAGGGATCACACAGCTAATAATTAGGGGCCAGGATTCAAACCCAAAGCAGATTAATTCCAGAGTCCCCATACCAAAGCCCTGGCAATGCATGGAAACACTTTAACTCCCAGCATACAATAATTGCAGTCATTTTTTCCCATTAGGCTTTATAAGCACAGTGTTTGGGGCTTATGATCTGTCAAAGGGCCTAAAAAGTATTTCTGACCAGGAAAAACAAATATATTGGCTCTGAAATATTAAAAGCAAACCATGGAATTCAATGAATATATATTTAAATGTCTATCAAACTTGTCCTTAAGGCAATCGGTCCACAGCAACACATTAACACATTAGCTCATAAATTAGATTTAATGTGGGTGTGGGTACGCTGTAATATCTTGGACGTGGTGTGGGGGTAGGACTGGTGAAAGTGCCTAGAACCTAAAATATGCCTTAAATGACCTCTGAATACAGTTCAATAAATATTAGCTATCATATTATTTTAATTATTATCTTTAGCTTTGACTAACAGAGACACATCTGACCTATTCAAAATTCTGCAACGAAGCAATAATTGGTCCTTGAGCCACTCCCAAATGGCTGTCAGCTGCTCCCTGCTGAGCAGGTTCTCATTCAGGCTCAGGGGAGAGCAGCAAGATTGAGTCCCTCCTCCTTGCTCGGGTAGATCCAGTCCTCCTCACCTTCTGAGCCAGAGGTGGAAGTGGTCGCCCTCCAAGGCCCCCTGTTGACCAGATGGCTGGGAGCAGAGTTAAATGAAATGCAGCTTTGGAACTACAGCAAAAAACCAGAGGCCTTCGGAAACCGCAGCTGCCTGATACTACCTGTGCCTCCTGGTCTCTGCTACTCCAGGCCCTGTGCTTTCTGCAGTTTACGGCATAATTAAATCACCCTGCATAAACCCTTCTTCTGGAAGGTTAACCCTGACTTTTAAACCTTGACTTACCTTCTAGGGTCTGCTGCTTAGCCTGGAGTGTTGTGCTAATTCAGTAGGGCATCTTGTATCTGAAAATACTTTTCCTTCCCAGAGGCCAGGCCAACAGCTTCAGACCTCAGGCCCTCACTTTTGCTCCTGCTTTGGATTCTACCCATTTCATTATCCTAAGTTATATCTGCAGTCTTTAGGACTTTCCCAATTGGTTTTTAACTCTGGTCCAGTAATTTCATAGTGATAGGTTCTGGAATCAGGCAGACCTGAATTCAAATCCTTGCTCTGTCACTTCTTGAGGGGTGACCTCAGTAAGTTACGAAACCTCTGTGTTTATTATCTATATTTTGGGGTCTAAAAGAGATGCTCTCAGAATTAAAGAAGCCAGCCAAAGTGAGTATTACATGTGAATGCTAACCAGTAGAGGTTAGCCATGATTGTTATTACTATTACTAATTCTCACATCTCATTTTCAAAGACCCCTGTGAGGTAAGCCAGAAATCCCATTCCTTTTTTCATGAAGGAGGAAGCAAAGGGTCGGACAGGTAGAGAGGCTTGCTGGGAGTCACCGAGTTTGTAAGGGGCAGAACTCCGGAGCCTCTGGCTCTAGGCTGAGAGAGCCTGCTACCCTTGTTTTCCTTTTGCCTGGGCACACTTTCCCCATCCTCTTTCATATTCACCTGCTCCCATGGAGACAGTTTTGATGGTGTTCATTTATTCTAGCAACTTCAGTAGCTAGCCCGGTGTTGCATCTTTGATCAGAAACAAGTTATCCTTTCTTCTCATGCACCAGACTCAAACCTCAGAGGACTGCAGAGAATCTGGGATCAGGCAACTTTTGAACTGGTAAATAATTTGCCTTTGTCCTGCAAGGTCCTCCCTGGGTGGCCCTGCATTGCTCAGGGTCCCCTGAAAGAGCTGGCTGCTTGAGGGCAGGCACATCACCTTCATGCCCTTAACCTTCGCTGCATGACATATAAGGGAATTAAAGACAGAATTAATGAAAAACAAAGGACTGGAGAGTTTGGACAAGTTCAGACAGAGGTGAAAGAAAAGAAACCTGGATCAAGCAGACCAGCTGGGAGTCTGGAAGCCTCAGAAGCAGAGGTTTTATTAAATTAAGCTGAATTTGACACATCCGGCATGAAGCCTGGCCCACATAAGCTTTCAAAACACATTAGGTGCTGTTACTACTAAGCTAACAGGCCGTGAGACTCAGACATCTCTCCTCACCCCCCCTCCTCATGGACCAGACTAACCTGAGTGCCAGTCCTAGTTTATTCTGCATGACTGGAGAGATTATTAAGCAAGAAAATAGATGTGAAAATGCCCTGAAAATGTTAAGAGTGCTGCCAAAATTTACGGTCTTATTATTTCTACTAATTATTATATAATGACCTTTATCCCACAGCAATAAGTCTGACATGATGTTTTACGAAACAACCTGCTGATTGTCTTTGAGAGATCTTAAGATAGTCCCCTGTCTTGGGCCCTGTTCCCTTCCCTTTGCCTGGTGAAACCACATATTGAGGTTAATGGGGTCCCTGACTCCATCCCATTCAGATCAGCTTCCTTCACAAGGGCTGCACATCTGGGTGATGTGTTCCTGCTGCAGGTCCTGGGGGGCCAGAGTCAGGCAGAGCGACTGGCTCAGTTCAGGTCACAACGTGGCTCCTTGAACTCTGGATCAAAAGCACCTAAACTCACAGTGTCCAAACTCAGATTTCAGTTAATACAGGAAAAATTTTGACTCCACTCTAATTGTTTACCCCAGAAAAAGCAACCATCTAGCATGCAGTGGTTCTCAAACTTTGGCAAGTATCATCATAATCACTTGGAATACTTATTAAAACAGAATTCAGGGCCCCACCCCAGAGGTCCTGATGTAAGAGTTCTTGGTTGGAGTTTGATAAATGGCATTTCTAGCAGGTTGTCAGGTGATGAAGTCAGTGCTGGTCCAGGAGGATCCCACTTTGAGAATCACGAGCCTAGTGCTTAAGAGCACAGGCTCTGGAATGGAGTTAGGGTGCCCCGGGTTCTCAGTCACCTATCATGTGCCCCCAGGGACAAGTTTTTTTTAACTTCTTTGTGTCTCCATTTCGGCATCTGTCAATGGGTTGTTACTATGTAGTTTGTTTGTTTGTTTAATTGAAGTGTAGTTGATATACACTATTATATTGGTTTCAAGTACACAACATGGTGATTCAACAGTTACACACATTATTAAATCCTCACCCCAACTAGTACAGTTACCATTTGTCAACACAGAAAGATATTACAGAACCACTGATTATATTCTCCATGCTGCACTTCCATCCCCATGACCAACTTACATTATGATTGAGATTTTGTGCCTCTTTATCTCCCTCACTGACCTTACCCACCCCAACCCCTCCCCACTGGTAACCACAGTCACTTCTCAGTGTTTATGAGTCTACTGCTGTTTTGTTTTGTTTTTATTTTCCACATATAAGTGAAATCATATGGCATTTGTCTTTCTCCTCCTGGCTTATTTCACTGAACATAAAACCCTCTAGGTCCATCCATATTGTCACAAATGGCAGGATTTCTTTTCTTTTTATGGCTGAATAGTATTCCATCTATATATGTACCACATATTTATCCATTATCTATTGATAGACACTTTGGTTGCTTCCATATCTTAGCTATTATAAATAATGCAGCAATAAACATAGAGATGCATCTATGTTTTTGAATCAGAGATTTTGTTTTCTTTGGCTAAATTCCTTGAAGTGGAGTTACTGGGTCATATGGTATTTCTGCTTTTAGTTTTTTTAGGAAAGTCCATGCTGCTTTTCAGAGTGGCTGCACAAATTCACATTCCCACCAATAGTGTAGGAGGGCTCATTTTTTTCCACATCCTCGCCAACACCTGTTATTTCTTGTCCTTTGCATGGTGGCCATTCTAACTGGTGTGAGGTGCTATCTTATTGTGGTTTTGATTTACATTTTCCTAATGATTAGTGTTGTAGAGCATCTTTGCATGTGCTTGTTGGCCACTTGTATTTCTTTGGAAAAATATCTGTTCAGGTCCTATCCCCATTTTTGAATCCAGTTATTTCACCTGTCAAATGAATTGTTATTCTGTCATTTAAATGTGATAATGCTAACTTACAGGGTTATTGTGATTATCATATGAAAAAAATACATGCAAACATTTTGCACAGTGCTGGACCCATAGTAAGTGTTCAAAGTTAGCCACTATTAGCATTGTCATTGCACTTTTATGTGCCATTATGCTTCTTACCCTGAAGGTATTGGCATCTCCATTTCTTTCACTAGACTGTAAGCAGCTTCAGAACAGTATCCTACCTTGTTCATTTCTCTGTCTCCAGGGTTAAGCTCAATGTCAGACACAAAAAAAGAACATATTGTAGAAAATCATCCATCCACTCAGTTATTTATTTGTATAATCGATAAATGGTTCACAGAACACCTTTTCTGTGCCAGGCCCAGGCTAGATCCTGAGAATATAATGAACAGGAAGAAACAGGCCCTGTTTTCATGGAGTATTGAGTGGGTGAGAGAGACTTTAAATAATACAAGTAAATAGGTGAAATAGTTACTAATTATGAAAAACATTTTGAAGGAAATAAGAAGTGCTAAATCAGAGGGAAATTAGGGATTTATTTTAGGTGTTGAGGGATGGTCTCTTTGAGGAAGTAACATATGAACTGAGACCTGAATAATGGGATGGAGCCCACTGGTGAGATCTAAGAGGACAGAGCCAGTGCAAAGGCCCTGTGGCAGAAAGTAGTCTGTCCTATTCAAAGACCATAAGAAGGCCTGGACATGGGAATCTAGTTCCACGAGAGGGAAGTAAGAAGTAAGGTTTAGGGGGACAGTTTCACGGAGAGTTTGTAGGCTAAGGCAAAGAGTTAGCAGTTTTTTAAGGAGAGAATGACATGTTCAGCTTAATACTTTTGAAAGGTCACATTAGCCTCCTGGTGGCACATAGCCTAGAAGGAGGCAAGAAGACAAATTAGGAGGTTAATGCCCAAGCATGGAGAAAAGATCATTGATATGAAATATGAGTAACAGTGGAGAGAGAAAAAAAAATGTTTGGATTCAAAATATATTTTGTAGCTGGTAATGATAGGGTTGCTGATGAACTAGATGTAGGGCATGTGAAAGAGGAACAGAGGACCACTATGGAGACTTTGTAAATGCCTCTCCTGCTGTGATCTCTTCATAAGGAGCTGCCACAGCTACTCAGCTTCCTGACTGCTCACATTTTATCCTTGTCTCCCCTACCCAATTCAATCCCTCCCTTTCTTAGGGCCCAGGGGCCATTTCATGGCTCCATGAGGTTCACTGCCCTGATTTCTGAAGCTTTGCAGCCCGACACTGGTTACTCTCCCAGAAACCCAGATGCCCTGCTCCCTGTGTGATGGGGGGAAGCAGGGCCTCAGGGGGACATTAGTAGAGCAACCAGTTATCAGGCAGTAGATTACAAAATAAAGCCATGTGGACACTCTGGGGATCTGGGATGCTGGCAGGCAACTGAAAACAAATTCAGTTGAATATTAAGAGAGAGTTGTCATCTTGCTGTTTGGGCTGCCTGGTGCTGATGGGAGTGGCGATACCGTTAAAAAAAGCAGAGGGCATCTTCTGGGCCTCCGTGGTTTCCCCTGCTTGCTGAGGACAAGGTACTGTTTGATAGATGTTACAGATAAGGGAAGCCAGCCCCAGAGCCCGCTTCCCGCCAGGCCCCTGCCTCTCTCACACCCCATCTCTCTTCCTCTGTCACCAACCCTAGGATCCAGCTATTAGGCCACGCTGAGGTTTCAATTAATTTTTTCCCCATCATATGGTCATGAGTGTTGCCATTGGTAGAATACTTTTTCTCAGACACAAATCATTCTCAGTTATTGTGTTCGCTTTTAAGCAGTCTTTCGTGTTTTTCTTGTCTTCCCTTCAGTTGGCATGGGAACACTGAAGCGCCGGTTCAGGGGCATCCATCAACCTCATCGTAACAGTCTCCCATGCTGTCCAAGTGTTTTGATAGGTTCAAAGTGTGCACACAGTTCTCCTCCATGGAAGGGAATCTGGAAGCAGCCAGCCTTGTTTTCCCAGCTGATAGGCCCTCCCATTCATATGATTCTAGAGGTGGAAGGGACCCCAGAGAGCAGTCTGAACCCCAGAGAAGGGAAGTGTCTGAGGCAAGGTCACAAGTAAGTCCGCAGCATACAGAGGACTCAGATCCAGATCTTTATATACTCCTAGATGCTGTGTAACCTTTTAGAATCATCTGGAACTTTTCTGGGCCTTTCTTTGTTGATTGGTAAAATCAGATCATCATCTGCTCTCTTACCCAAGGGCTGCTGTGAGGATCAAGTGAGACCCGTGGGACTGGTTTACGTGAATGGTGAACATTACTTTTAACCTTAAGACTATAAACATGGATCTTGCAGATGTTATAAAACTGATTGAAAATGAAAGGAAATCGTTGTAAGTTTATGCCTCCGAGGTGGATATGGTGGGTTACTGTTCATCTATTCAACCATTAATCTGTTCATCCATTCAGCGGCCATCCTTCCAATAATTAATGCCTCGCGAAGACCATGCCAACTTAGTTAAAACCTGGTTAAAATAAAACATCAACCTTGACTCTGGAGAAATGTGGGGTCCAGCAGAAAGACAGTCTTGCAAGAAACTCATCAGCGCATGGTGGGTTATGAGCAGTAGTGGCTGAGGAAGGGCACCACCCTGCTCCCTTGAGGCTGTGGGACTTGCTACCCGCACAGCCAAGAGAGCCTTCCTTGAGCTCAGTGGATTTTCACGTGGATCTCAGAGTGTGACTGGGAGTTCCTAGGCCAGCACAGATGAGGCCTAAGTGTGCATTACAGCAGAGTATTTGGGGCTGCAAGTTGTTCAGCAGTGTTGAAGCAAGACAGAGCTAGTATTTACTAGACATAATAGACCCTGTGCTCAGTGTCTCACAGGCAATTTTTCATTCCATGCATGTAAAGACCATTTGTGATAGAGGTTGTTATTAACCCCATTTGATGGCTATAAAACTGAAACTCAGAGCTACTACATAATTTTGCCCAGGGCTTCATGGGTGAGAAGTGGCAGGTACAGAATTCATTAGATGTTCCACAACAAAGTCTGGGTCACTTCCTTTTATGGTCTCTTTTCAACAGGGATACATGGGGAAATTGAGGCTGTGAGAGTGGTCAAGGTCATGGAGGGGAACTGAATAAAGGGAGATCCATGAGTTACCCAGGATCACAGCTAATCAGTGGCAGAACTGAGGCCTAAGCTCCATTGTCCTATTTCCATCTTTTCTCTGGACCACACTGTGGCTCACTGACTAGGGACAAATGAAAAAGCCACGACAGAGGATGTCACAAAGAATCAGCCACCTTCCTGAGAAAACTGACTATCCTGTGCCTCTCCTCCCCTGCTCGGCTTGTATTAGGTTTTCCTGGGGATGTGCGTTGGCGGGGAATTCAGAGTATTTGTGGAGAACAGATGTGCATGTTTTCTTGGTCTAGTGAGATGAAGAGAAGTGGGAGGAGGTTGGGCATGGGGCCAGTCCTCAGCGGAACGTCAGCCCTGAGGTCTCCAGGACTCCCTCCACTTTCCAAATGCACGCCCCTCTCCACCCTTTTGCTTAAGCTTCAGTTTGCTTCCTGTCCACATCTAAGTAGTTTCACTTATTGTGAAGGAAATGCCTCAATTACCAGTTGTATTAGTCAACTTAGGCTGCCATAACAAAATACCAGGGACTGAGTGACTTAAACAACAGAAATTTGTTTTCTCACAGCTCTGGAGGTTAGCAGAGTGAGATCAGGGTGCCAGCATGATTGTGTTCTGGCGAGAGCTCCCTGCTGATGTGCAGATGGCTGCCATTTCTCTGGGTGCTCATCTGGCCTTCCCTCTGTGTGCGAGGAGACAAAGGGAGAGAGAGCGGGCACACAAGCTCTCTGGTTTGGCTTCTTATAAGGGCACTAATCCCATTATGAAGGCCTTACCCTCATGTTCTCATCATCTAAACCTAATATACTTCCAAAGACCCATCTCCAAATACCATCACATTGGGGTTTAGGAATTCCACATGTGAATTTCAGAGAGACACAGTTCAGTCCACAGCACCAGTTCATGGAATCAGTGCCAAGCTCAGAAAGCTGTGCCTTTATTGGTCAGGGATGCTGGAAAGGTCAAGTTTAAAACCAATAGATGACTTTCTACTGGAGGTGCCCGAGGCCCTGGGTCATCAGAGTGGGGGTGGGAAGGCACTTCTGTACAAACGCCAGGTTTCCAATAGCCATGCTGCCTGGGAGGTGCCAGAAGCAGACAGAGGTGCCCCTCTCCACTGCTGGCCAGTCCACATCCTCAGGATGGGCTCTGCAGTGTCGATTCAAGACCTATTAGGCCAAACCTTCCATTCACTGGTCTTTGGTCCCCTCAACAACAGAGACTAAAAGCAATCCTTTCCCAAAGATGGCTGTGTAGGTCGGTGTCTGGCAATGGAGACTGAGCCCCTCTCAAAGCCTCCCACCGTGTCTCACTGGAAATGCTTTCCTCATCCTAGACAATCTGAACATGGTCTATAATATGGCACCACCATTCCTGTCTGCTAATGGACAGTTACGCAAGGTTGAGTGCGCCCAGGCACTGGATTTCTTTACAACACCTGGAAGAACAGGTTTGGATCCATCAGATAAAGACCTAGGGCAAAATGAATTTTGCTGCCTCAAAGCCAATGCAAACTCCCATCATTGAACTTTGTCACTGTCCCCACTGTATATCAGCTCAACTCAGGCTCTCTATGCAACCTGCCTCTTTGATTTTTGCTATCAATTTCTGTGGTGCCTTAAAAATCATTTATTTCAACTTGCCTCATTATAAAACAGACTTGGAGCTTCTTTTTTTTAAACAGTGCCATGAGGCTGCCTGTTATTCCTGAATGGACATCCAGGCATAGGTTGCCCAGAACTGGCTTTGCAGGGGTGGGAAAAGGGACCATGGCAGCAAGGCTGGCCTGGGCCAATTTGGCAAATGCTTGTCTGCCCTCTGCCAGTTCTTTCCAAAATCACTGGCAGTTCCTCACTCTGAGTAAAACTGTTTGGAGGACCGGCTCCAAAAACTGGTAGGGAGCCAGGAAGAGTGGAACAAGATCTTGCTTGGTGGTCAGAAGTCCTGTGTTAGAATCATGGCCTAGCAGCTGACTCTGCAGACGAAGCCCTTTGTGCTCTCTGGGCCTTTGTTTCACCCTATGTAAAACAGAGCATCAGACTAGACAGTGAGTCCCACAAGAGATTAATAGGTAACTCCACAGAAAGAGGGACTATTGAAATTTGGAAAATACATACACTACCTCCCTCTGAGAAATGAACCAAACACGTTAGCATATGAAAGGGCCTTCAAAATCCCGAAGGATGGAATCCCCAACTTTATTTAAGCCAACGTTACTAACTTTATGACCTGCAACCTCCCCTCATCACCCTAACCCCCAAGGAGAACCAGTTAGTAACCTCTAAAACACCAGTGTTCGAATGGGAGGCATAGACTAGATGGGTTCCTAAAGCTCTCTAAAAACTAACTCTTTGGGGTATATCATATAGAAATATAGATTTTCTGTGTCATTTGATATCAGGTAACTTTATTCTGGTGGAGAATTATATTCTAGTAACTACTAAACAAAACTATACTCATGTATAAAGAGGACCTTTCCAATATCAGCTGTGAAACTTTATTATTCTGTCTCTGAAATACCTTTTCCTGGCCTTTAAAGACTTTTCTAGCTTGAAATCAGTCCACTGCTCCAAATGTATCTTGTAAGTCTCCCCAGAAACCTCCATTCAAACCGCTAAACTCTCTAGGTTAACTCTCCGCTTCTTTCCTGCATTCTCTGCCGGCTGTCTCACCCATTCTCATCTCCATCCCTGGACAATCCAGTTCACAATGCCCCCTGGACCTGCCAGATGCTGTGCTCAAGGCAGGGTTAAACCAGGATGGGCACAGTCATCTAACTGAGGGGAAAAAGAAGAGTACATTTCAGAAACTGTCTCAGTTACAACTGGGTCAAAAGAGTCAGATTCTTATTAATCCTCTGTTTTATCCTCAAATTCACTTTCCCAGAGCAGTTCATTCCTCTAACATTCTAGTCAACATTGCCCTATATTTTACTCCAGCAGCAACTGGCTATATATTTAGTTAAGGCATTTTGCCTTCTTGTTCCCAAATAAGCGCAGGGCCATATTTAAATTCTATTTCATTTTATTACTTTAAGACAGCTGACTGCAAGCAAGACCTGGAGCACTAAAAAGAATCATCTTGGCAGATGGTAAAAGGAAACAAGTAGCAAAGTGCCTCTATTTTGGGGTTTTCTTGTTGCTGTCACTTTCAGATCAAAGAAGCTTTAAATCTAGATATTTCCTAACTAAATTACAAAATCCCATCGAGGGCGCTTTGATTCTCCATGTCCCTTATTGCAACAAGAACACTGGGTTTTTTTGATGAACACTCTGGAGGGCATTTCCAAAAAAGCTTGTCATCACAAACAATTAAATTGAACAAACAATGATAGATCCCATCTATTGGGCACTTACTATGCAAGGCCCTGCGCTAAGCACGGCCCAAGTTTATCTCCTTCAGTCGTCACAACTACTCTAAGAGGAATGTATCATTTGCTGCTATTGTACAAAATAAGAAACCAAGGTTTTGAGAGGTTAAGCCACTTGTAACGATCACACAGGATTCAAAATTAGGGAAGACTTTCCAAAGTCCTTGCTCTTAACCATCATCCGACCTTGGAAATACTCATTGACAATTTTCCCCTAAGCATTTGGGTTGCACATAAAATAGTCTTGCTCTTCGACCCTGAAAGAGCTCGGGGTCTAGATAGTAGATATGATCTTTTCCACATACAGAAGGTAGAAAGTTGAAGGGACCAAGGGAAGCAGTGCAAAAAAGGGGTGCTGGTAAAATAGAGGAAGGCATTATCAGTTATAATTGAAGGAATGAGAAATAGTTTCACCGAATAGTGGTAATATCTGAGAAGCACCTTGGAAAGTAGGTCTGCCTTCTTTACCTCATGCTCTACATTCAATCCAACCCATTGTTCCTATTCAGTCCTACTGCTGCCGTCTTCAAAATAAATTACAAATCTACTTTATTTCCTTTGCTACCACCTTGGTCCAAGCCACCGTCATCTGTCACGTAGACTGTTGCAGAAGCCTCTAGGCTGGTCTCCCTTCTGTGATGCACTGGGTGACTAAATCCTTTGCCATGTGACTTTGTAATCCCTCCTAGGTGGCAGAGTATATTTCTCTACCCTGTGAATGTTATGTTTGACAACGTGCTTTGCTTGAGCCAATGGGATATTAGAAGACAGGACACAAGCAGAGGAATTCAATATATCTGCTTAGCCTCTTGTGTTCCTGTGATGCTCCATGTGAAGAACAGGTCTTTCTGTGGCTGCTGCTCCTTCACCCTCACTCCCCAAATGCAGACACACGGGGCAGGCCTAAACCCTCCTGGGGTCCAGCCTCATCCAGCCTAAAACAGGTGAAACATAGTCAATCTTCAGACTGTGATTCTTTAAGGAAAAAAAAAAGTTTTCTCTAAGCCATTAGGATTTTGATGTTACGTGTTATGCAGCAATAACTGGCTGATATACACTGTTTTCATGTCAGTTATCAGTTTATCAGGAACCATAGAGATCTTTTAAAAATATTAATCAGATCACCCACTCCCAAGCTTAACCCCATTAGTCATTTTTATTTTATTTAAAGTCAATCTCAATTCCTTAAGATGGCTTACAAAATACCTTACCTACCTTTTTGTTCAGTATACTTTAGCCCCACTGGCCTTTTGTTCTTTGATATACAAGCTCACTCTCACCTTAAAATCTTTACACTTACTATTCCTTTTGTCTGGAAAGTTCTAGAGTCTAGATCTGTACTAATATGGTAGCCATTAACCACATGTGGCCATTTAAATTTAAATTAATTAGAACTAAATAACAGTAAAGATTTAGTTCCTCAGTCATACTAGCCATGTTTCAAATGTTCAGTAGCACATGTGGCTAGTGTATTACCATATTACACAGCACAGATATAGAACCCCTCCCATCATACTGGAAAGTTCTATTTGTCATAACAAAGCACAGTTAAAATATCACCTGTTCAGAGAAGCCTGCTGTGACCAGCCATCTAAAGCAGCTCTCTAGCCTGCTCTCTGTTTCATGGCTCTATTTGGCTATACTTGTAGCACTTAACTATTTGAAATCATTATATTTGTTTATTTGTTCACCAGAATATAGTCCCCAAAGTGTGGGGACTTTGTTGATTTGCTCTCTGAGACATCCCCAGAATCCAATGAGTGGGTGCTCAGCAAATACTAGTTGACCGAAGAATGAATGAGGACTATGCTGAGTGGAAGCAGAAGCATGAACAAAAGCAAAGCAGCTAGAGATTGAGAGGCATGTTTGTGGCAACAGTGGGTAGCCTACTTTGACTGGAACAGAGAGTGTACAGTGGTAGATAAATCTCAAGGCAGACTGAGACTATACTATTGAAATACTCATATTCTGGGCTGAGTTGGATTTCAAACAAGAGGGGAGCCATTGACAATTTTTTTCTTTAAGACAGCGAAGTTTCATGATTAGGAATAGTCTCCAAGAAATTGATCTACCATCTATGTGGCAGGTGGATTACAGCACAGAGACTAGTCAGAACAATAAAGCTACAATCTAGTAAAAAAAAGAAGAAAAATGGGGATTAAAAAAAGAGGGTCATAGAGGTGATGAAACAACACATTACATATATTTGGATGGAGAGATTGAAAGAGTGTGAGGAGTCAAACCAGATACCCATTTTGAGCCTGAGTGATTCCACAGAAAAAAGTGAGAGAAAAGTACAAGGTCTGATGGAAAAGATGCCAAGTTCTTTTTTTGATATGCTGAACCCAAAATGTAGAGGCCAGCATCTTGAGAAAGGATAGACATTGTGGAGAAAAAAAAAAGCAGAAGGGGCCAGAGAGAGCATTGATGGTGATGGTAGGGAGAAAATAGGGGTTTGGGGTTTTAGGGAGCGGTGTGAAGACTCTTAATGGCCTGAGGCTACAAGAAACAAAAACATAATACAGCTGGATTTGCTGATGAGAAATCCATGACCCTAGGAGAACTGGTTCATTAGAATAGTCAGAATAGAAACCATATTCTAAGGTATTCAGGATGATCTTGGAGTAAGGAGGAAGAGATAGTAGTAAAGCTTAAGTAATTTCCCAAAAGCTAATAAACTATCTGGATTCTAGTCTCTACGTGGACCTTTATGAGTTTTCTATCCCCAAACACTCCTGCTTTTTAGTGTCTCAAATACAGATTAAATGGAGGGCTTGCTATAGACGTTCTTTGCCCTCCCTTACACCTTTGACACCTCCATAGGCTTTACCACACAGGTTAGAAATGGCTGGACATTATCTTGCTTGCTCAAGAGAGACTCTACCCTAATTAACTACCTCAATTAACAAATGGAGTTTGGCACAGAGCTAAGATAAGTTCTTAGATATAACATGTTCACACATAATTTAAATCTCAGAATCCCTAAAAATTTTAGAATCCCAGACAGAATCCTTAAGTTTTATAATCACAGACTTGGAAGGCAATCTAGAAACCATCTAGTTCATTTCCCTCCTCTATGAAAGAAGGAAAATATAGACACACACACACACACACACACACACACACACACACACACACGCACATACCCTTCTGTCACCCTTAGCAGCAACAGCACAGCTCCTGGGTATGCAGAGCTCAGACAGGAGGACAGACGGTACCACCATCTTTCCATGAAGAGGGCCCTCAGAAGCCTCTCCTCTGCCTCCGCTGTGCTCAGTGGCTTCCATGTCCTGTGGCATTCTCACTCTGGCAGCAAGTGCATCTTTGTCAGCCCCTGACATGCATACACAGCACGGTACAGAGGAGCCAGCGCCCTCTAGGACAACTGAGTGACCCTATTTGCAAGGAATTTTTTCAGGGCCCCTCATTCTCCCCTCCCCAGACCAAGGTTCTCAGTCTAACTTGCCCACGTGACTGGTTTTTCATTTTCCACAGGGGAACGTACCCTCATCTAGCTCTTTCCAACTTTCTTATTTGAGCTCAGAAGTCACCTCTTTAGAGAGGCTTTCCCTAACAGCTTAATCTAAAGTAGGCATTCTCTTCTACTATAGTGATTTGTCACCACATCCTACTTATGACTATAGCCACAATCTCTATTATCTTTTATGTAAATGTATTTATTGCCTATCTCCTTTTAGAACATATGTCTCATGGAGAACAGGCCCATATCTGTCATTCTCTAGTATTTGCTCAGTACCTACAAAATGCAGAACATGCAGTAGTTGCTTGTATTGGTTAGCTATTGCTGCATAACAGACTATCCCCAAATTCAGTGCTACATAACAGTGAACATTTACTATTATGTTCACAGGTATTCAAGTCAACGGAGACAGCTCTGCTTCAGACTTTAGTCTGTGGGTTGATCACACACCTCTGTTTTCTATACTTCTCTTTTTTCTGGGAGCAGCAAGCTGGGGCATGTTTGTCTCATGGCCTCTGCTTGAAACATGCCTAATAATATCCCAGTTGCCAAAGCAAGTCACATGACCACACAAAACATTAATGAAGCAGGAGATCTACGATTCCCAAGGAATTTGGGGAATTAATGAATAATTACCAAATAAAAATCTGATTTATCACAATACTCCATAAATCTCAATGACTGAATAAATGAATGCCCTCCTTTAGATCAGCTGAGCCTTTCTAGCTAAGCCTCTCTCTAGTTGTTACAATCCTGTGTCTCATCAGGATTTCAGTCCATGATGAATCCATGACCTCTCATGAAAGAACCATACCACCCTGTTCTCCTTGGGCAGGAACTAACTTAAGATTTCTGCCTGTCTAAAACACTGTCTTAATTTCATCCTGGCTCTCTGTACCCTATCTTCTGGCATAAGGAAAGCTTCAGTCCTGCCAAAGACTAGAATGGACAGAACCAGTTAGAAGAACCTACCATCTGGTGATGGGGACTCATCGGATTTGCAGCCAGGATTCCAACTGCGACTGTTAGAGAGTTTGTGCACAATAGCTTGAGTGTCTGAGTAGAGCAGAAAGTGTCTTGGTCACTGGGAAAGAGTATAGGTGCCTAAGGATCACCAGATAACTTAGAGCTGACAGCCCTAACATGCTGTCAAAGAATGACCTGAAGGGACCCCCCACCACCCAGCCACACCCATGTCGGTGAACAACGCTTCCTAAAACTGTTCCAGGACCACAGGTTCACTCCTGGTTGGGCAAGGATTGTCAAAGATTTCTAACACCTTTGACTAACTCATGAGTTTGTTTTCATTCAAACCTTTTGCCTGCACTGACCTCTGATTTTGCCTTACCCACCATAATCCCTTATATGCCCTTCTCTTATTAATGTTTCTTTTCTGCTTTAGCATGTTGACTCTTGGTCTAGCTCCAGCCTTTCTGCATTTTCTCTTCCGAAGAGTTGTGACGTGGGAAGACATCTGCATTTTTTTTTTGCCTACTGAGCATCACATCTCCATTGTTTTGGTAATAGCATCATTATTTCCTCTGGGGAACTGCTACTCCCCCATGTCCCTGTAGTTTGAGTGGGTTGATTGAAACCAACAATGCATTTGGTCCTTTTCACCACTTCAAGTTCTAAGAATGGCCATGTGGCTAGGCTGAGACCAACCAAAAGATGACAATACCCCAACCACTGTGTCATGTTCAGAAATGAGCATGCGTCCTGATTTTTATTTGGTGACACCAGGCTCAGGACTTTTGTGGAACTGATGGGGAAGGACTTTGGACTTTGGACTTTGAGATAGGCAAGTGAAGGCTGGATGTGCTGGGATCTGACATGTGAAATCTGACATATGACATACATATGCCTGAGAGTAAAGCCAATTTAGAGAAAAGCTAAGCCTGAGAATCTAGAGCATGCTTCTCAGTCCTGCTGATATTCAGGTCCCCCTATCTAGCTGTATATGAAATCAAAACTATCTAGTTAATCGGGTTTTATCACTTGCCACCAAATGTCCTGACTGCTCACTGTCCAAATGGGCCTACCCCCATGTCCCTATAGATAATGATTTCTTAAGCCACAGAAACTGTCTGGCCCATATATTTAATCCAATGTAGACTGAATCATGAGCGAAAAGAAATGATTTCAGATTTAGTGTTGCTGCTTATTTGGATCCAGAATAAACTTAGCTTCCTTAAGATTTCAATTTTCCCCATCCACAAAATAGATTCATTCATGGATAATGACCAACCTCATAGGAAAACACTAAAGATTAATTAGTCACATTGTACTTATGGTGCATTCATGTTAATAGATAAGAAATATAGTTAATTATATTACCCTGTATTTGCCTAGCACTTCTGATTTTTCAAAGCTCTTGCATATGGCATTTGCCTGTTTTAATAACCCTAATAATCTGGTATTACCATCCCATATTATACATTTGGAAACTAAACTGGACACCAAGATTTCTCAAGGTCATAACAGTAAGTCAGTGGCCAAGCTGTCATTGAACAAAGTATTTCAATTCCTGTATATACTAATTCTATTAAGTCTCATTGGAAATTGTTCTACTGGTCCATAATGCTTTTAAAATGAGAATAATATATACAAATGATTAAATTTTTATTGTGATGATCATCATAGTATTGTTTTTAGATAAAAATTGGAAATAAACTAGGTATTTAATAAAAAGACAGAGCAAATAAATGAGGGTACATATGTACAATGGGCTTTTAAGAAGACATTAAAAATGAATGTGTAATATTCAAAGCGAAATATGTGTTGCACTGAGCAAAAGTCATGTTATAAGACAGTTATGTAAATCTCAATTTCCAAATTGAAATGGTCAGAAAAAAATGGGAAGTTTACCCTTAGTACTATAATTTCACAAATTTTATTGTTTCGTATCCATGTCTCCATGGCTTTCTACAATACACATATCGCTTTTGTACACACACACGAAAAGCTAATCTCAAACAGTTTATTTCCATCCTAGGGATTTTACATAATGAACACACAGAAACAGGCTTAACCACTGGATGTCAACTTCATTAGCTGCCAATTGCCTCCTTAACCCCATGGGATCCTGCCTGGGTCCTCTAAGATCTGGACCTCCCAGAACCTTAGGCTTCCCTGTGCTCTCTGGACAGCAAGCTGTGCCACACCAAAGTCACAAGAGCAGTCAGGGATGGAAAGAGTTCCCAGCGGCCCCGGTGCACTGCACACTGTGACGCCGCTGGCAGGAAGCAGCACAGGCCACTTTGAAGTGTGCAGGCCGGGACAAGCACCGTCACCAGGGCAGGAGGGCTGCTGCCTGGGGGGAAAAGTGCTGGACCCACAGGGAACAGCACACGTAATGGTCGATGGACTGAAGAAGGCCCTCCCAGGCCTCAGACATCTAGGGATGCAACCAGAAACACACAGCCATTGCCCCTGCTTGCTCCCTCTGAGAGCTCAGTTTCCTCATCCGTAAATACAAGAGACTAAAAGTACCTACCTCGTAGCATTTTTAGCAAATGGAAAGTTGATTTGAAAATAGCTGTCATTTACTCCTTCCCGTAAGAACCACATATTATTCATATAATTATTACCTTCATTTGAAAGAAACTGAGGCTTAAAAAAAGGGAATTGATTTGTTGAAGCCATGCAAGGCACAGCCAGGCCTTGAACCAGAAGTTCTTTATTTAGAAAATGGAGCCTTGTACTTTATTTAGGACCCTCACAATAGTCCAGAGGGAGCAGGAATGAGATTTAATTTGACTTAAGCTGGTTTTCACCCCCAACACTTTTCAACACCACAGGGAGAACAGCCTTCCACAGGAATTTACAATGCAGCCTTCTGGAACTCTCAAACCTCACCATATCAAAGCGCTATTCCCTGAACAGCAGTAATTCACACTTCTGCTCCTCACTGCCACTCATGTTACGTGATACACCACCGTGCATGCATGTGTTCATTCATTCAACAGCATCACTGAACACTGTTCTGTGCTGGTGACTGATGGGGGGCTAGAGAGAGGAAGGCCACTGCCCCCAACTCACTGCTGATCATGTCAGACAAAGGTCCAGCAACTACAACCCAGAGCTAAGTGTGACAACTGCTCTGGGGACAGTAAAAGGGTGAAGGGGCAGAGTAAGGTGTGAACATGGGAAAGCAGGGAAGGCTTAATGAAGATGATGGTGTAAGAGCCAGGACTGACCAGAGGACAGAATTTCAACAGGGGAACACAGGAGGAGCGGTTACAGGGGCAAGTGGAGGAAACAGCAGTGTTACTTCGAGGACTTTGAGTTGTCTGGTTTAACTGGATACAAGATTCAGTGTAGAAGTCTCTCCTATCGATGGAATAAGTGGGGGCTCTAGAGGGCTCCCCGCCTCCACACACAGGCTTACCAGATTTCCAGGCCTGCACTGGACCAGCCTCCAGCCCCCATGAGCACCAGCACGGGCACACACAGAGCATGTATGACCCTCAGGCCCACACCCAGTCCTCGGCTTCCCCTCCCCCGTGTCTGTCCCCATCCCTCTGTCCATCTGCCAGTCTCCATCGCAAACTGGTGGCAGGAGGAAAGGAACAAAGCCCATTACTGTAGAAGCAAAAGGTTTCTAGGGAATGTGAAAGTAGCAAAGTGCTCTCAAGCATCTGATTCCTGGTGAGAAAACAGAAACCTGAACGTGGCACTTCTCTGCTTAAAACCCTGCAGTGGGTTTCCCATAGCTTTGGGGCCAAAGATCAAAATCTGTAACAGGGCCCCCAAGGTTAGGCTCTTGCCACCCTCTCCAACCCCCACTACCCACCCCCCACCCCACTAACCTTTTCCCAGGAAGCTTCTAGAATATGCCTCCTGTTCTCAGGACTGTATCACCAAAAGCCTTTGGTTCTTAGCTCGAACACTTATTCATCCCTCTGACTGGAGCTGATTCCTTTGTAATGCGCTTTCATCGAATCATGGTCTTTTCTTCACATCTTTATCACAACCTATAGTGATATACTCATTTGTACAATTATTTGACTAAGAGCTGGATCCTTCACTAGCCGGTAAGCTCCAAAAGCACAGGGCTGCTTTGTTTCTTGTTCGCAACAGTAAGCACTCCATAAATACTGTTCAATATTGAATGAATGTGCCGGAGGCCCAGGGTAGGCTTAATACCCCTACATTGGCGTACATAATGTTGCCTGGATGTGCAACTTGGTTGGGGGTGGGGTTGGAGTTCAGAGCTTTCCTTAGATTCTCAGTTGTTTTAGTGACCCTCCCTCCAACCAAAGGCTGGTATAAGAGCTTCTTCTCTTAATAGTTTATCCTGGAGTTTTCCATACACTCTTACCATAGAAAAACAACCCTAGAAGGGCTCTCAGAGATATGAGCTTCATTTTATACATAAGCATGGAGAGGTTGCTTCTCTAAAGTTACAGATGAATGATGCAAGAAGATAGTCCAGATTTGAAGGCAATTCAGTGTACTTTTCACTACCTAAAACCTGGTGTGTGCGTGTATGTGTGTGTATCTTCCAGTCTACATCATGCCCTTGTCTTACGAAATTTAGTCTGATTCCTCCTACTGGAGGTTTTCCTTCTTTCCCATGCTTTGTGTGTGTGTGTGTAAAAGAGAAAGAGAGAAACTCTCCATTTATCAGGGGTTTTGTACATGCTTATTTCCTCTGTAAGAACATGGGCCCCTTAAGGGGAGAATCGATGCCTAATGCATTTTATTTTCCTCAGTTCCTAGCGCACTGCCTTGTAATGGCAAATGGATTTTACCTTTTTCATCAACTTCAACTCTGACCAATTTGTAGTAGCTGCCTGAAATGCTATGGTAAGAGGGAATTTAAGGCCATGTCTAAGATTCTGTGGGAAAGAATTCTGTAATCAATGAATGCTGTCTGCAAGGGTATGGAAAGGGGCAATGATGGTACATATGCTCTACAGAGGGCAATAGTGCAAGTGCTTTGAATGAATGAACAAATGAATGAATCTTAACCATTTCCCAAATGTTTTATATGACTGTTTTGTCTTGAGCAGCTAAGAGGAGAGCTGTAATCTCACTGATCTCAGCAGAGTCTTCAAGCTAGTCAGGGGAAGCAATGTTCACAGCCACTTTTGTGCACAGAAAAGTTCATACAATCGTTGCTATTATAAGGACTTAGAGTCAACTACAGACACATGTTGATGCCTGCCTGTCTTAAAGCGAGAACACAGGGGAAGGTAAAAAGCCACAGTCAGATAGGGACATCCCCCAGAGCAATGTAGACTTCTGCCATTTAACCTAGAGCATAGTGTGGGATACAGGAGACCAAGTCTGACCTCTCCACCTCACAAAAAGAAACTTCTGCTGTAGTGGCTGAGAGAAGGGAAGGAGAAATATTGTGACTTTACTCACTCAAAATACCATCCTCTGACATTGCTACCAAAATCTGCTCTACCTTGTCCAAGTCCCACCTCCCCCAAGAAGTTTTCCTTGTTATCCACAGCCATAGCTTCTGCCCCAGAAGTCTTAGCTCTTAATCTTGAATCATAAACTTCACTGTAGTGCTTCTTACTTGGGCACTTTTACTGCTCTTTTTCTTTTCTGCATCCCAGTAGTCATGTATCTGGAAAGGGTGAAGGCTTACTGTTTTAGAGTCCCCCAAGGCTGGCTTCAAACATTAGCTCAGCCTTGTATAGGCTGTATAATATGAGGAAGACACTTAATCTCTTTCAGTCTCAGTAGCATCATCTGTAAAATGGGAATAATAACCTTTCAAGATTATCTTAAAGTTGCAATCAAACAACAGGTGTGAAGTATCTGGCATACAGTAGATCTTCAAAATAATCTTTGTTTATGCTACCACCAGTCCTCCAATCTTTTCATTATCATATATAGACTAGTTTTTTGAAAGCAGGAGTTACATACCTTTTGTATACTCTACTTGTTACAGAGTGAAGAACAGAGATTCTTAGGACGAAATAATGAAATGATATATGCTGAAGGATATAAATCAGGTGTAAGCAGTTTGGTCTGGTCAAGCAACACAATTCTGTTAAACTGGCTACATGTACAATAGGGAGTGGTGAGGACTTTGGCAAGCTTGATTGTTTATGCCTTATGCTTAAAGAGGACAGCACTTCTCAGCTCTAGACAATAGAAGCTGAGCCAGAATATGGGTCCATGGTTACCTGATGCCCAGAGGTTTTTCAAAGAAGCCAGACATCTGGACTTTTATGCCAAATTTTGTGCAGTATTGTGCAGGTCAAGTAAAACAAGTTTGTGGACTGTTAGCCTGCAACATGAAAATGATAAGGGACGTTTAGGCAAGAGATAATATGCCATCCATCTTTTGTCCATGCTACAGTCTGCTTAGAATGCCCTTGGGCTTCCTTGTAGGACCACAGCAGAGGGAGACCAACAAGAATTAGGCAACTACCTGCCACCAGATTGTTATTTAGGCTCTCAGCATCTTTATGGTGTGTGATTCCCTGACTTGTAGAGACATTTGTTCTCTTGGGTTAGGAGTATAGCCTGTACCAGGTATCTTCAGCAACACCAAACAATAGACACACATGGTCTTTCTGGACAGCAGTTCACATTCTGGTGGGAGAGCTGACCTATAAACACACAGCAAAGGTAATAGTGCAGGACGAATCAACAGGGGCTTGAAAATACAATGCTTCAAGGAGCCAGGCACGTAAAAAAAAAAAATGAGAGAAGTGGGCTGGTTGGGAAAGAAGTCATCTAGATGGGATATTCCCGGCTCTATCTTAGCAAATTGGAGCTACCTAGACATGGGGTCCAGTGTTGCCAAGTCTTTCAAAAAGTCAAAGAGAGCTAAGACGACCAAATTTTGATATGAAATTTCATGATTCTTAAATATCATGCTGCAACTGCCTTATGGATGGCCACTTGGTGACCATTTCTACAGAGTTTAATAAATGGCAAATGAGAGGCCCAGAGTGGAGTGAAATGGAGGTCAGAGCAGGGGAAGAACAAAGTAAAGTATACTCTTTACTTTTGCACATGCCATTCCTTCTGCCTGGAACTTACTTGCCTTATCCATTTCTGTCCCCCTCACCTTGGAAAGCTTCTATTTATTATTGAGATTCCATTCAATCAGCACCCTGAGAGGCCAACTCCATTCCTTAAGGCATCGCTAACACTCCCTACAAATCACTTCTGTAACACTTACAACATTACATTTTAATTTTCTCTTTACAGGACAGTCAGCCTCACTAGGAATAAAGTCCTCCAGGGCAGGGAAAATGTCTTACTTTTGTCTGCATTTCTAGCACATAACACCATGTCTGGGCTTGATTAAGGGCTCAAAAATGCTCGCTAAGGTAATGGAAGGCTTTTTAGATTAAAGAGTTTCTCAGAGTGTGACCCCCATACTAACTACTACAGAATACCCCCAGGACCAGCTCTTGAATATTCTGATTCAGGAAGTCTAGAGTCCACCCTGAATATTGCTTTAAACAAGTGCTCTGGATGAATTTCATATGCACTGAAATTTGAAGACCTCTAGGTTAAATTGCAACTCCCCAAGGAAAGAGACTGTCTTCTTCACTGCAACTACTACTAGCATCTAGCACAGTGTGTGGCACAAAGAGGGCATTCAGCATTTGTTTGCTGAATGAGGGTAAGAATGTGTTGCAAAAATGCTCCTTAGACTTGTACTAGAAACCCCAATCAGTATTTCTCTGTCCCTTTATTTATACTTATCACAAAGACACCAAAATAAGCTTAATAGCTGATAAGGAATAGCCACCTCTACAGACAGTCTCCTCCACTCCAGGCTTGGAGGAGTGCTCAGAGGAGATCCCAAGGCATTCGGGTTGCTGATTCCATGACTTTGTCGCTCAATGGTGGCACACAAGGAAAGCAAGAAGATGGAATGCAAAGACACGTACTGTCATCTTGGCCGGTGGTATTAGCAATACTCCTGTCCCACCTCTGCTGCACCCCTTACCCTGTAAACATCACTCTTCCTTTTTAATCCCCTGTGGCTCACACATCTAGCAGGAATAGTTCCTGTTACACTTCCTCTCCCTTCCCTTCTCCACCCTCTGGTGGAGGGATAATGAATAGCAAAATACACAGGAAAAAAATCAAATAACAGCCAAAATTATGAAAAACAAAGATTTGATTATTCTCTGGAGGGAAGACTGGGGCAGTTAATTTAAGGTAACTACTAGTCCAGATGTCCAAGAAACCCATGAGATTAAATCTGAATAAGATGCTTTTCTTGGTTTCCCATAAATGATTAATTGATGTAGCCTACCTAAAACCTCTCTGCTCCCTCTGATATTTTTCACTCAGTTCAAACTGGGACAGGTATTCAGCTTTCCCAGACCAGTGGACCACAGTGAACAGAACCTCAAAATGTTCCCTAGCCTCATATGGAAGTTAATGGAGGATCTTCCAGGCATGCTGGGAATTGCAATGCCACCATAACTACCCACATTGCCCAGAACCTTTTGATCTTGGAGCTAAAGGGAAGAAACTAAAGGTCTAAGCACAAGATAACATTATTGCTTCTCAGACAACCCCACAGCAGTGTCCCCCACTGGACTATAAACTTCTTGAAAGCAAGGGCCTTTTCTTATCTGTTTTTCCCATGTCCACCTCAGTTCAGAGCACTAAAGGAACATTTAAAGAATGGCCTAATTCTTTGAAACCCGTACACTGGTATATGGCAGGAATGTAGTTCAAGAACCCAGATCTGTTCACTCCAGGTTCACTAACCACAGTGGATAACGTTACCTATATCATTTTCAATCTCCCCAATAAATGGCCAACAACCCTATTAGAGATCAAGTCTTAGGTCGTTAAGATAACCATTCAGAAGCACCACCTTTTGCTTCAGAATATTTCCTCCTATTTTTGTCTTGTATTATCTTGTCCTGCCAGTCAACATCTTGACACTAGGCTAGCAGTTAACATCTCTTTCCACCAAGCTCTGCTGTAGACAGTTCTCAGCAGTATGAGTGAATACACATGCCAGACATTTATTCTTTTTGATTCCCTAAGCAAATGATCCTTTTTGAGTAATGGACCCTTTTGAGAGTATGACAACAGCTGTGGAGTATGACAAAAGCTATGGAGCCTCTCCCCAGGAAATAAGGTACACATGCATATACATGCCGAAGATTACACATGTCAGGTGGTTTTTAGATAAATTGCTGCCCACACCCAAGTCCTTTCTTCAAGGACCCTACTTCTGGCTGTATCAAAAGGACTGGGAGAATATCTGAAAAGCAAACACCTACTCAGTATTATTCTAGCTTTTTAGGGAGACAGCTTCACAGAAGTACAATTCAACAATTAAACTTCAGCTCTTTTTCAAGGGTAATGAGTAACACAGTAGACAAGGTTTTCAACCTCACCATTACCAAAATGCAGAATTGTTATTTTATTTATTCAATGGGTCACTCCTGTACAAAATCACAGCTATACTTTGAAGCACTATGAAGTTTTCCTTTAGGTGATTTGTCAGATCACTGCCTTATAAGGCTCTGAAAACTCCCTTTTGCTCTTAGGTAATCTCAGTATAAAATTGACCAGGTTACCATAAGGAACAGTGCATTTGTCACAGTGCTAGGAACATGGAATTTGGGGTCACAAGACCACCATTTACTTCTTGGGTGACCCTGGGCAAGATAAATAACTTGTTGCAGCCTCAGTTTCCTCATCTGTAACAGGGAGATAGCATTGTACCCTGCAGGGTTCCTGTGAGGATCAAATGAGCCAAAACACGAGAAGCAGTTGGTGCAGTGCACGGGTGTGCTCAATAAATGGTGATGAAGGTCACCACAGCTGCTGTAAAATACTCATTGTTGTTCTCAGCACACAGCGAGGCCTCAATAAAGAGAATCTGGTGTCATTATAATTCTTGGAATTCATTTAATTATCCTATGAATTGTCTTAGGGAGAATTCTGAATTCTCAACGTGAGCCTTCAAAGCATGTTCAGTTCAAATCATTAAGAGCCCACCATGAGAGCATGTGGGAAAGAGGTGAAGGAAATACGGCCAAAGCCTTCAACTATCCATAGCTCTGCAGAAGTCACCAAATCCTTAGTATTACCCACAGCCTATGTTGCCAGTCTAATCCAGTTTTGGGTCTCAGGTTGTTCTTGCTTATTCAGTTCACACTTCCATGCCATAAATTCCTACTTGAGTTTAATCCCTGGAGGGAAAATGTCTCCACTGATTAATTTGTGTGCTTCCATCTGTCATAAAATAGCAATCATGCAACCGTGCAGGTTTCCTTTTCAGTTCCAGTTGTCGGAAAAACCGAGAATGGTGTTTTTTGCCCACACTTGACAATGTGTTCAATTCAGAGGGCAGAAATTTATCTCCCCTTCTTCTTTAGATTCCCCTCCATTCTGTTTTATGCTCAAAGGCCATCCTAGAAATGGTCATAAGCAGTCAATCACTTCAAGGCATTTTGAAAATAATCAAGGCACCAACTTTTTAATAATTCTTGGTCATTTCCAAAAATGGGAAACCAGATATATAATTTCTCACAAACCTTTCTTATCAAGCTACTGGGACATTTTCTCCTTTTAACTTATGCACAGGAAAGGCTTAAGCATGTAAAACCACATTCTCCAAGTTCTCAAGTTCCACGTTCTTTAAATTCTTCGTCTCTAGGAGTTTCCTATGTGTGAAACTCTCTCAAATGCACAAGAAAAACCTCTGAGAGGTAGGGGAGATGCAGTCACCCCAAGTACCCATTGTGCTGGCATTTAAAGTTAGCTGACAGTGAAAAAGCAGACCCATTCTCTGAAGCATTGCAGGATCTAAAATACCAACTGATGGAATCACTCAAAAGGCCCTGGAAAATTTTCTTGGAGGGCTTTCTCTTATGAAGACAAATGACAAGTCGTTTTTGTAACACCACCACCTACTCACAGGCCCTCCTTTCGTTGGTTGATCTCAGAAAGAAATCTCAGAAATAGAAGCAATTACTTACATCTATAGGTCATCTCAAAACTGTCGCTGATGTTCACAATATCAATCTGGGGGAGCAGCTTTGGGGGCTCTGTGAGTTGCGACAAAGCAAATCTAAAAGCGGCATGTTCCTGTGATTGCTGGTTTGGAAATAATCCCCCTGTGTGGAAAGAAAATGCAACATGATCTCTGGGCTATGGTTAACTCCTCAACAGCCCACCCCAGGTGGCCCCCCTTCTTGTCCCCATGCCAGGCTTACTGGCTACAGTGGTGGGGTGGAGAGGTAAAATAGACTCAACGGGTGACCGAGAATTAAACTCCCACAGATAAGGTTTTGTGTGACAGGGTCCTCTAACATCTATCACTCTGCCCAAACATTTGATTATTCACCCCTCAGCTCAGCTCAGGTCAGAGGAAAGGAGAATGTGTGGTATTTCTCTTCCTTCTCCCTTGTGCAAACCATCTTGGTGGCCTATGCTGCTGTGTGCACATAAACCCCCATTGTGCCTAATTTTTTCCTATATCAGACCCATTTCTCACCACAGAGCTTTAGAGGAAGCAGTGCTCATAAATGGTGCAGGGTGAAACCTAGCTCTGGGACCCTGTGGGCTTCTCCGGCACTATTACCTTCTGCTTTGACACTTTGGGTCTTTGACCTGGAAAGACCTGTGTACAATTGAACTATTCTGTCACCTCTAAGGTTTATTATTCTAAAACTCTGGATTTTCTGCAAACAGTGTTTTACTTCTTTCACACTCATGATCCAGCCACCTAGGAATGACTTGTTACATAAGGGACTGCCATTGTGTGTTTGCATGGTAGACCCTTGGGCTTCAAGTATGTGGGGGCTTAATGTCAAGAGGATCCGAACATTCTATTCATGCTCAACGAAGGTGTCTTTTGGGGCTCCTGTTCCAAGAAACAAGAGTCATGGTTTACCTTTGTATTTACTGTGCACATGTAAATGAATTAAAATACATTTCTGTGAATTAAAATCAGCTATTTCCAGAGACTGAACTGTAATGGATATTTACACAGAAGTCTATCTCAGATCTGACAGGAACCACAGCCCCAACGTAATGCTCTTCTAACTTCTTACACAGTGAGGACATGTTTGTTTTTAAAAGCCAATAAATAGATTGTCTTTTGTTAGAGACTGTACAAGTAGAATCAAGTACTACCTGATGGCAGTGATATTTTCAGCATTTGTTCTACAATTTAATGTTTCAACCTACCATTTGCAAACAAAAATAATGGTTTTATCAGAAGAATGAGAAAGTTGGGCTAAATATGAAAAATCTGCAGAGATACATTAGCAAACATAAAATATACACATACACAAAACACCCCACATGCATTTATGGCCATGCCGATTAGGCACAAATACTCTTAAGAGAAAGCAAGTCCACATTATCTCAAAAGAAGCACTGCCACTTAGCAAGGTGTGGGTAGTAGGTCTCAAAGTATCAACATAAACAGTGCTACAGGTAAGAGCAAGTGATTTACACATGTTTATATGCCTCCATTTTAAAGAGTAAAAACAAAAAACTCCTTTTTGATGCTGATTCTCTCCTCTTTCCCCCTCTCCAGATGACCACACCCCAAACCGTCCAGGTCTCCTTCCTCCTCCCCTGCAGTGAATGAAAGAGACGGGGTGGGGGTGGGGGAGGTAAAGGCAGCTTCCTCCCAAGCCAGGAAGTTTTGTTTGGCATGTAAGGTACTGATATATGTACACAGACACACTTCAGAATGTAGCTTAACAGGTGTCAGGAAACAAAGCAAGTTATTCCATGGCTATTTCAACCACCCTGGGAGCCAGCACACTAGACAGGCCCAAAGAGACCTGTATTGCAGCACCTGTGTGCCCAAGAAAATACCACCCGCACCACATCCCCTCCATCCCCCCAAACACTCAACCAAGACCACGAACTACCAGGAACTTTCCTTAGTGGAGCTACTTCCTATCAAGGGGAAGAAAACAGAAGCAAACAACAAGGATGCTCCAAGCAACAGCTCGCTCCATTCCGGGACACATGCAGCACTGAAATGCTGGTCACCCTGAAGCCCTGAGCCCTTGTGGACATGCGTTGTTACTGGTGTTACTGCTCCTGTTTGTTTTGCTTTCATCCATTATTATTAGGAGAAGCAATATTTATCAGCTGCCCCATAAATGCAGGAGGGTGGGGGTCCTTTTAGAAGAGTAACAACCAGGAAGGGGAAATGGGGAGCAAAAAGGCAGGCTGCGTGCTGAAACCTGCCTCCAAGTTGGGAGGATGAAGTCCAGTAATGGGGAAAGCTCAGAGGAGGGACGAGGAGCATGTGTATGTGTGTGTTTGCGTGAGTATAAAAGGCAGATGATGTCTGTAGATAGACAATCTAAGAGGAGAGGGAAGTGGGAGGAATAGAGAAAAGGCAGACTAGGAAGTTCCAGGATCAGAGGAGTGGGGACCACCAGCCCAGCATGGCAGACGGCAGAGAGAAGGCAGCTAGAGGAGCCCAGAGCAGGAGAGAGAGCCCTCTTGACTTACAGTGGGCGCCTTTTGGCATTATTTCAGGGGTTGCAATACACCCAGCACGCTTCTCTTCTTCTTACAGAGGGTCTCTTTCCCCTCCCCCACTAAGAAATCACTGCCTCTCTCAAATATATATGTGTGGATTTAATACATAATCACACACATAAATACACACACCACACATATTTATATAAATAAATGAAATGAGGCACCATCTATCCAGCAATGGAGTTAACTCCTTAAACACCCACCACCCCTTTCCTTGCTACAGCCTGATTTTTTTCCTCTAAAGCAGTGGTTCCTCCATTTCACATGCTTATGCCTAGAGTGTGGATCCGTGTACGTGTCCACACTTCCCTTCTGCCCCTCATCCGATCGGGAGAATCCCCCTCCCCCAGCTGGCGGCCAAGTCTTCCTCCCGTCACTGCACAGGCAGCTTTCCACAGAAAGCCAAGCACAGCCCATAGTGGGGGTGGGGGCACAAGGACCCCCCCCCACTTAAAAAAAAACCAAACTGGCCAGACCCAGAAAGTCCCACCCAGGCTGCCCCTCTCACTCACCGATCTGGATATTGTTGGGGAAATTGGCACCTACTACCGCGCCTAGGAAACCGGTGCAGAAGAAGGCAAAAATGTGCTGCATATTCCTTTTTGCATTGGCGAAAAAGAAGCCCAGGTCCAGTCATAGATTTGGTATTTCCCCCCTTCCCTTTATTCCTCTCTCTGTTCTGCTCGTTCTTCTCCTCCTGCAGTTCCTTCCTTGCTTGCCTCCTTCTGCGAGATTTGTCTGTTTCCCTTGGAATCGGAGCACTTAAACTGCAGCGTTAACACCAACTGACAGCCAGATGAACTGAGCTCGGAAAAGAGAAGCCCGTCCTCATGCTAGCTGAGCGCCGGCTCCCCCGCTCCGCTCCTCTCCTCTCGCAGCCTGCCTCTCCCTCCCTCCCTTGCTCTCCCTCCCCCTCACACTCACACAGGCAGCAGGCTCTCTGCTAATACCCAGCCAGCCAGCTCCGAGGATCACAGCTGACCTCCTCTCACTGTCACCCCTGCCTCCCGTTCTCACCTTCTCCTCTGGGTGCCTGCAGATGGGGGGTGGGTACAGGAAGCTTAGTCCTGAAAGGGACACCCCTGCCATCCTCTTCCCCTCCCCCTCCTTCCTCAGCTCAGCCCCCTCCCTCAGTCCCCAGCCAGGCAGATGCTACTGGGAATGTGGGTTCAGCTGTAAGTCAGTAGGTGGCAGGGGGTCCCCACCGTTGTCCTCCACCCACCCACTGCTTCATCTAGGTCACTTTTTCTAGGAGCGCACGAGCTGTGCTGGATATATCTCCTGCACTCCACTGGCCCAATTATTCCTACAACTAATTCCCCAGGGGGAGACCCTAGAAATCCCTCCTAAGGAGCCAGAAAGGAAAAAAGAAAACCTTTTTCCCTAATAATGGGAAGAATGACATAAAGACAAACCGAGGGTCTGGGATGATTGGCAGGTGCCTTAACTTGGATATTTGGCAGTCCTTATCAGCCTTTAAAGCAGAACTGGTGGTCTCTTTAAAATTCTAGGCATTTAAAGTGGGCCCCTTCCCACTTTCCCTGCTTTCCACAGGAGTCTATAGCATCAGGATGGTGTGGGTGTACGAGAAAGGCTAAGGATACTTACACAGAGCAATTACATGAGTCACTTTGCCAGCATTTTAGGGAGAGGATTCAGGTTGCTTTCAGTTACCTCTGGATGCTGGTCATGTCTCATGGGAATTGGAACAACATAGACTGTCCTGGACCATGGCTTCCATTGAAATAACCTGTTGAGAGAAGCGCTGTGTTCAGGGAAATAGTGTGGGTTGCAAAGGGGCGGTTGCCAGCAGCCACAGAGCACTTTACAGGGTCTGAAGCAACTTCACAGAATTAGTCTTGCTCTCTCCTCATGCCGTTCCTGCAAGGTAGCCATGATCCTTATTTTATAGATAAAAATACGGAGGCTCTAGGAATTAAAGGACATAGACCTACCAAGATGGAGTCTGGACTCTCAGGGTCAATACGCAGAGCAGTCTGTGGACTTGAGTGTTCTGGGCATTGCCCACTGACCCACTGCTGTCGTCAGAGCTCCCGCCCAGCAGAGAACAGGGGAGTCTAACTTCCCTCATTCGAAAGGAGAACAGACCCAGTTTTGCTTAGGTACTTGATGAGGCCATTTTATCCCCAAACTCCTCACTTGCCTCACCAAGACTGCATAATCACACTTACAGGGAAGCTCTGAGGGCTGAGATTTGCAAGAAATATCTGTGTTTGATGGATCCCCTAAACTGGGAACCCCTTGGAGGTGTACTGTTTTAATTTCCTATGCACCTTCACATATAGTAATTAACTCAAGTGATTTTTTAAAGCTGGTGTTTATCCATTTACCATGTACCAGGTACCATGCTCAACAATGTGCATGCATCATTCACTGTGAAGTGATGCCTGTGGTAGGTAATCTAGTCCCCATTTTATAGATAAGAAAACTGAGACCTAATAATGTACCCATTTCCACTACTAACAAGAAAGAGATCGCGGATTTGAACACGGGAAACTATGATCAGGCCCAGGCTTTTAACCCTTAGGCTCTAAAAGCAGAAAGCACCAGGCACGAGCAGTGGTGGTGAGCATCAGCTTGGGAAAGGAGAGAGAAGAGACCTGGAAAGATCATCTCCAAGGGTCCCTGCCGACATTAAAATTCCATCTTACGTATATTCCATCTTATAATATGATCTCTCCATTTGCATTTTTTGTCTCTTACTATTTTGAATGGTACCTGGGGATCTTTTAAGTTCTCTGAGCTTTGTACCTGGTAATAATAATAATTAGGCTGTCATCGAAAACTTCACAGTTCTCTGTCACCTTTCAGGGGAAGATCTCAAAGCCCTTTACAAGGATTAATTAGCAAAACCTCAACGCCTACCTGTAATAGGTAAGACTTGTTTTGCTTATGTTGGGGAGGGGCACTAAAAAGAGGCAAAATCATGCATTTTCTATGGTCATTATAAATCATATAGTCAGACAGACTTCCCTAAAATATAGCTCTACCCATGTCATTTACCTGCTCAAATATGGTCAGTGGCTCCTCTTGGCCTGTTAAATACGTAGCTGTTTAGTGATTAAATAAACCCTGAGCTTACTTATTTCCAGCTTGGGCATCTAGGTCAAATTACATTCAGGTTCAACTGTGTATCTTCAAAATTCTCCTCAAATTTCGGTGGAGGACCTACTCTGTACCCCACAGGGTGTCAGGTGCAGGGGCTGTGGAAGGGAATCAGACACAGGTGCCCCTCAAGGCAGATGAATGTGGTAGAAGAGGAGGCTGAGGAACCCTCCAACTGCCCATGCGAAGCAGACCATGACACATGCTCTCATGGAGATGTGGGCCCAGCCCTGGGTGAGCCAAGAGGCAGAACCAATAGGTCTGTCTGCGGGGAGCTAGCAAGGCTTCCCAAGAGCTGAGCCGCGAAAGAGGAAACGGCAGGCAGAAAGTGAGGGCTGAGGGTAACATGCAAACCCAGGGAAGAGCACCTACGAGGCTGGAGGGCGGAGAGGGGGCCATGTGCTCTGGGGGCCTGGAGCCCGTGGTGTAGCCCAGGAAGAGAGGGCATGGACATGAAACCTAGATGAGGTCAGGGTCAGGATGGAAGCCACCGAATTCCTGGCTGGCGATGGAGAGTCATGGGACGTTTTTGGTATAGTAGTTAGACCAGGAGTGTACGGGAGAAAGAGGAAACTGACTGTTAGTGGGAGGTGTTGCCCATTTCCTCAGCCTCGAAGATTGGGACTGCACACTGTACATTCCCTAAATGACTTACTCTGATTTCACTCTTCCTTCGTTCATCATTTTGCCTCCCCTGATGGCTCCCCATCCTACCTGCCATCCCCAGTGTCAGTCTTGGAAGGCTTGGTGGCCCACAGTCTGTTGTGATTGGTGGCAACCAAACCCTAGAGATACGCGACACACTGTGGTTTGCATGGCACTTGCACATCCACTCTCGCTTCATCCTCCTAAAACCCTGCAGAGACAGAAATTAGAACCTACTCTACATTTTCAGTAAGGCTCAGAGTGGCTAGATGGGTAGCTTTAGAGAGTGGTTTTCACTTGGCAGTGATTTTCTCCCCCAGAGGATATCTGGCAACATCTGGAGACATTCTGAGTTTTCACAACAGGGGAAGGGCTGGCAGCAACAAGTGGGTAGAGGCCAGGGATGCTGCTAATGTCCCATAATGCACAGGACAGTCCCCCATAACAAAGACTTATCCGGCCTCAAATCACCACAGTGCTGAGACTGAAACAATCCCAGAAGAAGATGGAGCAGCTGGTACCTGGGACTAGACACCAGGGCTCCTATTTTCACATCCCTCTCCATTCTGTTACTCTGAAGGAAGATTGGATTCATCATCTTCAAGACTTCTCACATTCTAAAATGGGATACCTGAAGATGGGTGTTCCTTAAAGTCCAAACAGATATGTATCTAATGGGGGGACTCCAGGCAGTTGAAAGGCCGGTGGAAAACCCCTCCCACGGCTGCTCAAACTGTGTCTAGAGGTGGCCCGGCCCCTGCCCTAAGATCAGTTAGGGCGTCTCCTGGTTCCTGTCTTTGGCATACTGTAAGCTCCATTACCATGAGCCTAAACAACCTAAGATTTATGTATTTGGCTTTGGTTTTACACCCCAAATCAAGGAGAATGGTGTTGGGCAGGGATTTTAAATTCAGATGCCTCACTGGGCCAAGCAGGGAAATGAATGAGGTGAGCTTAGTCGGGAAGAGGGCGATGAGGACAAAGAGAACTGGGGGAAACAGGCCCCGTCAGAAAGTGGCTTAAGGGATGTAGGCACACTGTGGCCAAATATTATGATTTTTTTTTTCCCCAAGAGAATGCAGAAACATGGATTGTTTTTGTTTGTTTTATTTTAAATGTTAAGCACACCTTAATCGCAAGGGGCAGGAAAAGAAAAGGGCAGAGGGAGGTGTCTCTGGGCTTGCTCAGGCCCACAGACCATAAAGTGCCAGTTCTGGTCAGTGTAAGACAAGAGACAAGGGCTCAACCCTCCACCCCAATATCAACTTAGGGGACAAGCCCTCTGGGCCTCTGTTTCCTCCTCTGTAAAATGATGAGGCTGGATTAGATGATGGCTGCAGAGTGTTCTGGCTGTCTTACACCATGGGTCCGTTGGGTGGGCGGGGATGGGTGAAGAAGGAAATGGACATTGAAACAGATCTGGGCAGACAGTGCGCTCTGCCTCCTGTACTGCAACAAAGGTATTAGTGGGTTCCTTCCCCTCCCTGGACTCACCTCTCCATCTGTAAAAGGTGGGGTTGTACCAAGGTGTCTCTGGCTTGAACATTTTAGACTTCCAGTGTGAAACAATTCAAGGCTGGGGGGAGCCATCCAATTTATGATCTGAGAATAGATCGCTGACAGCTAACAAGTTGGCAAAAACACAATCAGGGAGAGGGTGCCTCTGTGGCTTTAGAAAGGCCTTATTTTAAAAGATGTAGAAAAAAATAATGATAATATTTTTCATGTTTTTAGTACGATTCCTACAGAAGGCTCCGAAAATACTCCACAGACTGTTGTGTGGTGAGAACACCACCCCAAAGAATGTAATTACCCACCCTGGAGTTCTGCCAGGTTTAACAGCATTTTCTTTTTTTTCTTCTTCTTTCAGTCTTCCCTCCCCTTCTCCCACAAATGACAGCATTTTCATAAGCCTTCAGCATTACTAGGTAATTAGGGAGCAGTGAAAGTTCTGGAAAACACCCTGGGGCAGGATCAATGCCTGAAAAAAAAAGGTCTCTTCCAGCGGGAAGCTCCTCTGCAGCACCAGTTACTAGTAGAATTTGAAGGCACTATTTCTTCAAATCAGAGTTGCCTTGTGAGAGGCGGCCTGGGCAGTGATTAAAGGGCGGCCGTCCCCCGCACAGCACTTCCCGTCACTTTGCCGAGAGGCTCTGCAGCTCAAAGGGTCCTGGTCTACACACCGGAGAGCCAGACTCTGGGCCATGCTTGCTGGGTGCATGATTTCGAATGAGCCATTTAACCCCTTTGTATGTATGTTTTCTCTTCAAAATGGGGATAATAAGGGCCCGCTTCTCAGGACTCCGTGAGGATTCATGACACGTGGGTGTGAAGGGTGTAGCAAGGCTCCGAGCGCCCAGTGAGGACTCTGCCAGCCATCACTGCATGGTGATGTGAAGTGTCATCATTCTTCCCTGGTGGTTGGAGTCCAGATTCACCCTGGCATTGGAGGCCTTCCATCTGCACCTGAAATCTCCTGCAGTTCAGTTTGCCAACCTTCTGTTATATCTGTGTCACTTCCCCGACCCTCAAAACATTTGTCCATCAAGGAGAGCAAACTTCTGAATCTGCCACCCATCCCCCGACCCCCACCCGGCCTGGCTCGCCCTTCATTCCTCCTATCTCCCTAAACGACACCTTCATTCACCAGGTCATTAGGCTAAAACTCCACAGCCACCCCATCAGCCAATTCTAGGGGCTATGCCTTCAAAACACAGCCGCATTCCAGCCCTTCCCACCACCTCTCCACTCCAGGCTGCTCACCTCTCCCGCGCCTCTCACCTGACCTGTGGAAATCTTTACCAACTCTTTATTTCTACTCCTTCTCCAAACACCATGGCAATGTAATTTATTCTCTGCACAGAAGCCAGAGGGAAACTTCTAAAACAGAACTCATATTTTGTCATTCCTCAGCTCCCAAAATCCAGGAGCTTCACAGGCTCTTAGAATGAAATCCAAGCCTGCTGTTGCCTCTTCCTTGCGCACCCTACTCCAGTCACATTGGCCTTCTCACTGTTCTTTGGATTCGCTGAAAGCCATCTAGTCCCAGGACCTTTGCATGTGCTTTTTTTCTGCCCAGAAAACTCCTCCTGCAAAAATCTACAATGCTTCCCCTCTCACTTCATCCAGGCTTCTGTTCACAAGTCTCCTACTTACTTTATCTGAAAAAGCACCCCTAGTCCCACCATGACTGTTGCTTCCCTTAACTGACTTCATTTTTCTTTATGGTGTCTGTCACTACCTAAATACATTATATATTTATTTGTTTATCATCCAACATTACTAGAAAGTATCTTGTTCACCTCACTGCTTCAAGGAGTGTCTCACACAAAGTAACTTTCTCCATGGATATTTGTTGAAAGAATGAATGGATGTTCCTTATCTTCCCCTGAAATATGCTTACTTTTCTTAGTCAAATTCTATGTTTAATACCCAATTCACTTCCCATTTTCCCCATAATGCCCTCCCACAGCTATTTTGGTCTTCCCGAGGATCTGTGTAACTTATCACTTAACACTTTTAATTGAAATTTACTTAGCCTCTCCATCTCATTTTCAGCACCTTAAGGGGCAAGAATCATGCCTCTAATGTAATGAGAGCTAAGTTTTTTTGAGTATGTACTATGTGCTAGGCTATACACCTGCTTCGTGTCATGTGATGTTCACAGCAACCCTATGAAGTAGGAACCCCTTATTATTCCATTTACAGGTGTGGAAGGAAGGGTTGGGGAAATTAAGTTACTTTTACAGTTAATTATAATCAGGGCTGGGATTTCAACCTAGATCTGCCTGGTTCCCAAGGCTGGTTTGCCTAACCATTATTCCATATGTCTCAAGGGGCAGGCTCATTAGCTTGGTCAGTTTGCATTGAGTGGTCCTTGACAATGTGTGCACACTTCCAGAAAGGTAAAGGGCTTTGCCCCAGAACGTGTGGCATTGCAGTCACTCCAGAACATGTGGCGTTGCAGTCACTCAGTTACAGTATTATCAGGAAGGAGCTCTAAGAAGCTATTCAGAAAGCAGGTACAAGACTAGGGTTTGCTTCAAAAAAAAAATGAATGTGTCTTAAAAAAGAAGGTGAATCTATGTTTCTCTTCCCACATCTGGTAGTTTGAAACCAACAGCAATTTCAGTTGCTTAGTGTAGCCCCCCTCACCACCATGGCCATGGAGAGATTTTAATCAGTTTTCAGGAGACTTGAAACAGAAATGATTCTGAGTCTCATACTCCTAGTATTAACTTTTGCTGCTTGCCCAACTTCTAACCTCTCCTTTATAGACTCTTAAATAGACAAAATCATTCAGGAGGAAAAAAGAAAAACTATGTATGGGCATATCTTATGTGGAAGAGAAGCAGGTAGAATGCTGGAGTTGGAAAGAAATTTTGAGTCGTGGAGTCTGCTCTGACACCTTTATTTTTACAAGTAAAATATAACCTCAGAGAGGTTAAGTCATTTGCCCCGGGTCACTCAGCAGATAGTGGCAGATCAGGGACTTTAAACCCCAGCTTGACAGCATGATGAGTGTTCATTTCATGTCCTGTTGCAGTGAGACCTGACACAGGCTCACTTAAAGAGGTGCAAGCAATCACTTTAAAAACTACAGCCCATAAACACAAGGAAAAGGACCCAAGTTAGTCATCTTTTAGAGGAGACAGATGAAGTCCCTGCAGAATGTGATCTGCCCTCCAGGCCATAGCTCATGGGGTAATTTTTCCTCTAAAGACTTCGGCAGTGATATTTCAACATGACAAGGGAGGCCCAATAGTTAGCCTGCATGTTACCTGACAGTTTGATGGTAGAGAGAACCGTGTATGAGAATGAACACAAGCAAGAGTTTGTATGTACTTCCCCACTGTCCTAAGTAAGACTTATCAGTAAGACTATCCCTTCCCCTCTCTGTTTACTCCTTTGATGGACCCTTCATGTAAAGCATCCCTGAACTCTCTCTTCCCTCCCTGTTCCACCTTCCTTCCATCCCATGTTACTGCTAGGGTAAATTCACGTTCTCCGTGCCCCAGCTCAGTACCTGCCCACTCTGAGCTGGTCACCCTGGTCCACCATCATTTCGATTCCCTAAGGCAAGTAGAAATAGCATCTTGGCTCTTGAAGAATAGAACAGAGGATGGACCTGCCAGCAGGGAATCAGCATCCTTGGGGAAGGCGAGGATGCTAACAATAAAGTCATTAATAGCAGCTACCACTTGCCAGCATAGATTGTGCTGTGCTAAGCGCTCTATACACATTATGCCACTCAGTCCTGTAACAGTCCCACAGCAGTGTGGTCAGCCCCATTGTACAGGTGAGGCATACCTTGGTCTATTAGCCTTCAAAGACTTTTCCATTCACCACTCAGTGCCATGTAACCTCCAGCAAACCTTGTGGAAACAGTATTATCAGTTCTATTTAATAGTGAGGAGAACAACTTAGAAAGCTAAAGCACCAACCTTGGGACACACAACTCGTACGAGGTTGAACCAGGTCTCAAACCAGATTCTTTCCCCCCACCCCCGCTTAACACTGCCAGTCCTGCTTTCCTTGATGCCCCTAACCGCTTGGGGGAGGGGCGGGTCAGCACCTCCCATCCCCCCACCTTCCCTCAAACCATGAAATCAGGAAAAGGTAGTGGTTCCTATCTCTAACTCTTGAGGCTTTCAGGCAGGGCCAGGGATGCCATGAAGTTTACAGACTATTCCTAAAAGAAACAAAACCTGAGCATCGTCTTCTATTACTTTCATAGCGAAAACAGAGCATTTCAACAATAGTAATGTCAACCTGGCTTTGGTGGCCTCACTTGGGATACTAACCACTTATTTCCTATGGAAAAACTAACCATTACTTGTTCATAAAACTTTCTACCTGAACACAGGAAAACATACCCCCTGAACTCAAACCAACAGCAAGACTTCAAATCATCCGGCCAACCAGCCTCTCAAGGTCCTGGAGCCTCTCTCCCAGAGGAAGTCCCAGTGCAGCTGGCCCTTTGCTGAGGGCTGTGACCTCCCATGAGAAGCAGAATGACTTGGGCTGAAAATGAGGCCCCCAGGGACTGGCTGAGGAAGCAGTCAGTAGCTCCCAGTGCTGTAAGATCCCAGGTGGGTGGCCAGAGCAGGAGAGAAGTACTACCCCCATTCTGACTTCCAAGACAATGATAACAAGTAGAATAAGACAAGCAGGGTGTCCAGGAGGGATCTCTACCCTTGGACTCACTGGGGCAGAGCCAGGTTTCAGAGGCCTGAACTATTTCTTCTTCAACATGCCTGTAGAAGGGCTCGGCCTCTCCTACTCCAGTTCCCACCTGTTCCACTCGGATGCCCACCCAGCAGAGGAAGAGGCAGAAGCAGCAGACAAAACCCAAAGCTGCAGCCTAGATGCAGGTCCCCAGAATGTCTGCCGGGTGTGAGGAGGCAGGCATGACAGCCCCTGTCCCCTGGGCTAGTGTGTCACTGTGTCCCACCCCCAGGGACGGGCAGCACAGGGTGGGGCGGGCAGTGGCCCAGAGAGGCCGGCAGCATTGCTTCTTCCTCACTTAGGGACTTAGGGGCACAATTCTAGCCTTTGCCAGCCTTTTTCCCCAAGCCCAGCTTCTGTATGCTCTTTTCTGGGAGAACCAGAGGCGATCCCTGGGCAGAAAGCTGAAACTGGAAGGAGCAGATGCCACAGGCATGGGAGCTTTGAAGTAAGAAATAGGCTGAGGGAAGAATGAGGAGGGGTCTGTGACCTCTGCTGGAGCATCTGGAGTGAGCGGCGGTGAGGGTGACTGGCATTGTTTCTCAAGGATCCTTTGACCGTTATGGAGATGGCTCCAAAGTTAGCCTAAAACAGTAGGTGTCAAAGGTAACCCACGTGATTTTTGACTATCCACCCAACTAATATTTAGAACCTAAGCTCTGGAGTCAGAATGTCTGGGTTTGCACATGAGCTCCAAGGCTTACTAATGCATGCCCTTGGGAAAGGTGCCTTAGCTCCCCCGAGCCTCCCTTTGCCTATCCACAAAATGGGATAACAATACCTCAGGAGATGTTGTCAGGATTAAATGAGAAGCTGCATGGATAGTGTTTGGCGTGATGCCTTATTAAAGGTTGATCTTCAGTACCTCTTCATGGTAGCTATGATTTATTGTTATCTGATTTAGGCTGGCACTGAACCAGATACTTGGGTTGAGAAAGGCAGTTTCTAGCCTGTTTTCTTTACTGAGAAAAATTAAACAAGAAATTGGGGAAGGATGTGGAGATGTCCATGCAGCCTCAGGCCGTGGGAGGTATACTCCAGCGAGGTGACAGGAAGGTCTGGGACAGCGCAGGAAGACAATGTGAAAGTTCAACAAGGAATCCTTGGAGCCTTATAGAGAGGAGACCCTTTCACCCAAAGCATGAGGGCAGTGGAGGGACTGGCCATTCGAGGCTACTGAGGGCATTCTTGATGGAGCTTAACCAAGACCTTCTGGAGCTTAGAATTCAAATGGATCTGTCTTACACTTGCCTCTCAGGATTGGGAAGCAGTAGAGCTGGTTCTGAAAGCTCTAACCAGTAGCAGGGAGGCCCATCTAGGCCAAGACCCCTTTTACTTTAGGCTGAGAAAGCTGAACTTAGGAAAGCCCTTCCCTGCAAGCACTTCAGAGAGTGTGATGCAGTGGGTAAGAGCTCTGCCCACAGAGCCAACATCCCTCTGTTTGAATCCTACCTCTGCTCTTTACTAACTGTGGGACCTTGGGAAAGACCTCTTACTGTCTTTGGACTGTATTTTTCTGTCTGTAGAATGGCAATGATAATGGGGACATCAGAAATTGTTTTGAGGATTAATAACTGTAACAGTGTCTGGCACATAGTAAATACTCAGATGTTAGCTATTATTATCAATGCCCCAAACCCTCCTAGGCTCTTCCTTCTCACAGTCTCACATTCTCCATTCTTGCTTCTTACTAGGTTTCACCACCCACTTACATGGGAGTTTCTGAGAAGGAAATATTTAAGCTGTTCTCTCCTTACCAGGGTGCACCCTCTCCAGTTGAAGTAAACAGCTTTGTTTTTCTGAACTTTAATTCTAGTCTCCACTTGAACGTAGCTTTTAGACAAGGCAAAACTCAGCCTCCAGAGATTCAGTCCCAGACCTTGTATTGATAACAAGGTGGGGATTCAAAGAACAAGAAGCAGTCCCTTACAGGTGAATCTTAGGTGGGTATGGAGGGTTAAGCATGCAGGCAAGGGGCATGGCATAGGGCGGTAGCTCACTGGTCGTGAGCAGGGACAGTGCAGAGGGGTTGTTTTGTCCCCTGGGGGACATTTGGTGATGTCTGGAGATATTTTCATTTGTCACAACTTGGGTAGAAGGTTTGCTACTGGTACCTAGGGACAGAGGGCAGGGATGGTGCCCAATATCCTGTAATGCACAGAACTGCTTCCCACACAAAGAATTTCCAGCCCCAAACATCAATAGAGCTGAGGTTCTGAACCCCTGATTTAGGAGGAGATGCTCTGGAAAGACAGACCAAGGACAGTTATTGAGGACTAGTCTAAAGGGAGTCACTGAAGGCTTTTGAGCAAGAGGAGTGATATATTCCATGTGGTGCTTTAGAGAGATAATCCAGGAGACCTTGGCAGGAGCCAGTTAGAAAGTCATTGCAATTATATTTAACTAGGTGAACTCCAGAATTAGGGCAACAGAAGAGGGAATAAAAAGGAAGTGTTAAATGAGAATTTGGTTTTTAAACAACTTCTCTACCATTTATCCCCTCCTATCCTTCCCAAATTCCTTATTTATATTACGATTATATAAATACCATTCAATTCTGAATCAAGTAGCATATTGTGAATACACTTCATTTCATGCACAGACTTTTATTTTTCAAGTTTAATAAAAATCCCTTGCTTTTCCATTTATTTAGTTACATTGTACAAAAAAAATATAGACCAACTTCAGGTTGACAGTTACATTAGGGAGGGGTAAAAGAACTGGACGTCATAAAGCTGATTTAGCAGTAATTATAACATTTTATTTTTTGGAGGAAGAAAAGGACTCTGACTCTGGTACAGCAGAATTGTTTGATGCGATATTTTCTGAATTGTGTGTGGTTGAAATATTTCATAGTAATTTTTTCAAACAAAGAAAGGAGCTGTGATATTAGACTTTGGCAAGGTAGAATTGGCAAACATTTTCAATTTGCTCAATGTAAATTATACACTGGTGTTTTGGGCCTAATACAGTAGAAGTATAGGAGTTATAGCAAAGGAAATAGTTGTAGAAAGTAGAAAAGGTAGTGTGTGCGAGCATGCGTGCATGTGTGAGGATGGGGGAGGGACTGCCAAAAAACATGGGTAATCCTATGCTAAGCTCAATTTCCTATAGTACGTCTTTGTTGAAATTTGGCTGTGAGAAAGGTAGGTCAGGAATTCAGTATCAAAAGTCAGAGCAAACCTTCTGGGTCCAGGAGCATCTACTGGGGGAGCCTTTGGAGCTGTGTAAGAGTGGCCAGGGTTCAAGCAAGGATGTAAAGTGAAGAGAGACAAAGTCTGAGAACAGAACCTTGGAAACGATCAATATTTGAGGATCTGAGGGAGAAAAGAAAAAGGAAACCAAGGAGAGATCCCAGGAACAAGAAGAGTACAAGAAGCATATGTTGTCATGGAAACCAAAGAAGAGAAGATCACTGAGAAGGAAAAGACAGACAATGGTGTTAAAAGTTATGAAGGAGGAAGAGGGGTGGGCAGAGAGTGAGCCACTGGATTTGATGATATGGAGTGCAATGGGAGATCTTAGGAAAGCATTTTCACTAGTGTAAGGGGCCTGCCATTTATTCATTCAAATCTATTTATTGGATATATATACTATGTTATGGTGCAGTGCGAGGATCTGAGGAAATGAGCTAAACAGGGTTCTACCCTCCAGGGGCTCACAGTCAGGTGCTTACATATACAAACCAGTAGCATGTAATGTGGCAATGCATCATTTCTGTGATAGAAACATGCATAGGGCATGATGGGATTGCATCAGGGAAGGCTTCCTAGAGGTGGTAACATCCAAACTGAATATTAAAGGGTGAAGCATAAATAAGAGTCAGCCATGTGTACTGGGGATGAAGACTGATAAAAAAGGAGACAAATATCCAGACAGGAAAATCAGCGTGAGCAAAGTCCTAGAGCCAAGAGACATCATGATAAGTCTTCAGGGATCCAGGGTAGTTAAAAATTACTAGAGTGATTAAAGATGAGCCCTGGTGAGCTGTGCGGGGGGCCAGACCAGGAAGCCCATTGTGTGTTATAATGTAGCATTTGGACTTTATCCTGAAATTGACTGGTGTGACTACAGTCACTTAAAAGGACTGCCTCTGCGTGTTCAGGTTTACTTTTTTAACGCCGTGGCTTAGGGAAGCCCATAGCTTTAAATCACTGTGTCTGGTATATAGTAAGTATTTTGAAATATTTGTCGAATTAATGAAAAGATGTAAAATCAATGAATCTCAATCATTCATTCAAGAAAGTTAACTTATGAGATAGAGATGTAGATCAGGAACAGAGAGGAAGCAGGATGGTTAGGATTTTTATCTATTTCCCCCAGTTCAAAAAATAGCCACATTTTAAGAATATATAAATACATACTCATTATCATAAGGGTATAAGAAAGTTCAAAACAGAAACAGACTCATAGGTACAGAGAACAAACCAGTGGTTGCCAGAAAGGAGGTGGGTGGTGGGAGATAGGCAAAATGGGTGACAGGGTGGGGGGAGGGGAAGAAACAAAAGTATAAGAAAATTCAAGTCACCTAAAAACCTAAAACCTTCCCCAGAGACAAACACCATTAAGACTTCTGTGGCCACTTGTTTCCACATCTCTTTATAGATTCATAGATATTCACAAATCTGTTGTACATATATGTGAATGAAATCATAGGTTAGATGTTTTATTACGGATATACTTTGTATTGCTTTTGCTGGGGGCAGAGTGGGGAAATATCGAACACACTATCTCCCGAAGGAAGTGTTAAATGGAGGGAGACAAGTGAAAGATTCAAGAAAATAGACATGGAGACACAATCAGCAAAATCCAGAATATGGAAATCTCTTCCAAGCAAATGACTGGCTTCTTCAACAAGTACATTGCAAGGGAAAAAAGAAAGATGGGAACAAAAACCTAGATCTCACACAAGATTCAACAGACATATCAACCAAATGAAACATTCAGACCTTGTTTGGATAATGATTTGAATAAATGATTAAAAAGAATTTTAGAATCACACGGGATATTTGAGCCCTAAAGGGTATTTGGTATTAAAACAAAAAACAAAAAACTATTGCTTATTTTTATGATAATGATGCTGTGGTTGTTTTTAATTGGAGTCCTTGATAGATATGCTGGAATATATTATGGATGAAATAATAATATCTAAGATTTGCTTCAAAATAATTCAGTAGGGATGTGTACTTGGGTCTACTGATGGAACAGAATCAGCCATCAATCTATGACTATTGTAACTGGTTGATAGGTACGTGGGGGTTCACTGAACTATGCTCCCTACATTTATTTTTGGTTTAAAATTTTCCATCATGAAAGTCAAAGAAAAAAGAAAGAATGGGAAAAGGATGGAAAGAAGTAAGGGAGGGAGAGAGGGGAAAAAAAGGGACAGGAAAAACAGAGAAAAGAGACTCCTTGACTGGGACAGATTAGGAGGCGTGCAGTGGGTTTCTGCTTTAGGGAATGGGAATAAAGCATCCTCAGAGACAGTAGAGAAGGGAGGACACCAGGACCCATAGACAGGGGAGCAGAAGTGGAGGGGTTTGGTCTTTCATGGGCTCGGAGAGGCGGCCAGCACAGCCATCAGCTGAGGGACAGGAAGTGGGTCTATCTTGGAGGTTCAGCAGAGCAGACTCAGAGGATCCATTGTGGGGACAGCAGTAGGCTGCCAATTAGGGGTGGGAAAAAGGATTGTGGAACAGCGCTGGGGGCCCCTGCTGAGGGGACGGAGCATGGACTGGACATAGATCCAGACAACATAATTAGGACTTTAGCAGCAAGCCCTAAAGTCAGCAAAGGCGAGTAGAGAAAAGACAGATTTTCCCATCTCTTTTTATCCTGATGGCTTTCTCCCTTTCTTCAGTGTCCCCAGCATTTAGTCTCAACCATGTAGTTTTTTTGTGATTGTTTATGCTACTATTCAAGAAATAGCTACAATTCACTGTATATGTGAATATGTGCCAGGTGTTGTGCTAAATGCAAGGTGGGCATTAACTCATTGACTCCTCACAACCATAATAACAGAAGTGGTATCATCTTTATTTTATCCAAGAATAAGTTTAATACCTACTGTATACCAGGTATTGAGTATATTGAGTGTGCCAAGGTAAATAAGGCATTTGTGGATGCCTGGCTTCACAGAGTTTGCCATCTAATGGTAGGGACAAACTAAAGGATTAATTACAGAAGAGTGTGTGTTTAATTATATTTTTAATGATTGCTACAAAAGTAAACCAAAAAGTGCTACGAGACTATACAACATGGAGACTTAACCTCCTCAGAGGTTTCCATGAAGAAATAATACTGGAACAGAGATCTGAAGCATGAACAGCAATGAACTGGTGAAGAGGAATGGGCGAAGAATATTCTAGACAGGGAGATGCTCAAAAGCCCTGGGGTAAACGTGATGAGCATAGGGGGCCAGCTCAGATAGTCTTTATTTAGGCTGTGGGACTTCAGCCAAAGGGCAAGGGAAAGTTAAGGAAGAAAGTAACATTATTCTACATATAAATGACAGTAATTCAAGAGAGCAAGACAGAATGGGTGGAGTCTAAGGATATTCAGGACACAAACTGAACCAACAGAACTTGGTGATCCACACATTTAGAGGGTAAGGGAAAAAGAGAGGGATATCAAGAATGACTCCCAAGTCTGGCATTAGAAACAGGGGTTCAAAGTAGTTATGTCCCATGTTGAAGCTAATGCAGGTAGTCATGAGAGAGGAAATTCTGAAGCCCAGACTCTTACTCAGTTCACCTTATTGGCCAGCAGTAATGTAATCAGGGAACAGCATTCCACAGTGTTTTCACTGAGCCCTTTTTTTTCGAGGAAATAACAGCCAGGGTCCTTTGAGGTGATCAATTCAAGAGTCAGAAATGACAGCATGCTGTGTTGAATGGATGACACTCACTTGTTTTTCCCTGTTGAGATCGCCTGCAGCAAATGAATCGTGGCTCAGGTTGGAAACAGCCCCCTCCACCCACATATAAGGGGCAACCTGGTGTGAGGACGTGGGTGAAGTTTAAGAATGTTAGTTGAAATTCTGACTCCTCTCAATTAATTTATATGCTAAGTAAAACACAGGGTGTGGAGAGAAACCAGAGATTTAGGTATGTAACAAAGCTAACCAAGATCTAAAGCTCTAGTTGGGTGGCCTGGGATTTCCAAGTCAGTCTGTGCATACAGCCAGCTAAAGAAACAGAGCAGAGATTGGCACTCAAGTGAGTTTTTAACGTACGTGCTATAAGCTACAGACCAAAAAGACTGAAATATCCTAGAGCATACATTATCTCATTAAATCCATGCAACAAATTACTCTTTTATCACTTCAGCCTTCACATTCTGTTACCTCATGAGTTGAATGGAACATAGAACATCACCCAGTCCAATCGATTCATGTTTCAGACAAGAAAACAGACATCTTCTAGAGTGGGTATGATTTGCCTGAGCACACATAGCAAATTAACATGAGAATAGGAACTGCATCCCTAGCCCCTAGACTCTCAGGGCAGTGTCCTTTCTGCAAGGCCAGCCAGCCTATCCTTTTCATATTCCTGAAAAGAATTTATTCATGCAACCAAAGTCATATTCCTGAAAAGAATTTATTCATGCAACAACTATATATTAAGAGTTTAATTTATGCCAGACCCTGTTTTAGCAGCTGGTGAAACAACAATGAACAAAATAGACAAATGCCCCTGCCTTCATGGAGCTTATATCCTAGTAGGGGAGGTAATAGACAAGATAAATAGGAATAGGCTAGAGTAGGTTAGATAATGATGCATTTTAGGATCAAAATTACTATAAGGTAAGAGTATATAAAGTGTAGGGGGCAGGGCAAAACTTTAGGTAGTGTGGCCAAGAAAGGCTTCTCTGTGAAGATGCTCTTTGAGGAAGAACCCAAAGGAAGGAAGGGAGCTAGCCACGCAGATACCCAGAGAGGGCATCTGAGGCAGAAGGAAAATGAGAGAAAGGGCTCAGAACTGGCAGCATGCTTGGGGTATAGTGGGAACAGCAAGGAGCCTAGTGTGGCTGACCTGGAGAGAATGAAGAAGAAAAGATTAAGGTGTGAGGTCACAGAGGAAATGGGGTCCAGCCCATGTCTACCTCCGTGAGTCAAAGTAAGGACTTGAGTCATTATTTTGATGAAAATGAGAAGTCTTGGTGAAGGGGGACAGAGGCAGAGGGCTGAGTGACATTGGTCAGATGTGTTGGAAATAGGCTAAAGTGGGGACAAAGGTGGTAGTTCAGAGATCAGGGAATTGCTGGAGGTATCAAAGCAAAAACTGATTGTGGCTTATATCAAGTGGTAGCAGAGGGTTTGGAAAAAAAATGATTGAATTCTAGATATATTCTGAAAGTCGAGCACATAGGATTTGCAGAAAGGAAGTGGGGAATGAGAGAGGGGAGTCAAGGATTACAGGAGGGCAACTAGAGGAGTGAAACTGCCATGGATAAAGCATGTTTTGGGGGGTGGGGAGGAATCTGTGAGCTCATTTTAGACATGTTTTATTTAAAATTTAAAATGCCTATTCGACATTCAGGTAGAGATGTCAAATAGGAAGTTACATATGTGAATCTGGAGTTTATGGGAGCAATCCAGGCTGGGGATATGTATGCACTTGGCTGTGTATGGATGGTATTTAAAGCAAGGAGACTGAATGAGATCAACTAAGGAGTGAGCACAGCTATAAAAGAGAAGCAGTTAAAGGCCTGAGCCTGGAGCGTGTCAGCCTTCCAGTGTCAGGGAGATGCAGATGATCCTGCAAAAGAAGCAAAGAAAGCACCTAGGAAGTGGGAGAAAACCACGTGAGTATGGCCTCCTGGAGCCAAATGGAGGTAGTGCTCCAAGGAGAACAGAATGAAGCCATGTCCAAAGCCGCTGGTGGGAAAAAGTAAGATTAGGACTGAGAAATGTCCAGTGATTGGACTTAATGTGGAGGTCATCCTTAATGAGAAGCAAAACAGCTGAAAAGAAAGACACCTGATTGGTGTGGGCTGAACAGAGAACAAAAGGGGAGAAATTGAAGACAGCGCCATCAGCCATGTCTTTGAAGGCGCGCTGCTGTGAAACAGGGTGCTACAGATGCAGAAGGAGATGGCAGTAGTCGCAGCTTGCCTATACGCTAAGGGGTCCAGCAGAGAGAGGAAAGTGATGCCGGGGAGAGGAAAGATTCACTAGAATAGGTCTCTGTGTGGGTGAGACGGTCATGATGTTCTTTTCTGAACACTTCAGTTTTGTCAAGTGAGAAGCTGTGAGGTCAGAAGCTGTGAGTAAGGATGGAGAAGGTGTTGGGGGTTTAAGAAGAAAGGTACAAGTGTGAAATTACTACTGGCGAGAGTGGGAGAATAGACAGGGGAAACGTGGTATGATTGCTAGGCTGCATTAAGAACTTCCACGGCATATACGAATTTAAAGAGGAATCAGTAACTGTGCTTGGCATTTATTCTGTGGCCTTACTTGTACAAGTTCTGCTCCTGAGTAGGTGAGAGTTAAATGGACCCAGGATTATGGTTTATGTGAGTGGATGTGATGAAAAGATATGCCTTTGGGAGTTCAGGACATGGGGAAGGAGGTTAAGAGGCATCAACGAGAATGATTATAATGATTAGTCATGTAATGTAAGCTGGAGAGGGAGGCAGGGCCATGGACTAGGGACAGTATAAAGGGATAGGAGCAGTGGATTGAAAATTCTGATTGGTGTCAAAGGACTGCTGGAGGCAGGAGTCCAGGGAATGAGCTGGAAATATCAGAGGTGGTAGATAGGCTTGAAATGGAGTTGTTGGAGAATTTGAATTGCTAGACACTGACACAATCTAGGTTATGATCCCGAGAGTGAGCAGATGAGGAAGGGCAGGATCTCTGGAGCAGAGGCAGTTAGGAACTGAGGGGCCAGAGTGCTGGAAGTGCAGTTTCCTGCAGTGACCGGGCATCGCTGTGAGCTAGAGACTCTGGACCCTGGCATCCAAACGGCATTCCTGACTGGGCGCAACGCATCCCCTCCAGGGCAAGGACCACTCACTGCTCCTTGTGGTTCTTTTTGGATTGTTTATTTATTCAGTACTGGGGCAGTGTGACTGCTGTTTGCTGATGCTCATCTCACCTTTACCTTTGGAGTACACGTTTATACACGTATCTCCTAGAGGTTAGGCCTGGCCATGTGTATTGCTTTGACTAGTGAAGTGTGGGAAAAGTGCATGGGTCCCTAGAAGGGAGAATTTATTGACTGGAGTTTGATCAGCTGATCCTGTTCATCCCCTGCCACGTTTAGCTTGAAGAGTTTAGCTTGGGAAGAGTTGTCTCATGTATGTGACCATGACACGCAGGCCAGCTGACTCGGAGATCCAGCTACACTTGCAGCGTGCACTTGCTACACTTTGTGTGAGTGAAAAATAAACCAATGTTGAGATTTAGGTGTTGTTTTCTAATGTAGCATAACCTAGCCTAAGCTGGCTCATCTTTGCATCACTGTGTAGCTGGCCCTGTGCCGACTGCTGAAGCTACAGAGATGAGTAAAGCAACCTCAGGACCGGCTCGAGGGACAGGCAGAAAGAGAAAACGCCTCACACCAGAGGCGAAGCCAACAGCTGCAAGAGGAGTGAAGGGGAGGCTTGGAAACGGGCTCTGGTCCCAAGTTTTCTTGTTTTGCTCAGCATTTGGAGCCCTCCACAATTAGGCTTTCTTCTCATTTCCCTGACCCTCCCTTTGAGTTCTGGGGCTCCATTCAACAAGTATGTATTGAGTGTCAGGTACCGTGCCAAAAGTTAAATGCAGCAGTAAATGGAACAGACAATCCTGTCCTCATGGGATTAGCAGTTTAGTGGAAAAGGATGTTAAATAATTAATGTACAGCTGGAATGAGTGTTATGAAGAGCAATAGACATCAGGGAGCCTAACCTAGATTCACCCAGGAAATGAGCAGCAGATGCGGAGGGGACACATTGCAGTCACTGGATACAGCCAGTTCCAATGTCCTTGTGTAAGAGAGAAGATGGCCTGCTCAGGGCGCTGAAGGTGGAGGCCAAAGGAAGTGAGTGGCAGGAGGTGAGGCTGTCGAGGTAAGCTGGGTCAAGGGCCAGTCACTGAGGGTTTTGTCTGCAGGCTAATTGATCCTAAAGACAATGAGAAGCCATCTAAAGTCATATTCTTAGAGAATAATTTTCTCAGTTGTTCATTTTAAAGACCACTTTAGCAATAGAGTTCAGAATAGATTTCAAAGGAGTAAATGTAAATACAGGCAGACATATAAGGAAACCTTTGTACTAGAAAATAAAGAGAAGGGGATTGATTTAAAAGGATGGCTTGGAAGGGGCTGAAAGAAGTGGGCAGCTACAAAATATATATTTTGAAAGCAAAATTCAATTTAACATGTGATTATGGTTGGTATGAGAGGTGAAGGAGAGGAAAGATCGAAAGATAATTCCAGTTATGTGAACAACTAAAGGGACAAAAGTACCATTGCTGATAAAGGAAGGCAATTCTAGTGGGTGTAGAAGAGGAAATTCAATTTGCGGCATGAAAAATCTGAAATATTCAAGTGCACCCATCCCTCTTAGGGTAATATATTTCTCTGTACTTTGTGTTTGCAGCCTTGTCTGTTCCTTCCATTTGACTGTTAATGCTCTGAGAGCAAAAACCATATCTGAGTCATCTCATCCAGCAATCTCCTACCTGCTCAGGACTGAGCTGGGCATCAAGTAAGTGCAAGGACAGCTGACCCCAGGAGCAAAATAGACGAATCTGGTTCTTTGAACCCAGGTGTGGAAAATCTGCACACCTTTCCTCCACTCCAGGATCTGCTGTTGTTTCCTGGCTCCTACAATACACTGTGGCTTCCTTGCATGTTGTGTCTGTATTTGGTTCACTTGAGGTGAGCACGCAAGAAGTAGTTATTTCCCAACCATCTGACCTATTGATGCTTCTTTGATCTAATGGAATGTCCTGAAAGAGTCACTAATAAAGGAAAATCTGTCTTCTTGATAGATGTCTGATACATTGTTTCAACATCTTAAAGTGTCTGGAGTCAAAACTCTTGACAACAGCTTTGCAAAAAACCCTTTGCCTCCTCTAAGATCTTGGAGGTAAAGAGAAGAAAGAGCTAGTTCAAATTTAGTGCATTTAGCATTATCTGTACAGTGTAGTTCATGGGCTGCGGAATGGACTGATGTCTCTTTAGAAGTACATATGCACCAAGAATGACTTCAATATCACCATTAGTACAGAATTCTTCAGCTTAAGGCTTTGGTTCTCTTAAAAGATAAATCCATCTCTCTCCCTCTCTACTTTCTCTTCTCAAAAATGCTGGGATAATGCATCCAGCTATTTGCATTCATTTACACTTGAGTTCAAATGAGATTTAGAATCTTGAGAGCAGGATTGCTTTAGGAAAACCATCTGATGTTTGAGGAAGGGTAGTGGGGTTCTCAGTCAAAAGAGTGGGGGCCTCACATTCTGCCTTGCGCTGTGTGGCTTTGGAAAGATGAATTAACTGTTCTGGTCTCAGGTTTATTACCTGTGAATGAGAGGTTCTAATTCCCACTTTGTGTGTCTGCTTGGTCGCAACAACAGCCTTTAATAGTTCCAGAGTCTGTTTGAATCACCACTTCTCCCTTTCTCTAAGAAGTGTCTTCCCATTTCCCCCAGCCAAAGGAGGGAGTCCCAGGCAGGCATGTGCCCTCCAGGTGACTCATCTCACCAGCCCAAGCTGAGCAGGCAGGGTGCACCTCTGGGCTCAGCTGGCGCAGACACACTATCTCTTCCAGCACGGTAGAATAGTGATTTAGGGTGACAGCTCATCTGTGCCAGTGGGCTGCCACCACCCGGGAGCCATGGGGTGTCCTTTACTTTTGGAGTCAACTGAGGAGTCCCAGCCTCTAATTTGCAGAAAGCAATTGAAACGGAGTTGCCGAAAGAAGCAAGGACACTGAGACTGAGCCATGCCTGGGATCCTGCAATCCTTTCAGATCTGTATTCCTGGCTTTCCCTAATGTCTAGGAGTGACATTCCTGTACTTAGGTTTTCTCAGGCATTCCTGTAGCCTTATCATAATTTCCCTCTTTGTACCAAAGTAGCACGGGGTGACTTCCATTCCTTGCAAGCAAAATGTCTTTGTCAGATTAGAGCACTGGTGAGGGGCTGGGGGAAGGAAGCCCTGTCCTGTAGGAGTGATTAGGCAGAAAGGGAGCCAGTTGGGAAACCTGTTCACCACTACAGGTTTCCATCCACTGGTTTAGGTGAGGGCCCCATGAACCTCAAAACATTTCAATCTGTAGAACATCTTTCACTCTGACTTTTCCAGCTCTCTGCAACATTCACGGTCTTAACCAATCATTTTTTTCTTTCCTGTAGCAGCATTTTTGTTTCATATTTTAATATTTTTACTGCTTTATGGAGCTATAATTGACAGCTAAAAATGGCACATATGTAATGTGAACAATTTGATGACGACGCATGTGAGCTCCTGTGAAACCAGTACACAAACAAGACAATGAATGTATCCATTACTACGAGGATTCCCGGTGACCTTTTGTAATCACTTTCTCTTCCCATTGTCCTGGGTTCCCTGACAGACAAGGATCTGCTTTCTGTCCCTATAGATTAGTTGGTATTTCTAAAAATTTTATAGAAACCGAATAATAGAGTATGCGCTCTTTTTAGAAACCTGTCCTTTAATATTTGAGCATTAAGCCCTAGCGATGCAGCCGGAACTGGACATACATGGTTGTTGCCATCCTGGAGGTTCAGTCTTCCAAGAAAGGCAGATGTTGAGTAAATAGTTTCAATAAAGCATGTGTTTTCATAAGAGCAGAAGCAGTGAAGGAGGTATATATTGGGGGGATCTAATTTAGGGGCTTATGAGGGATCTGAAGGTCTAATAGGAATAAGGCCAATAAAAGGTACCAGGGTGGGAGTGGGGGCCAGGCAGACAGAACAGAGTGTGAGAACATTCAGAGGAAGGAGAAAATACGGCATATTTAAGGGACAGGAAGACGGGCATAGAGCTGGGGGCCCCCAGGGGAGTAGCAGTAAGAGAGGAGCATGGAGAGGTTAGTGAGTCACTGCTGTCTTTATGCTTAGGTTCTCTTTCCTCCTGACTTCTGACCTCATTCCAACCTTTCTAATGGTTCCTTGTCTTCTTTCATTTCTTTGCCAAGACAATTGCTCTATTTTGATTGAGGCAAAGAAAAATGAAAATCAGAAAAGGAATTGAATTCCTAGAGTCACACAGCTAGCTGGAACCAAGGCGTGGTTATAACTCAGCTTTCCAAACCCCAAATCCAGTACTTCTGCACACCTAGGTGGGAGCACAGAATGCCAGTCACCCAGGGCTTCTGAGAGTCTGGTGCCATACCATCATGACATCATGTAGAAATCAAGGTGAGTATATGTCAGCTGTTAAAGACACAGTGTTGAAAGCAGTGCCTCAGTGACACATAGACAGCCCCACACCACTTAGCACTTGATTACCTACTAGCAGTAAAGCCTGTTTATGCCATCCCTCACATTTTCCTTCAATTTAATGAAGTAATTAATGCTATAAAAAGCTATGAAAAGATAAATGTAAGAAAGCATGTTGCATAATTAATAATATATGCATATGCATGGCAGGGTGTTTCTTTCTTGCATACATATGCATATGTCATTAATTGAAACAAAATCAATTTGTTTTACTGCCAGGGTATTGGTGCCAGTCGTGCTGCCTGTATGTCGGCTCACAGCCGACAAGTGCTGTGCCAGAGACCTGGGGTACTGACTAGTTTCAGTTCTGTACTAACTCACTATGTGACTTCACTTATTTCACCCCAGCCCTCAGTTTCTCCACCGGTTAAATTAGGGGGTGGATTGCATTGGTAGTTTACATACATAAAGGCAGTACCTCTCTTTACTCAAACAAAATCTTAACCCGAAATTTATATGTGAAAGATAGAAGTAGCATCTCTAATGAAGTTTGGAGCAGGGGGTTCCCTCTACTTCAAAAGCTCTCTTACTCCATGCTCCCCCTGTCTCCCTCAAGGCTCTATCAATTAGTTTTATCAATTAATTTGACAAGTACTGGGCTGGATAATTGGAAAAGCCCCCTGCAGTAGTTTTTTCCCCCATTTCAGGAATATAAACAGCAGAGGTCACATCAGGCCATGTAATGTTGAGGAAACTGGATGAGGGGTTAAGAGACCTGAGTTCACCTTTGGGCTCTGTCGCGTTAGCACTGTCACCTCACACCTGTCTCCTGCTCAGCTTGCATGCCTTGCACTTCTTATCTGCCAAGAAAGAAAGTAACCCTTGTCTATTATTATCATATAGAGATATCAAATTCCATATTGTGTATCAAAGTTCTCTGAATGTGAGGTGTACAATGAAAAGACAGAAACACTCTTTTCCTAAGGGCTAAAGATACAGGCTTTGAAACCAATTACTCTGCTGCTTATGAACTATATGATGCTGAGTACATTACTTAACCTTTTCTGGGTGACAGTTTCCTCATCTGTAAAATGGGCGTCATAACATCAGTGTAAAAGTTGTTGAGGTTAATATATTCATTACCCTTAAAAGCAATGTCTACATGCAATAAATGTTCTTGATTGTCACTGTTATTTTTATTATCACCATTGGTGGAAAGCAATGGGCCACTGAGGATGAGGAGGCTGAGATTCTAACCTTGTCCCCACTACTCCTTGGATGTGCATCCTAATCAAATGAGGCCCATCTCGCATGTGTGCAGAACACATGAGAGAAGAGATCAAATGCAACATTTATATTGAAATGCTTTCGGCAGTTAGCAAATCTTTACAGATACTGAGTTTAGATATATATACCTCCCAAGACAAACCTAAATGAAGCAACAGTATTGACAAATGGTCCTGAGGGTCAAAGGGAGAAGATAACAGGTTTATCAAGACATTCATACTTCCTGTCACAGTTTTGGTTGAAGCATGAAGAAAATAGATGCTGCATTTTAAGTAAGACTTGGACAGGATTTACAAAAGGGAGATGAATCATTTACCATTTACCAGATAAACCATTTACCACAGGAGTCAAACACCAACTTCAACTTGAGAAGTTGGAGAGGCTGAAAACAGAAACTAGAAGGATTGGAGAGGGATTTTGGAGAGAAGTGTTAGTGTGCTGTGACCCTTCCTGCCAAGGGGGAGCCCCGGGTGGGAGCCTGCGGCCTGTCGGAAGCTTAGGAAGGGGGTTTTAGGGAGACTACTTAGAAAGTTTCTTTGTCTTTCTTGAAGTCTGACATATGGAGGTGTGGGAGTAGAGATACTGCTGTCGAGTGTACTACTCCTGAGAGACTGACTGGCCAACTTCTTAAATGGCAGCACAAAGGAGAAGATAGATAGCTGGAGATCAGACAATGGTCCTAAAGGGAGGTTTGCAGGGAAAAAGATCCGTGAACAAGTCCAATGGACCAAAAGTGGACCATGTATGATAGACATGGGAATGGGGCTACCTAGGCATTACCAAGAGGGCCTCCTGAAGAAGTGAAAAGGTCTTACCAAAAGAGCCTGGAGGTGTACTGTCTGATTCCCAGAGACTGAGCGAGGGTCTAGAAGAAATGATGCAAAACAGAGATGCATTAGCCCTCTTTGGGTGAACTGTAGATGCCACACACCCATTAATAAAAACTCTCTGAACACCCCAACCCTTACTCCCGCAAAGAGGACAGTCAGCTGTGATTATCCCCCCACCCAGGGACTCCAATGGCAGCTCACTCCAGTGCAGTCAAGCCAGAACTTCCCAGCCCCACTGCACCCCACACCTCCAATCCCAAAGAGTCAGAAATCTTGGTTAGCAAAAATCGAGGAAGGGTTGAAGCATGAGTGGTGAATGAGATGAGAAGCCATTATGATCCACGCCCCAGCCACCATTTGCAACTTTTCATGTAAAAGCATTTAAATTGCATGAGGTAAAGTTTTTCTTTTAAATATGAAATTATGACTATTATATAGAAGTAGATATTTTACTCTCTGGGCTGGGACTGTGCATGTTATCTTGGAAAAGCCACGAGACCATCACGGGCAGGGAGGAATTCGTCCCCTGTTCAAAGGGACACAGTAAAACAAAAATACAGGTACTTGACTATAACACTCTCTTAGAGCATAGTTCCAAATTAACAGTTGCCAGGCACTAAAGTACATGTTATGAAAGGTAGATTTCCTTTTGTCGAAATGGATAGAAAAATTGTGGCTGTTTTAATCTGAGAAAGAATGAAAAATAATTTCTTCCCTTTCACTGTGTAAATCATAGCGCCGCAACCACGATGTTCAGGGCTCAGAATTAAGTTCTCAGGGTCATTCTGGGACACGGCTAGACTTGGGTATAGGTTAAGTATAACTACTAAAATTATATAATCTTAGATGGATTTTAGGGTTCTGTCATATCCCCTGCCCACTGCTTAAAAATACACTCTTAATGTTCCATGTGATGATCACAATCTTTCCTTCTGTTTCAAACCTTCAGTTTCTGAGACAATTCGCATTCCTATGAGCCAGCCACACTGTCATTCTTAGTCACTTTTAGCCCAGGCTAAATGGGTGGGCAGCATTTTTGAACACAGACTTTGGTGGAAGAGGAGAGTTCCCTCTTCCATCAAATGGAAGGGGATGTTCCCTCTGTGCTGAGGGCCGGCAAGGAGGGTCCTTAACAGAGGAAACGCTACAAAGTCTGTGACTGCTCCTGACAAGCTCCATCAACCTTCTAACCAACTCAGTTAAGCTCTGCCCTAGAAACCTCCTCTCATTTCCTGTACCAGTCTTCAAATTTCTGTAAGCCATGACAGATGAGAGAGGCTGAATTTAACAATTGTATCAGAGCATCAGGACATCAGAAGCAAACCTAAGGATCACCTAGAACTGAGAAGGTTATTACACTTCATCTTGCAGTTAGACTCTCAAAGTGGTCCTAACAGCCTGGCCTCTATGTTAGATGGAAGCTGTAAAGTCCTGTTCTTACTAAGGAACTGTGATGGGGTGTATGGGGGAAGGCAGACAATGGAAGCAGAAACGCCCCTGCTTTCCCAGTCTGGATCTACACCTTCTTTCTTCCCGTTCAGCGAGGGCCATTTGACTTCCAGTCTCCTCCTCTGTAAAATGGAGATAATAGTACCTGTGCCAGAGGATAATTGTGAGGTGTAAGTGAGCAAATGCATGTAAAATATTAACACACATCCAGCTTACATAAGTGCCAAATGGATGGTAGTTATCAAGTGTCTCAACAGCTTCCCAAGATGAGATTTATTCCTATATTTTAGGTAATTTTAAGATGTTATAAAAGGATTCCAACTGAGAAACACACCACCAGGTAGCTGTGAATTGTCTAGCTAAGGTTCCAATCTAGGTCTTTTTTGACTGAAAAGCCTGTGCTTTTTCTACTGCATGTTTATCTGCTATACCATTCTGCCTTCTAGGAACTGAAATCTGATTCTTTGATTATTGTTTTGGAACTTGGACCCCATCATTTACCTGCCATTTCTTAGATGATGTGTACCTATACTTGAGAGGCTCAGCTGTCTCTGGAGCTCTCATTGCTCTTGACTCCCCTCTCCCCCATAACGAATGGTTTGACCAATGGCCTGGACTAGGAGCTCAGTCTGTCCCACGACCTCAGATACCCAGCTCTTGTAAAGGGACCTGTCATCCCAGCTGCTGTGCCAGTGAATAAATCTAACTTACTCATTTAGCAATTATTTATGGAATCCCAACCATGTACAAGGCATTCTACTCCCCAAACAGTGAGCAAATAGTTAAAAGCCATGCCCAAATGGTGCTTATAATCTAATGAGAAGGAAGGCACTGGAGAAAGTCACACAGATACATAGTTGTGAACTGTGCTCACTGATGAAGGGAAAGTACAGGGTGGAAGAGTGGAAACTGACCTAGATTGGGGCATCAGTTTATGAATCTCTCTTACACCGCATCTCTTTATTGGCATTTTGGGGGTATAAATTCTCACACTGTGTTGGTGTCATAGGATTAAATGACAGAATGATTATAAAACCCTAAGCATAGTTCATGGCACAAAGAATGTTCTTAATTGTTAGCAATGGTTGCTATTATCATCAGGATTATTACTGTTCTCATCTTCTCAGCAACAGGCACTTGTACTGAGACCTGAAGGAGGTAGAGACATTAGTCAGGAATTTCTCAGTCCTAACCTGCCTCTCTTTACCTCCCTGTTGTAGTTAATTGGGCCTTGGTTGGCTAAATCTCAATGTACGGAATGTGACACGGTATTGTCCCCTTTAAAGAAACAAGTGAGGTGAGTTTTTCAAGGTCACCAGAAGGTAGTGGCTGAGTGCAAGACCTGCCTACTGACACCCTATAGAGAGCTCCCTTTTATTACACTGCCATCTTGTCACATGCCTTCATTTCAAGCTGATAGCCCAATCGAAAATGAACCTTCAAAAGTTGCCCAGAAAACCTAAGATGCAAACATGTAGACTCTAAATATGTGACACAGCTCTAGGAATGTCTGTTTTTGTTCTTTCTCTCTCTTTTACATAACCGAAGGCTGCAGCAGCCTGGATGGTAATCAGCAGCTCCGGGTATCTCTGGTTCCCTCAGCTGTCTGAACCCAGAAGGTCCTCTAGCCTGAATTTTCGCCATGTGAATCCTATCGGGAAAGCCAATGGCAGGTTGTGAAGACTGAGCTGTGAAGATCTAAAACAAAATTTGAGGCTTGTTTTTAATTCTTAGCATCACAGCCAAGTAGAGCAGAAAACAAACGTGAAATGAGAAATATAAAAGGATGTAGATTAAAAAGAGGGGGCCGAGGCGGGAGGAGCTCAAAGCGGTAGTAATCACCGCAGTGCAGAACGGCTGGCAGAGATGCCCTCTGCGCAGTGGCAGCCACATTTCCCAGATACCCTTGCAAACCCAGCAGATAAACATGCACGTGGGCCTTGCCTGAAGTGACTGATCCAGGACTTTCTCATAGTCAAAGGAATCAAAGCTTTGTATGAGACTTGCTTATTCAAGGAGAAAAAAAATATCCATTTTTATTTTTTGCAGCAGCTTGAGATCTAATTCTCCTTTATCGTTGCTGTACTTAAGGAGGAGGAACAAATCACCCAGCTAAACATGAACTGCCACACTGCACCATGTGAGAAGCCCACCCCCGCCTCTGACCCCTGGTGCGCAAGGTTGAAACCCACAGCCCACCTTGCCTCAAGTTTTGCTCTTACTCTGCAGATCTGCACATAGTTTACTTAGACAAAATACACTTGGCTTGGTCAGTAGATTTTGTCCTGTTTGTCCATTAGTTTGTTAATTAATTAGTATAAGCTGCTGAGCATCTACCCTTCCAGGTGCAATCCTGAGTGCAGGGGAAACCACAAGGGACAAAATTGCTGCCCCACTGTCCTCATGGAGCTTATGTGCTAATGGGTCTGGACTCTTCACCAGTCTCACATTTATCGAACATCTTTTATTGGCTAGGATTGATGCCAGGTGCTGGGAAGACAAAAGTAAATGAGAACCCGGACCCTACCAGCTGGTGATAGCAAGGACTCAAGCCAATGGCTGTACTACATGGCCAGGGAAGTAGTGGAAACAGGTCTAAGAGAGGGGAACTAACTCAGCAATAGGTGAGACCGAGTATATCAACAAAAAGGTTCTTAAAAGGACTTGGATTCATCTTCCGGTTTCATAGCTACTTATCTGTGTAGTAAATAGTTGAATACCCCAAAATGCTTGGGAGAGTATCTGGAATACATAAGCCCTGGATAACAATTTATCTAGGTGCAAACATGTAGACTAGACACACTACTAGATGCATAGTAAAATAAAGATTAGTGAACCTAGAGGCAGCCTAACCTATGAGGAAAATGAGACCAGAAAAATTAAGTAACATTTCCAAGCTGGAAGTAGAATGCAAATCTCCAGACACCTAGTCTGGTTTCTCTCCAATGCGGTGCCGTTGCACACACTACAAGCACAGCAGCGGAATTCATTGCGTAGGTCTCTATTTTTAAAAATGAATAATGAGTTTTTAACACGCTCTTTGTAGACAGGCCCAGAGAACGAATGTGGCTGAATTCATCCTTTCTCAGCTCTATCAGACCTAGAAAATTCTCCTGGAGTAATGCTCAGCGAGAGAAAGCTTGGAGTTCTGTCACCATCTGTTCTAAGGAAATACCACCATTGGTCTTTATTTAGCAATCTCTCTTCCCGAGATCTCCATGCTCGGGTTTAGAGGAGAAGAATACAGGACACAGGGCAGTTAGCTCAAGTCAACTGGGGAATAGCTAAAGAATAAAACCAAGGTCACCTACCGTCTCTGACAAAACCACAGAACCTGCCGAGGGCACCATGGCTCGGGTTTGGAAAACCCTGGAGAACACAATTCCTCAGTCCCTGCAGCAGAGAAATACAGTTTGAATACTCTAATCCAGGTGTATCTTTTCCATGAGCTATGTTTCCAAAGACAAGTATTGTCAAGCAAGCCATTCCTTCACGATGTCCTGTGGGTGGCAGCGGGTTGAGGGGACCCAGAGCAGAGCCAAGCCTGGGAATATGGCACAGAGGAGACCTGGGTGTTGGGGAGTGATGCAGTCAGAAGCCAGGCAGTCAAGTCACAAATGCTACAGGGTCGAGCAATGTAGGAGGGCCAGAGCTTATGCATGTCTGAACCCACTGGAAATGAAGTCTGCTAAATTCAGGGGCTCAACAGTCAAGTGAAGACCCTGGAAACTGAGCCAAGCCAGCAAACAGCTTTGCATTGCTAACAGTAACTACAAGCCATAGCATGGAGATGGTTTCTGAACCAGTCTCACCTTCCTTCCATTTCTTGTCATCCTGGCCAGAGCCTGTGGTAAGCAAGCCTGGCCCAAAGCTCCTGGGTTGTTAACTCTTGGCTGTCACTGTTTAGATTCCTGTGAAGGAGCAGGGGACATACAGAACTCTGGCTGTGACATAGTTATGATGCTCAACCTCAATGAAAAATCTTCAGGGAGCGAGTTCTCAGTATGGAGTGTAAATGGAACATCTGTTCATTCATTCAAATATTTATTCAGCACATTGTATGTGCCAAGCACCGTGCTCAGTACTGGAGAAGGAACTGAGAGACAGAAGCAGCTATGACCGCTGCCCTCATACAGCTTACAGACCGACTAGGAAGTGCAGACATTAATCAAAGATTTACAAATAGAGAGAGAGAAAGAGAGAAATAGCAAGATCACTGTGACACAAGCTGTAGAAGTACCCAGCACTGCCCAAGGGATATGAACTAGTCAGGGTGGTCAGAGAAGTCACGATCTAAAGTTTATAAGGAAAAGCTAGGATGGGACAGGAGAGAACATTCCAGTTCTATCAATGGGCTTTAGCAGGACGGAGGACCACAAGAATACATGTCTACTTTACTATTTTATTTTATTTTTTTAAATAATTTATTTTGGATCATTAATCTACAATTACATGTGCAATATTATGATTATTAAACTACCCCCTTCATCAAGTCCCCCCCACCAACCCCATTACAGTCACTGTCCATCACCGTAGTGAGATGCTATAGAGTCACTACTTGTCTTCTCTGAGTTGTACAGCCCTCCCCGTGCCCCCCCAACATTACATCTGCTAATCATAATGCCCCTTTTTCCCTCTTATCCCTCCCTTCCCATCCATCTTCCCCAGTCCCTTTCCCTTTGGTAACTATTAGTCCATTCTTGGGTTCTGTGAGTCTGCGGCTGTTTTGTTCCTTCAGTTTTTTTCTTTGTTTTATACTCCACATATGAGTGAAATCATTTGATACTTGTCTTTTTCGACTTGGCTTATTTCATTGAGCATAATACCCTCTAGCTCCATCCATGGTGTTGCAAATGGTAGGATTTGTTTTCTTCTTATGGCTGAATAATATTCCATTGTGTATATGTACCACATCTTCGTTATCCATTCATCTACTGATGGACACTTAGGTGGCTTCCATTTCTTGGCTATTGTAAATAGTGCTGCAATAAACATAGGGGTGCATCTGTCTTTTTCAAACTGGGCTGCTGTATTCTTAGGGTAAATTCCTAGGAGTGGAATTCCTGGGTCAAATGGTATTTCTATTTTGAGTTTTTTGAGGAACCTCCATACTGCTTTCCACAATGGTTGAACTAATTTGCAGTCCCACCAGCAGTGTAGGAGGGTTCCCTTTTCTCCACATCCTCGCCAACATTTGTTGTTGTTTGTGTTTTGGATGTTGGCCATCCTCACTGGTGTGAGGTGATATCTCATTGTGGTTTTAATCTGCATTTCTCTGGTGATTAGTGATGTGGAGCATCTTTTCATGTGCCTGTTGGCCATCTGAATTTCTTCTTTGGAGAAGTGTCTATTCATGTCCTCTGCCCATTTCTTAATTGGATTATTTGCTTTTGTTTGTTGAGGTGCGTGAGTTCTTTATATATTTTGGATGTCAACCCTTATCGGATACGTCATTTATGAATATATTCTCCCATACTGTAGGATGTCTTTTTGTTCTACTGATGGTGTCCTTTGCTGTACAGAAGCTTTTCAGCTTGATATAGTCCCACTTGTTCATGTTTGCTTTTGTTTCCCTTGCCCGGGGAGATATGTTCATGAAGAAGTCGCTCATGTTTATGTCCAAGAGCTTTTTGCCTGTATTTTTTTCTAAGAGTTTTATGGTTTCATGACTTACATTCAGGTCTTTGATCCACCTTGAGTTTACCTTTGTGTATGAGGTTAGACAGTAGTCCAGTTTCATTCTCTTACATGTAGCTGTCCAGTTTTTCCAACACCAGCTGCTGAAGAGGCTGTCATCTCCCCATAGTATATCCAAGGCTCCCTTATCAAATATTAATTGACTGTATGTGTTTGGGTTGATGTTTGGATTTTCTATTCTATTCCAGTGGTCTGTGGGTCTGTTTTTGTGCCAATACCAAATTGTCTTGATTACTGTGGCTTTGTAGTAGAGCTTGAAGTCAGGGAGCGTAATTCCCCCTGTTTTATTCCTCCTTCTCAGGATTGCTTTGGCTATTCAGGGTCTTTTGTGGTGCCATACAAATTTTAGAATTATTTGTTCCAGTTCATTGAAGAAAGCTGTTGGTAGTTTGATAGGGATTGCATTGAATCTGTAGATTGCTTTGGGTAATATAGCCATTTTGACAATATTTATTCTTCCTAGCCAAGAGCGTGGGATGCATTTCCACTTGTTAGTGTCCTCTTTAATTTCTCTTAGGAATGTCTTGTAGTTTTCAGAGTACAGGTCTTTCACTTCCTTCGTTAGGTTTATTCCTAGGTATTTTATTCTTTTTGATGCATTTGTGAATGGAATTATTTTTCTGATTTCTCTTTCTGTTAGTTCATCATTAGTGTATAGGAAAGAAACAGATTTCTGTGTGTTAATTTTGTAACCTGCAACTTAGCTGAATTCAGATATTAGTTTTAGTAGTTTTGGACTGGAGTCTTTAGGGTTTTTTATGTACAATATCATGTCATCTGCAAATAGTGACAATTTGACTTCTTCTTTACCAGTCTGGATGCCTTGCATGTCTTTGTTTTGTCTGATTGCCGTGGCTAGGACCTCCAGTACTATGTTGAATAACAGTGGAGAGAGTGGGCATCCCTGTCTTGTTCCCGATCTTAGATGAAAAGCTTTCAGCTTCTCGCCGTTCGGTGTGATGTTAGCTGTGAGTTTGCATGTCTACTTTATTTTGAAACTAAGTTTTAGGGTTAATTAATTCAAAAAGCAATTTAATGTTCACCAATACAATCCAGTGTGTGCCAGATACTGTACAAAATCCACATTTAGAACTTACAGACCCTGTTCTGAAGAAGTTATATTGAAAGAGGTTCAAATTTTACTGAAATCCTACAATGTATTCTATTGAATTCCTTACACTTGATATTTAACACTAAGAGGGGCTACTGATATTCCCATTTTACAGATGGGGAAACTGAGATTCAGTCAGAAAGCTTGCAGGGTCAGAGGTCTGAGCCTACTAGTTACATCTCTGTTTATTGCCACCATGGTGAACTTCGCATGCGACACAATGCCTCTAATCAGAACCCAATGTGAAAACTCACTGGGAGGGTTTTGGTTGCTAGCCCACTTTTTCCCCTTTAGCAGAGTTCTATTTAGACGTGAACTGTGGGTTATGTGTGTGTACAACCATAAAAACACACAGTTTAAAATTTTCATCTTTTCTGTGTACTATATACAAAGAGTACACACTGCTCATATGTAAAGGATCCAGATATAAAAAGGCACCCAGGCCTAAACCATGAGGAACATAAATTTAATCTTCCTTCGTTGGTTCAGACTGAGCTAGAATGTGCAGGCCATCATTATGAACACCAGTTATCACACTATGGCAACTGGTTCGATGTGCTATTTAATGGAGTGTTACCAAGGCATAAAATGCCAATATTTTAAACCCACCAAGGTCTTTAATTACCAATTTAATCAATTTAGGGGTTTGTTAAACCATGTTCCACAAGAAACTGAGTTCCAAAAGAAGTTAAGATATGAACGGTTTTGAGAGGGAAAAACATATATTAGGTCAAATAAACTTGAGAAATAATTTTATTTTAAACCACCATGGATTTTCTCAGAGACTATAATACAGTAATAAGAATGTGACCCTACAACAGGGTTTGGGGGGAAAGGATACACAGGTTTTCCTAAAATTATTTAGCTACAGAATGGAGCACAATATCCTTTCCTGGAACACAAATTCTGTAACAGAGCTCAATTCCAAGCTACTTGCTTCACACACAGGTATACAGGCAGAGAGACTAGCTCTTCTTTTATCCAAGACTGTTGCCAGTTTGTGCACAGCTAAGAGCAGAATCTGAGACCTCAGGAGGGATTTAAGGCATTGCCCTGACCCTTTCACACGTCCTTACTTGAACCAACGGACCTTATTTTTATGTGTGTTTGGGGAATGGAAACGTATCGTGTTTAAATTCAGGTTTTCTTTTCATCCTCACTTCCTTTTTCTCTCTGTTCTAAGGTTAGAAATGAAAATGGTAAAGCTCCATAAATAATAGCTCTTAGGTTTAAAAAAAAGGGAAGAAAGGGGTGCAATTTTAAGATTATTCAAAGACATAAATAATTTGCTATTACTGCCTGAGCTTTCCAGGACATAAAAGCTCCCTGGGGCTTTCGCCTCCTGTCTTTTAGGTCCTGGTGAGCTGACCATGGGCCTCAGATGGCGCATGGAAGGAAGCTGGGTAGCACCATCAAACCTCCTTGGCAATTTATGTAGAGACCCGTTGTTCCTCTGGCTTTGCTACTACAGTGTTTTTCGCTCCAGACGCTGTGCTTATGAAATGTCACCGTGGAAACAGTTCAATATTCTCTTAAAAACATAAAAGCAACTGAAATGAAAAACTACCCAGAATCACAAGCTCTCTTAAAGTCCAAGATTTCTATAGAATCAAGCAGATTGACTTTGTGTAGGCTGATGTATATGCTTGTCCCCTAAAAATAATATCTTCCACTGTCTGATGTGTCCAAATTTCCAACATTTTGGGAGGCATGAGGCCCCTCTCAGAAGGACAAATACCAACAAACAACTTAGTGGAGACTGTTTGACAGCCAAGGGATAACGCAGTTACAGAAACAGAGCAAGGGCTAGCAGGTCTAGAAATTTGTTCAGTAACACCTACATACCTACCATGTGCTGGGCAGTGTTCTGCATACATTGCACGAGTTTATCAGACTTTAAAACTAGACAGTCAGAATGATAAGTTTGATGGTATCACCCACAGGATTTTAACTTATTGAACTGAGCTATGTTTCTGTGGTGAATTAGAAAGATTGAGAGCAACTAAAGGATTTAAATGATTGCCTTTTAAATGTTACTTTTCATTTCAGCCCCTGCATATTCAGGAGTCAGTGTGAGTTGGATGAAATCCACTGGGGGCCATAAGAGTGGGTTTCTAGCCCCTCAGTGCTTTCATGGTGGGAACACTGGATACATCAGGACTCTCATGGGTGAAAACATATATTTTTGTTCAACTGGTGAGAAAATGCTCATTCTTGATGACTAAATTAGAAGATTTTTAAAAGTAATGTTAACAGTTCAAGATTTCTTTAGCACACAGATTAGATGCTTAACTCCATGTAAGATCAGACTCTATTGCATTAGCCATCATTTATATTTTATATATATACATATATATATAAAATAAACCAATGTTCCCAGTGGTTACTTATATGATGTCACACAGCTGATAACACGAAGAACCACATTTCAAAGAGGGCCTGCTTCTAAAAGCCAATCCTGATTTTCTGTAACACACTGACATCAAGTGGGCACTCATCAAAGATGGTAAAGATTTCCCTCTGTCCATCCAATACCCATTCCCCTTTCATCCTTAGCAGGACACCCCTAGGTTTTTGGGCATGGCAATTTGCCCAGCTATAAGCCTGTATTTCCTAGCCCTCCTTACAGAAGTGAATTATTTGTGTAAGTCATTGATTGGGATTTGAAAGGAAGCTGCCTTCCTTGGGAGCTATGCCCTTTTACTCTTTTTTTGCTTCCTCTCTCCACCTGCCTGGCGTCATTCATTTAATGACTGGAGCTTCAGCAGCCATTAAGGACCATGAGGCAAACTGGAGGAGAACAGCCATTCAGAAGGGTGGTAGGATAGAGAAAAGAAGGATCCTGAGTCCATGATGACTGGTTGCCCATTTCTCTGTCTTTTACATGAGAAAAAAAATCAACTCATGTTTTTATGTAAGATGTTGTTATTTGGAGTATGCTACTATCAGTCCAAAAGAATTCCTAAGTGATATACTACAGTTTTTATGAGCACTTCTATTAGAGATTATTGAGCAATTATAGGAGAATTCCATTTTAGAGATGGAAGAAACTCTAGTTTGTTCCAACTGCCTTGTTCTTTAGACTGAAACAATGAAAGCCAGTTACTCATTCATTAAAAAAAATGCATTTGTTAAGTGGGTAGAATATATCAAGTTCAGGGAAACTGAAATAAAAAGAAACAGTTTTTTTCCTATAAAGAGCTCACCAGATAGCTGAGGAGTTCAGGAAAAGAACTTAGGAAATACAGCCAGATAAGAGCCATAGTGAAGGAATATTACTACGGCACTTCAAGACTATAAAAGTAGATTGTCTAATTCAACTTTGGAAGGGCTAGGAGACCTCAGGAAATGCTTTTAAAAGAAATGAGCCCAGGGACCAAGGCTCTAAGGAAGACTAGAAAGTTAAATCGGAGGGAACAGACTGGCCAATGCCAAGTAACAAGCTAATGACAAGGTCAGGACTTTGAACACTGGGGTCTTAAATCCTACTGCTTTATTCTTGTTACTCTATCAATTACTGAAAATGTTTTTGCCCAGCAATATCTTGATTTTATCCATTTTACTGAATATGAGATGATTTCTCATCTTAACAGTGAAAACCACACTGGTGAGCAACTGAAGCTTCAGGACAATTTGGGGAAACTATGAAAGAAACAAAATTTTTAAAAACATGAAATCAGCTAAAATTCTCTACTAAAAAGTATACATGTTTTTATAAAAAGGGCAATAATTCAAAAAAGCATAAGGAAGAAAGAAACACCTGAAATCCCATCATCACAGCAGGCTTGGTTTAAAAATAACAGAATCTCTTAATTTACTACTTAAATGTATATCCATTATAGGAAGGAGGGAAAGACTGGAGGGAGAGTTAATGGAAGAGAGGGAGGTAGAGAGGGATGAAGAGTACATCCTTATATGTTCTATTATGCGCTTTATTAAATATGCTTCTTTGAATACCCTCAAGCACCAGGAGAAAGGTCAAACAAATCAGACTGCACCCACCCATCCCACAACTTCACACTCCTACTCCAAACAGGGCAATTCAGCTTTTACCTATTTTATTTGTTTATAAAAGAGATCAAGGGCCATATCTCAGAATTAGGTAGGCTAGATGAAAAGCCAAGGACAGGTAGACAAGGAGGTGGGCCAGTGAGCTGGTACTCCCTGAAACCCCTCCAAACATCGAGGGGCTGCTTACAGAGGCTGAGCCCATATGGGGAAATGCAGAGCAGGAAGAGGGCTGGTGGGAACAGCTCTCAGACTCCTGGACACTGTCCACGGAAATACAATTCTGACCCAAACCAGCGTCGGTCACTCAACCAACCTCTCTAGGAAGACATTATATCTGGTAGGATGCTTTTGGCTCCAGGTAACAGAAATTCTACTTCAGACTGATTTAATAAAGAAAACATTTAGTACTATATAGCACAGGAAATCCAGAGGCAGGTCATGTTCACGGTGGGTTGAGTCTGAGTCACTGTAATCCAGCACCCAAGTTCTTTCTGCTCTTCCACTGTACTACCCTAATTGTTGTCCTCAGGCTAGTCCTCATGGTCTCTAGATGGCTTCCAATAGTAACTGAGCCCCTCCCAGAAAATGCTGGAAAGAGAGACCTACTGCATGCAAAGAAGAAACAAATCTTTTCCTTCTTTCTGATTGGGTCAGTATAGGTCATATGCTCACCCCTGGTCTAATAACAGACTCCAAAGGAATGCCAAACTCTGATTAAACCAGGCATCTGCAAACTTTTCCTGTAAAGGACCAGCTGGTAAATAATTTAGGCTTTGTGGGGTGTACAGTCTCTGTCACAATAACTCATCTCTGCCAGTGTAGTACAAGAGCAATCCTAGACAGTATGTAAGTGAGAAAGGATATGTTATAATAATAACTTTATTTATTTTTTGAAATGTACAGAATAGGTGAATCTATAGACACAGAAAGCACATTGGTAGCTGTCTAGGGTTTGAGGGGGCTGTGGGGGGATGCATTTTTTTGGGGGGGTAAATAAAATGTTCTGAAATTGATTTTGGTGATGGTTGCACGACCCTGTGAATATACCCAAAGCCATTGAACTGTGCACTTAAAAAGGGTGAGTTGTACAGTATGTGAATAATGTATCAACAAAGCTGTTAAAAAAAAACACTTTATGAACCCTTAAAAAACAAAATCCAACTGAGTAAATCTGAAGATCTAATTGGTTTTATTCAATGATTCATGAATCAGGCATTATCCCGTCTACCAAGCAGAAAGGAGCTCTAAGGAGCTGTACAAAAAAAAAAAAAAGGCTCTTCAAGTTGGACGGGGGAAGAGAGTGGGTTGTTTCAGGCAGGGTCACCTTCCTTTAAGGGACGAAAGTGGTCTATCAGGTGGATTACCTCACTAGCGCTGACCAGGAAATCTGAGACTGACTAGTTAAGATTACATTCCTGGGGGAGGTTGAAACTGAAATTAGGTATTTGGTCTTGGTTTACTGATGTGGGGCTTAGCACAAGTGACTCCATTCTGGGGCTGTTTCTCTTTTAACAACACTGAAATTTGAATTTCACAAAATTTTTTGTAAGATATACTATTACTTTGATTTTTTTCCCCAACCATTTAAAAATGTAAAAACCACTCTTAGCTTGCTGGCAGCAGTGGACAGCTTTATTTGGTCCATGGGTCTTAAGTTTACCAACCCCTGACTTAGACTACTCTTGAAGGGAAGGGCTGTCCCTCTCCTAGGTCAAATGGAGGAAACAGGGGTCCCTTAGAGAGGAAGAAAAGGGAAATGGATGGTAGAAAGGCAAACAGCTGTGTCCCTGAAACAGCTATCCTAGGATGCATTTCTTACTGGCCAAGCATGATCCTTGGGCATGAAACCCTTAACCACCAGCACTTTATCAAAATATTCTTTTCAATCCTTTCCTGCAGTCCCTAGGGAGAATTCTAATACATAAAAATTTCTCCAGCTCATTATATTTCCAATGATATGTGAGCAGAACCCTTTTAGATGCTCCAGGAGTCAGGAGTAGCTTTCTTGTCAGAGGTAGACATGTGGACAAATGTGCCCTTCCAAGTCACTCACTGTGGATGTTGCTTTAGAAACAAAGCTTCTGGAACTCAGGTCTCTGCCTTTGGGCTGCCTTTGTATCTACTAAGAAACAAAGGCTTCTGTCTAATTCCTTTTGCTTCTAATCTGGCTTCAGAATTTGAGAGAAGTTTGATGCATTACAAAGATAACAGGCAGAAAGTCCAGAGCCCTGGCCTCAAATTGCTTCTCAACCTTGGGGCAGTCCCCTTACCTGTGACATAGACAGTAACCAGCACATCAAGAGCAGTAAGGGTTTATTACTTTTCTGAGGCTGGATCCTTCTGGTTTGGAGGAGAGAAGAGGACTCCTAGAGCATGTGAAATAAGATGTCAGGGAGTAGAGGTGACTGAGAGCTTGGAGAAGGGGGGTCTGGAGTGGCAGGAGTGTGCCTTTGATTTAGGGTTAGAGGGTGTGCTGGGATACACAAAGGGCAGGGGTGTGGAGGCAGGGCTGGGGAAGGGGTTATGAGTGTGTCAGAGGCCGGCCTTGAGAAAGTGGGTGACTCAGCTGAGGAGGCTCTGACTGAGGCCAGGAGGAGGGATGAGGAAGGAGGGTGCTCACCTGACACTTTGCCTGCTGCCTCCACTGTGGCTCTTAATCTCTGCTTTCTTGTGTGCAAACTGGGAAGAAATTCCCTGCCATGAATCCCTCATCCTTGTATCCTGGCTGCAATTTCATTTGTGTTCCCTTTCCCACCAGGAAGGATGGAGTCGTCTGCCTCTGTACATTAAGGCAAGTTTATTTCACTTCAAAGTGAGCAAAATTGAGTTCATTGACTTTAGAAGACTCCTGGTGCACACTCCCTATGCTCTCTCATCACTTCCTCAGAAATGTCCTTCCTTGGCCATCTCAACGAGCAGGCAGGCGAAGGGAAGGCCAGCTGCTCAGTGTTTTGGAAAGGAGTGACCAGTCTCCCTCCAAGAAAGAGAATTCTCAGTAAGACAGTCAAGAGCAGAGAACTGTGTGGGTGGAGAGTTAGTTCCCTCAGGGATAATCAGAGGTGCTGTTTTTCAGGCTAACAGTGAGCTGGGTAGGAGGAGAGTGTGCTCATAGCCTCAGGATATTGTCTTCTCCTTGAAGAGTTCTGTGTTGAAGCCTCCATTCTCAGTAAGTCAGCAAGACCTTTTGTCTTCTAGTTGGAAAGAACTGTGGTGGAGTGGGATGGAGCGGGGTGGGGAGGGGGGATGCAGGTGTTAGCAAATGCCTGTGCGCCCCAGGAGAGCCTGGAGGGGTGTCAGTAGGCTGCCCTCTGCCTCCAACAGACTGCGGAGGACACTCTAGCTCTGCTCCTAAGCATTTCTGCTCTTCCTGGATGACTCTGACTTGGGAATTCTGTGCATTTCCTCATCTAATCCTTACTACTACGCTAAGAAGCAGTGACTACCAGTATTTCTATTTTATTAGTGAGGAAACTGAGGTGCCCAGATACATGGCTGAGTCGAGGTTTGAAGTCAGGCTGCCTGACTTCAGAGCGTGAGCCCCATGCTGTATACCATTGGGGTTCAACAAGTAGGGGTTTGGTTGTGTTAGTGTGTACCATTTTTTAAGATCCCTTTTCTTCTTTTTTCTTACAACCTAGTTTTATTTAAGTTAACCATCTCCACCTTTCCATGTCAATAAATTTTCATCATGAAAATTCCCCTGGTTTATCCAAATCTGGATCAGTTCCAAGACCACATAACACATCTGTGTAGATCTCAAGTTGTTTTTAATCTAGAACATTTTTCCTTGTTGAGAGACTGTGCTGGTTATCCTGCAAAAATGTCCCAACTTGACTTGTTTAGTTTTTCCTCTGAAATGTCACTTAGCTTGTCCCCCATTCCCTGTATTTCCTATAGACTGGAAGTTCATCTAAAGGCTCTGTGGAGCACTTTTTGCTAGAAAACTTCATAAGCAATATTGCAGAATTACACTATGAGACCCATGATAATCCACCCTTAGTGATATTAAACCTGACCATATTTCAGATGATGGCTATCATTAAGATCCCTTTTCTTAGTACCAAAAGGCTCCCAGACTCTGAAAAACCCGAGGCATAGGGAAGAGAAAGGGAGAAAAAAGACAGGCATGAGGGCAAGGGCATGAAGGGGCCCGCTTCTCTGGAACTGGGCTGTGGACCAGTCCTCTGTGGTGGGCAGTTCTCACCACTGGCGTGCACAGCATGCTGCCTGCTTGTCCAGCCAGGACTCGCACTGGTTCATGGGGCGGGGCTCAAGACCCTGAAGGCTGCGTCTGGGCTTGGCTGTGCGGCCCGCAGGCTTATGTGCCAGGTACTACAGTGCTGTGCTTTGGCCTGGGACATTTAAGACAGTCACGGAACCATTGTGAGCCTGCCTTGGTCTGTCTGTGAAAAGGGGATAATCCTCTTGGCTTTCCCTCCGAATAAGGTTCTGTTTTTGCTGTTTGTTTGTTTGTTCATTCATTCCAGTTTTACAGAGAGAACTGACAGCAGCATTGTATACATTTAAGGCATAGAGCATAATGATTTGAGTTACATATATTGTGAAATGAATACCATAGCAAGTTTAGTTACCATCCATCCATCATCTCATAGAGATACAAAGAAAGTTTTAAAAAAAGAAAAACGTTTTCATCTTAGTGAAGAGAACTCTTGGGGTTTACGCTCTCAGCAGTTTCAGATTTCCCATACAGCAGCTGTAACTACAGTCCTCATTTACTATGTACCTTATCACTGAACGTTTGTATCTTTTGGCCACCTTCCTTCCATTCCCCCACCCGCTTTCCCTGGTAACCTGAAACCTGATTGCTGGCTCAGCCTCCCAGGTGTTTCTGCTCGGCCACACTCAGCAGGGCGGGACTGTAGCTCAGCTCATCTGCCCGGTGGGGGCTGACCCGGCTCCAAAGCCAGCACACCTCTTCGCGTCTGGCCCTGAATCAGGCCCAGCTACGCCTCACGCAGTTCCCTGGTGAGGCTGCGCCATCAACTCTCCGCAGATGAGCAAAGCTGCTGGTTGGGACAACTACTTGGGCGCTGCAGGTAGGAGGAACTCGGTCTGCCAAGATCCTCGCGCTTGTTGCTGGAAGACCCTCCCCCGTCTCCATCACAGATCGGCAGTGGTCAGTCCCCACAGATTCCTTTGAAATCTCTGTGGGTGAGAACGGAGTGGGGGCTTCCAAGAAGCAACCCAGGATGCTGGGGGAGCTGGACGTCCACCTGGGGCTCTGTCTTCCCACTGGAGGAGCCATAGGCCCAGGGAAGACTTCTGCCGGTTGTGCCGTGCTGGCAGAGGGCGGGGCCACGTGACCCCCTCGCAGCAGTTCCTCTAACCCTCCCCTGCCGTCGTGGGTCTTGGCCTCTGTGGTGCTGGCGGTGGGGGAATGCTTCAGTCTCACCCCCGTGTTCCAGGGGTCTCCCAGTGGTGTCTTTGCCATGAAGTTAGTTGTTCTTGTGAGGGAGCACGAAGTCAGGAATGACCTATGTCACCGTCTTGGTGACATCCAGTAAGACTATGAATGACTAGGGCCAATATAGAGGTGGCGGGTATTATGTTAGGAAAACAACATTCATCTGAGTGGGAGGACAGTTGAGTCTAGCTACTCAATTCCTTTAGCCATTTATTCATTCTGTTAACCTTAAAACTAAAACTTTTTTTTACCAGCAAAAAATAGATTACTTAGGAATTTTGGACAAACAAGCTATGGCAAAACCCTAGGCTTGTCTGGAGAACTTAGGAGAGGACTGCTAGTTTACAGAGGCAAGGGCCGATTTGCCAGGGCTGTTTCTAAGTGAAAAATCCATTGGAGGAAACTGGGAGGTCCATGTACTATGGCTTCTCATTGGCTGAGTTGTGGCAGTCTCTCATTGGCTGGGCTGTTGCTGAGGGGAACCTACCTTCCTTCTGCTGGGGGGTGAAGCAAAGCAGGCTTCTTCCAGGGGCCTGCAATTGACCGAGGAGTGGAACTCAAGAGCTACCCCTGCTGGTCTCCCATGCCGTGTCAGTTAAGTGCTCCTTAAATTCATTAAATAAATACTGATCCACTACCTACTTTATGCCAGGTCTAATGTTAAGAACAGTGGTGACATGAGCAAGATAAAGTTCCTGTCCTCAGTTTTATTCCAGAGGTAGATATGCATGCAGAGTATCATACACACCCTCTACCCTCATGTTATAAAGTGCTGTGAGAACCTAATTCTGACAGCGATGATAAGTATAAGTACTGATAAACCTAATACTCATGAATCCATCTAGTCATCGTTTGTGCTGTACAGGGACTGACTTAGTACTCTTCATTAGAATGCATTTCCAAGTTCTTTAGTCAAGAAGCAGAAAACTAAAGAAATCAAGATGATGCTGAATTTGGTGTAGTCTGGATTTAACACCTTTTACAAAAGAACTGGAGGGCAGCCCTCCCTCTTTCACTTTCTTCAGTTCTACATTTATTTCTGGGACATGATAGACTTATTAGTCATTGAACATGGACCAATTTAGGAGGATCCTGAACGTTAGCATTCCTAATCTTAAACATAAGGACCTGTGAGTCCACAGGACGTGCCCAGGGTCAGGTGAGAAAGATGCATTATATTCATTTCATAGGACATTGCGTACTGGGTGTTTCAGACAGAGATTTTAACAAGCAAAAGGGTAAGAGGGTTTTATGTTTTATTAACTAAAATAGCCAACTTAATCAAGTTCTTATTCTTCCAGTGGTGCGGTGGACGAGTACTGATGACATGTATGAACTATGTGATAACTCTGCATCAGCAGCAGGTCTGGGAGCACAAAGCCATTACTCTGAAGGGTCATATGCATCAGCCTGAGGGCATCAAAGTGTGAGAGCTTGATACTCTCTCCTCAACCAGTGACACAGACTCAAGCCCTGGAACACTGCTATCATTTGCCCAGAGCGTGACATCCAAATATGCGTTCCCTGAAAGAATGGCTCCTTGAGTTCAATTCCTTGTTACTACCAATTTTATTGTTAAGTGAGTTGAATTATAGCAGTGAAAGCACAGTATGCATTACTATATTCAACAAGAAGAAGGTATACAGATTAAAATTCATTAGTTCAACACATTATTAGAAGTCCTTGACCTAATGGAGCCTATATTATAGAAAATGGAGACAAATGGGCAAACAAATATATACTTTGGTTTAAGCCAATGATAAATGTTAATCATGAAAAATGGAGTAAAAATAGGTCAATAAGAAGGAAGAAAGGCATCACTTTAGAGAGGTGATCAGCCTCTTTGAGGAAAAATCATTTGAATAGGATCTGAATGAAAGGAGGCATCAGGTTACATATGTGGGAGGAAAGCTGCCCAGACAGAAAAGAGCAGGTGGAAAGGCCCTGCGGCTGGTGCAAGCTGGGTTTAATGTTCTGTTAGAGCAAAAATGGCAGAGTGGCTGATATAAAATGACCAGAGGGAAGAGAGGCAGGAAATGAAGTTGGAAGGATGGCCAGAGGCCAGGCGTTGTAGGGCTTTGAAGATCATAGTAAGAACTTATATTTATGAATGAATTAGGAAGCCATTAGAGGGCTTGATCTGGGGAATGGCATGATCTGATTTACTTTGAAAGGATCACTTTAACTTCTGTGGTGGGACTAGACTGCAGTAGGATTAAATTGAGAGGTTGATAAATCAGAGTCTTTCTGAAGTCAGTTTGAATAAGAGTGGATGGACAGGGATGTCTGCTCTGGCGAGGAGCGTGGGGGTGGGTTCAGGGAGGTAGCTAGCCCCCTTGCCAGTGTCTCCACCTTGGGAGAAAGTTCAGGCTCGGCAGTCAGACTACCACTTCCTAGGTGTTTGCCCATGTTCAGATCACTGTCAACTTCTTCATCTTTCAGGTGGATATATCTCTTAGAGATTTTTAAGTGCCACAAGAGGCAACACACTGTCTGACACATAAATGTTCAGTAGCTGGGAGCCATTGTTTAGCTCACTCCTCAGTTTACAGAGAAGCAAACAGAGGGCCCAGAGAAAGAGTACACTTCACTCAACCATCCAGTTTGCTACTGTCTAGACCTGAAGCCGCACCTGAGTCCCACCTTCTTGTTCCCTGAGCAGCCCTATGCGAGGATGGAAAGGATGGTGAGGACTGTGAGTGCAGGGGGGATTAGGGAAGGCTCAGAGAGGCATTATAACTTGAATGGGGCTCTTTTCTCCCTGTCCCCCTCCATGGGGGTGGAGTGGGTGTAATCAGGCACGAATGGGTGCATCAGGAAGCAGCTGCTCATTCCCTATGTCTTTCGCTGGTTTGACCCGAAGATAACACATTAGCATGGATCCTGTTTGCTCGGGAGCTTCTCACTTGGGCCTCACTATCCATCTGTTTTCTGTATATTCTTTCTGTCCATACTAGGCTGCCACCTCTGGCTCGGGTCAGGAGAAGTTTGAGACCTCCTTCCATGCCTTGTGGTTGCCTCCTCCCTGGCTCTGTGTGTGTGGCAGGTGGGGGGGAGGGGGCGTGCAGGCAGGGTTCCACATCACTGAGCCTCCTCTCTGGTAATTTTTTCTTCTGTCACTGACTGCCAAATACACTTCCTTGAATCATCTAGTCCAACCTGCTCAGTGCACAAAGAGGAAATGGAGGCCTCAAGGTCACACAGCAAGGCAGGGGTAGAACTAGGAGTAGTCTTCAAGTCTTCTGATTCCTAACCCAGAGCTCATTCTATTGCCCCATTCTGTTGCGGGATTGATGACTTGGCCTTCTTTCATCTTCTGCAAAGGTGGAATAGTAGAGATACAAGGAGGGCTTTAAGGAATGATGAGGTGAGAGTAGCAAATGGATAAAGCTGGAGAGAGATGATAAAGCCTGAAGAATGAATTACTGACTATCCAAAGTCCTACAATTTTTCTCATTGCTCTTCCAGTCAGCCTCTGTCATTCTGCAGTGGTGACACATAGTCCCATGTTGCATCATCTCTCCTTTGAGGGTTGGCATGAAGGTCATTTATCCTTCTCTCCACTCAGCACTAGGACCAGGTCCAGATGGATCATTAACAAGGATTCCAAATCAAGTTGACAATAGCCTAGCCAGAAAAGGAACAGTGTGTAGTGTCTCAAAGGGCAAATCTTTTATCTCAGAGTCTCCCCTTCCACACCATCCTAGCTGATGGGTCATTTACACATTTCAAGCTTCCAAAGGCTCCTCACAGGTTAAGCAGAAATAAAAATTCCAAGCCTGCCTGGAGCTAGGAGCTAAACCAGAAACTGCACATGCCACCAGGGAGAGAGCTAGGGACTAAGTGAATAGATTGGAACAGAGGCAGCAGAGGAGCAGGAGAAGCATGGGCCCTGCAGCCAGAAATTGTGGCTCAAAACCCAGCTCTGTGCTCACCAACCAGTGTCCTTGGATAAGCCACTTACGCTTTCATGCCTCAGTTTCCTCAACTGAAAACGGAGATGACATAGTAACCACTAAATAGGGTTTTTGTGAGCCATGGTTAGGTGAGAATTATAAAACTGTTAGCAATAATTATGACCCCATTATCCTTATTAGTTTTTTCTGAAGACTCAAGACCTCTTGCTGATCATTTGTCCACTTGTGATGGAAATCAGAAGGCAATCTGCTCACTCTTCAATGCTAGTTCACATGCTTCTTGTGAGCTCTTTCTCCACTGCTCTCACCCCTGCAGATGAGAAACAGAAGTGTCCCTTGTGGGAACTTGCACAACACTTTACTCACACTACCACTCTTAACACATACTGCACAAAATCATGTCACAGGAGATTGTCTTTCCTGGTGCTCCTTGAAGGCAGGGCCCAAGCTTTACTAGTCTTGGTTTCTATAAGCCAGAGGGAGCTAAGTCTGTAGACACTGGAGTCACATCAACCAGGCTCTGCTCCTTCCAGCTTGATGATCCTTGTGTATATTACCCTCAAAGTCTAATTTTCAAAAAGCAAAAAAAAAAATGACCTTCATGCAAATATATAGTGAGCACACATCAGAGATTTATTATCTTATTAAAGAAGGAATCAGGAGGATGACTAAAGCTTGAAGAAGGATCTAAGAACTGGTATATAGTCACTGAAAAATAAAAAGACTGAAATAAGAGAGCTAAATTATATGCAAAGGTAGTTAATTCTCTACAGGGCAGTAAAACCATAACTTTGGGGGTTATCTTTTCTACTGGACAAACAGCAGTCGCTCTTTGCCAGCTAAAAGTGATTTGTAACATATATCTTCTACAAATTAACATCTAACATGTGAGAGTCTGGGCCTAATTAATGATAAGTCAAACAAAGGTACATTCACTTAAGAATCTGTTGGACAATGGCCCAGTTTTGAAAGGACATTAGGTCATCCTTTTCCCTCTTTTCCAAGTTTTGGATAATTTTTAATCATTATTAACCTCTTTAAGCCTCATTTTCTACATTTGTAGAATGGGGATAACAATACCTATGTCCCAGAGCTGGTTTTGTGATCCACTGGGACAAGTTGCATAAGACATCCAGCACCCTGTTGTGAGTGTAGGCACAAAGCTAGTCAGATAGTCAGGGCTGAGCTTTGGAAGGCAGATAACAGTTGAGTGTCTACTGTGTGTCAGACATGGTGCCATATGCTTTATATATGCTTATTCATAATTTATTTACCCTCACAACAGGTCTGTCGGTGGGTACTACTTACTTCTAGTTTATATGCCAGATAACATGATTATCAGGAGTTAAGTGACTTGCCTGAAGAGCTGAGACCTAGGGAGTATGTATTAGGTTTGTGATTCTAAAGGTCTTTTTATAAATGTTGCTGCCTCTTTAAAAGAAAAAAATGACAATAAAGGAAAATCATAAGACAAAGATTTCCAGCAGCATTTGCATTGAATTTGAATTTAATTTAGAAGCATTTATTCATTTTCCTGTTATTCATCCAGATTTGGTTCCTTCCTTTGTCCCTCCCCACCCTATCACACTCTTACACCAAAAAGCCTTTTTTTCCCCCCAATTCACTTAGCACTTCAAAGCAGGAAGGATGTGCCTCTGAGTGAAACATTGTGCTGGCAAAATGACACTCTATTTTCCAGGAGCCCTAACAAAGCCTTTTGATTTGAATGTCAATGCTATGAGTATGATTAAATGTAAGATTCACTTTTACATTCCCCAGCTGCAAAATAAGTCGTACAGTTCAATTAGTTTGCCATGTGGCTGAGGATACAGCCCCTCAAAGTTGCTATGGTGATGAGACTAATGAGAATGGTGTTGGGACTGGGGTTGGAGCCCAGTACATTTCCAAGTACTGAAACTGGAAAGGTTGCAGGTTGGGGTTTTTCTGTAGAGCCCCCTAGCAGTGCCTGGCTTCCACCCTAGCTGTACTGCTTGGGCTGTACCTGCTGACATATGAAAGTACATCTTTCCTTCTTAGAGAAAGAATTAACCACTGGTGGGGATTTTGGTTTCCTTCTCTGACTCTCCCTTTACTCTGTCTCGAATCATTTGCTGTCCTGTAAATGAATTGGAATCTATAAAGGATAATCTAGAAAAAAAACATCAAGGCCTTATAATTGATCTCTGCAGGCCTTGGGCCCCCATCCTCTCATTTTGGGTATCTCTTGCCCCTATCAATGAAATGTCCATCAGTCTTCGGCAGCACTCTTTCCGATATCCTGGTTCTCTGGGCTCAGTAGGGATTGGAGCAGACACTTCAGTGAGGTCAGGGAGTAAAACGTGTGAACATCTGGGGGGGAAACTGTTTCTCATTTGTTTCCTTCAGGGTAGTTTTCAGGAAGTGTCATAATTTGTTTCCCTTTCTGTTTTCTATCCCCTTTGCTAAGCTCCAAATCCACAGCAGCAGAGACCAGATCTGTCGGTTCCTGCTGTACTTCCTGCAACCAGCCTAGAGCTTGGTAGTAGTAGGAATTCCCTAAATACTTGTTAATGAATGAATGAGGAAATCTAAATATGAAACCTGACTCCTGCTGGGTTTTTGGAAAGGCCACTTCTTATTTCTGCTGGATACCAGTTCTCTCCTTTGTAAACTGGGGTGACCAGCCTCCTCTGCCTTCCTCTGAGGCAGGAAAGAGTTAGTAATGGACATGTAGGAGCTTTTTATATGGTAAAAACTAAAGGGCTTTCTAGAAATTAAAAGACTTGTGGTTGGGATGGATGTGTCTTTTTGGAATGTGGGATGTAGAGCAATTGCAGAGCCAAGCAAGATCCTCTCTCACATGAGAACTGCGTTGAAGGCGCATGCAGCATGAGGTTATCACTACCCTCATTACCACAGCATCAGAGAGTCACACTGGTAAGATGTTCCCTTAATCTCTTCTGCAGGAGCATCATAAGAATTCATTAAGATTGGTAGAATGATTTAATAACCTCAGATAACAGGTGAGACAAGAGTGTAAACTTATATTTTTAAAACATGAATTGCATTGTTTTCTGGATGACTTAAGCAGGCAATGGGGTGAAGGCAATTTCGGAAGGTGCATTTCGATGCCTGGTGAAGAATGAATGTTGGATTTGGCTGTGTCCATCCACTCCTTTCCGCAGAAGGGTGCAAGTGCAGGCTTTACAGGGAGGCAGGTAGGAAACAGTACTGATAGTGAGGAAAGTGGGGTTCCCATCTGACAAGCTGCTAACTAAGGAACTTTGGCCAAAACACAGACCTTCCTGGGGTCTCCATTTCCCCCTTGGACCATGAAAACACCCAAATCTATTCCACAAAACCAGATTTACTGGCAATCAATTAGAATGACATGGGAAAAATGAAGGAGATTCTTTGGTGTGATAGGATGGATAGACTTTGGGTTTAAAATTAAATAAGTCTGCCTTAGGACTTTACTTCTGAATGCTTCTAATAAATTGCTGTCAGTCCTGTGGGGGAAAAGGAAAGACAGATGTGTGGTATTTCTTTATTTTATTATGGATTTTTTTTTTCTGTCAACATGTCAACAAGTAGTCTTCTTTGATTACTTGGGGAAATACTGGACCCAAAAATGGTGTCTTAGGTGACTCTCCGTCTACAAGAGTTGCTCAGGGCAACCTCCCAAAACACGACCATAATTTCAATGAGATGACATTCTTATGCTTACTATATTAACTATTAAAGGCAAATAAGCAAGCAAGGGAACAAGCAAATCCAGTAAGCTCAGCCAGAGTTACACCCTGCAGACAGCTCCTTTGTAATGTCTCAGAGCTACTTCAAATCAGCCTGTCGAGAGCCAAACTCAGAATTCTCCCCTTCTGCATCACACCAGTCTCAGACCTCCTCCAGTATTCATTCTTCCAGTGAGTGGTACCATCACGGCCATCTGTGACAGCTTCCCCCTTGTCCTCATCTCTTCACTTCATCCTGTATGTCCCTCTCAGTCACTTTTCTCCATGTCATGTAGGATAAGAGCAGTAGGCAGGTCTGGCGTAGACTGAATTGATCTCATGCAATCCTAGGGCTGGGTATTTATCCCCAGTGAATAAGTAAGCACACTGAGGCACGGGGGAGCCTAAGTAACTTGCCCAAAGTCACGCAGCCAGCCTACTACGGGTTAGGCTGAGAGACCGACCCAGCTCCAAAGCATCCTTTTGAGCACATCGTTACTGTTTCTCTGAGAGCAATTCAAGTCCAAGTTTCCCCATTGTTCAAATGTGATTTAAAAAATATCCTGCCTTGCCTATATTACAGTGTTGATATAAGAATAAAATTCAAGACAGAGATGGGTAGCACTTCAGAAATGTAAAAATTGCTGTACAAATGCAAGGTCTCATTACTCTACTAGGCTGCAGAATTCAAACAGATCAGGAGAGTGCATCTCAGATGGAATAATTTCTGTGATAACAGCTGTGGACAATCTTGGAAAGAAGGAACTCAGAGCTCTGTCCTCCTTGAATAAGAGCTCTTAGAAAATTCATGAAAGGCAGGTAACATTAAGCCATTTGAACTGCATTTCTCAGATGGGTCTATCCAGAAGGCACACCCAATTTTAAAGCTTTAAAGCTGTTCTGTAGCATCTAGCTCATCTCTCTCATTCTATAGATGAGGAAACTGAGGCCTTATAGCAACCTTTGTCAAGGTCAAAACCATAAGGCAAGTCACAGTGCTATTTTTCTCTTTTTGTTCCTCACAACTCCCAACCTAGGCTACTTTTCAGTTTTTTCTCCCTTCTGGATAATCTCTAATTTCCTAAAACTGGAACTACAGTTTTCTTTTGACAGGTAAGAGGCCCCTGGAAGCCTAAGAGGAGCAGGATTTGTGGGCCTTTTCCTTGGGGAAAAGAGAAGATCCAGTCAGAGCTGGCAGACACAGCCACATTCTGTACGTTCTCTGGGCAAAACATTTTGTGTGTGTGTTTCCAAGGGCCTGGGAGCCTGGTGGCTGAGTTGTAAAGCCAGGTCTCAGCGTGAGAAGTGTGCCATGAATGAGAGCGTTTGCTAAGAGAATCTGTCTCCTCCACCTGGGATGCCCCGCCTCCATCAGCTAATGTCCAAGCCGCAGCCATCCTTCCAGCTGTGGACCAGAGATTGTCTGAAGGTTCTATTCTTGCTGCTCAGAATTTACAATTTTGTCTTCTTATCTTATATAAGCAATACTGCCCTCCATGAGAGAGGAGCAATGTGTACAGTTTTGGAATGACCCTGAGTGCTTGTTTACCTGCACCCCAGTCCTCCCTTACCACCCTCACAACTCACCTTCCCTCCAGTATGCATATTTCCAGGTTTTCTTTTGTGCCTCTTCCTTAGCAAGGGAGGGAGGTGTGCAGCCAAATGCTTAGAAGGGCCAGGCAGTAATATAAATATGCTAAGCAGGCTCTATTAGAAATGCATGAACTGCCTGTAGGAGGCAGCCCATGCCCCTGTGCTGGCTATAGCAGCCCTCCAGCATTGTCAGATGCTTCCATTTAAGAATAGCCCCAAAGCCAGCTTTTCTGGGTGAAAACTCCTGACTTTGAGGTCTTGGCAATGCATTTAAAATTTTTAGAAATGCTGCATAGGCCAAATAAGATACTTGTAAAGCAGATATAGCTCACAGGTTTACAACCTCTGATTCATTAACAGATGTACCTAAATCAGGGTATACTTTATGCATTGTTCTATGATTTACTTGTTTTACAGTATTGTTGATAGTGATCTCTCTATGTCAGCTCCTATAGATGATGTCATAATTTTAATAGTCATATATTATTCATATCATGTGATGTTGGATGTATTACAGTTCACCCTCAATTCATGCTATTGATAAGCATATATGTGCTGATATGATTTTAATATTATAGGGGTTTCAACAAATCTATGTGAAGTATGCATGGGTGAGGATGCTTTAGGACAATCACTGATTGCTTTCTACCCTGACATGCCATTCTGTCTCATTTCGCTCAATGGATGTAGAGATCAGAACCATATCTTAATCCTTTATGTATCCCCCTCAGGATTTAATCAAGTATAAAACCCCTGAAGGAATGACTAAATTAATAGACTAAAAAAAGTCATAAAAATAAAACTCATCAAAGTGAGATTTACTTCCAATTTTCTGAGTGACTTTTTAGGCAAGTTACTTTCCTTGTCTAAGCCTCTGTCTCTCTATCTGTAAAAGGGGTTTCATTCATTTTTTCAACAAATCTCAGGTATTTGCTGAGCACCCACTTGCATTAGATAATGTGGTAAGTGGGAGGGATACAGCAGTGGCATGGAACTTACCACCTACTGGGTCTGCTTTAAGTTCCCTTTCAGTTCTAACCTTTGATGCTGATATCCTCCATGCCTCTCAACCGCAAACCCTAAGCAGATTTGAAAATGGAAATAGTGTCACACTTTCCCAGAAGCACGTGCTAAGAGCCCTCCATGGAGCACACATACCATGGGGATTATTAAATGCTATGTACTGACAACTGCTAAGGGCAAAATATTCATAAGCAGGTTTCACTGTCAAAACATGTTATGCTTTGGGTAATTTTCTCCATCCATTGAAAACTCATTATGGACTCTTTTCAAAGGGCATGGCTTCCACCAGTTAAACTGATGATAATTGGAGACATCTTCTTTTTCTTCTGTCAGCTGGGCAAGGTAGGGTGTCCCAACTTTACTAAATCTTATTCCCCGAGGTCAGAAAGGAGTAAAAATAGGAAAACTGAAATAAGTAGGACTTGATACAATGGAGACTAAGGCAATAAACTCATTAACTGTCAAGGAAGGGCACAGGGGAGTCAGCATCCTGTTGTAGAAATAAAATCACATTCAAAAGGAAGCTCTTACAGTATGGTGGTTTAAATCCCTGGCTTTTAAGTCAACTGTCCTGTTTGTCATCATAAAATGGTGATAATGCCACCTAACTCATTGGAGTATTGAAATTATCAAAATAAATTTTTTATTATTACAGGAGATGCAAATGACTTATTGTCTAGTTTTATTTGCAACACGGACTACCTTTATGACCTTGGCAAAGACATTTTCTTTCTTGGGACTTCTGTTGAATCATCTCTAAAAAGGAGAACAAAACTTACCATAGCTGCCGCAAAGGACTCTAGCGAGACTCCAGGAAAAGGGGTAAATAACTGTGAAAGCATCTTATGACATCAGATATGAGCTGGCAATTAACCGGTGACTCAGGTTACACATTAAAGAAGGTTGTGAACTGTAGTATTTTCCAAGATTTGAGGTTGACTGTCGTCCCACAATTTCATCAGGAATGAAAATATAGCAGCTGGCAGCAGGGCATGTGACAGCTTAATTAGGTTCACTTTTTGGTCCATTCATTCAAATAATTGAGCATCTACCAGGTAGCATTTCAGTACCAGAAAATGTAACAGTGAGCGAAAGGGAAAGAGACTTTGTTCTCACGGAGCTTAGAGTTGAATGGAGGGTGCAGCTCCTAATTAAATTATCAAAGATAATAATTAGAAACTGAAATAAGTGCTATGCCATAAGAGAAAGAAGAGACAGAAGGAAGACCTAATTCTAGTCAATAGTTCTGGGTGTGTGTGTGGTCACAGTGTGAAATGGGGTGAATGTTGCATATATATTGTTAATAGCCCCGACCCAAACAACTACTACCTCTTTCCTGATCCTGATTTTATTATTTAAGAAATCTCCAGTTACAAGATGATATATGGGAACGAGTTCTAAATTTGCATTTAGATACTATATCAGTCATTGAGCCCTTATTATGTGCCAAGAGGTATTCTAAGCACTTTTCAAGTATTAATATTTACCTCTCAAAAAAACCTATTTTTTAAGATCTCTGTTTCTCAAATAAGGAGATAGGGGTGCAGGAGTCGCAAGTTTCAAGTCCTAATTCACCTCTTATGGAGAGTGAAACATTGAGCAGTGACTCAAAGCCTCATTTCTCTGCTCTATATGAGAATGGTAAGAGTCCCAGCCAACATTTAGGGTTGGTACAAAGATCACCTAGAACAGTATCCTTCTGTATACTGAAAAAAATTACCATGTACACATAAGGGATTGTTATTTGCAATATTCAGGGCATAGTGTCACAGCTTCATGTTGGATGCAGCAAATACTCCGCACATCAGCATCACCCCTCTGTTAATATTTGCAGTAATATATTTTGCTCACACTTTATGGTTTGCCAAGTTCTTCTGTTCCCCGTCTCTTGCTACATATATATGTCATGGTATTCCTCAACCCTCTTCACACCCTTTGCTGGGACATGGGAAAGTGCACTGGTAATTGGAGGGCCCTTGGCATTGCTGATTTTGTGTGAGGGAACTTTATGCGGAAATGTCTTATGTTCCTGTGTATCTGATGACTTAATGCCTTCTAAAATGCCCCATGTGTAACTTTGCCCCATATAATATCATAGGCCAAAAACCAAGGTAATGAGCTGCCAAGGGTGCTGACTGTGTGGGCAAGAGGCTAAAGCAATAGTCCCTTCCCTGAAGAGCTGATGACAGCAGAACTAACTCCATGCCTCCGGAGAAACAGCAGAATCAACACTGATAACATCACCGGTAACATATCCATACTGTCAGCAGTGATTTTTTTTTTGACATTTTCTCTAACACACATAAAGACTTTTAAGTCTGATGTCCCCCAGATTATCTCAGTCTCTCCCCCAGGTGGTGTAGGAAATGCAGCATTAGTTACAAGTTCTCGATTTCAAATTTGCTGAGAGGGAAAACCAAGGTGGCCCCTGCAGGGTCACACTGCTTGTCACTGGGGCTCTTGCAACAGATCAAGAGGCATGGTATACAGAATAGTGTCCACGTCCTAATCCCTGCAACCTGAGATTATGTCACTTTAGAGGACAACAGGGACTTTGCAGATATGTTGAAGTTCACCTCTTGAGATGGAGAGATTATCCTGGGTTATTCAGTTGGGCCCAATGTAATTACAATGGTCCTTTTAGGAGAGAGGCAGGAGGAGGGTCAGAGCGACAAAAGGGGATGTGATGATGTAAGCAGGGTTCAGGGTGATGCGTCCTTGAACCAAGTCATGTGGGCAGCCTCCAGCAGCTGGAAAAGACAAAGGACAGATCCTCCCCTAGAGCCTCCAGAGGCACAGCTTTGCCAGCTCTTAGAATTTAGCCCCGTAAGACTTGTTTGAGACCTCTGATCCCCCGAACCATAACATAATTTGTGTTGTGCTGTGCCGCTGAATTTGTGGTACTTCGGTCCAGCAGCAGTGGGAAGCAAGTCCAGGTGGTCTGCAGTTGCACTGTCTGAGCCCGAGGGAGCAGGCGACTGAGGAGAGGGGAAGCCAGGCCATTGTTCTGAGAGGCTGAAGAACCTGGTTCAACCTGAGCAGAATTTACAGACTGCAATGCTGCCATCCCTCGTCATGAAAGATCCAGCATGATGTCTATGTACCTCATCTGCTTGCATTTCTGCCAACTTGCACACCACGAACTAGTTCTGATCTGCCAATCAGCTCTTCTCCTGGTGGTCTAACTGCTGACATCAGCAGGTTTCCCCCATACATGGCAGCATTTTATAAGCACTAGATTTCTCATCAAAACTTACTCTTGGGTTTCCAACACTTCCAACTATCTGTGTAGGCAGGAATCTGACTAACTCAAAATTAAGAAGATGATTTGGGTCCTCTTTAATCCTCTCCATTTTTTCCCCCCTTAAAGCTTTAAGACTTTTAATTACGCAGACATTTTTATTCTTATGAAAAATTGTAAACAAAACAAATACCTAAAAAGAAAACTTGAAACACTTTTATACTCCCTTACCTATTCCGTTTTTTATATATGTCACCTTACTCTTTTTGGTACCTATCCTGCTAAATGTTTATTCATGTTTTTCTGAAAACTTGTTGGTACACATGGATCCTCTCAAAAACTGATTACATTGTATCCGTGACATGGAGAAACCCTGCTTTAATTATCTCCTTAGTGATGGACTTAAAAGTTGCTTCTGATTTTTCATGATTACAGACAGTCTGCAATGTGGCTTTATAAACCTCTCCTGCCCTTCACGGAAGGGCTTCAACAGAACAGAGTGTTCTAAGTAGGATTGCTCTGTCAAAGGGTTGCAGGTTACAGATGATAGACCTTGCCAGACCGCTCTCCAACAGGTTGTCCTCATTTCCATACCTATTAACAGAATGTGAAAGCACCATTTCTCTACATCCTTAAGATTAAACCCTGGGTATGATTCATGTTTTTAATATTTGCCAATCTGATCTATGAAATATGTACTCTGGCAGTTGCTTTTATTTGCATTTCTCTTTTTAGTAGTGAACTTGAGCATCTCCATGTCCATTCAGTGGCCTTTTCCTTTTTTCCTCTACTTTCAGTGGGTTCAACAATGAAAGTATTGACAAAGAATTGTCAGGCAGGGTCTGAGCCACAAATCAAGGTCTTGCAGCTCAAGGCTCAGGATCCAACACCTTCCTGGGATATTTATACTACAGCCAGGAGCAGCATGCATACCTGGAAAAATGCTGGGTCTATTTTAAACCTGCCAGGGAGAAGAGTATCAATCTCATTGGTACTTTTATTCTTATGCCAGTCTGTCACTTTGTACTTTTGCCACATGCCTTCTCATTTCCCATTTTACCCCCTCCTTTGTACAAAGAAAAGCCTGGGGAAGGTGACGAATCTGGTCTTTATTGCTCTCAAATTTTTAGGTTCTCAGAAGAGATCGAATGAGCATCAGTCTTTTCCAAGAACCAGCCTTCAGCAAAATTATCAAGTCAGCCCAGTTGAGCTTTCATGGTCGCTGACAAAGACTTAGAATGACTAATGTATTACTGTATTTGAGGCAGAGCAGCCCCATAGTGGGAGGAAATGTGGCTCATGTGGGGAACAGAGTGACAGCAAAGGGTAGAGTCATATGGAACAAGGCTAGAGGGGACAGTAAGGGCCGAACCATAGAGGCCTTTTGGGCTGGGTCACAGATTTTGTTCTATTTCCAAAAAGCCAAGGAGGGTCACTGGGTAGGTGGGGGTAGGGCTTTAAACAAAGGGAATGATCCTATCTAATTTGTCTTGCAAAAATATCACTCTGGCTGCAGCCCTGAGAATGAAGTGGTGGGTGACTCGAGGATGTAGGGAGACCAGTTAGCAGGCTCCCACCATCAACCAGAGAAGAGAGCATAGTTGTGTAGACCATGGAGGTGGTGTTAGAAGTGGAAAGACTTGAGAAATTTGACCTTAGTGTATTTATTAAACTGTCTGGGGAGGCAGACAGATAGACAGCAAGACTGCCCAGTACTCTTAAGTGAACATCTGAACTGTCTTGTTCTTTCAACTTTAGTCTCCCTTGGCCAAAACTACTATGTTTATAGCAATTGGCCCAGAGTGGGTGCACAGCAAATACCTTTACAGTAAGGGAATGGCATGGCTAAAAGAAGGGTTCAGGGCCACGGGATGGCACTGGTCATTGGTGAAGTTTCATGGGAGAGGTGAGCCTGATGCTGGCCTTTGAGGGATGACAGGGACACTGTCATCTCCTCACCTGATCCAGCCCTGAAGGACATTAATTTTATATATTGAGAAACAGGCTCAGTGAACCACTTACCCAAACTTACTTGTTTAATAATTGGTGGAGTGAGAGTTGGAACCCTCATCTGTGGGTCTATGAGGCCTACCTTCCCTTGGTGGACTTTTGAACTTACACAATAGAATATCAGGGTGAGATTAACCCATCTAAGGAAGATGGCTTCCAAACAATCCCTGTAGAAAACAAGCTCCAGAAGAAGACTTGACTCCTTGGATTCCCATTTTGTTCATTTTCAGGCTTGCAGTTTTTGATTACCATTTATTAAATAGTTATTAATGTACTTCAGACCCTGTTCCTGCTACATATATCTTATTCAACTACCATGACCTAATTAAATAGCTGATGTCATTAGCCCCAGTTTGATTCGGCAAACTGAGACTCAGAGAGGCGAAATGACACTCATAACTGCGAGCTATGTGGCAGAATCATCATTTGAATCCGGGTCTGACTGCAAAGCCCTCACCCCAAATGGCTACATGATCCGACTTCAGGGTCAAGGTTAAGGGGATCTAGAAAGAAATGTAACTACCTTCCCTGAAGCCAGGCTCAATATCTGTGTATCTATATTGTGTTTGGCTCTTTTTATTATTTATATGATAATGGTGAGACATACATGTTCCCCACCCAGTTGTAAATGCTTCCTACTCTGAGTTTACTCTCTAAAGACAGCATAGCAGAAATGTAGGTTTTTCTATTCCTAGTTCTATGGTCTCCTTAAGCAAGTTATTTACTTTTTTTTTTTGCTTGCATTTCAACATTTGCAAGATGGAGACAATAGCAAAACATTCCTAATAGATTTGTTGTGAAGAGTTAAGTACCTGGCATAGGGTAGGCACTCAGTACATGTGAGTTATTCCTCTCTCCAGGCTGCCTCATTGGCCTTTATCCAGTCACTATTCAAAAAAATACACGTTGGGTGTCTTATATATGTTGTTTGTCACTATATATCAAACACTGTGCTAAGTGTTGAGGATAGAAGGGTCCTCTGGTTATCTGTTACTGCATAACAAACTAACCCTAAGCTTGATGGCTTAAAACACAACATTTGATCATATTTCATGATTTTGTGGGTCAGGAATTCTGGCAGGGCTTAGCTGGGCCATTCTTCTGGTACTCACTTGGCATCTGGGTTATTCTGGAAGGCCCAGGATGGTTTCACTCACACTCCTGGAGCCTTGGTGTGGGCAGCGGGAAGGCTGTGCTCAGTGAGGCTTCACTCCCCATGTGGTCTCGGGTCTCCTATGCACTCTCTCTGGTTACAAGGCTGGGAGGTGCTGGAGCTGGGACGTACCCCTGAGTTGGAGGGATCCAGAAACCACCCTTCTACACCTGCAACTTGCACACTATTTTAAGATTATGTCCTCTCTGGCACTATTTTCTGGGCTTGCATACAGTCCCCAGGTCTTCTTCACCAGAGTGTACCATTGGGGTGGGAAGCCTGAGTTCTGGACCCATACCAACTGCTTCTCAGCCGTGTGATGCTGGGCGAGCCACTTCCCTTCTCAGATCTCTTGTCCCTATCTGTAAAATAAAGGCAACTTCCTCCCCTGCTCATTTCTCAGGTGCCCTTGGAGAACTGTATTTGTAGCAAAAATGTCATGGGGTGTCAGGAGATTTCATTTCTAGTTCTGACTCTTACTGTGTGCTGTTGGACATGAATTCTTTCTCCATTTCTAGAACACAGATTTTGTGAAATAGTCTCTACAGGTCCTTTCAGCTCAGATTTCAAGGAGGGTGTTGACAACAACAGCATGAACAAATGGAGTCTGTTGAGCTGAAAGAGAGCATTGCCATGATAAGATATCATGGGATGGAAAATGCAGGGTGTGGCTTTGTGAAAGGCAGATCTGCTTTCTCTTGGGGTAAGCATCTGTGACTGGCCAGGGTAGGGATAGCATCTGTGGGCCTACAATGGAACAAAACCATGCTCAAAGCCAGTGAGACCATGCTGATCTTAGCCTGGTACCATGGAATAATCTGACAACCAATTTTCCACTAAGCATCTCCTTATCTGACTTGACGTCATAAATACCAAGCTTTTAAAATCATTGACTGAACCATTTGGATACCGCATGTTTAAAATTAACCAGAGTAGTCCAAGCCTTAAGGCTAGTAATGAATGATGAAATACATTTGAATCAATTATAAAGAAAGTTTCTTTGTTTATCCACTTCGTCATTCCACATACCTAGAACAGGGCCTAGCACATAGTAAGAGCTTAAACATTTGTCACTGAATAAAGTGAATGATTAATATTTAATGGAAACATCATGGAGTCCTACCCATTATGGATGTAATGGGACTCTTTAAATCCATGCTTAATAGCATCAAATGTCATTTAGAAAAGGCTCCAATTCAAATTATTATATCTCCTTAGTTGGTTACGCTTAATTAATTGATCCTTAATTAAAGGAGATACCATATAGGAAAGAATATATATTTTAAGCAAATGGAGTCTGTGAGCCAAGAAGGGCCCATCTAGGATTTGTTGCCCATGAGAAGCAGCTCACAGTGATGCTGTGTGACCTTGAGTGAACTTCACCTTTTGAGTCATCATTTCCTGCATGTGTGGACTTAGAATAGATTTACTAGCTCTAAAAGGTTATATGGTCTTAAGAAAATTCTTATTTTGCCTACCTACAACCTGATGTGATAAAGATTATACGAGATTCCTTCTGCTCAAGATAAAGTCTGATACAATAACAAAGAAAAAAGATGTTAGCCTTGGGGTGTTAAGCTTAAGTGTTAGATTTGGTCCTTCCATTTGTCTACAAGATTTTAGGCAAAGCATCTTCCCTTTCTGGACTTTATTATTCTCATTTGTCAAATCACTCATGTACATGAAACGTTTTTGGGGAGATTAAATATGAGCATCTTAGTAATAACTGCTAATCTTTAAGGACTTAGACACTCCACTAGGAACTTTATGTAAATCAATCTGTTATTTTTGACATAATCCAGTGAGGTAGGTTGTGTGATTATTCTTGTTTCACAGATGAGGAAACTGAGATTTAGAGAGGCTAAGTGACTTTCTCAAATGTGCACAACTAGTAAGTGACAGAGCCAGGAATTAAACACAGAGGGTTTCCTGTCTTGACCACTATGTTGATCTCCACCATGATGCTAAGTGGTAGAGATGCATAATAAAACATAATTTGGCCCATTCCACAAATTATTATCTTACACCTGCTCCAGTGCAACAAAGGAGTGGGCCCAGGGTGCAGTGGGATTATAGGGCTGGTCCCAAGGAAGGGAGTGAAAGCCTGTGTCATAAAACCTTCCAAGAAATTCTTTCTAGGCTGTGGCTTAGACGTGAGGGTAGAAGTGGGATGGGAGAAAAAAATATTCCAAACAGAAGGAACAGCATGTGTGAAGATCCGGGAGGAGAAGGAGCATGGCTCATTTCAGGGCCTCTATGTAGTACGGTCAGGGTAAGGAGACAGGAGAGGCTGGAGAAGAGCAAAGAGCCTGAGGAGCATGGCCCTGTGAGCCTGGGGCAGAGCTTCTGCATTACCCTGAGGGCAGTAAGAAGGTGTGGGAGGGTTTTAGGCAGGGCAGTGACACAGTGTGACTCCCCACTGTGATGACAATGAGGAGGACAAAGGGGAGGCATGGAAGACTGGTGGCTGGGAGAGACCTTCAGGAGGGTTGCAGTGATGGGGTGCCTTGCCTCAAATTCCCTAGACAAAAAGGGGCTTTGAAAACACAGGTACCAGGCATGACTTTAGTTGTTCCTAACTTCTGCCTGAAAATCTGTCACTCTGGCCCTGAAAGGACCCCAGTGATGGTAAACCCATAGCCAAATAGTTTTCACCAGTGTTTTCTGAGATAGACTTAGAGCTCTGCTCTTTCGTCTCGCTCCCTAAGAGCTGTCTGAGCCTCTGCGATGATGTGCTGTGAAGCCATTAGCAAGTTGGTAGTGTCTTTACCCCATACCATGTCCCCTGTACTATAGAATAAAAGAAAACTTCAGGATAAGCTGCTTTGGAAGCTAAAGGATAGGAGACCATACCCTGTTTGGAGGCATTTCAACTTATTTCACAGTTAATACAGCATCTGGGGCACATTTTCCTACTTTTATGCCAATTTTTATGTGTTTCTGCCACACAGTCGGAAGCCAGGATCATAAAAAAGAAGGAAAACAGTAGAAAAAGTAAAAGTAAATAAACGTATTCTGCTCTAACACTCCCAGGAGCACTGAGTCCAGCAAGTTTATGAGTTAGAGAAAAAAACCAAACCAAAACAAAAACCTACAGCACTGAATAGAAAGGAAAGGAAATGTGCTCCGTTTGTATTAGAGTACATCAACGGCTGAGAGGAAGTTCTGAGCTGAGAGTAGGCAGAGTTCTGTTTAGTCCAGAATCTGCCACCAATTATCAAAGTGGCTTGGAGTCATCACACCTCTTGTATGGTTCTATTTCTCACTTAAAAAATAAAAAGTTTGTAGTAAATGCTCTGTAAGAGTTTCTGGTTCTACAGTTATGTTTATTAGCCTTCACCCTCTGCTGAGCACAGGGAATCCAGGCAGATAGAAGAGACCTTTTCTGACCTCAGTGAATGGAAGTATATTGTAAAAACAAGACTAACTTTATCTTACCTCCTTTAGTTCACTAACTACACTGCTATGAACCAGCCCAAAACGTTTCTTTAAAACTGAATGTGATTTTACTTCTAATTCGTAGAAAGAAAATAAATTAATGGATAGAATTTTCAATGTTGAGGACTCATAGAATAGATTACTTCTATACCTCCATTTATACTATTAGTCAAAAACGTTATTCAATTTAGAAAAAAGTGATATATGACTATTTTTATATAATCTTATGGTTTAAAAAAAATGGTTTTCCATAAATAGCTTAGACTTTTAAGTAAGCAAAGCTCAGGGGTTAAACCATAAATCTCTCTATTATGCTTGAATTTGGGTTTAGGCTTTAACTTTCTATGAGTCCTTGAGAAAAGTTATTTCAGAACCCATTTGCTCAACTACAAATGGGAGCAAAATAACAGTACCTACCTCACATATTTATTGTGGGGATTAAATCGGGGGCATAATGCATTTGGTATAGTGTTCGGCAAAATATGTGCTCTGTAAGTATTAGGTAATGGGATGCATAGCATGAAAAATAATTCAGTCCATTTGAACAGGGCCTTTAAAGAGGAGGAAGATTTGAAACTAAAGAAGTAAAAAAATCCATTTGGCAGTTAGGGTAGGTTGCAAAAAATAGCCCCAATTCTCCATTATTTCTTATATTCATGCCCTTTGTAATATGATTTTATAGATCCTCCCATGAAAATATACAGTCTATTTCCTTACGTCTTACGTATGTAGCTTTGTAATTTGCTTTAGTAGATAGCTGGCAGAAGTAATGTTACGCTGGTTTCATTTGCACATTTTTGCTCAATCCCTTTGAACTATGCCTCTACTCTAAGAACAAGTCCAGCTGGCCAGCTGCAGGACCAGGATCATGTGCAAGCTGAATCAGCTAAATTGTCTGAGCTGAGGCCCCAGACATCTGAGACGCTTAACCAGAACCACCTTAGCTGAGCACAGATGTTTACCTGAGCCTGTGGGCCCAGCTCACATCAGCAGCAACACCCTGGAAATCCACAGACTTCTGAGAAATAATAAATGATTGTTGTTTTAAGCCACTAGGTTATGAGGCTCATTTGTTATACAGCAATAGCTAACATACTGGGTTGGTAGTGGTGGTGTTTGTAAAAAGGAATGGGAAAAAGGTTTCAACTAGAGGAGGAGATTAAGCTGAATCAACTATAAGTTATACATCTAATGAGCTAGAGAATATTAGGTCTTATAGCAGAAATAATGACAAGTTATAGATTATATAAAGTGTACACAAAAAGAGATAAAGAGCCATTTTTTACAATTTGTGTGAAAGCAAAAAAAAAAAAAATTCTGAGTGAAAACACCGTATTTTAGTTTAAGGAAAAGGACAAATGATGTTTATAACAAATGATGTTAAAGATTAATACCCTTAATATACTGAGTTCTAAGCTATCTTGTCAAGAAAAAATGAACTCCCCCCCAAAGCCTTATAACCAATAGAAAATATTGCCTTTATCTTAGAGCTATGGCACATGTTATTACCAGCCTTCTCCCCTTAACGTAGCTACTTTTTATTCCAAAAATTTTTTTTAATCTAAGTCTCTTTTATTCAAGTCTTTCCTGGACCTCCAAGTTACAATAGGTCCTTCTGAATAATGCTACCAAAGCCATCTGCTCTTCCCATTTCACTCATCATTATTTGTTCAATATCTCTTATCCTCACTGGACTGTAAAGTCCCTAAGGCATGAATTGAAACAGTTTTGTTCACCAATGTAATCCTGGCACCTGGAAAAATAACTGACATAGGGTCGACATTCAGTAACTCTGAAAGTAAATGAACCCTTGAGTGATGACCATGCAACACGGTCACTCACCAAAACCAAACAAAAATAAAACGAAAGTATGGTTACAAAAATCCAATACCTGTGAATAAACAGTCCAGTCTGGTCACACCAGTCATCAAGAAATGCAAATAAAAAAAAATATTTCATGTGTCTGAAAAATATTAAGTCTCCACACTGGAGAGACTGTGCCGAGCACGCTAAATTATTTACATCCTTTAACCCAGCAATTGCACTTCTAGAGAAGAAAATTCAAATGTATGTTCTATGACTGAAGATGACCATTGATCCTAATTTCATAGAAACACCATGCACAGTCAGTAATATTATTGTATTTAGAGTCGGTGTAGTTTAGATGTTGAGAATGTGGGTTTTGAAACAAAAGAGATACGTTCTAATCTTGGGTCCAGCATTTATCAGCTACATGATCAGAGACTCATAATTCACCCTCCCTGACCCTCATGACTTCATCTGTGATAGTGACAGTTCATAAATCAATGAATGTCTGAGGTTTAGGAATTAGTCATTTATCTCATTTTCAACCTATTCATTACTCTCTGAGGAAGCAGTAGCTTACATTATTGCAAATTCTCAATTTACTTTTCTCTCTTCTTTATGGCCTTAAGTAGCTCACAGAGGTCAGTCTATTGTGTGTATTAATTTGTTTAAATGTACCTTGGAATTATCAGGGGCAACAATGAGTAGGCATAAGGAAAGGGACTGTTCCACTGCAGCTCCCCACCCCACCCCTACTGCTGTCTGTCTGTCTCTCTTCCTCTCTCCTCTTATGTTGCCAAGGTTTCCTCTGTTCTGAGCTACTTTTGTTCTCACAAATGAGACTCTACACTTGAACGCAAAGAACACAAAGTATCCCTCCCTGGAAAATAGGAAAAGCAAAAAAAGGCAAATGGCTGGAACTATGTAATGGTAACAAATAGGTTTATTGGGCTGTGTGGCATGTCTAAGTTCTTTACAAAAGACAAGGCTAAGCCACTAAAAATAGACCAAAAAAAAAAAAAAGAGAGAGATAGAGATGTTCTTGCTTATTAGTGTTATAAAACTAATACAGTAACTTCATCTTCACAAAATGGTTCTGAAGCCCAGTTTTGTATAGAAATGAACTTGAAGTTAGAAATTAAGATATCTAGCTATCACTTTCACTGTTTACAAATTTTTGTGATATAATGTGTTTATTCAAGAATATATTTCTGGAAATATTATGTAATTCATGAGCAATAACCCTAAATAGTTTAATTTTTGGCTTTTTTAAAGAACAATTTGCTTTTAACTTATTGAGAGTTTAAACTCTATGTAACCCAGTGTTCTTGTAGGGATAAATATTAAACACCATTGTATACCAACTGGGAAAGGAACTGTTTTTATTAATCTTTCAAAACTAAGCTTTTTGTTTTAGAATAATTTTCAGTTTACAGAAATATTGCAAAGATAGGACAAAGAAGTCCCATATCCCTCATTTACTTTCCCTCATTGTTAACATCTTATATTACCATGGTACACTGTCAAAGCTAGGAAGCTGACGTTAACTATTAACTCCAGGCTTTATTTGGATTTCACCCTTTTTGCACTGATGTCCTTTTTCTGGTCTAGGATCCAATCCAGGGAAAGCACACAATGTATTTAGTTGTCATCTCTTCAGTCTCCTTGGGTCCAGGACAATTTTTAAGGCTTCCCTTGTTTTTCATGATTTTGATAGTCTTGAGGAATACTGGCCAGGCATCCTGTAAATTATTCCTCTGTCCAGGGTTGTCTAATATTTTTCTCATGATTAGACTGGTAGACTGGGGTTATGGGTTTATAGAAAGAATACCATGTGGTGGTGGCCTTGTTTTCACATATCACTGAGTATATGGTATGTCAAATTATGGATGGACAATGTTAATTTTCATATCTTGGTTAATGTAGTTTCTGTTAGATTTCTCCACTGCAAAGTTACTAGTTTTCCCTTTCTCTGCTTTGTTCTTTGGAAGTGAGTCACTAAATACAATCCACACTCTAGGGGGGAATGGGAACTATGCTCACCTCCTGCAGGAATGAGTATATACATACACTATGTGTAATTTTTTTGTAGGAAAAACATCTCCCTTCTCCCCCATTTATTTATTCAATAATTTATTTCTATCAATATGAACTTGTATGTATGTATTTTATTTTATATTTAGATATAATTTTATATTTTGATATAAAACATTCAAAATTATTTATTTTGTTGCTCAAATTGTTGAAGATTTGGTTGTTAGGAACTTTAGGAGCTTTTTCAGATTGACTCCTCTGTCTTTTTAAAAAAAAATTATTGTGGTAAAACTTATAGCATCTTAGCCATTTTTAAGTGTACATTTCAAGAATATTAATACAGTGCTATCATCACCACCTTCCATCTCCTGAACTCTTCACCTCGTAAAACTGAAACTCTATACCCATTAAACACCAACTCCCCATTCCCTCCTTCCCATTTTACTGTCAGTCTCTATGGTTTTGATTACTCTAAATTCCTCATCTAAGCGAAATCATAAATACTTGTCTTTTTGTACTGGCTTATTTCACTTAGCATTATGTTCTCAATTTTCGTGAGCATATGTCAGAATTTCCTTCTTTTTGAAGACTGAATAATATTTGAATCCCTTCCATGTTTTAGCTATTATGAATAATATTGCTGTGAACATGGGTGTGTAAATAGCTCTTTGAGACCCTGCTTTCAATTCTTTTGAGTATATCTCTGGAAGTGGTATTGCTGGATCATCTGGTAATTCTATTTTAAAAACAATTTTTTGAAGAAAGTCAATACTGTTTTCCACAAAGGCTATACATTTTACATTTCCACCCACAGAGCACAAGTTCCAATTTCTACACCCTTGCCAATACATGTTGTTTTCTTTCTGTTTCTTTTTTTTATGATAGCCATCCTGATGGGTATGAGGTGGTATCTCATTTCCATTTTGATTTTCATTTCCCTAAGAGTGATACTGAACATCTTTTAATGTGGTTATTGGCCATTTATGTCTCTTCTTTGGAAAATGTCTATTCAAGTCCTTTGCCCATTTTGACATTGGGTTGTTTGTTATTTTATGTTGAGTTTTAGGAGTTCACTATCTATTCTGGGTGTTAATCCCTTATCAGGTGTATGATTTAGAAATGTTTTCTTCCATTCTGTGGGTTGCTTTATTACTCTGTTGATGGTGTCTTTTGATTTACAATTTAAAACGAAATCATGAAATTGAATTTGTCTATTTTTTGTTTTGTTGCCTGTGTCATTTATCCAATGATTTATCCAATAAATCATTTTCAAATGCAAAGTCATGAAGCTTTTGCCCTATGTTTTCTTCTAAGAATTTTATATGTTAAGTCTTACATTTAGGCCTTTGATCCATTTTGTATTAATTTTTATATAGGGTGTTAAGTAAGGCCAACTTCATTCATTTGCGACTTCCCAGCACCACTTGTTGAATAGAGTGGCCTTTTCCCATTGAATGGTCTTGGTATTATTGTCAAAGATGATTTGTCTACATATGCAAGGGTTTAGTTTCATGGCTTTCTATTGTTTTCCATATTGTATCTGGTTTTATGCCAGTACCAACCTATTTTTGATTACTGAGCTTGTAGTAAATTTTGAAATCAACAAGTGTGAATCCTCCATCTTTGCACTTCTTTGTCAAGATTGTTTTGGCTGTTAGTGGTCCCTTGAGATTCTGTATGAATTTTAGCATGATAATTCTGTTTCTGCAAAAAAAGATCACTGGAATTTTGATAGGGTTTGCACTGAATCTGTAGATGGCTTTGGGTAATACTGATATTTTAACAATCTGTGAATATGGGATGTGTTTCCATTTATTTATATGTTCTTTATTTTCTTTCAGCAGTATTTCTTAGCTTTCATTGTATAAGTCCTTTGCCTCCTTTGTTAATTCCCAGATTTTTTCTTTGTGCTATTGTAAATGGAATTGTTTTCTTAATTTCTTTTTCAGATTATTTATTGTTAGTGTATAGACATGATTTTTGTATGTTGATTTTGTATCCTGGTACTTTAATCAATTAATTTATTAGTTCTAATAATTTTTATTGTGGAATCTTTAGGATTTTCTACATACAAGAATATATTACCTGCACAGAAAATTTTACTTCTTTCTTTCCAATTTGGATGCCCTTTTCCCCCCTTTATTTGTCTAATTGCTCTGCTGAGAACTTCCATGTGGAATAGAGTTAAAAAAAGTGGGTATTCTTGCCTTGCCTCCCATCTTAGAGGAAAAACTTTCAGTATTGCACTGTTGAGTATGATGTTTGCTGTGGGTTTTTTTCATATATGGCTTTTATTATGTTGATATAATGTACTTCTATTCCTAGTTTGTTGAGTGTTTTCATCACTGAGTTTTGCCAAATGTTTTTTCTGCATCAATTGAGATGACTGTGTGAGTGTGTGTGATGCTTTCCTTTCCTCCTGTTGGTATGTTGTATTACATTGACCAATATAACTAAGTTGAACCATGCTTCTATTCTAGGAATAAATCTCATATAGTTATGGTGTGTAATCCTTGTAATATGCTGCTCAATTGAGTTTGCTAGTATTTTGTTGAAGATTTCTTTACATCAGTGTTCATAAGGGATATTGGTCTACTGTTGTCTTTTTTTATAGTGTCTTTGTCTCTGCTGTGGGTGTAATGCTGACCTCAAAGAGTAGGTTAGGAAGTATATACCTCTATTTGATTTTTTTAGAAACTATTTTTTAAATTGAGGTATAATTGGCATCTCACATTAGTTTCAGGTTTAGCATATAATGACTTGATGTTTGTATACACTGCAAAATAACCACCAAAATAAGTAGTTATCATTTATCACCACAAAAAGTTACAAACCTTTGTTTTCTTATGATAAAAGTTTAAGATTTAATTTTAAGATTTACTATTAGCAACTTTCAATTATGCAATACAATATATTGAGTATAGTAACCATGCCGTACATTGTATCTGTATGATTTGTTTATTTTGTAACTGGAAGTTTGTCCTTCTTGGCACTCTTCACCCATTTTGCTGACTCACAGCTCCCCTCCCCTCCAGCAACCACCAATCTGTTCTCTGTATCTGTGATTTTTGTTTTGTTTGTTTGCTTAGTTTTTTAGATTTCACATATAAGTGAAATCATACATATTTGTCTCTCTCTGTCTTATTTCACTTAAAATAATACCCTCATGGTTCATTCATGTTATTGCAAATTGCAAAATGTCTTTCTTTTTTGTGGCTAAGTAGTATTCTTATATATATATATATATATAATGATCTTCTTTATCCATTCATCTACTGATGGACATTTATGTGTTGCCATACCTTAGTTATTGTAAATATGGCTGCAATGAATGTGGAGGTGCATATATCTTTTTGAACTAATGTTTTCATTTTCTTCAGACGAATTCCCAGAAATGGAATTGCTGGATCATATAGTAGTTCTATTTTTAATATTTTGAGGAAACTCCATACTGTTTTCAACAATGTTTGCGACAGTCTCACCAACAGTGCACAAGGGTTCCCTTTTCACCATTTCCTTGTCAGCACTTGTTATTTCTTGTCATTTTGATAATAACCATTCTGAAAGGTGTGGGATGATATCTCATTGTGGTTTTGATTTGCATTTCCCTGATGATTAGGAATGTTGAATATTTTTTCGTGTGTCTGTTGGCCTTCTATATGTCTTCTTTGGAAAAATGTCTATTCAGGTACTCTGCCCATTTAGTTTTAGAAGGATTGGTATTAGGGCTTCTCTAAATGTTTGGTAGATTTCCGCAGTGAAACCCTGAGGTAAAGAGCTTTTCTTTGAATCCACAATCAAAAGCTCTCCTGACAATCTACTAGTTTTAGGTCTATTCAGATTTTCTATTTCTTTGTGATTTAGTTTTGGTTGGTTTTGTTGACTTTGCCCATTTTCATCTGGGTTATCCAATTTATTAACCTACAGTTGTTCATGATACTCATTCATTAACTATTTTACTTCTGTAGAATAAATAGTAAAGCCTCTACTTTCATTTCTGTTTTTAGTAATTTGAGTCTTCTCTCTTTTTTTCTTTAGTCCATCTAGCTAAAATTTTGTCAATTTTCTTAATCTTTTCAAAGAACCAACTTTTGGTTTAATTGATTTTCGCTATTGCTTTTCTATTCTCTATTTCATTTACCTTTGCTCAAATCTTCATTATTTACTCTCTTCTGCTTTGGATTTAGCTTGTTCTTTTTCTAATTCCTTAATTTGTAAAGTTAGGTTTTTGATTTAAGGTCTTTCTTATAGTTTAATGTCAGCATTTTTGGATATAAATTTCCCCTTTAACACATGCCTTTGCTGCATGTCATAAATTTTGGTATGTTGTATTTTCATTTTCATTTCTCTCTGAGTATTTTTAATGCCCTTCAAATTTCTTCTTTGACTCATTGGTTGCTAAGAGTGTGTTATTTAATTTTCACAAATTTGAATTTACCAGTTTTCCTTCTGTTATTATCTAACTTTATACCACTGTGATAGAGAAGATATTTTGTATGATATTTATTGTTTTAAATCTTTTGAAACTTAGTCTGTGGCCTGATATATGGTCTGTCCTGGAAAATGTCCCATGTGCACTTGAGAAGAATGTGTATACTATTAATGGGCAACATATTCTGTACATGTCTCTCATATCTAGTTGGCTTCTTATATTATTCAAGTCCTCTGTTTTCTTACTTATCTTCTATCTGATTGTCCTATTCATATTGAGAGTAGGGTATTGAAGTCTTCAATTATTGTAGAACTAGCTATCTATCCTTTCAATTCTGTATATTTTTGCTTCATATATTTTGATGGTATCTTTTTAGTTGTGGAAATGTTTATAATTGTTATCTTCTCATTGTTTTGAATCTTTCATTAATGTGTGAAGTCTTTTTTTATCTCTTTTAAACATTTTTTTATTAAAGTCTATTTTGTCTAATATTAGCATTGTTTATTATTTGCCTGGAATATCTTTTTTCCATCCTTAACTTTCAATCTTTTTGTGTTTTTGGATCTGAGTTTCTTGTAAATAGCATGTTACTTGATTTTAAAAAATTCCATCCTACCAATCTTTTTTTTTTGTTCTTTAACTCTAATTTTTTCCATACTGTCACTTTTTTTCCCCTCAGATTGCTATTTCTGTCCTCTTTCACCCACAGGCCTTAAACTAAGTAATATATCTTTATTTTTGAAAGCCTTTTATAGACAACCCATCACGGTCTGTTGGCCCCTCCTTTGTGTGTCTCACAAGTATAGTGTAGAACACCAGCATCCTTTCAGTCAGCATGACAATAGCATCAGCCATAAAAGCAGCCTTTATCAAGGGCTTGCTACCTGGCAGATTATGTTCCTAGAATTTCCATGCATTAATTCATGTCTTCCTCACAACAAACTTGAGAGGGAAGATTCTAATCATCCTGTGTTTAAGATGAGGAAATGAAGTACAGAGAGGTTAAGTGGTGTCCATACACCACAGAGCTGAAAGTGGTTGTCTGGCCTACAGCTGGACCATCTGTTTTTGGTTGGAATGTTTAATCCATTTACATCTAAGGTAATTCCAGATAAAGAAGGACTTCTGTTGTATTTTCCCTGCCTTAGCCTTAGATCAGAATTTATGACTTTTTAAATAAGACTTCCATGTGTTCCTTGATTTCCACCATTCATTTATACCACTTAAGTAGTTACCATGTATTAGGCATTGGTACTGGATGTTCAGGGACTGACACCCAGAGATTGCTGCCTTCCAGGAATCTCTCACTGTCCATCTCTTTCTAGTCCCAGTGGTAGAATGGCACTGGGATTGATTGAGGCTGATGTATACCAAAAATACTGTACTTAAGAATGATGCTGATAAACAAAATGAAATTATGGTAGGTTTAAGCTGGAGGTTTACTTCTCACCAAGCTCTGTTTCTAATAATAGCCCTTGAAGCTTGAGTAAATCTCTGTTCTATGGCTATCAGTAACCCAATCTTGAGTATGGGCCAATAACTGCAGAAGAAATATGATTTTAGAGAGAGTCAAATGCATTATGTAATAGCAAAGGGAGTAGGTAGTAGATTTGGTCTTTGATTGATAATAGGTCTTCTCTGAGATGAGACAAAGTGGTCTGATGGAAGGAAAGGGGAAACGGAAAAGTCACACAATTATCCAGCCCTTTGTTCCCTTGATCTCTCATTACCATCTCCCACCTCTCTGATCCCCTAAAGATTCAGGCCGTACCAAGCTCATGGAAACACTAATGATGCTGAATCATACACCCTCTCCATCAGGATTCTGTTCTACTTACTGAGTGGCACTTCAGAAATATTCAGAGCTGGCATTTTCCACTTGCATTTTACAATGCCAGCAAAACCAGGAAGTTCCTTCAGACTGGCTCCCCAGAGTATAATTCAGAAAATAAACATTTCAAGTCAACCCCCTCCCCATTTCTGTACATTTAGCCAAATGCAGGGCATATCTTGGGTATTCTTATTACAACCAAGGGCTTCACAGTAGCTGCAATGTACTCTGGGAGACCTGGGGAACTGTTCTTTATTTTTAATCAAAAGGACATAACCGTAATCCCCTGGATGCCACTTAAAAAAAGTCCTGGCCTCGCATTAACAGACCTCGGCTCTAGTCAAAAGTCAGCCCTTAGTGACTGCATGTTATGGTGTCTAGACAGTCATAGCTCAAAGTTGAGAATAGCTCAAAGTTGAAAAAGTGCTTTTACTGGGGATGACAGGATTCTGGCAATCGAAGTCTGATCACAGTCAAACATCAAGGGCAGTTTGGAATCACAATCTTTGTAGATAGTTGCTGGAGCCCTCAATGGTCCCCTGTCTCCTCTGGTCTCTTGTGCACATTGCGACAAGAGAGATCTGCCTGAATACATCCCAAATGCCATTCCACCTTTAAAACTCATTAACATGTCCTACCAAATCCTTATGGCATAATTTCTCAGACTTCAGTGCATTAGAGTCACTTAGGGAGCTTGTTGGAATTCATAGAATTCAGTAGGACTGGGATGGAACCAGAACCTTCACCCTTAACAAGTTAGCATTTCAGCTGGGGCAGGTGGCTTTGAGAGCCATTCAGAATAAAGTTGGACCACCGGATGAAGCCCAGATTCCTCATCCTGGCAATCAAGGCTTTTCTAAATCTTATCACTACTACTTTTCTTCATGTTATTTATCACACATCCCAATTATCTTAGCATTTAACAGGATAAAAAAAGCAGAACTCTCTTCTTTAGGAATTATGCCAAAGTCCAGAAGTATTCATCCAACCTGGCCTCAGTCCCTACCCATCCAGGATATACTCCCAAGTCCTTACCAGCCCCTTGCAGTGTCTCCCTCTGCTGAAGGTTCAATGTATGAGAATTACTGGAAAGTGAAGGGAATGGCAAGAAGACGTTTTCCTAGAAGTCCAATCCTTTGAGTTGGGACTGCAAAGAATAAAAAAGGTTTCTACCAGGAGAGTTCATACATAAATGAGAAGAGGTGTTTTAGTTGAAAATGCAACACTAGCAAAGGTGGGTTCTGGGCACATTTTTAAAAATGCATGGTCTGTGGTGATTGGATTAAATATGGCGGCATGAGAGGTGAGACAGAGGCTTCCTCCTAAAACCACGTATAATACGAAAATATAGTTAATACAACTAATCCTGAAAGAGTAACAGGGAAGAGGCTGTACCAGACTGCATACACCTGAAGAGAAAAATAAATGTCAGGGAACAGGGTAACGTACCAAAGCTGTGGCCCGGTGGGACCCAAGCCCTCCCCGTACCCCAGCTCACTGGTGGGAGGAAGAGAAATGGAGCAGGGAGAGGGTGGAGGCCTGGGACTGCTAAATACCCAGCTCTGGAGATCTTCTCTGGGAGCACAAACCTACATTTCATGGTGCTCTCGTGATTAGGGGGGTATGAAAGCTAAGACAGGCAGAATACCTGGAGAGACTGAGATTCCAGCTGCTTGTGGAAAGCAGGGATCCATATCTGGCTGCACGGGGACAAAAGAAAGATGGGCAGTCTGAGAGACCTCCTAACAGCAAGAGGGCTGCCAAAGGGGCAAGGATTGCACAGAGCTTACTGCTCAGGAGAAAGGAGGACAGATAGACAAAATTGTCTGGGTGCACTCTGCCCAGCAGGTTGGGAACTTTCATGATCTTCAGGCACTCCAGCCCCCTGGCTGGCTATGCAACTCTAAGGCTCCCCTCTATGATACGCAGCTTGCTGCACCTTCCTCCCAGCCAGCCCTTCATGGCTTGCAAACCAGCAAACCCTACCCTGTCATTAGGCCAGCCAGAGGGAAGCCCCGCCTACAGCAGCTACAAACGGAAAGCATAGAGGCTTATACCTGTGTGCTTGGCCCACTGGTTCTGGCAGTAGAGACAGGCATAACAGCCAGGAAGCAGGAAACAGCACCCACCACCACCACTCCACTGTGACCTCTGACATAGCTCCAGGGACTGAGCAGCTCCAGAGAGTAGAGCTTCTGGGCACTAGAGGGCGCCACATAAAATATGAAACATCAAAGGAACCTGGTTCAAAGCAAAATTATGAATACACCAGAGAAAGATTCAAATGAAATAGATCTCATGACTCTTCCTGAAAGAGATTTCAAAATAAAAATCATTAACATGCTCATGGAGGTACAGAAAAATATTCTAGAACTCAGGAATGAATTCCGGTTGGAGATCCAATCATTACGGAACACAGTATCAGAAATGAAACATACAATGGAAGGTTTTAAAAGTAGATTAGATATGGTGGAGGAGATGATAAATGAAATAGAAATTAGAGAAGAGGAATACAAAGAAGCTGAGTCACAGAGAGAAAAAAGGATCTCTAAGAATGAAGAATATTGAGAACTGTGTGACCAACCAAATGGAACAATGTTTGCATTATAGGAGTACCAAAAGGAGAAGAGAGAGAAAAAGGGAGAGAAAGTGTCTTTGAGGAGGTAATTGCTGAAAACTTTCCCAATCTGGGGAAGGAGATAGTCTCTCAGGCCATGGAGGTGCACAGATCTCCTAACACAAGGGACCCAAGAAAGACAACACCAAGACATATAATAATTAAAATGACAAAGATCAAGGATAAGAACAGACTATTAAAAGCATCCAGAGAGAGAAATAAGATCACATACAAAGGAAAGCCCATTAGGCTAGCATCAGACTTCTCAAAAGAAACCTTACAGGCCAGAAGGGAGTGGCATGATATATTTAATGCAATGAAGCAGAGGGGCCTTGAACCAAGAATACTCTACCCAGCAAGATTATCATTTAAATTTGAAGGAAGGATTAAACAATTTCTAGATAAGCAAAAGCTGAGAGAATTTACCTCCCATAAACCATCTCTACAGTGTATTTTGGAGGGACTGCTATAGTGAAAGTGTTTCTAAGGTTTAATAGCTGTCACCAGAGGTAATAAAACCACAGTAAAGAAAGTAGAACAGTTAATTACTAAGCAAATGCAAAATTAAATCAACTACCGCCAAAGTCAATCAAGGGATAGACAAAGAGTACAGAATATGATACTTAATATATAAAGAATGGAGGAAGAAGAAAAAGGAGGAGAAAAAAGAACCTTTAGATTGTGTTTCTAATAGCATACTAAGTGAGTTAAGTTAGACTCTTAGATAGTGAGGAAGTTAACCTTGAACCTTTGGTAACCACAACTCTAAAGCCTTCAATGCCAATAAGTACATACCTATTGATAATCACCCTAAATTTAAATGGCCTGAATGCACCAATCAAAAGACATAGAGTCACTGAATGGATAAAAAAACAAGACCCATCTATATGCTGCCTACAGGAGACTCATTTTAAACCCGAAGACCTACACAGACTAAAAGTGAAGGGATGGAAAAAGATATTTGATGCAACTAATAGGGAGAAAAAAGCAGGAGTTGTAGTACTTGTATCAGTCAAAATAGACTTCGAAAAAAGAAAGTCACAAGAGACAAAGAAGGACATTACATAATGATAAAAGGGTCAATCCAATAAGAAGATATCACCATTATAAATATCTATGCGCCCAACACAGGATTACCTACATATGTGAAACAAATACCAACAGAATTAAAAGGGAAAATAGAATGCAATGCATTCATTCTAGGAGACTTCAACACTCCACTCACTCCAAAGGACAGATTAACCAGACAGAAAATAAGTAAGGAGACAGAGGCGCTGAACAACACAATAGAACAGATGGACCTAACAGACATCTACAGAACTCTACACCCAAAAGCAACAGAATACACATTATTTTCAAGTGCACATGGAACATTTTCAAGAATAGATCATATACTAGGCCACAAAAAGAGCCTCAAACACATCGAAGCATCACAACATTCTCCTAAATAACCAATGGATCTATGACTAAATAAAAACAGAGATCAAGCAATATATGGAGACAAATGACAACAGTAATTCAAAACTGTAAGATCTGTGGGAAGCAGCAAAGGTTGTGATAAGAGGAAAGTACATTTCAATACAGGCCTACCTCAGGAAAGAACAATCCCATATGAACAGTCTAAACTCACAATTAATGAAACTAGAAAAAGAAGAACAAATGAGGCCTAAAGTCAGTAGAAGGGGGGACATAATAAAGATTAGAGCAGAGATAAATAAAATTGAGAAGAATAAAACAATAGAAAGAATCAATGAAAGCAAGAGCTTGTTCTTTGACAAAACAAACGAAATAGATAAACCCCTAGCCAGCCTTATCAAGAAAAAAAGAGTCTACACACATAAACAGAATCAGAAATGAGAAAGGAAAAAATCACTATGGACACCACAGAAATACAAGGAATTATTAGACAATACTGTGAAAATTTATATGGTAACAAACTGGATAACATAGAAGAAAAGGACAACTTTATAGAAAAATACAACCTTCCAAGGTTGACCTAGGAAGAAACAGAAAATCTGAACTGATGAATTACTAGCAACAAAATTGAATTGGTAATCAAAAACCTACCTAACAACAAAACACCTAGACCAGATGGCTTCACCACTGGATTTTAGCAAACATTTAGTGAAGACCTAATGCCCAGCCTCCTTAAAGTTTTCCAAAATGTAGAAGAGGAGAGAATACTTCCAAACTCATTATATGAGGCCAGCATCACTCTAATACCAAAACCAGGCAAAGACACCACAAAAAAAGAAAACTACAGACCAATATCCCTGATGAACATAGATGCAAAAATACTCAACAAAATATTAGCAAACCAAATTCAAAAATACATCAAAAAGATCATCCATCATGATCAAGTAGGAATATTTCCAGGGATGCAAGGATGTTACAACATTCGAAAATCCATCAACATCATCCACCACATAAACAAAAAGAAGGTCAAAAACCACATTATCATCTTCATGCTGAAAAAGCATTTGACAAAATTCAACATCCATTCACGATAAAAACTCTCAACAAATGGGTATAGAGGGCAAGTACCTCAACATAATAAAGGCCATATATGACAAACCCACAGACAACATTATACTTAACAGTGAGAAGCTGAAAGCTTTTCCTTTAATATCGGAAACAAGACAAGGATGCCCACTCCCCCCACTTTTATTCAACATAGTTCTGGAGGTCCTACCCATGGCAATCAGACAACACAAAGAGATAAAAGCATCCAGATTGATAAGGAACAAGTTAAACTGTCTCTGTTTGCCGATGACATGATATTGTATGTAAAATTCCTAAAGAATCCATTCCAAAACTACTAGATCTAATATCTGAATTCAGCAAAGTTGCGGGATAGAAAATTAATACATGGAAATCTCTTGCATCCTACATACTAACGATGAACTAGCTGGAAGAGAAATTAGGAAAACAATTGCATTCACAATTGCATCAAAAAGAATAAAATACCTAGGAATAAATCTAACCAAGGAAGTGAAAGATCCATACTCTGAAAACTACAAGATACTCATGAGAAATGAAAGAAGATACCAATAAATGGAAACACATCCCATGCTCATGGATAGGAAGAATTAATATTGTCAAAATGGCCATCCTGCCTAAAGCAATCTACAGATTCAATGCAATCCCTATCAAAATAGCAACAGCATTCCTCAATGAACTAGAGAAAATCATTCTAAAATTCATATGGAACCACAAAAGACCCCAAATAGCCAAAGCAATCTTGAGAAGGAAGAATAAAGCCAGGGGTATTATGCTTCCCAACTTCAAGCTCTACTACAAAGCCACAGTAATCAAAACAATTTGGTACTGGCACATGAACAGACCCATAGACCAATGGAGCAGACTGGAGAGCCCTGATATAAACCCAAGCATATATGGTCAATTAATATATGATAAAGGAGCCAAGGACATACAATGGGGAAATGACAGCCTCTTCAACAGCTGGTGTTGGAAAAACTGGATAGCTAATGCAATGAAACTGGATTATTGTTTAACCCCATACACAAAAGTAAACTTGAAATGGATCAAAGACCTGAATGTAAGTCATGTACCATAAGACTCTTGGAAGACAAGTATGTAATGATTTCCCTCATTTGTGGAGTATAACAATGAAGCAAAACTGCAGGAACAGAACAGCAGCAGACTCACAGACTCCAAGAAGGGACTAGTGGTTACCGAAGGGGAGGGGTGTGGGAAGGCGGGTGGGGAGGCAGGGAGAAGGGGATTGTGGGGTATTATGTTTAGTACACATGGTGTAGGGGGTAACGGGGCAAACAGTGTAGCACAGAGAAGGCAAATAGTGAATCTGTGGCATCTTACTATACTGATGGACAGTGACTGCAATGGGGTATGGGTGGGGACTTGATAGTATGGGTAAATGTAGTAACCACATTGTTTTTATGTGAAACCTTGATAAGAGTGTATATCAATAATATCTTAATAAAAAATTTTTAAAAAGCATGGTCTGTGTCAAAATCATGCTCAGCAAACATGAAAGTTGAAGATTAGGCCACGGTTAAGTCACAGAGAGAGCCCTAAATGTCCTGCAGAACATCCTGGACTTTGTGGCAGAGAGAATGGCTGCCGACTGGGGGGCTATGATGACGCTGGCTTACACGATACTCAGGAAAGGCATCTGAGGCTGCTCACATTCAGATGTCAACTTGGCTGTTTCTTAAATGTGTGGGCCTAGATGAGTTATTTTACTTCTTTGAGGCTATTTTCCCAACTGAATTATGGGAAAAATAATAGATCTCATTTTATCACTTTCTTGCATACACATATGGCAAGGAAAGCAGCCCTTGGTAATTATATAATAATAAATATTCAATCCTCATATAGCTTACAGGAAATGGATATTATTCCTCTTTCCAAAAATGAAAGTCTCAGAATGTAATAACTTGTCTATCATAATACAGCTAATAAGAGCAGAATTGGGCAGTATTTTGGCCTACATAAAAGCTGGGTGTGACATAGGGGACTGTTTATTTCAACATCCTTATTTTATAGTAAAGAAAACTGAGTATTAGAGCGGTGAAGCCACTTGGCCAATGTCATACATTACGCAGTATGAGCACATCCCAATGTTAGGTAATTAACGAGATATAATGGGGGTGGGATAGTCCCCACCAATAAAGAGCTTCCAGACCAGCTGGGAAGATAGCAGGTGCAGCAAGCAAGTTTGAATAGGATGAAATCACAGAGTTTGGGATGGCCAGGAAGAGGTAGTTGTATCTGTGCCTTAAAATTTGGGCCCAATAGGCAGATGAAGGAGGTTAAGTCAGATATATACTGGAAATGACTCAGAGTGCTTTCTCAGCAACATACAGCCCAGGTTTTGGAAGAAAGTAACTTAGGAACAGCCTCAGACTCTTTAAACTACTCTCTGTAATTACGTCTGCTTTAAAAAAAAAAAACTGGAGCAGCAGGGAACAGACCCTGTAGTTGGTCCCAATTCTTAAACATGCCCTGCCCCCCCCCCCCACACAATTCCCCTGGGGCACATGCAGTGACAGCTGTCACTCCTCCCCAAGCCACTTAAAATTCCAAAGTGGCCTTGAAGCAGAGGAGAGCCAGAAAAGATGTCTCTGCCCCTGCAGGGTGGCCTCATAGTGTTCTGGCTGTGCCTTTGAAGCACAGCCTGCCATCCAAAGGCACCTTGGGCCTCAGCAGCTCCACTCTTTCCCCTTGACAGGTTTAACTTCTGGGCTTCAGTTTGGGCTTTTCTACTAGTTGACAAACACTAAGACAGATCTGAAGGCTGGACTCTGTCTCCAGAGCCTGTGTGACCACCCATGGCGCCAATCACTCCATGGCCTCACGGGTAGAGAGAGGAGGACGGTCATTATACAGGGAGCTTGCTGGGAAGAGGCTCCTGGGGAGGGACACCTCTGCTGTGGTTCTGGGAAATGGTAAGCAAATTGTACATTTCAAGAGATCCTGAATTTGAAAGTGACTGGCATAAGCTAAATGTGTAACTCAAGGAGAAGAGGCCAAGTAACCCCGTGGAAACTAGACTTTTTGTTTTTGGGAGAGAAATCCCCTTCCCCTGTGATTCACTCCTTGGCTGAAATTCCACCACTTAGGGGCATAAACATGGCTCCTTTGGGACCTGAAGGTTTTCTGGAAAGGATAGCTGTTGAGGCAAGCTTCAATGATCAGGTTATACCCTAGGTGAGAAGAAACTAGCCACAGTGAGCACCCCTCTCCCATTAGGAACAGTGAGTGGGCCAGGTGCAGGTTACATTTTGCCATAACCGTCCTTGTGTCTCTCTTACTGAAAATGCTGCCCACTTCCTCAACTCAACAGGAGTCAGATTTTGATCAGACCCAGCCTCTATCCATCTCTTCTGCTGGCTATACTCTGTGATCTCAGCAAGGTGGTTTATTATCATTGACTTATAACTACAGACAATGGCCAACCAGGGTCTTTTCAGAGGATGTTCTGACCCTTACTTAGTCTGCACATCTTTGAAGTCCTACAGCCAAGCCATATTTCTCAGGGAGCCTTCCCTTCACTTCAGCAGCCACAGGGAGCTCTTTTTCCTCTAAAATACAATAAAAAGTAATAATAATATAGCCCTTTGTATTACGCCTAAAAATCTAATAAAAGTCAGAGCGAGGGAATTCTACTTAAGTGGATGTTTACTGCATTTTTCACACCCATAAGAGTTGGTATGAAAGTAAAAGTCATGAACTGAGAATCTTTACAAGTTAATTGACCCCTAATCAAATTAGTGTCTATGCAGCCATCTCTATTTTCTCAACACCAAGGGTTGGCAAACATTTCCTGTAAAGAGTTTAGCAGTAAATAATTTGGGTTTTGTGGGCCATATGGTCTCTGTCACAACTATTCATTTCTGCTATTACAGCATGAAAGCAGCCAATATATACATGAGTGGGCATGGCTGTGTGTCAACAAAACTTTATTTACAAAAACAGACAATGGGCTAGTTGACCCTAGTCTAGACTTGTTATATCACCTTGACTTGGCAATGTCTGTTGACTGTCAGAGTTTAGAGTTATGACATAATGTGAAGCAGCTACAGAGTCAGTTTGCAAACTGCAAGACTTCACGATTTCTAGACAGTAAAGAGGGGTAATTAGCTGCTTAAGTTATACTTAAGCCATGGTAAAAATGAGAATCTGGTGGAATTAGACCACAGAAAGAGAGAAAAAATCGGTAAGTGTTCCAACTGCATAGGAGCTTCAAGCAAGACAGGCTTGACTATTAAGAGATGTAGAAAAGCTCTTGAAAAAAATTGATGAACCATCAAATATTTCACAAAAATTGCTCATTTCATGATTGTGGTGTAAAAATCCAACCTAAAGCAAAGGGTGGTATATCTTGCTATTACAAAACTAAAGATAAATTATGCCAGCAGATAATGTGGTTCACATTTTATGCATCCTATGAATTAGGACATTTTGCAATTTTAAATTAAAAGATGATAAATGAAAAAAAACCCCAACAGTTTTTATATTTTAATTTCATTTTTTCAAGACCAGTCCCTGGCCAAATTTTTCCCCTCATATATTTACTATAAACGTTTGTTCCCTATATTGAGTGTTTATTTTAAAGGTGAATTATCCTTATACAGCAAATACTTCCTTTATGTGAAATCCTCATCTTAAAGAAGGCCTTTAAGTCCTTGAGAGTAATAACCACATTTAATTCATTCTTCTTTCCACAGCTCCCAGAACCATATTTTATAGCCAGTAGACACTAAATGAATATGTACTTCCTTTGTGACTCATGTCACCTAATTTCTGCCTTTAAAAAAGATGCAGTCCTCACTTTAGATGATAGCACAGGACCATAGAAGTGATTGTGTACACTGGGACCGTGCAAAGCCACCCTAGTGATCATACAATGATTATGATTGTTCTATGACCTTTGAAGTGTTTTTAACAAACAATAAAACTCTCTTACTGTTATTATACATATATAAGGAAATGAAAAATTTGTGAATCTAACATTTATCTGTACATAATTAGGATATTAGAAATAGTATTAGAATGTTTTATTTCTTCCTAAAAAACCTATCTAGGGTAGTTTGAACAGTGGTATATCTCATTCTTATGGTATAATTTACCATACAGTGAGCATGTTTTCTCTGCCTTGGAGAACTGTCATTATCCTTTCTAAGTTTTAATTCACTTTTAACATCTTATCTTTTTCTTTCAATGCCATGAAATACCTCTTAAGCGTTCTTTTTTTCTTTTGGGGAGGAGGGAGATCTTACTTTTATTTTTTATTGAAGTATCTTTGATATACAATCTTATATTGGTTTCAAATATACAACACAGTGGTTCAACAGTTACCCATATTCTTAAATCCTCACTCCACTAGTGCGGTTACTACCTGTCAACATAGGAAGATGTTACAGAATCATTGGCTATATTTTCCACACTGTACTACCATCCCTGTGACCAACTTTATTATGATTGAGAATCTTTGTGTTACTTTATCCCCCTTCCCTTCCACACCCACCCATTTCAACCCCTTCATGGTAACCACCAGTCACTTCTCAGTGTCTATGAGTCTACTGCTGTTTTGTTCATTTTGTTTTGTTTGAGATTCCACAAGTAAGTGAAATCATAAGGTATTTGTCTTTCTCTGCCTGGCTTATTTCACTTAGCATAATACCCTCTAGGTCTATCCACATTGTTGCAAATGGCAGAATTTCTTTTTTTTATGGCCGAATAATATTCCATTGTGTATATGTACCACCTCGTTTTTTTCCCCTTTATTTTTTTTATTAAGGTATTATTGATATACACTCTTATGAAGGTTTCACATGAAAAAACAATGTGGTTACTACACTCACCCATGTTATCATGTCCCCACTATAGCAGTCACTGTCTAACAGTATAGTAAGATGCCACAGTCACTATTTGCCTTCTCTGTGCTACACTGTCTTCCCATGATCCCCCCACACCAGGTGTGCCAATCATAATACCCTTCAGTCCCCTTCTCTCTCCCTCCCCACCTGCCCTCCCCCACCCTCCCTTTCCCTTTGGTAACCACTAGTCCCTTCTTGGAGTCTGTGAGTCTGTTGCTGTTTTGTTCCTTCAGCTTTGCTTCCTTGTTATACTCCACAAATGAGGGAAATCATTTGGTACTTGTCTTTCTCTGCCTGGCTTATTTCACTGAGCATAATATCCTCCAGCTCCATCCATGTTATTGCAAATGGTAGGATTTGTTTCTTTCTTATGGCTGAATAGTATTCCATTGTGTATATGTACCACATCTTCTCTATCCATTAATCTACTGATGGACACTTAGGTTGTTTCCACATCTTGGCTATTGTAAATAGTGCTGCAGTAAACATAGGGGTGCATATGTCTTTTTGAATCTGAGAAATTATATTCTTTGGGTAAATTCCTAGGAATGGAATTCCCGGGTCAAATGGTATTTCTATTTTCAGTTTTTTGAGGAACCTCCATATTGCTTTCCACAATGGTTGAACTAGCTTACATTCTCACCCGCAGTGTAGGAGGGTTCCCCTTTCTCCCCATCCTCTCCAGCATTTGTTGTTCTTACTTTTTGATACAGGCCATCCTAACTGGGGTGAGGTGATACCTCATGGTGGTTTTTATTTGCATTTTCCTGATAATTAGTGATGTGGAGCATCTTTTCATGTGCCTGTTGGCCATCTGATTTCTTCTTTGGAGAATTGTCAGTTCATATCCTCCACCCATTTTTTAATCTGGTTATTTGCTTTTTGAGTGTTGAGGCATGTGAGTTCTTTATATATTTTGGATGTTAACCTCTTGTCGGAGATGTTGTTTACATGTACCACATCTTCTTTATTCATTCATCTGTTGATGGACACTTCAATTGCTTCCATATCTTGGCTATTGCAAATAATGTGGCAATAAACATAGGGGTTCATGTATCTTTTTGAATCAGGGATTTTGTTTTCTTTGGGTAAATTCCTAGAAGAAATTTGTTGAGGCATATGAGTTCTTTATATATTTTGGATGTTAACCCCTTATCAGATGAATCATTTATGAGCATCTTTTCCTTTACTGTGGGTGGTCTGTTTGTTCTGCTGATGGTGTCCTTTGCTGTTCAAAACTTGTTAGTCTGATGAAGTCCCTCTTGCTCATTTTTTATTTTGTTTCCTTTGCCTGAGGCTTAAATTGCTCATGCTTATGTTCAAGAGATTTTTGCTTATGTTTTCTCCTAATAGTTTTATGGTTTCATGTATTTCATTTAGGCCTTTAATCCATTTCAAGTTTACTTTAGTGTATGGAGTTGGATAGTCTTCCAGTTTCATTCTCTTGCATGTAGCTATCCAGCTTTCCCAATAAGAGTCCTTTTCATATGAAGTGTTTTGTGGCATTACTTTCTCTGGGATGTCTTCATACTTCTTGTTAGCAACAGTTTCTTAATTAATTTTGATAAGTTTGCCTTTGCTATGTTTCTTTGGACTTCATATTTGGATTATATTGGATGGTGACAATGGCAACATTTCCATGGTTGGGTCAGCTATTTTTTCTATTAATTCCATCACATCTGATTCAAATTTCATTTCCAGCATTATCACTTTTTTTTCTTTGTTGCACTTTTTTCTTTGTGGACCTATTTCTTTTTCTGATTATTCATTTCTACAGAACGCACATGGGCTTATCACTGTAGTACAAGAAGGCAACACACTACACCCTTTGCTGTCTGTGTATAACTGAATACCAGACATGCAGTGACCAATTACTGCCAGATTGTTAAGAAGTGACATGACTATTCATTGAGCTTGATGTGTACATGTTATTTATGTAGTGATTTGTGGACTGAAGAGCTAGCATCAAACTTGACATTCTGTTCAATTATTCATGGTTAATATACTATAATAACTGAACTACTATTGTTCATAGAACCGAATGAAGTTGTAGAACCACAGGGCTGCAAGCCCCCACCCTTGAGAGCCAATAATTTACTTATTCATGGATGAATTTCATGCATGGATGATTCTCTCCCTTGATGAGTTTCTAGGAGCAGATACAACTCTGGAGAAAGCTTGCCGTAGTAAATGTCAAAAAGTTCTGAATTCAAGGTATGTGCTGCAGGATCAACAGCAGGCTCTGGTAAGGAAGGCCAGGGCCCCAGGGTGACACCTGCAGAGGTGGCATTGAGATTAAAATATTGGTTTAATAAAGGGACATTTAAACCAAAGGAAGATCTGCCTTTCTGTCTGGAGTCGACCCCTGTCTTTGTGCCCACCACAGTGTACATTCTCCCACCTTCTGCCATAGCACCTTAATTTCCTTTTGGAGAATCCTCCCAGCTCACTCTCACTTCACATAGTTTTAATGACCTCTGGGGACCCAAGGATGATAATAATACAGCCATAGCTAAATCAACCTTTCTTCCTGGCCAGGCACAGGAGCATGAGTGATGCTGGAAGTGGTAAAATAGGATATTTTCTCTACCAGGAATGGATCTGGGAAGATATAAACCTTTAGTTGTTAGGCTCCATTATACAAAGAAAGGCTGCCAGAGGAAAGCTATAGCCAAGGGATAGAAAGCAGAGACATGTGTTGGACAGTGGCAGAGATATGATATTATCGGAACCCCTGGATCCAGCCATGCCTGATGCCACAGTCTGAACTTTTCAGTTACATGATCCAATAATAGTCCTAATGGTGGGAGGGAATGAGGAATTTCAGTATAGCAAAGAAGAAGGGTCTTACTCAAAGTCACATGGCTTATAAGTGGCAGAACTGAAATAACCACTCAGATCTTTAGACTCCAATTTCAGGGCTCATTTCATTCTTAAGATTATAGGGATAAGGGATGAAAAGAAAAAAAATGTGAGAGGTAAAGTTAGCAGAGCCATGATTCAGGGGGGTAGGAGACAAATGCTGTTATAGGAACACACAGAGGCTAGTACTTCAAATTGCATAACCATACTGCCATAGCACATAGCAGAAATATTACACTGTAATTTTGGCCATTCAAATATGACCAAACAATGTGGTTGATGAAGCTCTCATCCCTGGAAACTGGTGACCAGAGCAATGTCCTTTAGGCATTAGAGTTTAATGCCAAGTTTCACCTTCTCCCACGTGGTTCACACTTTACCATGTAGTTCCATCACTGAATATCTCCCATAAGCCTGTGAGCAGCATTGTCTTTACGCCGGAGAAGTCTTGGCTTTTAAGTCACATATTTGTGGCTCTTAGAGCCTAGAACAAACGTTTTATTATTTATTTAAAAATCACAGAGTAATGAGAATTTTTTAATATAGGCATTAAATTTCTCCATTGCTCAATTTTGATGATAATGTAAGAAAAGAAAATTCCAAGCACTGAATTTTGAGTACATACCAACATACGTTTTGCCTGACGGACTGAAAGATTTTCTGGAAGGACCGAGACTCTCATCCAAATAGCCCACAGTCTCACCTTTTAGACTTTGAAATCACTTTCACTTGGTTCCCAAATCATTTATGTCTGTCTTTGTTCCCATGCCTTCCATAAATTCTAAGATGTCATTTTTTTTTTACCTTTGGAGTATTACCTTATAAAAGTTCCAGCAAGTTACATGGCAATATAATGGGATTAGGGACGTACTGAAAATGGTTCTTTGGTGTAAACACATGATTCTATGGAGATAGTTACAGTCAAGTACATATTTCTTTCATGGACTTGCCTGTCCTTGGTCTTTCCTCCAGAAACTGAGAAGGAACAGATTACAGTGCCTTGATTATGTCCTTATCACTCTTACAAACACATCTGTGTCTTGTCTGCCAATTTGTTTCCAAGACAATCCTGCACAATATTATGAGATTGAGTGGCAACAAAACATTTATATTTTTCTGCAAAGGAAGAAAATCTAGGAAATGATTGAACGTGCTTGGTGAGGGAGAAAGCCTCTTTCCGTCCATATGTTTTCTTTGGTTTCCTGACAGTGAGAATACTCCTTACAATTCAAATGATAGAACGGCCATTGTTAGTGGAGAATGGGAACTCGATATTATGAAAAGGCATGGTAAGAGTTACTCTCAAAAAGTTCAATTTTCCTGGCTTGGGAGAAAACACACTTAGAGAATTGTTAAATAAGATTACTGCACCACTGACTAGTTTATGAGGAACCCTTTTAAAATAGAAACTGTCATAGATAATTAGAGATGGGCCAGGAGATTCAAGCAACTCCTGATCAATGAGTACAATTGTCAATTTGAAGAAATAAAGTATTTGAAGATGTTTTGTAACCCCTTTTGAGAAGTTGTAATTAGTGAGAGTCAACATGGCTTTATTAGAATTATTGATTTATCCTTAAAACATTAATGGAGAGACAAGTTTTTCTGGGTGTTCATTTGGATACCTTGTCGAATAACTCAAGTTTTTGCTTTCATGTTGCCTACATCTAGTTGGATAAGACAGACAAATAAATAAATGGATGTTTTCTGTTATAAGTTTTATAAGGAAAACTGTATTCAGTTTAGGACATGATATAAATTAGCTCCTTTTAATTTTTTTTGATGATATTATTAATCTAGAGCAAATGATTCTCAACTGGGGAAATTTTACCCTTCTCCTCTTGGGGCATTTGGCAAGGTGTAGAGACATTTTTGATTACCATGGATGTGTAGAGAAGCTATTTGCTTCTTGTAGGTAGAGACCTGGGATGCTGCTAAATATTCTCTAAAACACAGGGCAGCTTCCCACAATAAGAATTATTTGCTCCAAAATATCAGTAGTGCTGAAACTGAGAAACTGGTGTAGAGCATGCATTCTCAATAGGGGCAATATTGTCCCCAAGGGGGAGAAAATTGGCTTTTAGGGAGTAAAAAAACATTATTATTTTTATGTATACAGATACACATATAGCACATAGATATATAGTATATCCATGGCATTAACATTTAACGGGTCTGGATGACTAGGGCAAAAAAGGTCTCAAAAGTCTCCTTGGGGGGAATGATAATGGAAGAAAGTTTGAGAAACACTGTCCTAGAGTAGAGATCAGCAAACTTTTTCTGCATAGGGCTAGATAATAAATATTTTTGCATTTGTGGCCATATAGCTTTTGTGGCAACTATTCAGATGCTATTATAGCACAGAAGCAGCCACAGACAATACATAAAGGGGGATGGCTACATTCTAATAAAACCTTATTTAAAAAAAAGACAAGGACCACATTTGACCCATGGGCTATGGTTTCCTGAATCCTGGCTTAGGGCCTCAGGGAAAAAAAAAAAACATAATAATATAAGATACATGCCTTATTGTACAGTAACGTTGATGATAATTATCAGTGCTTGGGTATGGATATGAACATTTAGGGTGATTCTGTTATATGAATGAGTGATTAAGGGCATTTTTCCTTTTAGATACTAAATGATTGTCCTCCAAAATTTGATGAGTGGCTGGATATCAAACTTGAGGAAAATCTCTGATGATATGCCACAGGGTAGTATGGTTTGTATAACTTCCAGGTAGAACAAAATAAATTCATGGGACATGTTTATCATGTGTTAAAAGCCTGCGTGTGAGTGAGAAAGGAGGAAACTTCATTAAATGTACAATTAGGGAACCACAACAGAGAGGAATGGTGGGACTGGTGTGGAAAAATATAATGAGGTTTAAGTATCAAACTGCAATCTCAAAGAGCCCCTAGTCTGCCTCGCAGGATGTTACAGGGGATAGTAAGAGCCATAAGCTTTCGCTTATAGTATTTACATCTTCTCCATCTACTTCCCGAATCAACACCATACATTCTGGGTACATTTTATCTGCTAAAGGTTACTTCTGGTACACAATACAGAGAGCTGGCACTATTAGTAGAGTGTCAATCTAGATGCATTTAATAATCTAGGTAGTGGCTTAAATAAAATAGTGTATTTCTCTGTCATGTAGTTGTCTAAAGGTGGGCAGTCAAGCGTATGCCGCACCATCTTGGCTCACTGAGATCATCCAGGGACCCCAGCTTCTTGTCAGTGAGCTTTATTTCTTTTTATCCATGTAGATTTAATACCATCGTTATAGTATCTATCTGTTCATGTTCTTAATTTATTGTCCTGCCATCCCTAAGAGGCAACCCCTCTTCTGTGCCATCCAAGATGGTTTGTTACCAGGTGGCTGGATGAGAAGGGGGAGGGAGAAGATCGCCCTTTACGATCATGATGCAAAAGTGGTACATGTCACCTTCGTTCACATTTCATTGACTGCAATAGCCATAGTCATGTCTGTCCCAAAGAAGGCTGGGAAATGTAGTTTTAGCTGGGAGTCATGTGCTCACATTATATTAGAAATGGTATATGGACATTGAGGGCAAACCAGAAGTCTCTGCCACACAATTTAAACAAAAATAAGCATATTTTTGAACAGCTTGAGGAGGGAGATCAGCATGTTATAGGGGCTTGAAGCCATGTCATAGAAGGAAGAAAAGGATGTTTATAAAGGAAAAGAAATTGGGAAATCATGAAACCAGTCTTCAGGTGCTTGGAAAAGAGATGGAAACATTTTGAAGTCCTACCAATAGGTTGCTTAAGGATCAAAAGCAAGAAATCGTTTAAAGAATGGTAGCCTTAAAAAAATCAGGTATTTAAAATACAACAATCCTTGTTTGTTTTAAGGACTCTAAATTAAATACAGTGTCGAGGGAGTCTAATTGGTGGTTGCATTTATTTGCAAGTCTTGGCCCTTTTCATCCCTGCAGAAAACTATAATCCTTATGCTGAAGCACTCCGCAATCTGTCACTCAGGGGTTCTGATGCCCAGTGGGGAGCAATTTAAATGCTCGGGTGCCCCAGTAGGAGTGGTCTCATTCCCACAAGCACTGTTCAGAATCCCTATATGAATACATTTTTTCAGTTCCGAAGGAAATCAGAACTCATTTACAGAAATAAAAGCAAGAGAAGTTTTTCAGGGAGTAGGAGGAGACATATACAGGGCAGTAGAGTGAGACCTGGTTAAGGATAAAATGGGGCCTATATTCCATGTCAAACCCCACCACTGAGAAACAGTACAATCCTGTAGGCCCATTTGTTTCTCTGGGCTTCAGTTACCTCACCAGTAAACTAGGGGTTCATGACCCCAATCCATTCTGCCAATATTAGTTATTTAGCTTATACTCGTTGTTTAAAATTGGCTGGAAAATCTACAGACAGGTTGTGACCTATGCAGTACACCACAGTCCCCATCACTCCCTAATGTCATGCTGAGGCCTGCTTTATCCCTGCACATTACCTTCCAGTCTTGTAGGCATATGAGTTTGAAATCTGAACTCACAGCAGCTGAGCCCTTTCTATGAGCCAGGGATTTGTATATATTATCTCACTTAATATTTGCAGCAATCCCCTGAGAGAGGAACATTTGATAGATTAAAAAACTGACTTCAGAGGGTTTAAGTAACTTGCTCAAACTAAGGCAGCCAAAGAATTAGTTGAGACAAGATTCAGATCTAGGCAGTTTGTCCCCAGAACATGTGCTCTTAACCACTTTGTTCTGTTATCTAAAAAGTTTCTGAAGTCATGAGATCTGCCAGCAATTAGTGAGGTATTAGAGAGTTGGGGAGTAAAACAACCTGATTCCAAATTCAGATTCTCCCACTACTTACCTGCATATCTTGTAGTGTTCTTGTGAATTTTAAATAAACCAGAGTATGTAAACCACTCAGCATAGAGAACTTGCTCAAAAATTAGCTTTTATTCTAGAAATGTTCTTATAATATAGATACAAGAATAATTGTTGAATGGATAAAGTATCATATTATTGGTCCAAAGAGAGTTTCCCAAAGCTGATGTATCCTTTATAAGCTGCCTATTATGTTGACATATTCTATAGTGTTATTCCTTGTTTAATTTATCTCCTACCAAAAGAACATGGTCCTAGACCAGTAGATCTCATCTGGAGGTAATTTTGCCTCTCACAAAACATTTGGCAATATCTCGAGACATTTTTGGTTGTCAAAACTTGTATGTCTAGTGGGGAGCTGTTACTGGGAACTAGTAGATGGAGGTGAGGGATGCTACTGAACAGCTTCCAACATACAACACAGCCATCCGTAATGGGTAATTATGTGGTCCCCAATGTCAGTAGCACCGAGGTTGAGAAACCTTGATCTAGACTAGTACAAAAATCCTCTAGAGTCTCTAAGATAGTTGGGTAGACCAGAAGTTATAAAAAAGGCCGTATGGTATGTATACAATGTTGTTGTGTTCTCCTTGTTCCCCTCAGCCTGAACCCAGATGAGGCTCACACTTCACTGTTTCCAAAGCACAGAATTGTACCAACCATGTGGCACATTTAAGGTGCTTTAGAAGGAAGGAAGGAACCCTGAGTGTGGCGGTACTCTACCCTTCTGGGCAGAAATCCAAAGGAAGTGGGCTTTTCTTGCTTTGAATTAGACTAGGTAATGACCAAATCCCCATTTAGCTTATATCCATGTTGCCTATTTTATCAAAAACACTGTGCTATGCACATAGGGAAATTTCAACCCATCGGAGATAAAACTTCCAAAAAATGTACGTACATTATTCACTTGCTTCACCAGTCTGGCTTCTATCTTAAGTGCCCTCATTTCATTATGCAGCTGGAGAGAAATCAGCATTTTGGAAGTATTCTTTCTCCCACTTCAGAGAGAGAGAAATTTCTTTGTTATTTGTTGATTTCCCCCTATACTACATATTCCTGACTTAAGAGCCCTATACATTTCCTAACTCCAAAGTGGTCTTTTGAGATAAGAGTCAGAGCTTCTCAAAGGCAGAGAAATATTCCAGTTTACTGTGCAGCCCATATGAAAACCAACCTCTTTTATCACTTGGTGGATTTGATACACAAACGATTCATTTAAAATGGAGCCCTTCCCTGCCAACAAATAAATAAATAAATAAATAAATAAACCTTAGCAAATTTAATCCTAGTGGCATCCAAGGGTACTTTAGAGTACAACAGCTGTAAGTTGGTTAACCAGATGAAAGACTGTGTGTTTTATTCTAGCACTATAAACCTCAAAATGTCCCTAGTAAAAAATATTGAAGTACCATTATGGACATAAAAAAGATTCTGTTAAAGTGGTATCCTGGTGTTTCATGTTTATTCTTTCATTGTGTAGCATTTGAAATCAGTTTTGCTTTCTAAGGTTTAAGCAGTTTTCTCTCAGATTGGTAATAGGTTACATTGTGAGACTCCCAGCACAGGAGGGTAGAGGTTGGAACACACTATGAGATCACCTGATTCATTCTTGTGGTTTTACAGATGAGGAAAATGGATACTGAGATAAAAATGGAGTTTGTTCTAGGCCATAGCAAAAATGAGGAGTGTATCCCAATCTTTAGGCAATAATCCTTTTTTCCCTATCAAGTATTCTCTGATAAAAGGAATTCAAGGTGCTTCTAGTCACCTTCTTAATGTAACTGACTCCTTATCATGTTTTGATGTAGCTGAAAGATAGAACTGACTTGTAGGATCCTAAATCCAGAGATTATTGATGATATGTAGAATTGTGAGTAGCTTGTTATTCAGCTATCTATTATTGGACACCTACTATGTGCTGGTAATTGTGCAGGCCAAAGGGATACAGGAATGCATAGGACCAACAAGGTCCTTATCCTCATGAAGCTTACATTCTACTGGAAGAAACAAATAAAATAAGTAAATAAACATAATAATGTGGAGCTTAATAAAGACTGTAAAATAAATACATTGTGATGAGATAGTGATTATCTGGAGGTGAAAGAGCTGCAGGGATGGGGGAGGCAGAGCTCTTATAGAAAAGTTGTCAAGGATGGCGTTTCTTGAAAGGTGATATCTGAGGTGAGACTAAAGGGATGAGAAGTTTCTTCCAGGGGCAGAAAACTCCAGCAAGAGAGAATATCCAATGTAAGGACAGTGATGAGATAATGGCTTAGGGTATCTGAGGAATAGAAAGAACAAGATGAACCATTCAGTTCGTAGTGACTGGAGGAAAGCTGAATAAGAGAGAAAAACAGGGAATTGGGTCATGTAGAGCTTTATAAACTGTGATAAGTACTTCTGATTTTATAAATCTGTGTAATCTATACAAGCTATAAAGTATATAGAATAAGCATACAAGTAATTTGTGACACCAGAGATAATAGTGGAGTAAGAACTTCTGAAAATCTTCTCGTCTATAAGGCAACAAGAATGTGGGGAAAATTGCCAGCATCAAATTCTTTAGAACTTTGGAAATTAACCAAAGAACTGTAGGAATCTGAGGAACATTTATTAAAAAAAAAAGCTAAATATTGGTAAGAATAGCAAGTCTGTAGTATTTTAGTCTGCCCTATTCTCCCCTCTCCCCACACACCTCTGCATTAGCCTTGAAAAGTCAGCAGGCTGCGATGACCATGAAAACCAGCCTGGCAGCTACTAGAGGGGGCAGACATAGCTGAACTCTTTCAAAGCCCCACTCTAAGAGGATTATGATCATTTTGTCTCTTTGGTGGTTTCTTGGAATATCTGACGTGTAAGACTGACTTCATTAGACCTGATTTAGAGCTCACCCAGTGTGATCAGACTTTACTCTGAAGAGTGTTTGTTGAAAACAGTTAGAGGCAGTTTATTTTTATTTTTATTAATTTTTATCATTTATAGCAGCCTGAGGTTGTGAGTAAAAGTTGGGGCAAGCAATAAACTAACCAAAAAGTTGAGGAAAATGATGTTTATAGAGGGCTTTGGAAGTTTCTGATAAATAACTGGGAACCTAGAGGGCCACACAAATACATGGAGTCTGTGCATGCCTGGGGCTATGCACATGTTCAGGAAAGAGCTGAGAGGAGCCTAAGCTCCCTCTCTGGCTGACCTTGATGTTTTGTGTATGCAGGAAGTGAAGGCTTAGACAGAGTTGCAAGTTGCTGGCTGAGTGTTGAAGGCACCTACACATAGCTCCTCAATGTCTGGGAGACTTGCTGCTTTGATGCATTTAAGGAAATCTCTGCTCGGTTATCAGTTTAGCACTAAGATAACTGAGCAGAGGTTTCAGTGGCTACACAAAAAAGGAATATAGGCTTTAGAAAATTAGACCAGAAGAGTCACCAAATGGACAAAAACATCCTCAACAGCAACAAAAAGCAATGAAACAAACCCTGGGAGGTAGAAAAATCGTTTCCAGATTTGCCACTTTATAATGTTTAAAATGTCTGGCTTTTGAAAAGTAATTATAAGATACACCTAGAAAGAAGAAAATATAGCATACACATAGGGTGGAAAAGTAACTGTCTTTAATTGATCCCAGGCATTGGACTTACTAGATAAAACTTAATATCAGCTATTTTAATTATGTTCACAGAGTGAAGGAAATGTCTAAATAATTAAAGCATGAGAACAGTGTTTCAAGGAAATCGGAAATATCAATAAAGTAATAAAAATTACAAAAAGAACAAAGTAGAAATTCTGGACGTGAAAAGTGCAATACTGAAATGAAAATTTAATGAAGGGCTCAAGAACAGATTTGAACAAACAGAAGAAAGATTCAGCAAACTTGAAGAGAGGTCATTTGAGATTATCCAGTCTGCAGAACAGAAAGAAAAATGAACGAAGAAAAATAAACAGAGTTCAGAGACCTGTGGAAAGCTATCACATATACTAGCATATATGCATAATGGGATTCCAAGAAGTAGAGGAGAGAGAAATAGTTCATAAAGAATATTTGAAGAAATAATGGCCCAGGTTCCCCAAGAAACTGAACAGACTCTACACAGGATAAAAAATCAAAGAGCTCCTCACCAAGACACATCATAATCAAACTGTCAATAGCCAAAGATAAGGAGAAGGTCCTTAAAACAGCAAGAGAAAAGTGGCTCATCACATACAAGAGCTCCTCAATAAGATTAACATTCGATTTCTCATAAGAAACTGTGGAGGCCAGAAGGCAGTAGGATAACATAATCTGAGTGCTGAAAGAAAAAGTCTATCAACCAAAAATTCTTATATCCAGCAAAACGGTCCTTCAAAAATGAAGGAGAAATTAAGATATTCCCAGATAAACAAAAAGAGAGAATTTATTACCAGTAGACCTGGCCTGTAAGAAATACTGAAGAAAGTCCTTCAGAATAAAATGACAGAACACTAGATAATAAGTAACTCAAATCCACATGTTAACTCCATAGATAAATATAAGACAGGCATAAATGCATTATTTTGAATTATTTTTTCTCCTATATAATTTAAAATCAAAAGACAACTGCAGAAATAAAAGGGTATAAATCTGTGTTGATAGGCACCTAATGTATAAAGATGTAATTTACATGAAAATTGCAATACAAAAGAGGGGAAAGGAATGAAGGTCTATAGGAACAACATTTTTGTATACTATTGAAATTCAGTTGGTATTAATATATCAAAGATACAACTGTAAGAACTAAAACTATAAAATTCTTAGAAGAAAATGTAGGGGCAAATTTTGATGACCTTGGATTAGACAATGGTTTCTAATTCCAATATTAGAAGCAGCTAAAGAAAAAAATGTAGTACACAGCACCAAAGTTAAAAGGTTTTGTGTATCAGGAACAGTATCAAGAAAGTGAAAAAGGCAGTCTACCAAGTGGGAGAAAATATTTGCCAATCTTATATCTGATAAAGGTTGCATAATCACAAATACAATAACTCTTAGAGATCAACAATAAGAAGACAAATAAACCAATGAAAAAACGGTAACATATTTGAATAGACACTTCTCCATAAAAGATACAGAAATGATCAATAAGCATGTGAAGTGATGTTCAGTATCATTAGTTACTAGGGAAATGTGAATCAAAACCATAATGAAATGCCATCCTTATCTACTAGAATGGGTAACACCAAAAAGGCAAATAGTAGAAAGTGTTAATGAGGATGTGGAGAAACTGGAACCCTTTTACATTACTAGTGTGAATGTAAAATTATATAGCTGCTTTGGAAAACAGTTCCTTAAAATTTACATGTTGAGTTACCATATAATCTCGTAATTTCATTCCTAAATTTATACACAAGAGAATTGAAAACATATGCTACATAAAATTTGTACATAAACATTGATAGTATTTTTTATAGAAGAAATAGGAAAAACTCAAATTTCCATCAGTTGTTAAATGGATAAATAAAATTTATATATCATACAATAGAAAATTATTCACCTACAAAAAAAGAATGAAGTAATGATACATACAACATGTATGGACCTTGAAAACATTATGCTAAGTGAAAGAAGCCAGACATAAAAGGCCATGTATTTTATGATTCCATTTATATTAATTGTCTAGAATGAGCAAATCCAGGTAGATAGAAGATAGGTTAATGGTTCCTAAGGGCTGGGGTACAGAGGGTGAGGGAGGAATGGGGAATGACTGCTATATAGGGTTTCTTTTGTGAGTAATGAAAATGTCCTGGAATTAGATAGTGAATGTACTCAAACATACTCAATTGAGCACTTGAAAAGAATGAATTGTCTGCAAAGTGAATTATGTTTCATTAAAAAGGTGTAATTTGCAGTGTGGGAGCTTATCACTGACCAAGTTCAGGAAGGGTTATCACTAACATATTCACTGAGGAGGACTGATTCTTCATAGAACAGTCAACAAAATAGTGTGAAGATGGACAAATGGGGCTCAAATAGTTTGTAACTGAAGAATTTGAATGTTATAATCAGATTAGTGTGGAAATTGGGTATTCTGGGCTCTCTTTAGGTCAGCCATCATTAGGGGATGATAAACTCATTTAAATTTTCATGCTAAGTCTAATTGATTTGAAGTGGCTACCTGGATCTTTGTGTTGAAAAGGATTCTGAGGCTCAGTCCAGGCTTTACAGAGAATTGGTGATGATTGCCATAAGATTTGTGGCACACATGTCATAGTTCTGCTTCCATAAGTCATTGTTTGACTTGAGACCAATATCTTAAAAATATATGGCAGACAGATGTTCAGATAGGTGTGTTGAATGATCTTTAAGCATCACTTAGTTTTTAAAGCTTCGCTTATATGATATAATGATCCAATTGCCACATCTTTCAAAAGTATGATTTATACAGTTTAAAAAAAGACTTAGAAATAAGCAATGTCAGTAACAAGCATGCACAGTCTGAGATATTTGAGCTGGAGGAGTACATAAATAGCTGTGGTCGATGATCTTGCCTTGCTCTTTTCTAAATACAGTGCTTCTCAGTGCTAGCATTTAATTATGCACTGTACTTGGATAAAAATGGGCATTAGGAAAGATAGCTTTTATGATGGATATGTTGGATCCAAATATGGCTTAAATGTTTGCTACTGCAATTGGAAAACCAACAACTCACGGATGAATGCTCATTTCTTATGGAAGTGCAGTGGGATATATTTGCTTTTGTATTATTTGAAGACATGCAATCAGTACCAACTTTAACACTTGACAAGATGGATATTGTAGTCTTCTAAGAGGTCTCTATTTCCAGCCCAAATGTCCCACAAATCATTTCAATTTATTTGCCTTGCTACTCTCTTGTAGAGACTATACTCTGGTCCACTGACTGCTTAGAATGACAACTTTTAAGCTTTTTTCTTCCTCAGTATATGGAGTGGATGATACTGAAATGGATATGCACACGTTTCCATTAGGACAGGTTAAACTACAAACCTCTCCCCGTAATTCAAGAATAGTGATGATGATAATAGTAAAAGCAATTACTAATATCTATATAGCACTTACCATGTGTCAGATGCTGTTATAAGAACTTTCTATATATTAACTTATTTAATTTCCTATGAGATATTATTATTATTATTCCAAATTCTATGAAGCACAGAGAGGTTAAAGAATTTGCCCAAGATCATACATCTAATAAGATCTAAGATTCAAATCCAGACTGTCTGCTCAGAGGGCCATCTTTCTAACCATTGGGCTACACTGTCTCTTGGGTGCATGCTAAGGAGAAGGCTTTTATCATGAGAACGATTATATATCCAACTTAGTGCATAAAAAAGGGAATTAATTTATTCACTATGGTAGTTTATCTACTGACAACAATGAATTGTTTGAGGTGGACCCCACAAGCTTCCTTACAGAGGACTGTGACCCCAGTGTGCTACAGTATTGTGGTTCAGAAGCCATGGGCTTGAGTATCCACTCCCACATCTGTCCCAGAAGTCCAGTTCTCACCTATCTAACCTATCTTTTTTCTTTACCATGGCATTCTCCACTGCTCACCATTCCTTGTGTCAATGATCCCTCTAATCTATATAAGAATGGATTTTCTTATTACCACCCGCCGTGCTCTAGACTATTCCATTTTCTTCCAGAGATCTTATACCTAATCAGTTTATTTATTAAATGAAATGGACTTATATGACTATTAGAAAATAATCTGTTCATTCCACACTGGTCCAAACACCACAGGGACATCACATACAGCTAAGAAGCAGAGGTGATTTATTCTTCCCTCTGTCCATAAGTCACCTTCATCTTAAGAGTTGCCCGCTCACCTCTCCTTCTCATTAAGTCTCTTCCTAAAGTGCCCCTCACCATAGGTGTGCATGCATGATTTACTTGGTCATGGTAAACTGCTCCCTGTCACAGTGTTGTAGGAGGAGGAACATGATTGAAGTCAGACCAATTGCAATTCTTCTCTGAGATTTTTTTAACTGAAATTTTCTGGCAGGAAAGAACTTTCTTTGGTCTCTGGCCACACAGCTCTGAGTACAAAAGCTACATAAAAATGATTATAAGTTTCTGAGGACATCAGATTTGAGAGTGAAGCCAAAACCTAGGATAAAAAGCAGAAAGAGAGAAAGAGCCCATGTGCTATTTATGTCCCTGGTTCCAGCTGTCTCTAAGGCCAGATCCTCCTCTTCCCCTCTGGAAATTTGATTACATGAGACAACATATCCCCCTTCTTATTCATAAGCTGGGCGAATTTGGGTTTCTGTCACTTTCAACCAAGAGATTTAACTAATACAGACTGACACTATAAAGGATAATGACATGCAGGAATAGTCCCGTGTTGGAGCAAAAGAGCAGAAAACTGGGCCACACAGAGGGAGATTGGAAAAGAAAGGGGGATGTTTAATCAGAATAGAAGATCAGGAGTAGCTATCCTTTAAATACTAGAAAGGCTAAGTACTAGATATATGTGCTGTGTAAAACTTACCCCCAAACTCATTAGCTTAAAACAATCACTATGTATTAGACAGTTTCTGAGGGTCCGAACTCTGGTAGCAGCATAGCTAGGTGTTTCTGGCTCAGGGCCTTCCGTGAAGTTGCAGTTAAAATGTTGGCTGTGACAGCAGTCATCTGAAAGCTTGGCTGGCAATGGCAGATCCATTTCCAAAATAGATTATTGACATGGCTTTTGGCAGGAGGACTCAGATCATTGCCATGTAGACATCTCCATAAGGCTTCTTGAGTGTCCTCATGACGTGGCAGCTGGTTTTCCGCTGAGCGAGTAATCCAAGAGGAAAAGATGGCAGGTGCAATGACTTTTATGGCCTAGCCTCGGAAGTCACATTCTGTCATTTCAGTAATAGTCTATTCAATACTCAAGTCAGCCCTATTCAGTGTGGGAGACTACATAAAAGTGTAAATACTTAGAGGCAGGGACTGCTGGGGGTCATTTTGGAGGCTGGCTCCCACAGTTGTAAGATTTAGAAGAGGCCTTAAATATATTTCATTTAGATGCAGGAGAAAAATCGGCCACCACTGGAAGATTCCAGCAGATTTTGACTCCATATAAGTGAAGTCAGTAATGTACAGGGATGATCCCAAAGCACAAAACAACATAAAAAATGATATTTGCATATAATGTGTACCCTGACAATGAAAGGATAGCAGAGATCACTATTTTAAGTGATATTAAAGAAAGGGTCTTCACTTTTCATGGGTTGTAAAAGAAGGGGTTAAAAGAAGCAGTAAACGACTTCTGGGATTTCTTTTATTCCTAAAATTTTATGATCTAACAATATTCCACAGATACATCTTTCTTCATTTAACTCCTAAGACACCTTTTAGTGTATGTTGTAAAACCAGCCCATATTATCTTGGCCTACCCTAGGGGTTACTGGGAGATAGTTTTCATATATAATTCCTATATTGCTCTGCCGAGGTTGTTTTCTGGCCAAGAAAAGCTGTCAACCGATGGACAGGAGTTAAGTGTACCAGCTTCCCTACCCCTCTGGTGGTATAATTCTAGGCTGTGAGGTCCTCCAAATTCCACAGTGATATCCCTTTGGTTAACACATCAACTTCTCACTCCTCAACTCCTATACCGTGTCTTGGAATCACCAACAAATTAAACTCTTCATGTCCAAATGCTTCTCTCAGGTCTCTTTCTGGGGGAACTTAAACTAAGACATCCCACTGTTCTAAATCTTACAACTGAACACTCCATTGTATAGTTCTGGTTATTTTGATATCAGTGCACTCAATGTATAAACCTCCTACTCTTGAGCAATACATTTTATGTGTTTTGTTTTTTCATACCCTACTTGTAGGCTCCAACTCAAATACAGACTAGAGGAGACACGTCTGCCTTGTTTGTGACTCAGAAGCAGCATGCTAGCACTGGGGTAGAAATCAGAAGTCCTGGTGTCCAGCAGTTCTGTTTCTCTCTAGCCATGTGGTCTTCTGCAAGTGACTTGACCTCCCTGGGCATCTGTTTGCTCACATTTAATTAAATGTTGATCTAAATCAGTGATCCTTAAACATTTTGAGCCCTTTAAAAATACCAGTACAAGTTTTATATTCTCTTCCCTGGAGAAAAACTAATGCAACCAGTGTTTACACATGAACATAAATGAATCTGTGCATAATCTCTGGTTATTAATGAGGCCACCAAGGCCTATCCATGGCCTCTAGGCAGAGCTGTAGGGACCTCAGATTGTAACCTTCTGGTTTAGATGCTCTTTAACATACCTATAAATTTCATCAGTCTATGATTCAAGGAGTAATTAATTAAAGAAATAATGATTTCTTCCAGACTGGGGTTTCTCAATAAAGCAACCTTCCAACTAAAATTTAGCTCCTTTATTAAACCTGACATTAGATTCAATATCCAATCTATTGGAAACTCAAGCTTGTTTCCCCAGAAAGTGTAGCTTCTCGGAAAAACTAGGGAGTCAATCATTGCAGAGAGACACAAGCAAGAAAATAGACCAAATCCATACCAACAGTTGGTATTTTTCTTAAGCTGATGGACTACCTCTAGAAAACATAAGATTTCCTAAAATAAACTTCTTCACCTCACCAAACTGCTCAGAGGGAAGGATAGGGCAGAAAATTCAATTCCACTTCTCAGGAGTAGAAATATCTCTGCCACTTTGGTAGTCTTGCTGAAGTCTCCTCTCTGCTGTCATAGTCAGGGCCTGGAAATAGTATAGGAAGGAATAGTATTTCAGGCCATATAAGAGACCGCATTTCAAGTACCACACAGCTTCCTCTGCAGTCAGTCAGTACCTTTTCCACCGTCTTTTTGTTCGCCATTTCAAATGAGCACATCTGAGTTGCAGGATTGATTTATGTCTCTGAAAGAGTTATAATCAAATCCTATGGGCCACCCAAAATCTCAGCTAAGAACATACAAGCCATTTCTTTCTCTTACAATATTGGGCTGCCTCTTCTCTGTGGTGACCAGAGAAGAAATATTAATCCACATTTTTATGGAACTGTCCTACAGAGCTTCAGAGAAAGGAAATATGGTTTCAGATGTTGAGAAAGTGAGCAGCAGGAATATAGCCACAGACCCTTGTGTTTCCTTTCGTTAGAAGGCTTATATGTCTGCTACTCATCTTAAGTAGTATCTAAATATTTAATGTGATTTAACCAAAAATCAAACAAACTTGCATTTATGCAATGAAAGACATGGTAGCAATTCTAATCAACTAGTTGCTTTTTTAAAACTGGCTTTTGTTAAGGGATGGCGATTTCAACACGCAGCATTGGCTTAAGCTTTCAGAATAACCAGTTGCCGGTTCTTGGGCCAACTGCTTTAACTAGGGACAATAAGCCTAAGATCAGAACAGCATAGAGGTTCTGGTCATGAATTTAGAGACAAGTAAACCTGAAATCCAATGCTTGATTTATATATACCAGCTATTGACCTTGGATGAGTTTCTTAACATCTATGAGTCTCATTTTTCTCAGCTAAGAACACTTTTTTACCTTGCAGCATGTGGAAGGATTAGACGAGACAATATGGTAGCATCCTAATCAGCAAACATTCAAATAATAAATATGGCTGTCTTTATTTAAAACATGTAGGAATTTTAACGTTAATTTTTTTTTTTTTTAGATATAATAAAGTTCCCAAGAAGGAGATGTAATGAAATGCCTATTTCCACTTTGGCCATGTGTTAGACCTGCGAGGTGGTTTAAAGGGCTCAGCTGCTCTGGACAGGCTGAACATGTTTGTAGAGCAGAGGAAAGCAGAAGGCAAGAATGAGTATCAACAACTACTCCATTACAGCAAAGAAATGCTCAACTACACAGCGGACAACTGAAGTAGTTTAAAAGGAACTCTTAAAAAACCAAAGACAAAGCTAGGACCATAATAGTGTCTAGCAAGGAACTCAGGCAGAGTGACAAGGAAGAAAATGTTTTATTTGAAGTCTTAAGTATTGCAATCTGGGAGGCACAGGTCTAGGTAGCAAACCAAATTGTGTTCTGAATTTGCTGATAAAGTTAAGGGCTTTTAAAGGTGAACAGCAGGAAGTTTATTCATTTTCCTAAGTTTTGAATGTTTGGTGACTAGACCTGGCAGAGAAGTTTATACATCATTGAGTTTCTGATGGGTCGCCGTGATGGAGGCCAGGCAACAGTCCACGTAAGTCCATAACAAATAGTGCTCTCAGGAATGTGGATTGGCAGCAAACACTTTCTGGTGTTCTTCTGTACATGAGGCTGCTTATGTGCGGAGACCCCATTTCCTTAAGGGCCTCCTGGCTCCATGTTAGTTGTTCCCTTACCCATGTTGACTCCATTTTGATTTTGGTTTGGCATATTTGACACCAGTTCCAGGCATTTCTGTTCTGCAGAGCTCTGTCTCAAGTACAGAGAGCAGTAGGTTTAAATACAGGACCAGCAGGCACCCTGTCACCAGTGGGATCCTGAGTGAGAACTGGGGGTGGAGGATAATAGTGTGATGCTATATGATTGTCATGTTTATGAGGTTTCGTATGAGGATTCTGAATTGAGCCAAATACTACTTTGTGAAATCTGCTCTCGTGCGCCCCTCTACCCAGAGTCTCTTGCTTCCCTCTCCTCACACAGCATTTTATACTCTCCACTGATCACTTACTTATCCCAATGGACTTAAAGGTTTATTTTCACAAACATCCTTTCCTTATTCTTTTAATGACAGAATCAGCGATTGTCCTTGTTTTAGTCACTTCCTCTTCACCCTATTAGTGAGGGAAGGATGCCACCCTAAGGTTTTGGGGATGGCTGAACGCATAACACCTGATGAGACTGATAGCAATTTCTTAGTCATGTATATTCAGTGTGGTGAAGTCTGCTCTATGCCATGCAGGCCCACATGGGGGTCATGCTCAGAGGCGGAGTGAACCACCAGGGGCCCTGAGAGGCAGGTTTTATAGTATTAAGCAGGTAGGGTGCCCCCTTGTTGCTGCGAGAGGATGTGATGGTCTTGGTGGAATAAATTCTTGGAGAAGAATCAGGAGGACATTTGTGGTTAGGCCTTTTGAAACTCTCCTTGTTGTACCAGAGGTAAAAGCAATGAATAATACTGAATCTTAATTTCAGTCCTGAAACCACACTTGTCTTCCTTTGGATTCCCGGAAACTGACATTCTGACTGGAAACCAATAAATAACTAATCATAACATATGATTCAGTGTTCACTGAACAAATGGGATAAATCAAACTGATGACGATGATGAGATTTTGATAGCAGTGGTACCATTGTATCATTAACCACTATCACCACCATGTCTGTGGGGGACTCAGGGTGTGCCGGGCACTGTGCTCCTCTCAGTACTTATTGTTTCATTTAATCTTTACAACCACTCCTTGATGTAGGTACAGGCATTATTAGCCTCATCTTATAGGCAACAAAACTGAGACTTAGAGGATAAATAACTTGTTTATGTCTAATGGCTAGTGAGTGGTAGAACTGAGTTTTGAACCCAGATCTATATACTCCAAAGTCCACTACTGTTACAATGTTTGCATAAAATACATATTTTTCTTCCTTTTTTATTTGGCTTTTTTTCTTATTCCTCTACCCTCCATAGTAATCACCAATCTTTTTTCTGTGTTTATGAGTATTTAGATTTTGTTTCTTCGTTTGTTTAGTTTTTTAGATTCCACATATAAATGAAATCATATGGTATTTTGTCTTTCTCTGACTTATTTTGCTTGGCATAATGCCCTCTAGGTCCACCCATGTTGTCACAAATGGTGGGGTTTCTTTCTTTTTTTATAGCTGAATAATATTCCATTGTATATATTTACCATACCTCTTTATCATTCATGTATTGATGCACACTTAGGTTGCTTCCATATCTTGGCTATTGTAAATAATGTGGCAATAGACAGGGGTGCTTATACTTTTCAAATCAGAGATTTTGTTTTCTACAGGTAAATTCCTGGAAGTGGAATTACTGGGTCATATGGCATTTCTATCTTTAGTTTTTTGAGGAAACTTCATATTGTTTTCCACAGTGGCTGAATGAATTTACATTCCCACCAACAGTGTAGGAGGATTCCTCTTTCTTGACATCCTCACCAACACTTGGTATTTCTTGTCTTATTAATAATGGCCATTCTGACTGATGTGAGGTACTACCTCATTGTGGTTTTGATAAAGTGGTTATTATTCTTGTGTACTGAATGAATACCCTGAGGACACATTTTTATTATCATCTTACAGACAATGCACAGAATCATGATCTGAACCTAGGCCTTTGATGAGTCGGGTGGCCTGTTACACCATAACTAATTATTTTATCCTACCTCTTGGGGCAATACAGGAGTAAGAGTGCTATGGTTTCCCTTTATTGTACTATGATTTCCACTCACCTGGCAGCACTGGGGCATGGGTAGCTCTGGATGAGACTTGATATGATGGTGGGGGTAAGAGATCTGTCTGTGTCAAATACTTGAAATATAACTGATGCCATAGGATGAAGGGGGAGTGAGTACGGTTAAGCCAATGTAAGGAAGCCAGAAATCAGCATAACATCAACTATGTCAATGAGTATCTTACAGAAGACAAAGGCCCTAGGTGACACAAGAAATACAATTCTGCAATAATAATGATGCTTTCAGAGCAAACAAAAACCGGGGAACTTTTCTCTAGAGACTTTTATGGGTTCTGTGGCTCAGGCACAAATCCTACATGGCTCAGACAAGTCTTGCAAGTAGGTAGTGTATCACCTGGTTGAGGTGACAAACAGGGGCAGCCAATAAAGAGAGACAGCTGCAGGAGAACAGAACCTGGCAATATCCCTAGGGCAGCATTCCACACAGTGTGATCTCTAATCTTGTTAGGTATGCAGAGCCCTGGCATCCTTCCCAATCCTGCTAAATCAGATTCTCTCGGGAGTTACCGAGTAATGCAGGGTCAGGAATCCAGCTGCAGGAATCAATATGTTATTAGGCCCCTCAGGTGATTCCTTTTGTACCCTGAATTTTGAGAACTATTGTCCAAGGTATAGCTGGGGGCCATAATATGTCCTAAGCATATCCAGGAGGTGAACATCTCCTAGGGCTCCAGCTACACCTCTGAAAAAATAGAAGTGACTTAGATGTCTCAGTACTATGGTACTGTGTGGTCAGGGCATAAGGAAGCTTTGGTGTCTTTTACCACCCTGCTCTTCCTTCCCTATCCTTCCGTCCCTTCCCTTCCTCCATCCATCTCTTTCTTTCTTTCCCAGTATTCCTCACTGCTTCCATACATTTTTTCTTTCTTTCTTTTTCTCCATTTCTCTGGACATTTATTAGCATCCATTATGTGCAAGGCATTGTGCTAACTAATATGAGAAATACAAAGATGTCATTTATTGGTTCTTACCTTCTAGAAACTTACAGTCTACATTGGGAGATAATACTAAGTTATCAACAAGTGGAATCAAAGTGAACTATTCCCACAGCCCCGAGGGAAATGCTTATGTAGCACCTTGAGCACTTAGAGAATGAAAGAATCCCATCTGTCTGGGAAAAGGTAAGTGTAGAATCAGGAGGTCTTCCTGGAAGAGGAACCATTAAATTGATAGACCATTAAATTAAATCAACTGATAGAACAATTGAATATAGGCAGAATTTGGATATGGGGAAAGAAGCGTCCAGAGTGGGAGAAAGAAGCGTCCAGAGTGGAAGAAACAAAGGCAGAGAGCTTGGTGAGTGGAGAGCATGTTAAGTCATTCTGCCTGGCTCCATTCACATGCTGCCCTAAAATGTCATACCACTTTGTTCAATAATACTCCACTGAGAAGAAAAAAGAAATATAGAAAAGCTGTCCAGTATTTATTAATCTGAGGTAGAGAGGTTGTGCTGTCCTGAGTTTTAGCAAATTAAAAAAAAATTGTTTAAGGCAAGAATAGGAATGACATTTACATTAGTTGTAGCTAATGTGCATTGATTGGATTAAAATATGACATTATGAATTTTAAAAAAGGGCTCTGTTGGAAAATGAAATGCCATTGCTTTCAGGGAGGGGTTGGGAAATAAAGTAAGCAGTCTGGATTCTGTTTTGCCTTGCTGCTCTGGGTTTAATGGGAGTAGGGTCATTGATTTAAGCTCTATCCTTGAAAATACATTAATAAAGCACATTTTTAAAAAAGTTAAATAGAATGAATGCATCTGGGACTTTTTTTCCCAAGGATGTATTATTTGTACATGCATAATGCATACATCTGCAATGCTCACCTCAGTTTTAAAAGAACAGTTTCTATGCAAAGCAGTTTATTCATTGCACTGAACATTTGAAAAATGTCTGGTTGTTTTTACAAGGAGTCACATTCTGTGAATCAATGCAGATAATAATTTACAATCACTGTCACTTGCAAAGCCACAAGGCTTGGTCCCAACCTGTGCCAGGGATGTGGCTGACCTGAGGGTCACCGTCTTGGGGCTGGCCATTGGCTGGCTAATGAACCCCAGTGTTAGAGGGGACTGAGAATTCCTTCTCTTGGTGGACTCAGGGTTCTATAAGGCAGCTGCTAAATTCTGGTTGTAGCTCCAAATGAAAACAAAAAAGTCCCTATCATAAAAATCCTGCTATCAGGTGAAAAATACACATGCTCTCTACACTAGTAAACATTTTCCTGAGCTAGAGACTCAGATAAAACATAAACGATAAAAAGGAAACCTGCTTGAATGTTTTTTCTTCTTCCTAATTATGTAAATATGTACTACTTGCTCCCTTTTTTCTCCCCGGCTGCTAGAAGCTTGTACACTTGAGAAGGTATGTTTTATTTAGGAGAATAAAACAGGCAGGGACCTGAGGCTTTGCTGAATAATAAATTGATTTTGACTTGGCCTTTTAGCTCATTATGAATCTTTAAAATGGTGAAATGTCCTCCTTTTCCCTTTCTGCTGAACTTCCCAGTCATATGTTGGGATGATGGGGTTGGAGCTAGGAGGTTTTCTATCTAGAAGAGAAAGCTGTGATTGCAAGGAAATCTTGAGCTTGGATTCAAAGGATATAGATGTTGTAATTCTAGCCACTATTCATTTCATCCATCCACCCAACCATCCATCCATCCATCCATCCATCCACCCACCCACCCATCAATACATCCATCCATACGTTTTCCTTTTCTTTGTAATGGTTAAAATCATGGGCTTTGGAGCTAGCCAACCAGAATTGAAAACCTGGCTCTGCCACTTTGGACCAGTGTGATATTGGGCAGCTATGTTGAAGATGCAGTATTTTCATCTGTAAACTAGGTAAAATTAATATTTACCTTTCAGATTGTAAGGAATAACTTAGATATGTATGTAAAGAACTGAAACTTTGTGCAGTGATTGCAACAACTTTCAGTGGCTTTAACTCAGTTGATGTTTCTTAATAATCACTCTGTGCCACACACTGAAAGTAATGTGAATCTGATACAGTGTTATCACCCAAGAACTTTATTGTTTAACATGTATATGCATGTGACTTTGCAGTAAGTTTGGAAACAATGAGACTAATAACAAATTATCAGATACAAGGATATTTTAGTTCAGAAGGGATCACCTGTTCTTCCAGCTGTGGGGAAAGGGTGAGGCTGTGTGGAAAGAGTGTTTCTGGAGATGGATTTAGAGGACATGTAGGGTTTATAATGGGAAAGGTTAACAGGAGATATGCTACTTTAGTGGAATTTCACATATATTATTTCACTTAATGCTCACTACAATTTATACCACGATTTGGTGTACTATAGTGAATGATGATAGACTACCATCTTGCTGTGTCTTAGAGAGGTATAATGACATACCCAAATTTACACAAACAGGTTTAAAACATAATTATCTCCTCAGTTATATACTGATAGTAAGAGCATCCACCTTGAAAGATGTCTGTGACGATTAAATGAAGTAATACACCAGAGCATCTAGCACAGCATAAGCACACAAATAGTAGCTAGAATATTGTTTTGGGGAGAAGGATGATAATGGTTGTTATGAAGCTGATAATGTTGTAGTGCTTTCACAAATAGAATTCAGTTTTGTCTGACTTTAGACATGGTATTACTTTCAGGAGCTTTGAAAATGGAAAAAACTATGAAGCAATTGGTTGAGGTTGTGCTTGCATAAATTGGTAGAGGGAATACTTCTTATTATAGGGAATGACTAGATGTAGTCTGGGCAGGGATCTTTCATGGAATCCCCAAATACCAGAAATAGGGAATACCTTAGAGATTGCCTGACTTGATCATTTTCAGATGGGAATTTGAGGTTCAAAGTGATAAATCACCTTATGGTGACACAACTGGTTAGAAGAAGATGTAAGTTAAAACTATTGTCTCAAATTCTAAACCTACAAAGAGGGATATCCTAAATTATAGATTATCAGGGACATTTAAAGTCTAGTTCAGCCTTCATCTGTTCTCCTTACTAGTGCCATCCAGAGAAGGAGTACAATCCACAGATGTGAGCCTCATAGGTAATTTAAAGACTCTGGGTAGCCATATTTTTAAAAGTGAAAAGTAATAGGTGAAATTTATTTTAATAATGTATTTTATTTAGCCCAATATAATCCAAAATATTATCAGTATATCAATATAAATTATTGAGATTAATTAGATATTTTATATTTTTTCATGCTAAATCTTCAAAATCCAGTGCATATTTTATAATTACAGCACACCCCAGTTTGGACTAGCCACATTTCAACTGCTCAGCGGCCATGTGTCTACTCCACTGCACGGTATAATTCTAACTCACAGACATTCGGTGAGCCACATGACAGGACTTTCAATCCATGCAAACTTCAGGTCTTTAGAAGGAGTTTTTCTTACTGACCTGTAATCTCATCCTTTATAACATATTTGCATTTTGCCCATTTCCACCTCTTGGGCCCAAAGTGAACAATGTGGTTTCTCTTCTGTGGTCTAGCATTTCAGAGGGTTCAGAGATACCCATGTCCTGAGTGAACCACTCACTGCACTTCAACACCTTCAGTCATTTCTCAAGGACAGGGCTTTGGAACCCTTCTTTATTCTATATTCTGCTCTGAATGCGCTTTTTTTTTTTTGTCTCCTGGGTACAAATGGGTCTGAATTCCAAGGGAGGCCTGGCCAATACAGATAGGTCTACCAGCTCCTTCAATTTAAATATTCCATTACTCCTAATGCACATTTAAAGGAATTAACTTCTCTATGTGTCAGCCTCATCACGTTGTTTATATGGCATTTATTGCCTATTAAATCTCCCCAAGCATATTAACAGGGGCTGTTTCTAAGCACTGTATCTCCCACCTTGCATTTATGCCATTGGTATTTAGACTCCAAGGTGGGGCTTTATATGTAGTTGTATCATTTCGTCTAGCTATATTCAACTCACAGTTCTGACATAGTAAGATATGAGTACGTTACTTCTATCATTTTATGAATTCTCTATCCTTGTCTGCCTGGAACCCTTAAAGTGTGATAAGCACACCTTCCATGGCATCATTCAAAGAATTAGCTAATATGCTGTTTGGGGCAGGACCTGGGCCAAGAAATTTGTTTTTGTGGTTTATATCTTCATATTTCTTTACAACCCACTTCCTTCTATCCTTGGTTCCCTGTCTACTCTCTAATGAGCAGGAGAGTTAAGACCACGAGAGCTGAGTCAGAGCTGTGTATCAACAGCCACCCGAGTAATCCTGCTGGTCAGCCCCTAACCATTGAGAACCCTGGCCTCAGAGCTCCTGTACCTCCTCCCACGCATTTCATCTTACCTTCCTGTACCTCAGCATCACACTACCAGACTGTCTGCCCTTCTTTTGCCTCTGATATCTCCAGGGCCAAAAATCTGCCCTCAAACCCAAAGCTCCCCCTCTAGATCACTGAGTCCCTCTTCAAATTCATTGAGATCATGGGACTCGAGCCTCTCTCTTCATAAAGAATTATGGACAATTAAAAACATTATAAAACACTCAGGGCCAATCTTGTTTCATCTAACCTCTACCCAAACTCCCCTGTATTATTTTGAAGCAAATTACAGATACCATATAATTTTATGCTTAGGTATTTCTTAATGTATTTGTAGATAATAAGGACTTTAAAAAACACAAATACAAAAACACACCTAAAATGTTCATAATAATTTCACGTATCATCAAACATCTTTAGTCAATTTTCTCATGTCTAGCCAGACTTCTGAGAGTAGGATATGCTGTGGAGGATATTCCTTTGAACATAGCCTATTAGACAAAATGAAATACTTTCTACTAGTTAAGTATGCAACATAATTCAAAAAGTCTAGAAATCTACAGCTGTCTTAAAACTCATTTTCCTGGCCATTTATTCATGCAGATGAGAGCAGGAGAAGGCAAGAGGGTGGGGCAAGGGAAGGATATTTAAAAGTTTCATTTGTTCTTTTGGGAACACCCAGTATATTCTATTAGCCAAGTGTGTTATAGTTCTAGAAATATCCAAGCTCTCCTTGGACCAACTCCTGGAAAATGTACGTGTGAACTGATAGCTTTTTGTGCAATCTTTCCCAAGCATCTCATATTTTCCCAGCAGGAACAGAAGTGTGTGGTTACTTACCAAGAAGAGCAATTTGCCTCAGGCTGTCCAACAACTGAATTAGTGGATTGAGAAAGAAAAGTGTGAGGGGGCAAAGATCCATTTAGAAATAACTTTCTTGGGTAATTATACCCTACATGACCATGGAGTTGAGTGCAGTCACAGATGTTTCTTTCTTTTCTTTTCTTTTTCCTATAGAACTTTCCTGTGCTGTTCCCCTGCCAGGCAACAATGTGAACTGAATTTAGCTCTTCAGTACAGCTTTACTACTGGGTCCATTAGGACCCAGTGTTGCTTATGTGAAGTCACTTTTGCCAGGAGCGATATGAGTCAAGGTGTCTACAAACTTGTAATGATTTTATAAGTCACTGAGTTGTTAATTTAGTAATGCTGACTGGAAGGGAAGGATGACTATTTACAATGTCATTGGTCCATAGTGAGATATGAGACACACTTTTTGACCTGCTCAAATCCCTCATCTCCCCCATGAAACCATCCCGTATAACCCGAGTTAGGATTAATCTCTCCTTCTCCATTCTGCCATTATGTGTGGTCCTTCTATTACAACAGTTTTAGTAGTCTGCCTTGAATTACAGTTACTTTTATGGAATCTGTTTCTTCCACTTTTGTCCCTGTAAAACAGACTCTGTCTTACTCATCCACACATCTGTGCCCTGTACATAATAAACATTAACAAACATTTATTGAAATGAAATTCTGAAATGCATATTTGATGATACACAAGAGATAAAAATAACACACACATCCCCAGTATAGAGGCTTGAAAATTCAATTCGGTGAGCATTTATTAATATCTGCTAGTGAAATGAAAACCAGTGAAATTTATTGAGAGTTCACTATGTGTCCAATTACTGTGCTAAGAACAGAATAAATCAGTGAGAAAGGAACCAGTTATCTCCACTTTACAGATGAGAAGATTGAGATGAGGCAAGGGAAGTGCCTGCGTAGCTCAGATGGCAGGCGTGGTTGACAACGGGCCTGTCCAAATACAGACACAATGCCAGAATCCTGCACCCTTGTCTTCTGGTGCCTTTCTTAGTTTTAGACAAGAGATAAAATTACACATAAATCCTGCCTGTGCTGATCTGTTAGACTCCAGTTTATATACACTTGCCTGGTTGCCCTTGATCTGCCTATGCGAGTTATCATAGCTCTCGGTACCAAAATGGTCAGAAGATCTGTGAATTTAAGAGCTGGAAGGGATCTCAGGAAGAATCTAGTCTGAATTCCTTTCCTCCTGTATAGATAGCACCAGTGAAGTCATTTCACTCAGATTAAAGCCCAAAGTCGTAAGGGTCTGCAGTATTCACCGTGCCCTCCTTCCTTCTTCTCTCTTTGCTCCCTGCACACTAGCTACACTGGCCTCCCGGCGCCGCCCAGGTGCCGCTCCTCAGGGTGCTCACCCAGGTGTTCATTTGGCCTTGATGCTTTTCACCCAATATCCACTGGATGGCCTCCCACTTTTTTCTTCACTTAAATCTCACTTCTTCAATGAGCCTGATTCATGCTGTAACCTGCCCTGACCTGCCCCAGCACCCTCTGTCCACCCCCCTTACTCTGCTCAACTTTGTATTTGTTCCACAGTCCCCGTTGTGCTCTAATATAATACCTAATTTACTGTATGTTTGGTTTTTTGGTCAGTGTTTCCTACTCACATGTGTAAGCTCCATAAAGGCAGGGATTTTTGTCTATTTTTGCATTTAATATATTTCTGAGAATAGGGTCAGAGTGCCCAACAACGGGGGATAGGTGGATGAATGGTCTGCAGGAGGATGCATGGCCAGTCAGTGCCAGGGTCTGAACTAGAACCTCCCTAGATTCCCAGTCTAGTGTTCTTTCCATCCCACCGTGCTGAAGATCAAGGTTAGAGTGGTGACCTGGCAGAGCGTTATTTGAGATAAAGCCAGAGACTGAACCATAGAGAGGAATATGGTTCCTTCACTTAATTCCTCCTTTAGCCTTTGGAGAGAAGAAGGTTGGCAACCTGGCATATTGGCAAGAGGAGAGTAGAGATTTCAGTAGAAATGGAAGCTAATATTTGTTGAGAATCTACCACTGGCAAAGGCTGTATAATGCCCTTCATACACTTCATCCCACTTAATCTTTAGGAAATAGTATTTCAGTTCTACAGATGAGGAAACCAAGACTCAGAGAGTTAAGTAACACTGGCCACAATACTAATATCTAGTTTCAAATACTAATATCTAGATACACAATACTAATAATCTAGATTCAAATACAAGGAAGTCTATTAACACTCTCAAGCCCAAGACATTTCCACACCTAGTGCAACTACTTTAATGTCAAAAAGGAGGTAAAAGAGTTAAAAAAATGTTTACAGTTAAGACATAGGTTTAAATATTTATAGCAGGTATATAAGCAAAGACAGGCATTTTCATATTCTTTTAATGTGCAATGAATTATTGAATTCTTGCCATAGTCAAAGAGATGTACTAGGAAGTTATATATAAGCTATCTAGCAATTAAATATTTATTAGTACCTAGTATGTGCTAGGCATTGGGCTATGGATTGAGGATGTTGATATTAAAACCTGTGATGCCTATTTTCATATAGTTCACAGTTAGGGTCAGCTTCTCAATGAGAAAAAGATGAAATGAAAATTAAAAGTCATGATAAATAATCTATTCATTCAACAAATACTTATTGAGTTCGTTACTCCAGTTACTTTGTTAGACATTGGAGACAAAATGAATGTGTTGGTTGTGATATCTCCCCAGTTGACCTAAATAGACATTATTTCAAAGCTAGTATTAAATAATACTGATAAGGACACTAAAAATATCATTATATATCATTAGCCATAGGAAAATGGAAATGAGATACTACTTCACATCCAGTAGGATGAGTATAATTAAAAAGACAATAGCAAGTGTTGACAGGATATGCAGAAATTAAAATTCTCATACACTGTGATGGAAACAAAAAATAATGTAGCCACTTTGGAAAAGTTTGGCAGTTCTCCAAATAATAAACATCATTAATGAAATAATCACACAACTGTTTAATTCCCAACAGTAATAGGTGCTATGATAGAAAACTACAGGAAATTGAGAATACATAACACGGGGACCTTCTCTAGACTTGGGGATAGAGAAGGAGGATTGATTTAATTAGCACTTTTTCGGGCAGGCATCAGAGCACTACATGGTGTTTTAATAGTTTTCAAAGCACCTTTCTGTTGCTACCTTTTAGATCCTCACAAAAGGCTTGTTGCATTAAGGGAGACCTGGATTATCAATTCTATTTTATAGGTGGGGAGACAGAGTTAGGCCAAGGACTAGAACATAGTTCCTCAAATTTCTGGCTGAGTGTGCTTTTCAGTATAGCAAAGTCAGAAATCAAATCTAAAGAGACCATATATCCAGCCATGGAGCTCATCTCCATAAGGAGCAGCTTAATTGCCCTTTGCTGAGTTTCAGACAGCCCCACCCCTACCCCACTCGCTACCAGGACTTTTTTCACAAACAGATTCCTCACGCTAAGGGAGGGTTAGGAAAATGTGTACATGTTAACTGAAATGAATATTTGCTCTTGGAAATAATTCAAATGATAGCGGTGAATGAGTCAGTAATTGTAACTTCGAGTCTGCTCCAATCTATTCCTCCACCCATCAAGTTCTCCCAGTAAATTGTTTTCCTGTCCCATTCCCAGTCAATATTCAAGGTCCCACTCAAATAACACCTCCTCTGTGAAGCCTTCCCTGGCTCTTCTATTAATTTAATGACTTTTCTTTTTGAAAGCAATTGATTCTTCCCTCCAATAGAACACTTACCACATTGTGTTCTAACTATCTGCACTCTCTCAGGCTAGCTGTTCCATTTGGGAATGGGCCAATACAGTCACATAAATAGAAAAAGATACTAACTCATTCTCAGACTTGTTATTTCAGGATTCCCAACCCCTGAAAAATTTTACTAGTTTTTTAGAGAACCTGTTGTGCGGTTATTTCCCTTGTGCTCATGAATGAGCCCAGTCAGGTTTCACCTGATGGGTACCATCACTTATTCTGTAACTTTGTCCTTTTTGGTTCTTTCCGCTTGCTGGGATTCCCACTGATACTGCATGAAACTACTTTCTCTTTGACTCTAGTGACTTGCTGTAGGTTGGGTCCCTTGGGAAGCAGGCGGAGGTTGGAGACTAAGAGGTTCGTTGGGAGTAACATCTGTGAAAGGAAAAGGCAGATATACAAGAAAGGGCAGAGTGAGATGTCAGAATGTAATTAATGCCAATCAGTGCTTCTGCTGTCCAAAGGGGGAACTTGGAAGTAAAGATTGCATAGCAGAGGAGCCCCGCATTGTGCAGAAATGGCTAGGCTTATACCATTATTGCTGTCATTGGCTGGGGCCACCCTGAGAGTAACATGCCATAGGCTTGTAAACAGCAGCAGACTTTAAGGCTCCCACTACACTCCTCACAGCTTAGAGTGAGTCCTTTCTTAAAGGGGATCTCAGTGGAGTATCTCCAGGTCTGCCACATGCAGTGATCTGTGGAGCTGGCTTGTACTGGAATAGATTAACTTTCCAGGAATTTTGCAAGCTGATTGTTAAACCCAGCCATTATTAAAAATAAAATAATATAAATTCACAAGTAAATATGTTAAAAATAAAGTTAATAAAGACACAAAACTAACTCATCATTGCCTAACCATTTTACTACATATCATCTATGCTCCTGAGGATGTGTGTGTCAGTTGTAGCCATATAATTATACTGTACTATAATGGCATATAATACACATCTTTGCCCAGCTTAGGGGCGGGATGTTTTTAACTTGAAATTGGTGATACTGGGAGTATGTCTCCCATGGAAACCGGCAAACTCAACAAATCTGTGCCTGACTTACTGTTTTGCTGTTGTCTAGACTTAAGAAATTCATAGAGAAAATGTCCATAACAGAGATTATAGTTAAAAGTGTATTATGTCTGTAGCCATGACATTATGAATAGAACAGAACAATTGAGGAAATGTCCTTTCAGTATCCAAGAACTATTTTCCGATTCAGCAAAGAAGTCATCCTCGACAAATGAGTGATGTTCTGACATATGTCTTGTGGTTTTACTTTCATCACTTTTATCTTACTCATTAACATAAGGAAAATATCACTGTACAATGAAGTCGGAACTACATCGTTTGTCAATTAGAGTCATAGGTTGGTTACAGGTACAAGAGTTCCACTAAAATCAAATGAAAGCATTCTGTGAGAATTAACTGGCTACATGGAACTTATAATAAAGACTTGCATATTTTATTCATTGCAAATTGTATGTTACTCATTCTTAACATCACTAAATTTATAGGACACTTATGTGCGTCTATATACATGTACACCTTCTCTTTCTTTTCCTGGAGAGCCAGGTGTTAACATTTACCAGCACACCTACAGGCCCTATGCCTTGTACTGTTCCCCCAATTCACGGCTGTGATTTCTACTGAGAACTTTGCCTAAGGTTCTCTAGCTCCCTGGAGTGGCCAGTGGGCTGTGATCTCTGATGCTGTCAGTGTGCTAAGCCAAGCCAAGGCTGAGGTAGAGGTGGCTTTTGTTTTCTTTTAGTGGCATGGGTGCAGAGGCGATACTCTTTGTGCTTCGGCTGCTTAGGGCCTCAGGGAACACAGTTCTTGCAGTTTTGACTTGTAGTATTCTCCACTGTCTGCCTGAGGGCTCAGACGTGCATCCATGGTGGACTGGATGAGACAAGGAAATTGAGGATTCTTGCACACTGGGTTAAGAATTCCCCATCCCCCGTATTGGCCAACACCTTGTTCCATGTTGTCTACCTGAATCTCTCTCCCAGGAGACTTCTCTGTACTTTATATTAAGCTGTCCTGGTGATTTTATTACTAGTTTGAACCCAGTCATTGCCAAGCTGGGGATCCTTCACTTCACATGTCCCAGTGATACCATGACCTTCCCAAGGGATGTGGCCTGACCTCATCTCAGGGACTCCCATGTGGCACAGAGGGAGTCCTGAGAGGCACAGAGCAAATTATCGTCCAGTGAATGAATGCCATGCAGCAGGAAAGGGAAGACACCAAATGTGTTACCTTCTAATCATGGACTCTGCTTTAGTCCATCCAAGAGACATGCTCTCCTATCACCAAGAAGATCTTTTACTCTGGGCTACAGTTCCTGCAAGGAATGGCGGTGGTTGAGTTGGAGGCTTGCTGGGTCTCAGCCTGACTGTAGGGCATGGGAGCAGGATCCCGGTGAGACTTTCTGTGTGTTCTCTCCCAGGTGATGTGTGGTCCGAAAGGCCCATTTAAAAGGCTTCTTTCCTCATTTTTTTTTGGCTGCTGTGCCCTTTGCTTAGAAACAGTGATGTTTCTTTGATCTGACATTTAAAATTCGGCCTGTCCCTTCCTGTGCCCATGGGCCCTCATGCTTTGGCCTGGTTTTCATGATATCTTTTGTAATATGTTTCAAGGTCTCGATGTCAGTGGAGGCACTGTCATCCCTTCTATTATCATGAGTCTCAGGTTGACCCAGCATGTCCCGGATGGGGGAGCAAAATCTCAGAAGCTGTTTGGGTCATTGCTGTTTCAGGTGCTAAGAACAGCTAAGATCATGTAAGATGCAGATGCTATGGAGATAATGCTCCCTGTGTATTTTTCAACCTTAGAAAAATCACAAATGGTCCCCACTGCATGCAGTTAAGTCCTGATTCATTTTCCCTGGCTTTCCCAGAAATCACCATTTTGACCTTGATTTTCTTATAAATAAATAATATATTTAGCTTCTGCTCTGAACCAGCCATTGTACTAGAATCTTTCAATAAAATGGCAATCAAAATAGATGTGATCCTTACCTTCTTAGGATTTATAGTCCAAAAAGGAAATGGATTAAAGTTAGATGAGTACAAAGAAATGAAAAGCAGCGCACACTTACAGAGCAGGAGCTCAGCTTAGTCTTGGGGCTTAGAGAAGCCCTCTCTGTGGACATAACATCTACTCTGACATCCTGAAAGCAAGTAGATTCAGCTGCAGTAATTGTTATTGCAAACACTCATATAGCCCTTTCCATGTTGAACATTGATATATGTTTTGCTATATGTTCGTTTAATCCTCAACTACATGAGGTAAGTACAATTATGATAAAATGGAGTTAGAGAGATTTGATTAACTTGCTAAAGATCACATAGGTAGTAAGTATCAGAACCAAGTTTCAACACAGCAGTCTGGTTCCATAACCCTAATTCTTCGTGACTTTCTTAAACCCATCTCTCTGATGCATGAGATGCACCCAATTATTATTCTTTGAATAAATGAGGGAAAGAAGAAGCACCGAGACAGAGAAAGAGACAGCAACATCCAAGACAGAGAAATCAGCAAGTACAGGTGTCCTGCCGCCAGAGAGATCAGGATACATTGTGTCAATGGGACAGCATTCAGTGTGGCTGGATCATGGAGGGGAGGCACAGCAAGGTGTCCTCTGAGGCTGGGAAAGCTATGACACCCAGTGGTGCAGCTGAAGGATGAGGTCTGCATCTTGAGAGCAGTGTGAAGCTGCTGCTTAGTTTTAGGTGGGAGAGCGACCTGATCAGATATATTTTTTTCAGTGATCACTTGGGCTGCAATGGGGAGAATGGATTACAGTATACAGATGTGGGGAGAATAGTTAGGAGGCTACTTCGGTAATCCAGGTGCTGGATGAAAGGATCAGGGTGGTGACAGAGGAGGAGGAGAGAAAGGGAAGGGTTCAAGCTCTATTTAGAGAGTAAAATCAACACCTTCCCCGCCAGCCAGATGTGTTCCTGCAGCACCATGTCTACTCCTACATCAGTACCTTTGCTGACATTGTTTCTGGCACCTGCAATGTCATCTCCCATCTCCTCCTAACTGAACCCTTTCTATCCCAATGACCCCAGCCCAGGATGGCTATAGTGATTGTGTTATTGTATCTGCATCTATCTTCTCTCCCCATCAAGACAAGTTTGATGAGTGCCAGGCTAGCTGCTGCACCCCACGTCTCTCTGCAGCTCCGCAGCTGCCCTCACCGTGCTCTGTGGTTACCAGATGTGGCATGCTGTGGGAGGGAACTGCTACTATACAGACTGTGGGAACAAGAGCCGGAAGTCCTGTCCTCACTAGCTGCATAACCAAGTAACAAGTCATTTTTGTACCTCTGTTTCTATCTATAAAATGGGTACCATTCCTTTGCCTTTAACTACTTCTGAGGATTCAGGGTTGTTGTTAGAATTCAACCAGATGATGCATGTGAAAATACTCTTTAACTAAGGAGTGCTTTACAACTTGTGGAATTATGAATCATATAATTGTATACGAGAATTATATGGATTGCAATTGAGAAAAACCTAGCTTGAACATTGGCTTAAATAAAATATGGTCTTTTTAGGAAGGATACTAGTCCTGGGATAGAGCACATGATCAAAGACCCAGGGCAACACTGCAGCCTCAGGAACAGAAACCAGGGACTCACATGCTATCAACGTTCTCTCACATTCTTTCTCTCTTTCACTCCCTCCTTTGCTCCTGTCCCCTCCCATTCTCTCTCTCTTTCCCACTCTCATTCTCTCTCTATATATATTTCAATTGCCCACCTCTGTATAACCCTTAGCCTCTCCTCTCTGCTCTTCTATATTCTCAGTACTACAGGTAGGTCTTTTCCATATGGCATGGCATATGACCACAGGAAACACGGGGCTAATGTTCTAGAGTGGGGAGATGTGAAAGGCCCCTCTTTGTCAGCTTCACTTGAACAGTCCCCCCAGAATTGGTCTGGCTTGTATTGAGGGCCCATACTGCACTGAGAACTGACCAAGGGATGGGATAGCATAGCTGGTAATTTGTTTAAGCATGTATTTCTATAACCAAACATATAGAGTATTTATTCCATTATAGTGGGACATATTCCATACCGAATACTATATTCCATACAGAGGAATATTCAAGTATAACTTTGTGATTGGAATTCCCAACAGAATGGTATTGCTGTTAACAGGAAAAGGGGAGAGTAATAGCAGACATACAAAACAACTCGTGCCTACTACAATTAATAATACAAAATGTTTGTGGCATTGACTTAGGAAAGGAAAGGTAGTTAGTATGATAAAAAGGAAGCAAGAAGCTGTGTTAAACATAGGCTGTATATCACAAAGTTAAGTCACCTTGCACAGATGATACACTCAGAATAAATAAGTGGAGATGACCTATAGATTTCATGCAAAGGCACCTGGATTGATAGCAACTCATAACAAAAGATGGAATTTTGCTGATGGGAATCAAGACAGATTGAATCATATAAGACAGTGAGGGGTAGCATGTTAGAAAATGACAAAAAGGCACAAAGAAATCAACACATGCAAGGTGCAAGACTATTAATGTCCTTCCCCTGATGGAAATAGATTCTAATTACAAACAGAAGTTGGTTGATTGTGTGCAGATTTTATTTATGATCAGATCTGATTAGACAAATGATGACAAATGAGCAATGGTTATAAATTGCCCAGTGATAAGCTCTATGTTGCTAAGTAACAAACCAACCTGATTCCCAGTATAATCAAAGGAAGGGGAGGAATTGGAGGAACAGAGTATTTCCTGGATCCCCTTTTTAAAGGGACCTATACAGTGTGATAAGCTTTGGGGATTTCCACTTGGGTTCTCACACCTTATTCAAAGTGAAATATCAGTTTAGTTTCTGTTGTTTGGTGTGAACTTTTTCCAAAAGACCTAGGTTGAGTGAACTGGAAATGGGCAGACTTAGAAACAACATTAATAGCTGTCTTCAAATCCATTCAATTGGTTCATCAAACGCTCGCCCATGTTCTCCTATTCAGAGGTCATAGTTCTTGGCACTGCAGAGTGTAGAAGAAAGTACACCTAACAGTACCTGTTCTTATGATACATAGAGACAGAGACATGTAAACAGCCAACTATAAGGTGATGAGAGAGATATGGGCCATGTGATGTAGACCCATGAGAGGATGGATATATGAGAAATGATTAAAGGGAATACAAATGTTCAACTCTCAGAAGAGAAGGCTTTAGAAGGAGGGTAGATGCAGAACTGCTCTCAAATATAGAGGTGTATCCTGTGGATGACAAGGAGCTTTGTTCTGTATGGCTCCATAGAAAGCACTGCTGTCAATGAGTGAGAGCTCCAGGAAGGATATCTCAGTTGTAGGGAATGGGACTTGCAACGAGAGATGCCTGAAAGGAGTGTAGACTCTCTTGTAAGGTTTTGACTCCAACTCAACAGTGACTACCTCTCAGAAAGGGCCAATTTTATTGAGGGTAGTGGGTAATGAGGAAATGTCTTACGGCTATGCTTCCCAAAGTGTATCCTGCAGAATGCTAGAATTGTGAGATGCTCTATGACAAAAGGAAGAGAGCGTTATTATTTCCAAATAATGTTCATCATGTGTTACAAAAATAGTGCTCTCTGACTGGTATTTTGGGAAAAGCTGCTTTGTCATGTGGGAGGTTAGAGTGAGAACTGGAAGAATTCCAAGGTGAGTCTGCCTTGTCTTTTCTCAGACCACAGTAATGGCATTCTCTTTCCTCAGTTCTACTTTTTTCTAATAAGTTTGCTGAGAATCTGTACTCAGAAGGAGTTATCAGGGATGTGAGATTAGGGAGCTGTGAAAGAAATGGCCTGAACTCTCTGAAATATCATATATTAAGAGAAAGCAAACAAGGCTAAATCAAATAGTGATCTAAATTGGTGGTCCTACCTGTGACTCACTGCTTCCTGAGCCTAAAGCATCCTCCAGGAATCCTCACTTTGAGTGGTGACTCCAGATTTCAGTGTACATCCTGACTTCTTTCCTCGTTACTCAACTGACTCCTGGGCAGCTCCCCCTACATGGATTTTAGGCATCTGAAACTCAACATGTCTTGATATGTACCCTCTCCTGCTATCCTAAACTTTCTCCTCCCCTGGTCATTGCCACTGCAATAAAAGTGCCCATCGTCATCTCCCACCAGGACAAATATATTAGGTTCTAAGTTGGTCTCCCTATTTCTACCCTTGCCTCTACAATCCATTCTCCACCCAGCAGGCAAAATAATTTCTAAAAATATGAATCAGTCTTGCCAGTCTTCTGCTAATAGCCTTCCCATTACTCCTTTCATTAGTCAGTATTGCCACAGTAATGTTTCAAATCTCCCCAAAGTTCAGTGACTTGGAATAGCAGCCATTTGTTCCCCTTCACACATTTGCAACTTGGATGGATGACTCTGAAGACCACAGACGACCGAGATGGGCTTGGCTCCCGGCTACAGGTCTGCTTCAGGCGTGCTCCTCGCGTGCCTCGATCTTTCGGGGGTCAACAGGCCACACCAAGTGTGCTCTTCTCCTGGCGATGGGAGCAGCCCAAGAGCAGCCTCAGTGCACGAGCACATCTCCAGCTTCTTGTGTGTCATAGCCAAAGCAAATCACAGGGCCAGTTCCAGATTCAAAGGGTGGGCAAGTATATACCTTTCACCCTGAGGCTACCTCAAGGGTGTAGATTTGTGATATTGTATATGAAGCAAAGAATTATGAGCGATAATTCTATCTATCATGCACGTAGAATAACATTCAGACTCCTTACCATGGTCTCAAGACTGTAAGTGATTTGACTCTTGACTATTTTTCCAGCGTCATCCAGTGCCACTTTCTGCCTCTCCCACTGCATTCCAGATACACCGATCTTCCTATACATCAAATATGCCAAGCTCATTCCTCCCCCCAGGACCCTGAGGCAGCTTTTCCTTGTGCATTGAGTGCTCTTTCCTCTTCCAGACCTATAGATATCTGATTCCTGCTGTCTTTCTATTTCTGTGTTACTTGTATGGAAAGGCTGGACCCTCATTTAAGATACCTCTCTTGCCTTATCTATTCCTTATGCCTTGACCCATTTTATTTCTTCAAAGCACTTGTCTCTGTCCAGTACATTGTTGTTTAGGCATATTTTGATTGGATGATTATCTGCTTTCTGCACTGGAAAGTAAACTTCATGAGATAAGGCACCTTGATTGTCTTGTTCAATTTTGAATTCTCAGCATCTAGAACAGTGATTGGCACCTACTTTTTAAATGAATAAAAATATGTAAGCACAGAAATTCTCCACTAGAAGTAGCTTCCCAAACAGAATAAAAAAGTCTGCAATATGGTGACATTCTATCCCCCTCTTTTTTCCTGTTTATTTACACAAATAAGACACTTTCATTGCAGGGAAAAAAGTGAGAAAATATGAGTCAGAAAATTCAACACTGAATCCCCAGAAATCACCAATTAGAGAGTTAGTGTATACCCTTCCAAACCTTTTCCTGTGCAAATATATGCAAATTTTTATATGCCCCATTCTGCTTTCACTTTGTTATCTTTTCACGTCAATAATCATGGATCTATATTATCATATATTGGTTGCATATTATTTATTGCACAGCTGGGCATGAATATCTCTGTGCTTAAGCTTTGCACACATGTCTTATTAGCTCCTGAGGATAAATTTGAGAAGCAGAATTGCTGGGTCAAAGGACATTTGCACTTTTTCAAGGTTTTTAAAACACATTATCATATGATAGTTTTACCAATTTACACTCCTGATAACAGTGTATCAGAATGCTATGATCATGTTATTTAACATCCCACTGGGCACTTCTAGTCTAATTCAATGAAAAACGAAGTTAGCTTTTTCAGTGTTCCTGATATCTGATGTACCCTGGAAGTTGGCAGAGCCTCACATGGTGCTTCAGGAAGCACTGCTCCGGCTCAGAGTTTCTTTTTCATGGACTGCTGAAGGGTCAGGTAGAATTCTAGGGGCTCATGAACTTGGATGGCAAAAATATTACAGTTTTACTTTCATTCATCTCTACAACTGAGACTTCCTTCAGTTGTGAATATAAAGAGGCCACAATAGTATTGGAACCTGTGACTTCATCACCAATAGAAATCAGATATTTTTATATAATGTTGTAGTTGCAGATAGCTTAATGTTTTTTGTCTCCCTGCTACTTGAAATTATAATAGACATGCTAGATCTTGTCATTTAAAGTCTTAATATAGGATCACATATATTACTCTTCTCAAACGTATTATTTTTAGCATTTAAAATCTGTATTTCAATATATTTGGTTTGCATTGCAATTGTATGTATTTTACTTTAGGTGCTAAAACCATTACTCTGAGAATGGGTCCGTCATCTTCATCATCTTGCCAAAGGGATCCCCAGTAAAAACAGTTTAAGGATGCTGACAGGTAGATCGGGAATTGGTCTATAGCCAGGTCTAGGGCTGACTGGATAGAATTAGGACAGGTGAATTGCATGGGGACAGACCAGCTGCTGACTATGGGGAACATGTGACAGGAGGGATGTAGCAGAGCCAGCAGACCAGGGTCAGGGAAGCACAGTGGAGCTATAGGAAGGAGTCTGGTAAGCTTCTAGGCAGGGCTTGCAAACAAGTAATTCAGTAGCGAAATTCTGTCAGCAAGTGTGTTTGGCTTGGCATCCACACATCTTTTTAAATATGAATTTTATTACTATCAATTTGGGAAAGTATTCTCTCTTTCTCTAGTGCGCCTAATACCTTCTCTTTTTGTATGCTGAGCCTCTTTCATTCATTTTTGCTGTGCCTCGAGTAAGTCAGTAATATCTTTATGTGAATTAATTTAATAGCGTCTTTTTCTATAGTGAAGGATCCTGGAACACAGGACCTGGGGAGGGGACAGAGCTCAAGAGAAACTGACAGCAGAGTTTGTTGGAAAATGCACTGAGTGGTCACAATGGTGAGGGGCCTGTGTACTCATCTGTGGCCCCTAGCAGATTAAAAGCTCCATGAGAGCAGTAATTTTTGTCTGTGTTGTGAATTATTGCAGCAACAGCATCTTGCACGCCAAAAGCCCTCCATAAATGTATGTCAACACTCTATAGGGCCAGGGCCAAATGTGCAGTCTCCACAATGCCAGGAAACCCAGTACCTGGAGAACGGAGGTCTTGTGGGCAGAAGGAATGGGAAGAACTCAAGAGTGAGGCAAGGTGTCAAGGCCGGGTCTTCTCTGCCAGAAAAGGAAGAAGCTGAGTGGGAAAGTTCTAGGTACTAGGTAGAAGTCAATTAAGGACAGAAACCAATCTAAAGCAAAATTGGTCAAATGTCTGCCATGCCTATATATCTTTAATTTCCTCACTTGAAAATGTTGGTACTAGAGCCTGGGGCAAGATTGAACTTTCAAGACAGGTAACAGCGAAAATAAAGGATTCAGACGGGGTTATGGCCCCTATCAGAGAGATCTTGCCTGGCTGGTGTCTGCCATATTGAAGGCATGGCAAAACTCTCTGCACCCACTGAATAAATCAGTAAACAGAGATACACAATATCTTTTTTTTAAATTGAAGTATCATTGATATACAGTCTTGTATTGGTTTCAAATATACAACACAGTGGTTCAACAGTTACCCACATTATTAAATCCTTGCCCCCTCTAGTGTGGTTACTATCTGTCAACATGGAAAGATATTATGGAATCATTGACTGTATTCTCCATGCTGTACTACCATCCCTGTGGGTTACACACTATCTTACCACTATTCTTTGTGTGATCTTCTGTTATATTAGGAACCACAAAAAACAAATGTCCACAGCAGACAGTGAGAAGTGAAGTGTTATCTGTCAAGTGGTATTGATTGTGGCGAATGGTCTTTGCCCCCATCTGAAAGGGCACAGTAGCCACTCAGCTATAGCCAACTGGTGTCATGAGAATGTATGGGCCTGTTGAAACAAACACAACACACAAACACAAAACAAAGCAAAACAAACTTCTAATTTTTCACAATCAAATGTAATTTTTTAAATGTTAAATTTCCCTTCTTTAAAATGCTAGTAGCTAATTTGATTAAAAAAAACAAAACAAAACGCCATACATGAAACACCACTGGCCAACAAATTGAATTCAACAGATTGTATATATACACACAGCCATAAAGTTTCAATTTTGCACAAATATAGGGTGACGTGAGTGAGGCATTCCCTGTGGGTGTAAAATTTAAGGTTGGACCCCAAAACTCAGTGTCTTGCAAATGAGTTTCAGCTCCAGGCAAGTTCGCTATAGATTCACTGTGACCAAAGAAATTTACAGCCAAGGGTTCTTGGGGGGAAAAGGTTATACCCAACTTTATTTCCAGGTAGCAGGTCAGTCACTAAAATCCTGTTCACTCAGAGCGAGTCCGTGTTATCACTGCTGCTTCGGATGCAGCAAGCCGGTCTCTGTCTCTGGGCCTCTCTGTCTGCACAGCCGTCCCGCACAGCCGTCCTCTGGGCCTCTGTCCTCGGCGCTGCCACCACTCCAGCCTTTGCTCTGCTCTCCTGCAGCCTTGCAGCCCTGCCACCCCATCACTCGCAGAGCACTGGGCAGAACTCTTTATATTAACACAATAATGGCTTATTGCCTAAAGGTATGGAAGCGGTAGCATAGCAACAGGCCAGTTACATCATCAGGTGGTTTAAGTTCAGTGAGGATCCTGGCCATAGGAACCCCACTTTACCCACACTCAGTAACCAAGATAACATATTTTAAAGTAATATTTTCAAAACTAATCAGAAAAACAGTGCCATGTTGAGCCATATTAAAGCCTGAGGATGAAAGGTAAATCAGTGATACTTACCCCATCTTTATTTAAAACTGGTCTTTTGTTTTCCATGGATTCTTGGCATTGATTTTTGATTTTTTAAAATATTGCTATTAAAATATTATCTGGATTGCTGAAGTTTCAAATTTTGTGCCAAATGCCTCCCTCAACCTCACATTAGTCTCCTCTTCTACGGTCATTTCTTAAACCTATAAATCAAGAAGCTTGGGGCAGATCAGTGGTTCTTGTACCTCGCTAAGCAAAAATGACCTAGGGAGCTCTATAATATTACCAGTTTCTATGTCTAACCCCTGGAGAGTGTGACTTACTAGCCTGAGTGGGTTCTGGGGAAAAATATCTGTCTACAGGAACCCCTGATAATTGATTCTGTTTGGAAATCACTAAGTTAGATGATTTTTAGGCCCCTTCCAGCTTTAAAATTGTAGAGTTTTACCTTATGCTCCTTTTTTGTTTTTAATGCAAATACCCCTGGGCTTATGGTCCATTAAGTCAGTAACATCTTTATGTGAATTAATTTAATAGCATGTTTTTCTCTAGTGAAGGATCCTGAAACACAGGACCTGGGGAGGGGACAGAGCTCAAAAAGGGGCTGTCCCCTCAAAGAGATTTCACCAAATCTAGTGGGCCGTGAGGGCCCTTGGTTCAACCGTGAACAACAGGAAATTGCTTTTAATCAATCTGAAAAGAAACTGAAGTGAATGTCAGAGCATCCTCCCTTTGAAGAGATGTCAGGAATGCTTTCAATCTTTTATCTTCCTAAAAACAGCGGGAGGAACCCCACTGGAATCAGCCTGTAATTTCTACTCAGTAATTATACCTGTCACCACTTCCAACAGAGCAGATATAAATAGCCAGTTATCTTACTTTTTCTGCTTTTTGTATTTTTCTCTCTGCAATACCTATACAAGACGGAAAGAATTCACAGAAAGTGCCCTGCTAGACGTTAGACCACCGTTCCAGAAAGCCACATGTGCTGGATTGGGAGAATCTCATTTACCCAAAGAACTCTGGTCTCTAAGGTTTATGACAGGTGGCAGGGAGAGACAGACACGGAGGGGAGGGGCTTTCCATTTCTATTTTCATTTCGCTCCCAGTCGGGATTCTTACGTGCGTGCATGCCTGCTGTGCTGTGTGCATTATTACACCCACGTACCTGGTCTCCTGTGTGCCCAGTGACTCATGGGGAGGAAGTCAGGGCTTCTGGGAGGTGGATTAACCCTTTCAGGTCCCTGAAAAGCCATATCAGGATGTCAGTGTCCTGAGGACTGGGCATAACAGAAATATGCCCAAAAGTATCCCTTATGGTGAAAGATGTTACTTTTACTAGTAATAATACTGTTTCAGAGTCATATCGGGCTTTTACTTGTCCTACAAAGGGATTTGACATCAATTATTTCGAAACCTCCCACCAGAGTAAATGTGTGACGGTGGAAAGAAGATGGATTTTGAAGTTAGACACGCTAGCACTGAAATTCCAGCTTTTCTACTTGCTTACTGTGTTGAACTCAGCTTAAATAATGGTTCTGAGGCTCGGTCTCCAAATCTGTAAATTGGGGATGATAATAATGTTCAACCTCAGAGACTTGCTCTTGGAGAATTATATCAGATATCATTGTGTAGATCCCTGCCATTATTTATCACATTACTTCTGAAACTTTAGTGGCATTTTCAGACTTGCTGGAAGGGCTTGTGAAAACACAGAATATTCTGTCACATTCCCAGAGTTTTGATATGATAGGTCTGGGATGGGGCCTGAGAATTTGCATGTCTAACCAGCTCGTAGATGCCACTGCTGCTTCTGATTCAGGGACCATACTTAGAAAACCATTGATTGACAATCCCTCAGTGTATGTTAGGTTTCCTTGTTTTATGTATTTAATAAAAAGCAATTGTTAAGCATCTTCTATGTTCCAGGCAATGTGCTTGACACAGATATGTCAGATATGTCTCTTCCCTTATAAAACATCCTTTAACAGAGAAGACAAGTCTCTCCCCCAACCAATACTTAAAAAAAAAAAAGTGCATTCAAGGAACTAAGAGCAGTCTGGAAGAGCTGGGTGATATGAAAGGGAGAAGGAGGCAGGTAAAAGGCTGAAAAGCTGACACCCCCCCACACTTACAGTGTAGTTTGTGAATTGCTTGGATCATGTTCAGATGAATACCCAGAGATGGAGCCACATTTTGTGGGTCATCGGCTCATCAGATATTTTGAGGATTCACTTTAAGAAAATGGGTACAAGATTATGAGTACAAAATTGGGGGTGGGTAGAGCTTCGGAAGGGGCCCATACAAGAAAAAGGCCCTGAACTTAACTAACTTCATTAGCTTCTTACACCACCTCCACGTATACCTTAAAATACATGTTCAGTCAGGATCCCTGATATTCAAGAGTCTATACATAGCTGGTAAGGTCTGTCTATTGTGCCTGACCTAGAGCTAAGAGCATCTGCAGATAATTAGAGAAATAAAGCAGGAGGGCGAGGAGTGCTGGGGAAAGGAACTTGGTGGTCACAAATGGCCAGATGCTAGTAACATCTGAAGGGTGGGGATCAGAGATGCTGCTAAACATCTTACAGCATTCAGGACAGTCCCCACGATAAACACTTGTTCTGCCCAAAATGTCAGTGACTCTGAGGTCAAGAAACCCTGTCACAGGGCAGGAGTGCTCTCCAGGTAGGAGACCCAGGTAGGAGATGACTGAGATTCTAATGCACATGCCTCCTCTCCCCTGCTACAGCGCTCCTGAGTCCTCCCAGCTGTGTCCACAACACTGTCCTGCAGACACTTCTTGCCTGGCTCTGTCACCGTGGTCAGTCTGTGCTCAGGATGACCTTGGATGCCTTCCCTGACCACCCGCCCAATCTCAATTTACCCCTCCCCTATCTGTGCCTCCTAACCTCTCTCCCTGCTTTCTTTTCCCTCTCAACTCTTATTACCTGATATCAGAGTGTATTACTCGATTGTTCATTGTTGGTGTCCCTTTTTCAAATGCCTCATTGAAGCAAGGATTTAGTTTTTCTTCACTATTCTAACCGGAGATCCTTGTAGTGTTCTTGGCACATAGTGGGTGCTTAACAAGTATCTATTGAATGGATAGGAAGCAAAAAGGTTTTATTGATGGGCTAGGGTTGTTGAATAAGTGCTCAATGGATACAGCCCATGGGGATTATCATTGTGATCAGGTTGTGGTGTCCTGCTTAGACTGCAGTGTGGTACTGACCAGGGACTCTCGTTGGCTCAGCCTTGGGGAGGTGGCTGATTGTCCCTCCCGGAGCCCTGTGGTTTGGCACCAGCCTCATATTTTTCAGTGTCTGCTTTGAGAATGAAGCTGACGGGCTCTGAAGGGACTGCCATCCATAACTCAGTCCTTCCATCTCTGGCTCTGCAAACGACAACCTCTGGCAGGGAAGTTGGGGGGAGCTGATTCAGAATTAATGCCCTGCATCTGGAGAGAGGCATGTTAAGATAGCAGGTATCCAGGGAGCAAATCCAGACTGTCAGATCAAGGACAGAGAGGCAAACTCAGATGCCCTGGCTGAGCTTGAGTTTGCACCTGGACACCTGCTCTGGTTGAGGTCCTGGAGTAAATACAACTTGGATTTTATTTTTTTTTTAACTTATAGGAAGGAGAGACCACCCTGGGATTGGAAAAGTGCCCAGATGGGCCCATTTAGACATGATCCTGAGCAATGGGTAAAATGAACAACGAAAGGAATTGATGTCATTTATTCAACAAGCATTTACTTGAGTGCTTGCCGTAGCCAGATTGTGAAAAAGGGTTGTTGTCATTTCCAGAAATGAGGAAAATGAGGTCCAGAGATAGGTAATAATTTGCCTGAGGAAAAATCAATTAATAAGTGGCTATTCTGCAAGCATCAAACGCATTCTCCTTTCACAGCCTTTGCATGTGCTGTTCTCTCTGTTTGATCCCCCCTCCTCCAGGTCTTCATGTGACTGGCTGCTTCCATCATGCAGAATTCAGCTCAGCTGTCACCTCCTCATGGAGGCCCTCCTTGATTACATTATTCAAAGCCACGTCTCCTTTCACTCTGTCACATGACTTTGCTTAATTTTTTTCATCAGTTCTCTGGCTATTTGAAAAGACCTAATCTAATCTTATCTATCTGTCATCCATCTACCTATCTACCTATCATTTTTCTTCTCCAAATAGAATGTAACCTCCATTAAAGCAGGGCCTTCTCAGTTTTGTTCAGTTTTCAGCACTCAAACCAGGACGAGCACATGGGAGTTACTCAGTAAATCTTGTTGAATGAGTAAATTGTTAGTGATGGGCCTCAAACCAGATGTATCTAAAGCCGAACCCTGCATGCTTCCTAAGCAGTAGCTGCCTGTCTCTGGAAGAGCCCTGTTGATGCCCTGAGGCAACATTAAGTAAGCTTGTGTGTCACTTTCTCTTTTCTGAGGGTTCCAAGGCACCTGCCAGTGAATGCCTTAGAATTTGTGTGTGTGTGTGTGTGTGTGTGTGTGTGTGTGTGTGTGTGTGTTGTAAGACATTAAAGTATTATCTGGAAAATAGTGTGTGGGGGCTTAGATAGTTCTGAGTTCAAATTCTGTTTTCCTTACTTATTTATGTGATCTTTGGAAACTTGCTGACTTTTTTGCTATGAGGTTTCTCATCTGTGAGATAGAAATAATGATATTTTAGAAGGTAGTTGTGGAGATTAAATGATGTGTCACATAAAAGGCACAGAGAAATTCCTGGTACATGGGAGACCTTAGAAAAAGGCATATTGCTTTTTTGCTTTAATAGAATCAAGCAACAGTGGCTTAGCCAGTGTCAAAGCCCTGAGGAATCACAGATGGGTATGTAAATCTAAGGGCTAGTCCTTCTGCCAGGAGTAAACAACAGAGAAAAGACCCAGGGGGAAGGACAGGCTAAAGGAATGCATTAATAGTCATTATTAAGTACCTACTAACATGCGTTCCCAATCTCTAAATCTATAAGAAGACAGGCTTATAGATAAATGGTGTCTTTTTTTATTCTTTCATTTTTTTGTTAATGTTTTTATTTTTATCTCCCTCTCTTTTTCCTTCTCTCCTTCCTTCCTTCCCTCTTTCCTTCCTACCAGTAACCTAGAATATTTTTCCAGGAAGAGTTTCCCATCACACAGCATAATCATTTAAAAATACCTCAATAGCACATTTTAGTAATAGCAAACTTTGAACCTTGTGATGCCATGAACTCTCAGAAATAAACCAGTAGTGAAATGTAATAAAATAATCAAATGAATCGATCTGCTTAAGGAGTTCTTAGCATTGAGCCAGCTCAGTGTTGTAAGTGTTAGAGGGTGTCTGCCAAAAATGATTTTGGTTTCAAAGTGGTTGTGATTTGGAGCCATTTATTTTTGACAACAATTCAATAGCAGGGCTAGCGGTGTACTGAGGACACTCTTGGCTCATGAAAATAAACCCTCATCAGGAATGTTGTAGGAAGACACCTTTCTGTCTAGTCACTGTATCAGTAGAACCTGCAACTAGCATATCCAGGAGAGGTGTAAAGGCAAGAAAATACTTTCTTAAAAGAACAGATCTCTCTTTTATCCCCATGTGAACCATTATTTAATACAATAAGAGATATAACTGATATCGTAAAAAGGATGGTGCTATGATGAAGTCAGACAGCTCAGCTCAGATTTTGAGGGTTGATTTTGAAGGAGTTAAGAAAAGGAGATAGAAAGTAGTCATGTGTGCTTATCTAATACACAACTGAAGGTATCTAATATGCAGCTAAAGATGACCAGAATGATAAAAAGGAGATTAAAGAAAAAGCTAATTATAAAAAGTACAGGTACCACCTGTACATTAACCACAGAGATTACATCATTATGCTCAAGAACCATGGGAGCAAAAGTAATACACATGTCTGCTTCTTGGACACCCCTTGGTGCTAGGAAAGACATGGCATAGATAGGCATGAGCCAAAAGTGAGTGATACTTTCCTAGTTACTGTATTACATACTCTATAAATACTTAACAACAGTTCTAAGAGTTAGGAATTACTGCTTCCATTTTTTGCATGAGGAAATTGAAGCACAGAGAGAGTAAGTAATTTGTTCAAAGCCACACAGCTAGAATGTGATAGAGCCTGGACTTTAATTCAGATCTGTTGATCTTCAAATATACACTCTTTAGATTCCATAAAATGATATACGACAGAAGTGACCTGGGTAATACAACTTCAATGGAAATTTATTTCTGTGAACTGGATTTGAGATCATTTTGTCCACTCCTGTGATTCTGAGTTACTGGGTCAGTGGGATGCCAAGCCTCTGAAAACCATGGTATCTCATGGCCCCTTGACGCTTGTACACAGTACAAGTGGAATAAAGAAAGAAACAAATGCTCTTTAGGTTGTGTCTTAAAGATTTCTTCACAAAGTAATAGAGGCAAAGCCATAGAAAATAATGAAATAGTCCTGAATGTAAAGCAGAACTGCCACTCCTAAAGAATGTTGATTGAGAAATGCAAAATGCAAGGTCTCAGGGCGGGAATCATCATGCATTTTAGATGATATTTATGTTAGCTAACCAGCTTTCTAAGATTCAAGGTAGAATGAAAAATGTACTATCTATTGGTCCAAGTCATGTCAAGAGGGCTGAGGTAATTCCAAATGGTCCAGAGCTGGGATAGAAGGTAGAATCATAAGAATCTTTTAGACGATGCAGTCACTTGATCTGAAGTCACCTGAAGGCTGTGTAGTATTTCTAGAAGCACCCAAAAGGAATAGTGATGTGCTGGGGTTGGCTCATGAGAGCTGAATGTGCACATCTCTTCCCAACTTTGTTTTCAGTGACATTGAAGTATTAGCTAGAAATTGGCCCTAGTGAAAGCAATTACACCATGGAAATTGGCTAACATTACCAAATACTACAAAAATCAGTACTAGCACACCACTGAAAAGGTTAGGAATAGCTTGCAGTTATAGATACCCAGAAGTGTGAATACTCATTAGGCAATGACTGGTGACATAAGATAGCTGGAGGAGAGTAGTGGTGGTTGAAGCTGGCAAGGTTAGGATTTAGCCAGATGGTGGGAGTCCTTGCATGTCAATCCAAGGAGGCTTGATTATATTTGATAGACACTCCACTCATCAAAAAAAAACAGGAATGCTGGAATCCCATCCCTAGTGTGGGCTGATAGTTCCAGTGCCAGAGTCACAATTAAACTGAGAGATTAGAAGTGGGAGACCAGTTAAGAGGCTCTAGTGTAAGTAGCACAACAGGAATCTGATAGAGGTCTGAAGAGAGTAGTAACAGTGATATGGGAGAGAATGGCGTAGACAGAAATGACACGGAGGAGAAAGAATTTAGAAAACTTGACAACTGATTGAATGGGAGTTATTGGAGAAGGTAGGGTGGCTGTCCAATATTTACTAAAGACACTCACTTTGTGGACTGAGAGATGATGGTGTTATTTATAAAGATAGGAAAGGCAGGGGAGCAGTGTAACTGAATGGAAAGGAATACCCTCAGTTGTAGACATGTTGAATTTGGAGATATTTTTGTCCTTAATGAATTCCAGTCTAGATCTCCAGAGTGAGGTCAGAGATCAAGATAAATAGATGATAATAAAGGTTAAGGGACTAGCATATAGAAGAACACAGAGCAGGGAGACATCAGGGAGATAACTGAACATTCTGTGAAACTTTCCATCCACCCTTTCATTCATTTACTAACCCATGTGTTTAACAAACATGCACTATTTATTAGGTAACCATATATCCTATTGTCTGGGTCATTCCCAGCTAATATTTTTTGATGCTGTGTTACTATAAATAGCATCCCTTTCTACTCTCAAAAGTGTTCCAGTTTGGATGATAAATTATATCCTTAATTATGGGTCACAAACAGTGCTGGCATTCAAGAATTTAAAGATTAGCTCACAAAGACCCTGCTCTTAAGGAGCCCAACCAAATATTATTTGTGTTATGGGTTGTGGAAGTAACGTAAGAGCTATGCCTTCTTCTACCATGTAATTTGCAGTCTGGAGGTGAGGATGTCACTATCCACCAACACAATAGTTCAAGTACCAGAGGGCAGGGGACAGGGCAATCCCAGCACCATAGCGTCGGTCAATATGTGCTGAAGTCCTAAAGAAAGAGATCCATTTCGTCTTGGAGGATGTCTTCATCTGGGCTTCCAAATTTTTTTTCTGAGGTTCCTGTGTCCAGAGAGCCTGATCTGCATGGACTGTATCAGTGGGCTCCTTTGGTTTCTGATTTCCAGTGGATTTGGCAAAAGGAGGGAACCAATGGTGGATCTTACTTGTGGGGTCTACTTATTCCTTAGGCTTCCTTCCTGCTAAGTCGGTATAGATTGGCTGCCTCCCTCTACAAACACACAGCTCCATGCAGCTATTTGCTCTAGGTTCCAGTAACCACTCCTTCTCCTTATCTGTAAATATCAATGCCCAGAGGTAGACTTAACATTGAGCCTAAGTGGCCTTCACTTTCACAGGTCCCTTCCACAACCTAGGAGGGACCCCACCAATGTCCCACCAATGTGGTCATGTGTTTTTGGATATATTGCTATAACAAGATCCTCTAGTAGTCAGAATTCTAAAAATGATCTCTAAGATTGCATGACCTATTCCCTGGTACCTGTGAATATGATGAGATATTGCTCCCATTATATGGTACAGCTGACATTAAAATAGGGAGATTTCCTAGGGGGGTCTTATCTAATCACATGAGCCCTTAGAAATGGAGAGCTTTCTCCAACTGGTGGCAGAAAATAAAGGCAGAGAGATTTAAAGCAGGAGCATGATTCAGTGTTCCACTGCGGGCTTGCAGATGGAGGAGGTCACGTGAGAAGGAATGTGGGCAACGCTGAGGAGGTGATGGAGGCCTGCTATTGATAGTCATCCAGGAAACAGGGATTTCAGTCCTATAACTGAAAGGTACTGAATTCTGCCAATAACCTGAATAGACTTGGAAGCTGATTTCTCCCCAGAGCCTCTGGCTGTGGACTCAGCCTGACACCTTGATTTCAGCCTAGGGAAGCTCTGACTCACAGAACTGTGAACTAATAAATGGGTGTTGTTTTAAGCTGCTAACTTTGTGGTAATTTATTATGCAACCATAGAAAACAAATACAGCTATTTCTACTCATGTGGAGTAAGACAGCCATCTCTTTCTGCTCCAACTTCCTTCCCTTTGTGTCAGCATGGAGTGGCCCTGGGAATCTGGGAGATGTGATGAAGCAGAACTTGAGTTGGGTATGCATTCAGTTTGGATTTAGTGGGATAACTTAGTCACTTCCATCAACAGCTATGGGTAGTTTTCCTTGTAAAGGAATGGCTTCCATCAATAGTTCTATAATCCACTCTACTGGTTCATCTATCATCAAAAGAAAATGCATGGCCAGAAGCTGAATTATGACATGTCCTATAGTGCTTGACACAGAAGTAATTGGGTCCTGGCAGAGTAAGGTTTCAAATATTGAGAGCCAAAAGCTAGTCTGGGAAATTGTTCCAAATCTTAGAGGACACCTGGTAAATAGTTTCCCATAATAATTTCAAAATAATTCTTAACATTTACACATTACCTAAAACATGAAAGTTATGAAACTGAAGTAAACAAGAAAAAAGAAACTTACAGGTTTTCTCAATTTTTATCTAAATTGCAGCTATTTACATATCATTACCAGTAACAACTTATGAAGCAAACCATTTTCATTTGAGAAGGTCATCAAAGAATATGCAGTCAAAAATTTAGGGAAAAAGTATTATAGCATTTCTCATAGGTAATTAATATAATTATACTATTTTTCTGGATTTTGTAGTTTTTGTGGCAGCTGTCAACTTTGTTTAAACTTGTAAGTTATCATAATTTATTTTCTCATTTGAAAGCATTTATGTTATTAATTTTGTATTTGCAATTTTGTATTCTTTTTGCTAAAGTTAATAAAGTGAGGAAATGAATAGCCATCAGGTTCCACAGTCCCACATCTTCCTGTAAACCTCCCTGCTGTTCTAAGACTTGGAATACTGCACTACATTTCGATTCCCTAAGTCTTGCCTATTACAGTAAAAAGGACTTTATTAGATCGCCCTCAAATTGCCTTGTGGAGTGTGCTCTTTTCTTACATGGTATCCCATGTGATGCCCTCAGTGTTTCTTGAGGGACCTTAAGATAATGGCTAGGTTCACATAGTGAAGAGAAGGATGGAGTGGACTTTTCTGGGCATTAGAGTTGCAAGAGCTGAGGACAGGATGGGGAATATGAAGGGCACTGAGCTGGGCTGGAGCAGCCCTGGGATTCACAGTGGGGATTAGCCTTAGCTTTCAAAATTCTACACCCAAAAGTCAACATTTGCCAAATTTGGCCAACTGTTGTTTTTGCTTTTAAGTCCGTGTAATCTTATCTCTTATTCTCATCTTGTGTTGCTCTTTGAGACAGCAACCATTAACAGATTTGGAAACTCCTCTCTACTAAATTGCTGAACACCCAGACTTATTAGGAGAATCAAGGTAGCACTTGTCATTTTGCGTGTTATATGCATATGTGCATTGTATGTATATATATATATGTACCCCTGTACACATTACAAGGTGGAGACAGCAACACAGGGGCCACTTCACAGAACCTAAATCGGAGTTCTCAGTGGGCCATTTCCCCAAATGATGGCTGACAGTTTCTGAAACACTAAAAAGTCTAAATGGGATGGCCAAATATGGATACCCAATCCTTACAAAGGGCCACTTGTGATGACAGAAATGTCCTGATGATGAAATGTACTACCCCTTAATTTTTGTTTAAATAACAAAAAAAAGTAACTCATGCTCAGTGGAGAACATTTGAAAAATGTAACAAAAGAGGAATCAAAGTATAATAAATATAATTATGTATTGATATTTTAATATGTACTCTAAATATTTTCTGCATGTATCTCCATTTTAGATGGCATTGTCCTGAATATACCCTTTTATATCTTCCTTTTTTATTTAGCAATACAGAATGGCTTTACCATGATCACAAATATTCTTGCCTACCTTGATTTTTAACAACTTCTATTGTTTTGCTTGTTACAGAAATTAAACATGACCATTCTAGAAAATGCAGAAGTAGATAAGCAAAAAAAAATGGTAGCCACACCATTCAGAACTGTCATCCTTATTGTAGTAGGTCCCTATGAACCTTCTGATGCAATATAATTTTAATGGCTGTATTATATTTCATCATATGGATATATTGTAATTCAAAGAATCCCATATATTAGATAATATGTTGTGTTCAGTTTTTCATTGTTATAAATAAACCTGAAATGAACATCCTTGCTCACCTACTATTGTATATGTATCTCCGATTATCTTAGGATGAATTCCACTTTTAATGCTCAGCATGTTTAAATGTTCTTGAAGTCTAAAATGAGAAATGGTTCTTAATTAGCCAGGTGCCCAGGGCTTAGCAACTTTCCTAAAAGAATAGGCACCCTAGGGCAGCTGCATTATCTGTTGACTCGCTGGGAGAGCATTGGAACCAAAAGCCAGTGATATTCAAAAGCGTACTAGAGTAGGTCTTAAAGTCTAATTACTTATAATCTATTACCAAACGGGTAGCTGGTGTTCCAAAATGTTTTCTTTTGTATATTTAAAATGTGTATTTAGAGAAAAATCTTCATCTTCATTTCCTGTAAAAGGTCTTCTTTGCCTGTCCAATTCTTGTCATCCCTCAGTATGCAGTTTAATGGTTCATAATATTTTGGGGTTCATGGTTCCAAAAAACGTACAACGGTTTGCCATCTGCAAGCCCAGCAGTCTTCAAGGAGTCACGTTTCTCTCTAGTTCCTCACTCACACCCAGTTGAACCCTGTCCTTGGGTGCAGGAAGCCCAGATCACTCCCCACGCATTTCTGGGTCTTTCTGGAGAATTTGCACACTTGCCTTGGTTGCTGCTTACCAGCTGCTGCTCTGGACATTTCCGTCAGTTCCTTCTTGCCGCTTAAAAACATTGTCTAATACCATGCCACACTCTGTGATCTACTCTGACCCACAGCAGGATGTAGGCCCCTCTCTTAGCAAAAGCTAATGTCAGATTGTAGCATTAACAAGACTTCATGAAAAGCTAGGGATTAGGGAGAATTAGAGTGCTGAAATAGAGGAGAAATGAAGCTGAATATGGGGATAACAGTTATGAAATCTCTCCCATGAACCTGGTCTCCAGCTATATTTTAAGGACCAGTTGTTCCCTGTAGATTAGAGATCCTAACCCAGTCGTTTACACTCTAATTTTAGACCCAAATGTCCCTCCCTGTAATGGGAACAGAAGAATGGAGCACTCAGTAAAAAGATAATAAACTTTGCAGGGAGGCAACTGTATCCCCCATGAATGGTAACTTTTTAATATTCATAAACAAAATGTTTGGTCTGAAGCATTTGGAATGTATCTCTGAAGGTTTTCGGAGAACAAGGGGTGGATACTTGCCTGAAATACCTGTAACTACATGACTCATCAAAGTGGTCTCAAACAAAGGATAGACCTGTATGAACAAAGTCAGCTTCACTTTAGAATACAGAACAGACTTCTGACATCCTTCTTCATTCCATCATTTTTATAAGTTCAATGATAATTTTAATAACTCACCTCCAACAGCTAAAATAAATTGCTGGCAGATTTTAATACCAATTTGTCTCGATCATACCACCCCACCATAAAGCTGAATATTTTAGAATTTTTAGACCCATTCCCAAAGCTCTTCCATTGATTCAATTAAATAACCACTTGCTCCATCTCAAGCCCTTTTAAATTTTCTCTCTGACCTATATTGGTATCTACTTCTGAAAAATGCCCGCCTGACAGATGATTGCTTGCTGGGGTATTAGTCTGTTTCACAAACATTGGTCTGGATTTTTGACTGCAAACTCTTTGAAGGCAGAGATCTTGTTTTTATTTTTATTTTTAGCAATGCCAAACACATCACCCAGTAAATAGTGTACTGTGTTTTCTTACTTCAAAGATGCTATTGATTGTGAGATTGCACCATTGATTTAATAAAAGCTCTTCAGAAAACCAACAAAAAACACCCACTGCATTAAATGGACATATTGATTAGCAAGCTTATCTCAATTTGAGAAGCATTAATAGAGGGGTGAAGAGAATGGAGAAGCTCATGTTAGCTAGAGCATACACAGCATGGTGAAATGAGATCCTCATGGCTCTGAGGACCTCAACCATTCTAAAAGTCAAGTATTCTAACCTCTCACCAAATGCTGGCCTCTTCCCAGAGCACATGTGCTTAATCTAGGATCAATGAGTGGAATTCAGGGAATACATGGACTCTCTGAAATTACAGGCAAAATTGTGTTTGTGTATATGTGTACAGGTTTTTCTTAGGAAAGGATCAACTTATTTTAATAGTGTCTTAGAGACATTACTGGCTTCAACATTATTAAGAAAAGAATGAATCTAAAGTACCACTAGTGGGTGACCATCCAGACTGACTTTGACTATCTCTGAAGAGAGTTCATTCAGTCATTAGCTCTTCTCAGTGTTTAAAAGCCTTTGCTATACTTGACCTAAAAATGTCTTCCATATGACTGGTCCTGGTCTAAAATATCTGTTTGTTGGATGTTTTATGTATAAATAATGTTTTATTTAAATACCAATGATGGTAGACACTGACTAGTAGCTTGATTGTTAAGTGTTGTCTTACTAATATAAGAAAGACTAATGGGAAGACCATGAAACCAGATTTATTTTTTTTTCTTTTCAAATGAATTTAGGTTTTTGTCGTCCCTTTTTTGGGTCTAATTTATTACATGAGCAATTTAAGAGGTAAGCTAATTTGGTGAAGGAATGTCATACAGTGCTCAATAAATGTTAACTGAGTAAATTAATTAGATGAATGTTAACTTAGTGGATTAAATGAATAAGTGAATGAAAAGAAGCATAACTGAAATATGTGGAATATTAATTTATGAATGAATTAATGTGTAGATTAATATAATGAGTAACTTAAAACACATGGGTCTAAGATTGTGGGTTTCATATATGTAAATTATTGAGATTCTCTTTTGGACCCTGCCATTATTATTTATAATCACAAACCATTTCAGTGTAAGAAGTCTACTTCTAAAGGTAGATTCTTTCAGTCTTCCATCCTCTTATCTATTCGTTCATCCACCCAACAAACATTTACTGACCCTGCTGCCCATCTTGAATAAAGGAAATATGGCATATGGTGAAATATGTCAGATGCGGAGAAACCAGAGTGGACAAGAGCAGCCCATGTTTCTGTGTGGTGACTGCCCCCCAAACAACTGGGTCACAGAATCTTCCAGTTAAAGACACACTAGTGATTACCTTTGTTCAACTTCCTCATCTTACTGGTAAGAAAAACAGATCCAGAAAAAGACATAACCAGTAGAGGATCTATATTTAATAGATTCATGATCCCTAAAATAGAAAACTAGAACAGGATGAAGCACACCTGATGAAGGAGGCTCCTGATTTAGGGAAAATGCGCAGCTTATCTTTTATACACATAAGATCCTTGGAAACCTGGCATACATTGACATAAACCCTGAAAAATAAGCCAGGAAAATTCACTTACAACACACATAGAACTATATATGACATATAACTTACAACATACCAACACATATATAACACATATAATTATATAGCCATATAATTGTTTTCACCCTGTTGACAAGAACTAAGGACGCAGCATATGGTGGAGAAGCATCAGAAAGAATCAGAAGATGAAAGAGCTGGTCTTAGCTCTGCCAATGATGTACTATGCGGTCTAGAGGAAATGGCAATCTGTCTGTGTCTCGAGTGACTCACCTGTAAAACGAGAGGGTCAGATGCAAATGTCCCTCTCTGTGATTTCTGAAATGTAAGACACTCTGACACAACAACCTGTAAGCATTCCAGCTTTCTGGGAAGTTTGTTTGTTTATTTGTTTGTTTGTTTAGAAGCACTGCCTGAGACAGGACGATGGCAGGTATGAGCTTTGTAAGGTAGTCTTGTCTTGTCCTTTGGCAAACCGTGTAACTCTTTCTCCAGCTGTATTGCGACCACTTTTAGACCTCACTGGAAATGCCAAGTCTAATGAAATAGAGCATTGCACTTGCTGTCTTTAACAAATACTTGATAGGAGTTCTTTCTTTTTTTCCTGGCATATAACAAGTCACCCACTTGGCTACATATCTTGGAGGAAGGAGGGGGATGCCAACTCAGGAATCCATTATGGATATATTTTTAAGCATCATGGAGACCCCATGAGGCATTGATTGGCACCAGTGTAACTGCTCTTTGCTGTGGCTGCTAATTGATGCTATTATGTTAAAAACTGAACGCAGACAGCAGAGCAATTCAGAGCAGAAAAGCGACAGTGATGAGTATTTAAAACACTTCTTAGAGGTGGAATTTCAGGGGAGAGGGAGGGAAGGCATACAAGCAGGAAAGGTCCAGGACTTGGGTGCTCTTCAGCCTCTCCAAAACCACCAGGAACAGACCCAGACGAGGAGTGATCAAAAGAGAAGGAATGAACACCTACAGAGCATGGCAAATTTGCTAACTATCTCAGTGTAAATTCTTCATACGCATTGATAAATGAGTTCAGATTCATTCACCCAATCACTCTTTCATTCAACAAGTATTCATTCAAAATGTGCTCTGTACCAGATACTGTGCTGAGTGCTGGGTGTTCAGTAGTGAGCACAACAGTTCTGACTCTCCTGGAGTTTATCAACAGAGCTCATGACTTTCCTTTTCATTATTTTTAAATCAATTATCTGATAGGCAAGTTAAGGTTCTTACTAAGCAGGGTCTGAGACAGAGATTTTGATGCAAATGAGTGTACTTGGGAGTTCATCCCAGGAAGCTCTGTGAGGAAATGCTAAGTGAGATAAGGTAAGGAAGGGAGGTAGGCTGGAAGTACATGAGTGACTCAGTGAGGCTTAAGTCCTGCTGGAGACCCTCTGGGAGACTGGAACTCATCTCAGCATTGACCTCTGGGAGAGTATAAGGATGCTGAGGTGTTCACCCCCAGTTCCTGTCCCTTGTGGGTTGAGGCTGCTCCAATCATTAAACTCTCTAGCACTTTGAGTGTGCCCTGCCCTCAGGCCCACAGAACACAGGCAGAGTGATGCAAGAAGCCTGGAGTGTTCAAGAACTGTCTGGCATTGTTGAGAGCAAAGATGGGGCACTGACAGTGTCTATCATAGTGATTATCCCCATCTTAAAGAAAAGGAAACTGAGGCTGGAGCAGTCACCCATCTACTAGGTATTAGAGTTCAGGCTAGCTAGCCCCCAATACTCTTTTATTGCACCTTAGTCCTAAAGCACAATGTTGCACTCTCCCCCAGCCCCTGATGGAAAGGCTTGGTGTAAGGCTCTGAAGGGCAAGCTCTCTGGAAGAGAACTGAGTATAGGTTAGATTCCTGGGCCAGAAGACAAGAGGATATCAGATGGGATCTTACAGGACTGGTCTACAAATCCTATCTTCTCTGTGACTTCTGAGTGAGCAGCCCCAGCGCAACAGGGTGATATATAGGAAATAAGTATTTGGTCATTCCAGTGGCCAAAATATATTTCTCTTATGTATTTAGCCTTTGTCCACAATTCTTGGCTCAGAGCTCCTAACTAAAATCCTTGGAACTTCCTGTGATAAAAGTGATAAGATAAAAATGGGTAACCTTTTGGAAAGCCCTAGGTAACTGAAGTGTGGGGCTGAATGCCAGGAGAACCAGCCCTGTGATTATAGGGGAACTTTCAGTCCCATTTGCCCCAACCCCTGGCCTCTAGGGAGAGGAAGGGCAGGAGATTGAGTTCAATTGCTAATAGCCACTGGTTTAATCTGTCATGCCTGTGTAATGAAGCCTGCCCAAAAAAACCCAAAGACGGTGTTTGGAGGGCTTCCAGGTGGGGGAACGGAGCCACACTGGGAGGGCCATACACCCCACTGACACATCAAAAACTCTACAGACTGAGAGATCTCTGAAGTATAGGGCTGTGTTCCAGGGGGAGAATCCCAGAACAAAATACCTTTGAAACAAAAATCAGTTAAAGGAAAAAATAAAGTGGGAGAAACCCGATTATTGCATCCAAGCAGTCATCCACTTCTCACCCGTGTGTCTCATGACCCAGCTGCAGAAAAAAGGGACTCTGCTCAACCTCTCTGGTCCAGATATGCCCTGTTTCCCCTTGTAAATTACCTGTTGATATGCAGATGGCTACTTCTCTCCACCCCTTGGAAACACCTATTGATATGGAGATGCACTAAGGCCAGGTGACAGATTCTGGAAATGTTGCAATTTTACCCACAGCCCACCCCTCCAGAGATCTCGCCTTACATTCTCCTCGCTCCCCATCTTCCACAATGGCCCATGTGCAAGAAAACTGGAGCACTGTAACCAGACTAATAACATACAATAACAATAAAATCATGATAACCCTCAAGCTGGAGGATTCAGCTAAGTTCAGAGTCCTATGCAGATTAAGTCCATAGCTTGCCCATTCCACAGGTGGTCAGAGGCTGAAGGGGTAAGGAGGTCAGAGCAATCATCAGGTGGCAGCTGCAGTGAGTGGGTGGGTCCAGGCCACAGGGACTGTAGAAGAAAATAACCTTAAGGGCGGTAAGATACATGTTTTAATGACACTAGTATAGGCAAATCTTGTCCATCAGGTAGGATACATCAAAGAGAGTGGTCCTGTGATAGGACAGTGGCAGGAATGGGATCTTGTCCTGGTCTAGTACACCAGACTTTCAGCCCCCTCCCTGTGGGAGTTACAGGTGGATCAATGCATAGGGCTAAGGGAGGTACATGCACTGGCCATAAAGACAAAACAAAACTTCCCTGTACATGAAACTTCCACTTTATTCCTAACTGTTGCACCCATTCTTGTAACACATGTCCAGTAAAGTGGGTGCCTTGATTGCTCTGTCACCTGCGGCCCGCCATAGGCTGCAAAAAGATGCTCTTGGCCCCTTTTGGTGGTTTATTGATCTGCACAATGTGCAGGAAAAGCAACCAACAGGCCCGTAGCTGTGTCCACATAAGTCATGGTATACCAATATGCTTCTGATATGGGCAGAGGCCTAATATAGTCTATCTGCCACCTGACAAGGGGTATTGGTCCCTTTACTATTGTCCCTTGTTGCTGCGGGACTCAGTTTAAGTCCCTCTTAGAGCACACAAGGCCCTCCTTCTGGGCTCTGCTGACTTCTTCAAAGGTCAATGGCAAGCCCCCACTGATGGGCTACAGCCAACATTGTCTTTTGCCCCGCCTGCAACAAACGCTGATGTAACCATAGGGTTACATCAGAGGCAGGCTTTCCTTCTAGCCAACACACCTGAGGCAATGTGTCTGCTTCATCATTCCCTGGGGGTGCCAAAGACAAATGGCCAGTCACATGATATACACTAATAGTCTTAGCCTGACCAGAGGCCCATAGGTCTTGCCACAGCTCTTGCCCCCAAAGGGGCCGGTGACCAACCGTCCAGTTGGCATGATACCATGTCAGTAGCCACAAGGTCAAGCCCCGATAGACAGTCCAGCTGTCAGTGCAGACAACTATGGGGGAAGGCTCCTGGGTGATCACAAGCCATACTGCCCACAAGTCAGCCCATTGGTTGCTGTTCCCCTCTCCATCCCTCCATCCATATTGTCTCAGTCTTAGGACTGAAAGCCACAGCCCTCCACTTTGGGGGCTGCCCACTACTGGGGCTGTCTGTATACCAAGCATCTTCATATAGATGGGCTTTTCCCTCCTGATTAGGGCTCTAGGCTACCAATGGCTCAGAAACAACTTCTTGCTTTCTACTGGTATACATTACTGGCCTCAATAAGTACTGGAGTTCTCCACTTAAGGGGCTATTGAAGAGGGTGCTACACTCCTGTCAACATGCACCCCATTTGGCCAGTGTAGGCATTTGTGCTATGCAACTCTGTGGCCTTTGGGACCAGTCTCGCCACCCACCTTACAATGGGATGGGTTGTTATTACCTTGGTTGGAGCTGTTCCGGTGATGGGCTCTGTAGCCAGCAAGGCATGGTACACAGCAGCCAGCTGCTTCTCTATCAAGGTATACGAGAACTCTGCTCCTTTCCATTCCATAGTTGTGACCAGAATCCAATAGGTTGGTGCATTCATTCAAGCCACGGCAAAAGGCCCCATCCATAACCATCTTTGGTTACATGAACATCTAGCTCACAGGGCCTTGATGAGTCCATTCAAGGCCTGTGTGGCCTTGACTGCCCACTTAGCAGCAGTAAAAGCAGCTGCTCATGTTTCATCCCAGTCCTACCTGATGCTGTTTTGTACCAACCAGTATAAAGGCTTCAGAATTTGTGCCAAGTGCAGGATAAACTCTCTCTAGTAGCCCAGTAGTTTATTACAAAAGTGCAGGATAAACTCTCTCCAGGAGTTTATTACAAAAACTCTTGTAATACTGCCGCAGTGGTAGAAGTAGGGAAAGCCTGGGCCTTGTCTATGACTTCTTCTGGGATAAATTTAGTTTTACCTGACTAGACAATCCCCAAGATCTTTACAGACAAACCAGGTCCCTGAACCATGGTGCTGTTCACAGCCCATCCTTTCTCTTGTAGATGTAGCAGTTTAGGCACTGCCCCTTCTAAATCAGTAAGAAAAGCAGACATGAGCATGATATCATCAATGTAGTAATACAGTTGCACCATTTGCAGTTTCTTCCATGTGACCAAGTCCTGCGCTACAAGTCCATGACAAATGGTGGGACTGCGGAGGTATCCCTGTGGAAGGACAGTGAATGTCCACTGTCGGCCTTCCTATGTGAAGGCAAACTATTTCTGACTTTCCTGTGCTATGTCAATAGACAAGAAAGCATTAGCAAGGTCCACAATATAATGATACCTGCCTAGTTCATGACTGAGAGTGTCCATAAGGGCTGTTATAGAGGAGACAGCAGAATGGAGAAGAGTGTGACTTTATTCAGTTCCCTGTAATCCACGTACATACACCAAGAGCCATGTAGCTTTTTCACTGGCCACACCAGGGAATTAAAAGGACTATGAGTGGGCTTTATGATACCCACCTTCTCCAACTCCTGTAGAGTTTCTCGTTTCCTTGTGTCCCCCAGGCAATTTATACTGCTTAGTATTTGTCACCCTCCAAGGTACAGGAAGAGCTGCAGGTGGGTGCTGAGCATATCCCCTCAGAACTGCCTTTACTACCTGTACCCTCAGTCTGAACTCACCTGCAGTTGACTGTAACCACACATCCTGCAGGATATCTACCCTCAAAATATATTCAGAGATGGGAGAAATGTAGACAGTATACTCCTTTGGGGGTAAACACCCTAACCAAATGTGATTTGGGGTTTCTTCACTCTAACTGCCTTTCCCCCATAGCCATCTATCACAGCAGGGGGGCCAGGAAAATGCTCAGGGTTGCCACAAATCAGAGAACATTCAGCTCCTGTATCCACCAGCACCAGGACACATTGTACATTCATGGGGGACCAATGAATTGCTAATTCCACAGGTGGCCTCTGGTTCCCACTGCGTTCCCCAAGGTGGGGGCCTTGACTCCCACCCTCAGTCAAACTGTGATGCCCAATCATCCTCTGGGGTTGGGGGACCCAGGTGGAGCCTGAATACTGTCCCCCAGAAAGTCATGCAGGGACATAGGCCAGACATGGGGTTTTGCCTCCATCTTCCATGTCCTTGACCTTAGTGGCTGGAACTGCTGCTCTGGCTTTAATTGGTGCCACAGATCTAAGAAGATCCTATTGGGCTGCCTATCAAGTTTTTCTTTTACTATCCTGGCCTTTGTCAAATCAACCCACATATGGGTCCTCAAGACCTTCACGGGGCGCCTTGCACCTCCCCTTTCAGTCGTAGCCCGTACTTCCTTCCATGTTCTTATTGTTTCAACTTCCCTCAGATCTGCTAAAATATGAGTAGCCTCACTTATGGGATTCCCTATGTTGGGGGCAAGAGTAGTCACTAGGGACCCAAAGAGAGGTGGGGAGCTGTTTGGAGCACTAGATTTTTCATTACTACAGTGAATAACTCCTCATCAGGGCCTGGAGGTTCATATTACATATTATATTTTTCATGCCCAACCCCCTTAACACCTGCTGGAGCTCTGCATACGTTTTCCCCACTAGAGGCTCCCCAAGTGGAAGCCCCACAAATGTGGGCTCCTAGGTGAAGCTGCAGCCACTGGGGCCTCCCCACCATCCATGGCAGGGGGTTCTGGGGATCTCCCCACCTTCTCCAGGGGCAGCCGGCCCAAGGGTTGCATCCATGAAGAGAGATTTCAGGTTCAGAGGTCCTGCCAACTACTGCCAGATATAACTCCAGGGGGAAAATAGCTGGGAAAAATACCTTTGAAACTGAAATCAGTCAAAGGGAGAAATAAAGTGGGAGAAACCTTTTTATTGCCTACAAGCAGTCATCCACTTCTGCTCATACGTGTCTCTTATGACCTGGCTGCAGAAAAAAGGGAACCCACCCAACCTCTCTGGTCCAGATACACCCTTGTTCCCCCTTGTAATTACCTGGTGAAATGGAGATGGACTACTCTCCACCCCTTAGAAGTACCTATTGATGTGGAGATGCACTAAAGCCAAGCGAGAGATTCTGGAAATGTTTCAGTTTTACCCACAAGGGCTTTATTAAGCTTTTACAGATGCTGGCCAAAAAAGGGACTGAGTCCTGTGACAGGAAGTTTCTGCTTCACCAGCAGCAAGGCCAGTTAACAGAAACAAGTCCTCTAGATGCAAAAACAGGACATTTATAAGGGGTCTTAAGGAAAGAAAGTTCTTTAAATTTACATTGGCTCTAGGTAAAGAAGGCAGGCCAACACAAGTGCGGAAAGTCTGGAAACAAGTGGCTAGTCCAGAGAGAAGGCTTATAGATCTGTTGGTGGTGGTCAGACTCTGATCATGCACAGGGAGGATGCTGTGATTTGGGGGACCTTCTAGATAATTGTTGAAATGATTTCATCCAGGAACATGGAATCTCTGGTTAGCTATGGATCAAGGCTATGTCTGATGACTTTTCCTTTTCTTTTCTGCATTCTCCAGCCCTTATGTCTCTTAATTTAGGACATCTCAGAACTTTTCCTTATCAAAACCCTCCCCTACCTCACCCTATATATTTCTTCATCAGGTTGTTCATCTACATTCTTCATCATATCCTTTAATAAGCTGGTAAAAATAAGTGTGCTCTGAGTTCTGTGAACCACTCTAGCAAATTAAACTGAACCCAAGGAGGAGGTTGCTGGAACCTCTGAGCTATAACCAGTAGGTCAGGAGCACAGGTAACAAACTGGACTGGGTGACTGACCTCTGAAGGCTAGGATGGGAGGAGAGCTCTTAACCTGTGTGATCTGATGCTATCTCTGGGCAGATAGTGTCAGAATTGAATTAAATAGTTGGAGACTAGCTTATTGTTGCTGGGAAAACCTCTCACACGCATTTGATAATAGAAGTGTTAGAAGTAAAGCATTTTGTGTGAGTAATAAAAGAAACACTCAGGAAATAGATGGAACTGAAGATTTTCCCTACAACATGTGGATAACTGAGTTTTTCTAATAGACTCAGGCTCTGAGCCCTTTGTGGATATGAAAGGAGGTTGAGAGAAGAGCGTGAGTGAACTTTTTCTTTCACTACAAATGCTTATAAGACTAATTGGAAGCACATAATATTAGAAACAGCTTAGTGTCATGGCGGTTCATTGAGTCAAGTGGCTGGGTTGGTTTTGACTTGTTTGAACAAGCCCCTTCAGCCACAGGAGCGAGATGCCCTTACATCCTTTCCTCGTGTATAGAAGAGAAATACCTGTCTCACAGGGTTGCCATTTACACTGTCATGATGATTAAATGAGATACTCTGTGTCTTAGCCTGGGTCCCCTGGACAATTGAGCCCGAGGCACAGCTTACTGCTAACACATACTTAAGTGTTAACACATTACTGGAGTGGTTTTGCAACTCAGAACAGTCTGAGAGGTGGAGGAAGGTTGAACAACGTATCTGCTGGCTCTGTATTGGTCTCCTGTCTCTCATTTGTAAAAGGTTGCTCCTTAGGATGTTAACTCCCCCTTACTTGTGAGTTGCATTGTCTGCCCCCACTGGTCGCTACTGGAGGAGAGCCATTATTTGTCAGGGTGGGGTGGGGTCTCACTGGGCACATGAGCCCTATGACTCTCACCCCCCGGGGGGGGAGGCCATAGGAGACCAGGCATTGGTGCATGAGGCTAGGGCCTGTGACCACGGGGATGGCATAAGGTATTGCTGCATCGGTTCCTGTAGCACAGTAACTTGCTGAGGGATGGTAGGCAGGAGGGCCTGAGAAGCTCTGTGGAGGTGCATAACGTGGGCCAAGCACAGGGTGTACAAAATACCTTTATATGTGCAAAGAATAAGGCAAGTCCATTACTACAAATGACTTCAGATCTCCAGGTTTCAGTTCTGGTGCCTAATTTTTATAGTTTTCTTTCTTTCCAGACATATTCTTTTATGTGTTGTAATTAAAAAAAAGTTTAATGGACAAATGAATGAAGAATATTGTCTAATTTTATAGGCAATTATCTAAGTGAGAGCCCCACAATGGCTCTATTCCTTTCACTAAAAATAGATGACATTTATTAGGTATTTATTCCATGTTCTGGGCCAAATGTCTCACATGAATGACCTCACTTAATCCTAATACAGACCCATTATTATCTCTAGTTTACAGATGAGGAAACTGAGGCTTAGGGAAGCTAGGGATATTGCTGAAAGTCACATAACTAATGAGTTGCAAGAAATGTACTAGTTTTGTGACTTCTACTTTCTGCTCAGTTACTATTTTCTTTTCACGTTGTTGGATTCCCAGATTTGGTTTGTCTGACTGAGGCAGCAGGAAGTTTACTGGGCATTAGCATCATGTTTCTGTGGTCCAGACAGGGAGACAATCCTGAATGCTGCATTCCTAATTGCATATATTCTTATTAGAATTTTGCTCTCCAATCACTGTTACAGAATATTGAATTCCACAGGGACAGAATCTGCATCCACTTCACCTTTATACTGCCCAAGCCTAGAAGAGCACTGGTGCATATTAAGCTCATAATATCATAGAACATATCGTTTAAAGGATGGAAGTAAGACAGAGCATTACAAGTGCCCTTTAAGGCAGAGGTCAGCAAAGCGTGGCCCATGGGCCAAATCCAGCCTACTGACAGCTTATATAAATAAAGTTTTATTGAAACACAGTTATGCCCATCATTTGCATATTATCTATGACTGCTTTGGTGTTTGTGCTACAACAGCAGAATGAGAAGTTGCAAAAGAGACCAGCTGGCCCACAAGGCTAAAAATATTTGCTATCTGGCCCTTTAGAAAATGTTTTCCCACCTGTTCTCTAATAAATGCTTAGAGCAGAATCCAAAGTTGCAATAAAAAGTTTACATAAATAGAAAAGGATTTGGGGTATTAAAAGGTCTGCTTCCCAACCCTACCTTCTCTCAAATGAAAATAAAATATAGTTATTATAATGTCATACTGAATATATAAAACTGGAACCAACTTAAATGCCTCACAACTGGGATGTAATTGAATGCATTGTTTGGAATACTGGGCCACCCTGAAAATGTTGCCATATAAGCACAATTTAAAAAACACTATAAAACCTTACCAAGGAAGTGAAAGACCTATACTCTGAAAACTACGAGATGCTCATGAGAGAAATTAAAGAAGATACCAATAAATGGAAACACATCCCGTGCTCATGAATAGGAAGAATTAATATTGTCAAAATGGCCATCCTGCCTAAAGCAATCTACAGATTCAATACAATCCCTATCAAAATACCAACAGCATTCTTCAACAAACTAGAGCAAATAGTTCTAAAATTCATATGGAACCACAAAAGACCTCGAATAGCCAAAGTAATCCTGAGAAGGAAGAATAAAGCGGAGGGGATTACCCTCCCGGACTTCAAGCTCCACTACAAAGCCACAGTAATCAAGACAATTTGGTACTGGCACAAGAACAGACCCATAGACCAATGGAACAGACTAGAGAGCCCAGATATAAACCCAAGCATATATGGTCAATTAATATACTATAAAGGAGACATGGACATACAATGGGGAAATGACAGCCTCTTCAACAGCTGGTGTTGGCAAAACTGGACACCTACATGCAAGAGAATGAAACTAGATTATTGTCTAACCCCATACACAAAAGTAAACTCAAAATGGATCAAAGACCTGAATGTAAGTCATGAAACCATAAAACTCTTAGAAGAAAACATAGGTAAAACTCTCTTGAATATAAACATGAGCAGCTTTTTCCTGAATGCATCTCCTTGGGCAAGGGAAACAAAATAAAAAATGAACAAATGGGACTACATCATGCTAAAAAGCTTCTGTAAAGCAAAGGACACCATCAGCAGAACAAAAAGGCATCCTAAAGTATGGGAGAATATATTTGTAAATGACATATCCGACAAGGGGTTATAATCCAAAATATATAAAGAACTCACACACCTCAACACCCAAAAAGCAAATAACCCTATTAAAAAATGGGTGGAGGATATGAACGGACACTTCTCCAAAGAAGAAATTCAGATGGCAAACAGGCACATGAAAAAATGCTCCACATCACTAATTATCAGGGAAATGCAAATTAAAACCACAATGAGATATCACCTCACACCAGTTAGGATGGCCAACATAGAAAAAAATAGGAACAACAAATGCTGACAAGGATGCATCGAAAGGGAAACCCTCCGACATTGCTGGTGGGAATGTAAATTAGTTCAACCATTGTGGAAAGCAGTATGGAGGTTCCTCAAAAAACTCAAAATAGAAATACCATTTGACCCAGGAATTCCACTCTAAGAATGCAGGATCCCAGTTTCAAAAAGACATATGTACCCCTATGTTTATTGCAGCACTATTTACAATAGCCAAGAAATGGAAGCAACCTAAGTGTCCATCAGTAGATGAATGGATAAAGAAGAGGTGGTACATATACACAATGGAATATTATTCAGCCATAAGAAGAAAACAAATCCTACCATTTGCAACAATGGGGATGGAGCTGGAGGGTATTATGCTCAGTGAAATAAGACAGGTGGAGAAAGACAAGTACCAAATGATTTCATTCATCTGTGGAGCATAAGAACAAGGCAAAAACTGAAGGAACAAAACAGCAGCAGACTCACAGAACCCAAGAATGGACTAACAAGGGACTGGGGTGGGGTGGGTGGGAAGCGAGAGATAAGGAGAATAAGGGGCATTACAAATGTGGTGGGGGGCACGGGGAAGGCAGTATAGCACAGAGAAGACAAGTAGTGACTCTATAGCATCTTACGACATTGATGGACAGTGACTGTAATGGGATATGTGGTGGGGACTCGATAATGGGGGAATCTATTAACCACAATGTTGCTCATGTAATTGTATATTAATGATACCAAAAAAAATTAAATATGCTTGATTAAAAAAAACACTGTAAAAAGGGTTACAGTATAATAAATGAAAAAACAAAAATACCAAATTCAATTTAATTCCACTTTTGTGCCAAAAACGTATATACATTTATAAAATAAAAAATGTAAAAGATAACACCAGAATATTATCAGTGTTAAGGAGATAGAATTATGGCTCATTCTGATTTTCTGCTTTATGCTTGTCTTTATTTTCTCTTCTTTTTTATAGCGTACAAGCATTTTCCTTCAATAAAAAGTTTAATTTTGGAAACATTTAAAAAAATACAGAATCTCTCATAATGTGAGAATATAAAGAGTCCAGAAAATTGTCTTTGTGATTAAGTGCCCACTCAGCTTCTTTCCCTTAAATTTTCCTTTTCCCTAGGGGTGTCTTCCCCATTAAATTATACTGGCCTCCACTACATCAGGCCCCAGGGAGCCCTGTTCCTCTTTAAAAACTGCAAGTGCATGAATTGAAACAACTTTTCTTGTTTTCCTTTGCTCAGCTGAGACAGGCTGACATTTTCAAAAAGAACTTTAATACTCAGAGAACAAAAAAGGCAATAATTATAGAAAATACAAAAGGCATAACAGTTGTCATGTTTAAAATACAAGCTTCTAGTCCTCTAAAGGGCTGGTTCCTTGTGAAATCAGAAGCAAACTTGGCCCCCTGCTGGAGTCTTGCCTAGTTTGCCTCAAGTTTGCACCATTGTATTTCTGCCACCTGGAATCAGTCTTGGGACAACTAGTTTCTGTAATAGTCGAGGATAAAATACCACTTGTCCTACCCATCTGGGGCTTTCCCACTTGGTTCTCCTCCAGGAGATGTTATAGTTCATTGGTGAGAGACCTCACACTTTGTCAATTTAGAAGGACCTCATGCCACCCACCTCCACCCCCACATTACACATCTATACACGTACATATATGCATTCACATACACACAACTACATTCACATATATACTCCCACATTGCACATATACACGTATACATATGTGCATGCACACACACACACACACACACCTACAGAAAACATAATTACTCATTATTCAGGTAAGTATCTCTTGCCCTCACATACAGAGAGATGGCCAAGTTAAGGTCCATCCATTTCAGGTTCATAATATGACAGTTTATATATTAAGAACTGCACGTTTGCAGCAAAAGAACATTTCAGGGTTCTGCATCTTAATGCACCAGCTGAAAGTCCAGGAGGCATCAAAACCCAAAGCTTCTCACCTTTGCCCTTGCTCATGCCATTGAGTCACCCTATGATATCACTTCCCCATTCTTTTGCCTTCAATAAGCCTTCTCTGAGGCCCTCTGCAGGAAGAGGTGACTCCTGTCTCCACTGGCATAATGAAATCTTGCTCGCATTTCCCTTGTAGCTTTGTACCATAAAACTGATCAGTGCTGAAATGAATTCCATACATCTCTTTTGTCTCTTTAAGCAGCTTGAGGGCAAGAACTATTTTTTTTTCATGTTGTATCCCCTATACAGGTTTTAAAAGAGTGCTCACTTGTGACAAATGTTCAATAAATAGTTAGTGAATAATTGAATAAATGTATTTTAGTAATTTTGGACGAAGTCTAAAGAGATCAATCTAGGATTAATGCATGGAAGTTTCCAGGAGATCAATTTATACTCAGATGAAGAAAGACCTTTCTCAGAGTCCACACTGCATGATATTGCCATGGATTGTTCTGGAAAATACCACTGGAAAATATATTCTAGTCTAGATGAAAGTCTGCTTTTGAGGGTTATCATAATGGGAATTCACAAAAGGATTAAAGATTGAACTACATGTACTCTAAAATTCTTTCCCATTTTATCTTCCTGGGAACTCTAAATCCAAATGCAGGCAAGAAATCTCACTGGAATATGATTTTATCATTTGCTCAGGCTGTCAGTGAGCTAAGCTCTCCCATATCCATCATTAGCTATTTTTCTTTTTCCTACCTAGTCTTCCTTTCTGGACTATAGCTGTTAAACTATATTTGCTGACACCATAACAGCTAAAAGTCACTAGCAAAGGTAACTGCTACTTCTTGGGAATCCATGAAGTACATGTATTTTATTTGAGAATAATTTGGGTTTGAGTTAAAATATTTGCCAGGTTTCTCTCCCCATTTTCCCTTTAAAGGCTAGTTTCCTGTTACTGGGTCTTGGTTTCTGAGAATTGCTTGTTCTACTGCCTATCCTACCTGTGGTACTGAAATCCAATTTGCAGCAACCAAATTCCTTTCTCTGAATCCAATTTATACAGTGACAGATAGGGGATTCCAAAAGGGAAAATTCCATTCATATCCAGCAAATCTTCTTTATGGGAAGAAAGTTAGACACAAACTTGGTGACAAACAGAGAAATTTAACTTCTAGGAAGTGTCATCTTCTATTTTTTAATTATTTTCCTATGAAGTAGCTGGGACCAGCATAAGTTTGTGCCTATTTTCAGATATTCAAATTAACCATTGATGAGTGATGATGAATTTACCTTAGTAAGCAATATTATAAATTGGTTTTCATTTCCTTCGTATCTTCCTCTTTGGATGTACCATTCATATCACAAGCACTACTTGATAGGGACATAATTCATTTCAAGAAATTTAATGCCCAATTTCTAACTTTTTCCCCCTTGTGCTCTTTTTGAAAAGTTTACATTTGCAGAATTATTTTGGCCCCAAACTATTGCATACATGGAATTTTTAATATAAATGATCTGTTGTTAAGTCAACTTCCTTGCTTGATAGTTTATCTTTTTTGAGTTTTCTTTGTTCTGAAAATCTGGAATGTTGTTTTGGCTACTGTTTGATGTGTTCATGGGGGAATAGTAAGATGATGAGATTAATCATAAGATTGAAAAGTATAAGATTTAATCATAAGATTAAAAATGGCCTGAGCAGAGTATACCGTAGCATGCTAGAATGATGCTAAGGGAACCCCAAGGCTGTTAGGGAATGAGAACATACGAAATTGGTGACTGTAATAATAATGATCCCAAACTTCATTCTGCATTCCAGATGTTCCAGTCACTCTTCTAAATGCTTTTCAATTACTCTTCATTTAATTCATTCATTCTATGGGGTTGTTGCTGTTAGAAATAGATGAGAAAAAATGAGGTACAGAAAGGTTAAATATTTTACCTAAAGTCACAGCACTAGTAAATGATAGAATTGGGAGCTGAACTTGTGTGAATGCTTCCCAAACCTTGCTCTTACACATTATGGTATTCTCTCTTTTTGCCAGAAATACGTGGACTCATTTTGAAACAGTCTATAAATGTCTGCATATATATAGGAGAGGAGAAATACACACACACGTACATATATCTATCCTGCATGGATAGTGTCCTGTTTCATTTGCAAAGCTCTGCCTCTAAACAGGGACAGGATGACTAACAGCTCCTTCTGGTTGGTTGATTATCATAATACAAATTCCTACAAATGGAAACCATTGCCCTTGCTAATCTTAACATCCCCACATCAGTAGCTATTTCAAGAAAAAGCAATTCCCATCTGTTACAGAGGCACATTCAGTGGCAGCACGCATCTTCTTGTCCAAGTACACCATTTCATTGCAGCGCAATGGTGAAAACAGCATGATTTTCTCTGTTAATTCTGGAAAGCTCCCTCTAAGCCAAATGTGAAGGGACTCAGTACCTTCTTTGTTGTAAGCTACAAAAGCTCAACTACTACTACCTTTGTCTTTCCTTTTGAATTCGCCTAAGTGATCAGGTGTAACAGTCAAAGCTTTGGGTTTTACATACTTTTCTTAGAGTATAATGGACATCTGTTACTTTTCTGTTCAGCATGTTTTTCCTTTGGGGAAATACTCCACCCCATTGTCATTCACGTGATTCTGCTTTGCCTGTGACAGGGATGGGCTCATGAAGACATGGCCATTCAGTGTATCCCACCTGCCTGGATGCTGAGATTGTATCAGGGATGAGCACATGACCAAAAGTGGGCTTTCCCTAGATTTCTGTCTGAGCCATTGAGGAAGATGGCCCTTCCTCTCTTGAAGATTTCTAGGTGTGAGGATAGTATAAGCCTGGGATTGCCGAGAGCCTTGGCTGGCATGTGAAAGGAGTCTGCCTGAGAAGCCAAAAAGGAAAAAAGAAAAAAAAACATAGAGATACAAAATTGTAAACTGTTGAATGGAGCCCTATCAGAAGGCAGGGGCAAATTTAGGGTTTTCCAGCATGCAAGTTTAAGTGGAAGGAGAGCTTCTGTCACTTGCAACAAAAAGTATTAACATGGATTCCTAGGGAATTTGAAGGGATGTTAATGATTTAATTTTCCACCTGATAAGAAATGCCCTGATCTCACGTCTGTCATTGGTTCTTTCTCTGTGTGAATTCCTCAAGTGACAGGAGGTTTGTTATTAAACTTGGCAGTTCATTCCACCATTGGCCAACTAGTTTCCAGACAGTTTGTTTTTCCTAATATCAAACAAGTTGCCTTCTTAAATCTTCCCTTCACCAGCCTTACTCTGTTCTCTGGTGCTTCACAGAAAAGTCAACAGTCAACTTGCTTCCTAAAATAATTGAAGGTAGTTGTCTCATTTCTTTCAAACATTCCTTCTGCTTTATTCAAAGATTAGCAGACTGCTGCTGCCCCACCCTGCCTTCATTGTAGTTCGTAAACACTCTGGTTCCGTGGACCACTACAACTTCCCTTCAGCTGTCTCAGAAGCTACCCAGGGAAGGTAAAAGAGGCTGTTCCAACCTACACCCCCTTAACTGTAATTTTTTTTTAATGTTTCTGTACATTGCTTCCTTTGAAAAAAAATTGGAGAGTCACTGCACTTTTGGTTTTCAGCCTTAAACTATTCCTGGATGTCAGACGTAATCAGAGTATGATATGTAAAGAACCTCTCTAAATGAGGGTTGATTTGCTCAGAGTTCATTTAGATTATCCTTGGTCGTGATGCAGGCATTATGTATTTACTGAGGAAGCCTCATATGGCTCCTAGCTCTGGGAAGCTCAGAATCAACTGAAATTCTCAGATCTTTTATTGTTTAAACAATTACCAAATCTGAATGTTTTTGTGTTTCCAATTAAAATGATGATACCAATGATGAAAGGGAGAAATGGATTCATCTTTGGATTTGAGGGTTTTAAGTGCATTTTCTTGCTAACATCATGCTTTATGTAAAATTATGTTTTCTCAAAAAATTTATAAATGTAACTCCTATAATAAGAAGCCAATTAATTTAGAGATGCTTAAGGGAAAACCTTAATAAACCACATCATTGCTTCTGCTTGTACTTCCTTGAGGGAATCATTGTGAGCAGTCTGATTTATATTCTCCCACACAAATCTATATACTCATAAATATGTACACATATATTAATTTACCTTTGTGAATGTCTTTTGAAAATTCATGGATTCAGCAAGTGCTGATGGAAGGCTTAACATGCAGCAGGCACTATTCTAAGCATTGGGGATAGGGAGTGAGAGAAACAAAACTCTAGCTTTCCTGGAGCTTATATTCTAGTGATGTGAAGAGAACCAATACACAATATAATTGGGTAAAATCCATGGTATTATTATATAGCAACATAATTAAAGGGAAAAGTAAAGTAGAAAAGGAGGATTAGAGATATTAGGGGGTTGCATTTTAGTTAGTGTAACCAGTCAGGACTCTAGAGTGAAGAGTTGGCTGTGTCTGGGGAAAGGGAAGAGTATGAACCAAACCCCTGGGGCTGGAGGTCCTCTGTGTTCAGCTCAGATGGAGTAAAGTGACTGAGGGGCAGCGTAGAAGTGGGTGGGGCTAAAGTAAAGATGGGGGTCAGTTCTTGTAAGGCCTTCAAGTTTTCTGTAAGGACTTTGGATTTTATTCTGAGAGAGCCTGAATTGTTTTGACCCAAGACATAACACCCTGATTTACCAGGGTCATATCAGGTGACACCATACCAGGATCACTCTGGCTGCTGTGCTGAGAATAGACTGAAGGGTCACAAGAGTATTGGCAAGGAGCCCAGCTGGCAGGCCATTGTAATAAATCTAGGAGAAAGATGATGGAGCAGTATGTTTGGATGTGTGTGTGGCATAACGTGATAAAATTCTGGATACATTTTCAAGGTTGGGTCCCCAGATTTGCTGAGGAACCATGTATGTGGTGTACGACAAAATGTAGAACCAAGGATATTAAGGCTTTTATCCTAAAAATTTAAAGAAGAGTTGCCATAAACTCAGATGAGGTTGACTGCATAAGGAGTAAGTATTTTCAAGAGAGAGACAAGAAGTCAAGTTTTAAGGCATATCTAAGTTTGAGATGCCAGTTGGACATTATTTTAATAGTGCAATAATATTTCATAACATAACTAACCTAACCATTCCTTTGTTACTAAAATTCAGGTTGTTATCAGACTTTTACAAGTACAAACATCACTGCAGTTTTTTCCAAGGCTGGACTCTTGTTGTTCAATTCTCAGCTTAAATGTCACCTGCTCAGAGGGCCCTTTATATTGATCACCAGTTTTAATGTTACAAGTTATTACATTGCTCTGTTTAGAGTCTCTGTGTAATAGTATTCTCTGCCTGTTATTTTTCCTTATATATTTATCATCTATCTCTGTCCCTTAGAATGTAAGATTTGTAAGATCAGGGCCCCTGTCTTTCATGATGATTAGCACAGAGGAGGTACTCAAAATATTTTTATTGAAAGAATAAACACTTTGTATGTATCCAGGACCTCACCTACTGATGCTTTTGTTTTTATAGGATAGATTTCCCAGAAGTGGTACACCTGTGTCAAATTGTATTTTTAATTGTCTGATATCATCAGATTAATTTCCTAAAAGGTTATACCAATTCTTCTACCAGTGATTCTTCTACCAACAATGTGCAAAGGCAGTCATTTCCCTGAATCAATGGCACTGGATAATTTTGTTCTTTGATGTTTTTCTTTAGCATTGCTTTCTCATTTTTTAATCTTTCTGCTTCTGGTGGCTCCAAGTAGCTTAAGTAATTCACATACAGTTAATGAACTCCTATATAAGGCAGCAAACAATTTGTCTTGGTCACTGATATTGTCTTAAAGACTATATTCACTTTTAACTTCTAGGATTGCTTGGTATTGTGAGTATAGGTGGTTTATCAAGGATAGATTTAACTCTTCAGCCCCTTTCTCTTTAGTGATTGGAAACCTGAAACCACCAAGAGAATAAGGCTTTTCCCATTAAAAACCTGATGGTTCTTTTAAAGAGAGATTTATGAGAAGTTCTGTAAATCTACATTTTAAAATGCATGCATGTTGGATCATGCTAGGACAGGGATGTGAATAATGGCATAATTAGTATAATAAATGTTGGGTCCATGTTGAAAATAATTTATTTATGCATAAAATCTATAAGGCTGTGAAACCTTCCATCTGAAATACATTATTTACCTCTCCATTCAGGAGAGGTAAATATTCATCTCCTCTGCCCCTTCAAATGGTCTTTTCAGGATCTTCATTCATATCATTCATCTTGTGGAAGCTGTTCTTTTGTTCCTTGACTGCCATATGCCCTTCTTGCTAAGTTTGAGTTTCTTCTTTTCATCCAGCTGTGATATTTTCTTCCCACTCTAGGAATCAGGATATATTTAAAGTAAGAGTACACCAAGTCTGAGACTGAGTTGAAGTTGGATGCCTTCCCTCACTCAGAGCCTATTGTTAGTCAAGCTCCGCAATCTCATTCTTCCAATTTTTCCAGCACAAACACATCAGGTACAGAAATGTCTGACAACTAGATGGATGGGCTTCCAGTGTTAAAGTTATAGTACCCCCAAATTCCACCACCTGGCTAGAAAGAAAGTGGTATGTAAAAATCTCCTTACTGACAAATCATATCAGCAACAGCATTTGTTGAGCTTCTGAAAACCGGACACTGGGTAAGATCTTTCTCAAAGATCTTATCTACAATTCAAAATCCAAAAACCTCTAAAAACAGCAAGACTTGATGTGAATTTATCTGGTGGTAAACCTGACCTGAAATGACTTGACGCTATATATAGTTTTTATCCCACTTAAAATGAATAGTTACATTGTTACATTTTTTTCTGTATAGATATTAAGGTGCACAATTATGAGGTACTGATCATATCCTATATATTACCTGTCAAAATCCAAAATAACTAGAACTCTGTTACCCAAGGGTTTAGGGTAAAAGCTTGTGGACCTGTAGATAAGTCTATATGAATATTGAAAAAAAAAACAATTAGAATATCTCATAGATATAAAAAAGAGACAAAGTATCTTACAGTACCACATCAGAAGCAAAGGACATAAATGGAATTAAGGTATGTGGAAGTCTTTTCAGTGACTAGGAAAACAAAAAGCAAGGGTAATTTCTAGTGTAAACACACAAAGAATAGAAAATACATATAAATTTCAAACTAGTAGAGGAAAAAATTCTTAAAAAATAAGGCAAAAAGGGGAGTAAAAGGAACAGAATAAGCAGGGAAAATATGAAATATACAGAAACATACATTAAGTTTAATGGAACTAAATGCACCATGTAGAAGTAATATATATATATATATGTTTGTATGCAAATGAATAAAAAAGAAAAAACCAAAAACTCATTTAGAATTTAGGATTTCTCCAAAACCAAAGTGGCATCTTCTGCACATAAAGGTATAGCAAAGTTGAAAATAAAAGGAAAAAAATAAAATGCATGTGAACACTCACCAAAGGAATGCTAATGTGATTATATAATAACAGAAATAATAGACCTATGGCAAAAAGATTTGCTGGAGATAAGGAAAGTTATTTCAAAAAGCTAAAAGGTTTGATTCATCAGGAAGACATAACAATTTTAAATCCCTGTGCACATAATAATGCATTTTCAAAATATATAAAGAGAAAATAGAAATACAAGGAGATATAAACAAATTTATAAAAATAATAGGACAATTTTAATACACATCTCTTGTTAACTGACAGAATAATCAAAGGCCAGTAAGGATCTAGAAAATTTGAACAATATCTTTAAATAAGTTGACCTATTGGACATAAGTAGAACCTTAAGTCCAATAACTGTAGAACTTGTATTATTTTCAAGTACATGTAGAATATTAATAAAAATTTATTCTATATTGGGTCATAAAGCAAATTTGAATAAATTCCAAATGTTTGAAATGATATAGAGCATTTTCTGAGACCCCAATGCAGCAATTCTAATTCTAATCAATTCTCAATAGTTCATATATTTGGATACTAAGAGGTATACATTTAAATAGACTTTTGGTTAAAGAAATGATCATAATAAAAATTGGAATATTTTTTAACTGAATAACAAAAAAACACTACACATCAAAAATCACAGGACTGAGGGGCTAAACCAGTGATTGCAGGGTAATTCATAAGTATAAGTGTATACAGTATAAGTTAAAAAACCTGAAAATTAATAAGCTAAACATCCCCATAATGAAGTTAGAAAAAGACTAGCAGATTTAGCCAAAGGAAGGATAGAATACAACAGAAGTTAATTTAAAAAGGTTGCAAATACGCAATAATGAATATCAAAAAAGGAGAACATTACTTTTTGAAATACTTCTTAAGCTGATAAACTGCTGGTGAAACTGATAAAAAAGACATAAAATACAAATAATTTGTTTTGAAAATATAACATTACTTTCAATCCTCTAAATATTAAAGTAGTACTGAGTTATATTAACAACTTTAACTAAATTTAAAAAGTCAACAAATCTTTTAAAATTGACCCACAAGAAATGAGGAATTCTATACTTTTTATAGTAATTAAATCTGCAATTAAAATATTTCTACAAAGTAAACTTTGAGCTAAATGGCTTTACCGGGGAATTCTTCCAAATATTTCAGGAGGAAGGTAACTTTAATCTTACATAAACTATTTCAGTGAACAGAAAAAAAGATATACTCCTGAAAATATTTTATTAGGCTAGCAAGGATATCACAAGTATTAAAAGTTACATATCAGTGTCACTGAAGGACTAAAAAAATGTTAAATTCTGAATTAAATATTCTTAACAAGTGGAATCTAGTAATATGTATAAAAATAATACAATCATGACCATATTGGGTTTATCTCAGTAATGCCATATTATTATTTTTCATATTTATTTTTTTACTTTTTTAATAGTTTATTTTGGTATCATTAATCTACAATTACATGTGCAATATTATGGTGATTAAACTACCCCCTTCATCAGGTCCCCCCCAACAACCCCATTAGAGTCACTGTCCATCAGCGTAGTGAGATGCTATAGAATCACTACTTGTCTTCTCTGAGTTGTACTGCCCTCCCCGTGCCCCCCCAACATTACATCTGCTAATCGTAATGCCCCCTTTTCCCTCTTATCCCTCCCTTCCCACCCATTTTCCCCAGTCCCTTTCCCTTTGGTAACTATTAGTCCGTTCTTGGGTTCTGTGGTCTGCTGCTGTTTTGTTCCTTCAGTTTTTTTCTTTGTTCTTATACTCCACATATGAGTGAAATCATTTGATACTTGTCTTTTTCGGCTTGGCTTATTTCACTGAGCATAATACCCTCTAGCTCTATCCATGTTGTTGCAAATGGTAGTTTGTTTCTTCTTACGGCTGAATAATATTCCGTGTGTATATGTACCACATCTTCTTATCATTCATCTACTGATGGACACTTGAAGTTACTTCCATTTCTTGGCTATTGTAAATAGTGCTGCCATAAACATAGGGGTGCATCTGTCTTTTTCAAACTGGGCTGCTGCATTCTTAGGGTAAATTCCTAGGAGTGGAATTCCTGGGTCAAATGGTATTTCTATTTTGAGTGTTTTGAGGAACCTCCATACTGCTTTCCACAATGGTTGAACTAATTTGCATTCCCACCAGCAGTGTAGGAGGGTTCCCTCTTCTCCACATCCTCGCCAACATTTGTTGTTGTTTGTGTTTTGGATGTTGGCCATCCTCACTGGTGTGAGGTGATATCTCATTGTGGTTTTAATCTGCATTTCTCTGATGATTAGCGATGTGGAGCATCTTTTCATGTGCCTGTGGCCATCTGAATTTCTTCTTTGGAGAAGTGTCTCTTCATGTCCTCTGCCTATTTCTTAATTGGATTATTTGCTTTTTGTTTGTTGAGGTGCATGAGTTCTTTATATATTTTGGATGTCAACCCCTTATCGGATACGTCATTATAAATATATTCTCCCATACTGTAGGATGTCTTTTTGTTCTACTGATGGTGTCCTTTGCTGTACAGAAGCTTTTCAGCTTGATATAGTCCCACTTGTTCATTTTTGCTTTTGTTTCCCTTGCCCGGGGAGATATGTTCATGAAGAAGTCGCTCATGTTTATGTCCAAGAGATTTTTGCCTATATTTTTTTCTAAGAGTTTTATGGTTTCATGACTTACATTCAGGTCTTTGATCCACCTTCAGTTTATCTTTGTGTATGGGGTTAGACAGTAGTCCAGTTTCATTCTCTTACATGTAGCTGTCCAGTTTTTGAAACACCAGTTGCTGAAGAGGCCATCATCTCCCCAATGTATATCCAAGGCTCCCTTATCAAATATTAATTGACTGTATATGTTTGGGTTAATGTTTGGATTTTCTATTCTGTTCCACTGGTCTGTGGGTCTGTTTTTGTGCCAATACCAAATTGTCTTGATTACTGTGGCTTTGTAGTAGAGCTTGAAGTCAGGGAGGGTAATTCCCCCTGTTTTATTCCTCCTTCTCTGGATTGCTTTGACTATTCAGGATCTTTTGTGGTTCTGTATGAATTTTAGAATTATTTGTTCCAGTTCATTGAAGAATGCTGTTGGTATTTTGATCGGGATTGCATTGAATCTGTATATTGCTTTAGGTAGTATAGCCATTTTGACAATATTTATTCTTCCTAGCCAAGAGCATGGGATGAATTTCCATTTGTTAGTGTCCTCTTTAATTTCTCTTAGGAGTGTCTTGTAGTTTTCAGAATACAGGTCTTTCACTTCCTTCGTTAGGTTTATTCCTAGGTATTTTATTCTTTTTGATGCAATTGTGAATGGAATTGTTTTTCTGATTTCTCTTTCCGTTAGTTCATCGTTAGTGTATAGGAAAGCAACAGATTTCTGTGTGTTAATTTTGTATCCTGCAACTTTGTTGAATTCAGATATTAGTTCTAGTAGTTTTGGAGTGAAGTCTTTAGGGTTTTTGATGTACAATATCATGTCATCTGCAAAGTGACAATTTGACTTCTTCTTTACCAATCTGGATGCCTTGTATTTCTTTGTATTGTCTGATTGCCATGGCTAGGACCTCCAGTACTATGTTGAATAACAGTGGAGAGAGTGGGCATCCCTGTCTTGTTCCCGATCTTAGATGAAAAGCTTTTAGCTTCTTGCTGTTATGTATGATGTTAGCTGTGAGTTTGTCATATATGGCCTTTATGATGTTGAGGTACTTGTCCTCTATACCCATTTTATTGATAGTTTTAATCAGGAATGGATGCTGAATTTCGTCAAATGCTTTTTCAGCATCTATGGAGATGATCATGTGGTTTTTGTTCTTCTTTTTGTTGATGTGGTGGATGATGTTGATGGATTTTCGAATGTTGTACCATCTTTGCATCCCTGGGATGAATCCCACTTATCATGGTGTATGATCCTCTTGATGTATTTTTGAATTCGGTTTGCTAATATTTAGTTGAGTATTTTTGTATCTACGTTCATCAGGGATATTGGTCTGTATAGTTTTCTTTTTTGGTGAGGTCTTTGCCAAGTTTTAGTATTAGAGTGATGTTAGCTTCATAGAATGAGTTTGAAGTATTCCCTCCTCTTCTATTTTTTAGAAAACTTTAAGGAGAATCGGTGTAATTTCTTCTCTATATGTCTGGTAGAATTCAGAGGTGAATCCATCAGGCCCGGGGGTTTTGTTCTTGGGTAGTTTTTTGATTACCAATTCGATTTCGTCGCTGGTGATTGGTCTGTTTAGTTTTTCTGTTTCTTGCTTGGTCAGTCTTGGAAGGTTGTATTTTTCTAAGAAGTTGTCCATTTCTTCTATGTTTTCCAGCTTGTTAGCATATAGATTCTCATAATATTCTCTTATGATTCTTTGTATTTCTGTGGGGTCCGTCGTGATTTTTCCTTTCTCATTTCTGATTGTGTTTATGTGTGTAGATTCTCTTTTTCTCTTAATGAGTCTGGCTAGGGGTTTATCTATTTTGTTTATTTTTTCAAAGAACCAGCTCTTGGTTTTATTGATTTTTTCTATTGTTTTATTCTTCTCAATTTTATTTATTTCTTCTGTGATCTTTATTATGTCCCTCCTTCTGGTGACTTTGGGCTTCATTTGTTCTTCTTTTTCCAATTTCAGTAATTGTGTCTTTAGACTATTCATTTGGGAATGTTCTTCCTTCTTTAAATAGGCCGGATTGCAATATACTTTCCTCTTAGAACTGCCTTTGCTGCGTCCCACAGAAGTTGTGGCTTTGTGTTGTTGTTGTCATTAGTCTCCATATATTCTTTGAGTTCTGTTTTGATTTGGTCGTTAACCCATTGATTAATTAGGAGAGTGTTGTTAAGTCTCCATGTATTTGTGAGCCTTTTTGATTTCTTTCTAAAATTTATTTCTAGTTTTATACCTTGGTGATCTGAGAAGTTGGTTGGTAGGATTTCAATATTTTTGAAATTACTGAGGTTCTTTTTGTGGCCTAGTATGTGGTCTATTCTGGAAAATGTTCCATGTGCACTTGAGAAGAATGTGTATCCTGTTGCTTTTGGGTGTAGAGTTCTGTAGATGTTTGTTAGGTCCCTCTGTTCTAGTGTGTTGTTCAGTGCCTCTGTGTCTTTACTTATTTTCTGTCTGGTTGATCTGTCCTTTGGAGTGAGTGGTGTGTTGAAGTCACCTAAAATGAATGCATTGCTATCTATATCCTCCTTTAATTCTGTTAGTATTTGTTTCACATATGCTGGCGCTCCTGTGTTGGGTGCATATATATTTATAATGGTTATATCCTCTTGTTGGACTGACCCCTTTATCATTATGTAATGTCCTTCTTTATCTCTTGCTGCTTTCTTCGTTTTGAAGTCTGTTTTGTCTGATACAAGTACTGCAACACCTGCTTTTTTTTCCTTGTTGTTTGCATGAAATATCTTTTTCCATCCCTTCACTTTTAGTCTGTGTATATCTTTGGGTTTGAGGTGAGTCTCTTGTAAGCAGCATATAGATGGGTCTTGCTTTTTTATCCATTCTGTTACTGTGTGTCTTTTGATTGGTGCATTCAGCCCATTTACATTTAGGGTGATTATCGATAGATGTGTACTTATTGCCATTGCTGGCTTTAGATTCGTGGTTACCAAATGTTCAGGGGTTGCTTCTTTACTGTCTAAGAATCTAACTTAACTTTCTTGTTAAGTTATTGTAAACACCGTCTGATGTTTATTTCTCTCCCTTCTTATTCTTCCTCCTCCATTCTTTATATACTAGGTGTTTTATTCTTTGCCTTTTGGTAGTATTTGGATGGTCTGCTTTCTTTGCTATGATTTTATTTTCTCTGGTGATCTCTTTTAAGCCTTTGGAGTGCTACCGTCTAGAGCAGTTCCTTTAACATGTCCTGTAGAGGTGTTTTATGGAACGCAAATTCTCTCAGCTTTCGCTTCTCTGGAAATTGTTTAATCCCTCCATCATATTTAAATGATAATCATGCTGGATACAGTATTCTTGGTTCAAGGCCCTTCTGTTTTGTTACATTAAATATATCATGCCATTCTCTTCTAGCCTGTAAGGTTTCTGTTGAGAAGTCTGATGATAGTCTGATGGGTTTTCTTTTGTAGGTGATCTTTTTTCTTTCTCTAGCTGCCCTTAATACTCTGTCCTTATCTTTGATCTTTGCCATTTTAATTATTATGTGTCTTGGTGTTGTCTTCCTTGGGTCCCTTGTGTTGGGAGATCTGTGGGCTTCCATGGATTGCGAGACTATTTCCTTCCCCAGGGAGGGAAAGTTTTCAGCAATGATTTCTTCAAAGACACTTTCTATCCCTTTTTCTCTCTCTTCTTCCTCTGGTACTCCTATAATGCGAATATTTTTCCGTTTGGATTGGTCACACGGTTCTCTTAATATTCTTTCATTCCTAGAGATCCTTTTATCTCTCTCTGCCTCAGCTTCTCTGTATTCCTGTTCTCTGATTTCTATTCCATTGTCTCTTGCATCTTGTCCAGTCTGCTGCTAAGCCCGTCTATGGCTTGTCTCATTTCTGCATTATCTTTCCTCACTTCCCTCACTTCCTCTCTCAGCTCTTGCATATTTCTCTGTAGATCCATCAGCATGGTTATGACTTTTATTCTGAATTCTTTTTCAGGAAAATTCTGCATTTCCATCCCTTCAGGTTCCCTCTCAGGTGTTGTCTGGGTCTGGGTGATTTTTGTCTGTACCATATTCCTCTTTTCATGTCAATATAAATGGTGGCTGTTAGGTGTCAGGTATGTCAGCTGGCCTCTTTAAGACTTAAAAAAAAAGAAAGAAGAAGAAGAAGAAAAAACAAATCAAAACCGAAACAAAAACGAACAAACAAAAAAAAGAAAAAGAAGAGAAAGAAAAGAGAAAAAGAAGAAAGAAAGAAAAATAAAGGAAGGGGAGAAAAAAAAAAAAGAACACCCACCCAGAGTGGATTCTGTAAGGATGCTGTAGGTGTCGCTGTTTCTCCACTATTCCACAGCCGTGGCCGGGCCACTCTTTGTAGCTCTGGCTGGGGCAGGAACAAATGGGAGGCTGTTGTTCTCTGTGTAAAGTTTTAGTGTGGCTGCTACCTTTTTTCAGTTACCAACCAAGATGTCCGAAATTCCGCAGGACTCCCAGCCCACTGGGTTGAGCGTGCAGGGGCGATTGTGTTCCCTCGCTGGGCCCTCAGCCTCTCCAAGACCGCTAAAAACAGCATGCGCTTTTCTCCTGTCCTGGGGTGCTGGCTATACTTACCTGGGCGCTTCCCAGCTCAAAACCTGCACCTTCTGCCTCTCCAATATCTGATGCACTGCATGATGTGTGTCAGTGCTCCCAGCGCAGATCACCAGGGCTGGTTATTTTTTGGGCCTGTTCTTCCACTCCCTCCTGGCTCTGAATCCTCTCCTCCCGCCAGTGTGCTGGGGTAGGGGAGTGCTTGGGTCCCGCCGGGTCGCGGCTCCGTATCTTACCTGCTTCGCGGGGTGCCTAGTCCTCTTGGGTGCAGATGCAGGCTGTGTGGTGTGCTATAAATTCTGGTCTCTCTTTTAGGAGTAGTTGTATTTGCTGTATTTTCATAGATTTACATAGTTTTGGGAGGAGATTTCTGCCACCCTGCTCACGCTGCCATCTTCCCGGAACTGGCCCTAATGCCATATTATTTATCCTTAAAAATTAATCTATGTAATTAAATCACATTAATATAGAATAAAAATTATTTTATTGTATCAATAGAAAATCGTTGATGAAAATTAATATCCAATCAGAATAAAAATTCATAGTGAAATAGGAACAGAGGTTATATTCTTAATCTGATAAAATGTATCTACAAAACCACAACAAATGTCATGCTTAATGGAAATGTGTTGAAATTTTTTCTTTGATATTGGAAGCAATGCAAGCATTCCCAATATTACCACTTAGAGTTCACATTCTACCTGATATCTTAGCTAGCATATTAAAGCAAGAAAGAAAAGTAAAAGCACAAGGTTTAGAACTAAATAACTGTCATCATTTATGAATTGTTTAATCACATATGTAGATAATCCAAAATAGTTTAAATATACATTATTAGGAATAATAAAAAGAATCCAGAATTGTATCCAAATTTGCTGGATACAAAAATTAATGCACAACTGATTGTCATCATCATCCTGTTTGCCAGTATTAAATACCATGAAAGTACAATTTTAAAAAAGACCATTTAGAATAGTTTTGAAAAAATATCAAATACATAGGGTCAAAGTTAGCAAGAGATGTAACAAGGTGTTACATAGGTTAGTTATGGAATATAATTGAGAAAATTTAATGAAGAACCAAATAATTGGAAGGGCATACCATAAGCATGGGTTGGAAAACTTACTATGTCATAATATGAGTTATTTCAAAAATGTCTTACAGAGTCAGTGAAATTCTAATCAATATATTAGTAGCTTTTATATGAACATGAATATAATGTGTAACTTGACAAGATTATTGTAAAATATATATAGAAATGCAAATGGCCACCAACAATATACAAAGTAACTTTGTAGAAGAGCACGGTAGGAAAATTTGATATATTAGATATATTAAAAACCTACAATAACTAAGATAGTGTTGTGTTGACATGGAAATAGACAAACCAGTGTACACAGGAGAGATACATACACATAGGGCTACTTGATTTATTATGCAAAATGGTGTGGAGAGTAAAATCTTTTCAATAAATGCATCTGGAACAATTTTAGCTACTTGATAAAAAAATAAAAAATCTATATTTCTCACCATATGTAAATGTCAATTTTGGATTCTTATAAAGGGAAAAATAAAACTTTTATAAAATATAGAGGAAAAGATATTGATATTCTTCTAACTGAAATTTTTTTTCTTAGAAAGGACAGAATAAGTACCATCCTAAAGAAAATTATTGAAATTTGACTACACTGAAGTTAGGAATATCTATGTATTAAATGATACCGTTAAGGGAAGGAAAAATCCAATCACAAAATGGAAGATATTTTAAACATATTAATTAGTAAAGGACCATCAAAATAAAAAAATAACTTACATTTCCATAGAAAACAAGGAATACCCAATAAAAAAAAGTGACAAAGACCTGGAACAGGCATTTTACAAAAGAGGAAATCTAAAATGGTCAATATGAACATACAAAGTGCTTGAATTCATGAGTAATCTGGGAAATGCAAATTAAAAGCATGGGGAAATGCCACCTACTTCTGCCAACATGGCTAAAATGATAGTAGGTGTTGCCAAGAATGGGGACCAACAGTAACACTTATATAATGTTGGTTAGAGTATGAAATGGAAAAACTACTGGGAAATAATTTTGACATATATATTAAAGTTGAAAATACACAAACAGCAATTACACTTACTGTGGTAAGCATTTAGTAATGTATATAGTTGTCGAATCACTATGTTGTGCACTTGTATCTTGCCAGTGGGTTTCAGCCCTTGGCAAATTCACTCTTGATTCGGTGAGACTGAAAAATGACAGTGGAACATTCCTGGGGTGAGAGGGTTTATACCCTACTTTATTCCCATGTTGGTAAGTCAGTCACTGGAATCCCATCCACCTCAGAGCGAATCCGCTTGCAGCACGCCGTTCTCCACCTCTGGGCCTCTCAGCCCTGCAGACGTCTCAGTCTCTATCTTCTGCACTGTCATCACTCAGGTCTCTGCTCTCCTGCAGGCGTGCAGCCCAAAGCACTGGGTGGAGCTCTTTATATAGAGACAATAACAACGTATTGCCCACATGTGTGTAGTGAGCAAGCCGACCAGAGTCAGGTGAGAATCCTGGCCATAGGAACTTTCACTTTCTCTACAACTTGAGACCAACATAATATTGTATATCAACTATATTTCAATTAAAAAAATTAGTGAGTTATAAAAATAAAATAAAAATAAAAAAAGAAATACCCTGCCCCCAAAATAAAATACATCCTGTGGATCAGCCTCATGTATTTATAGGAAAGTATCTTGAAGTGATAGGCTCCAAGTATACTGTCAGCCATGCTATCCAAAAACTCATGGAACACAAAGATTCAGAGATCAAATTAAAATGATGAAATTACATGGCCAACTGATTCAATTTCAAACAAATACCAAGAAGCCAGGAAAAATACAGGGCATAAGGATAATTCCCAAATTCTGAGTTTTGCAATGTTCATGTGTCTTCCTCTTCCTCTCCCACTACCTCTTTTTATTTTTCTCTCTCCCTTTCTCTCTTTGGGTTTAAATAAGGCCAACAGAGGGAAGGTGCTGATGCCCAAAACACAATTGTTCTACTGAGGATGTGCGTGTGCTTGCACAGCTGGAGCTCATTCAGTTAGTTTGATGAGCAAACATGTAGTTTATGTGTTTCTTGCACAGAGGAAACACGAAGCAAGAATGGAATCATAATGGATGTCACGTATGAGTAACTGATTTAACACCTTATGAATATTGAGTTTCTAATGTGTATCATGCATATTTAATGTATTATGTATCTTGTACTTTATGTGCCTCATGAATATTTAGCACCTACTGGATCCTTCCACCTTTTTCTGCGTTTAGCACACATTTCTCCTTATCAGTTTTGGGTGAATATGTCTCACAAGATTCTCACTCCTAAACTCATTATTTGTTTTTCTTATTTTTCAGTAGAATCAAATATTCTTTTTTCTTTTTTTATTGAAGTATAGTTGATATGCAATATTAAACTGGTTTCAGGTACACAGCATAGTGATTTGACAGTGATATACATTAAACGCTTACCCCAACTAGTGTAGTTACTATCTGTTAACATAGGTGTTATAGAACTACTGACTATATTCTATGAGCTGTACTTTCATCCCTGTGATGACTTTATACTATGAGATCGCCTCTTTATCTCCTATATATAATTTTTTGGTGGAATCATATGTTCTTAAATAATACAGAAAAAATACATTGGACTACTTCAAGGCACATACCACAGAAATACATGCAAATATGCATCAGGATAGAAATATGGAAACACTCAGGGCACACATAAATTAACCATAGCTTGGTTAAGTAAATTGTAATTTGTTTAATGGTATATCACACAGAAGTGAAAATGATTGGTAACAACATAGATAAATCTTAAAATTCTAATGTGAGTGAAAGAACACATAATACATGTGTTATGTTTCCATTTATATTAAGTTCAAAAAAGAGTCACAAATGAAACTATAGCTAGAATCTGAGGATCCATATTCTGGAATGGTGGTGATTAAGAGTTCTATGAGCCTGATTTCTGGTGAAACAGCCATAACTGATGAAAATTATATAAACAAACACATATATGTGTATATATGAGTATATAACTTAAGTTCTCTCTATATAATTTGTCATATATAAAATTTATATATAACATATAATTCATATCTCTATACTAACACATATATATAAAGTCTCTAGGAATTATATTTATATGTTTGTGTGACTATATATTGGCATAGTTTCTAGAAACTTTAAATTTTATATATATATATATATATACATATATATATATACACACTAAATCATATGTAATTCTATATTATATAAATATAACTTAGTATATGTATATATAATTTAAAGTTTCTAGAAATTGTGCCTAAATCTCTTAGGGCATACAGTAAATGAAGAAGCATTTATTCAAGAAAATCTATGAAAACTCAGAAAAGTAGGAGCCTGTGGCATGTGAGTCATGGCCTGCTCCTTCCTTCTCCCTTGAGCTCAGCATGACAGAAGCTCCTCTCCAGGGGGAATTACAGAGTTATGGGACTCCCTTCCCCCCAGGTCCTAGCCCGTGCACTCACCTGCTCTGTGTTACAGAAACTAGATTCCATGTGAATGTTATCAAAAGGGTCAAAGGCTTTCCTCCTTCACTTGTAGGAAGAAGGAACTACCTCTGGTATAGTAAGCCCAGATCAGTGGGGGTCTGATTGCCCTCACTCCAGCTCACTTATAGAACATTATATGCCAGGAGAGGCAAGCCAAGAACACCAGAAGCTACTGTTCCCTTTCAGTGCCCACCTCGCTTGCAAGGTAAGCTGTCATTCTGGAAGAGGAAGGTCACTTTCCCATCCCTAGCTGTGGAGTAGTGGCTCAGAGACTTTGTGCACAGCGAAAGGCAGGCCATAACTAATGACCGAGAGCTTAAAAGATCCCCGTAAAGGAATTGACTTCATTTATTTAGTTTTTTGAAACTGTGGGAAACTTTAAGCCTAAGGGCGCTCTCAGAAACAATGGAGATTTTGATGGTAAAGAATTGAGATTAGGCTGATAGGTCCATGAAAGCAGCAACTTAAACTGTAGGCCAGTTAGTTTGCCTGAGAGAATCAGGGAAAAAGAAACAACTCATATGTCTATTCAGTGATAAAGAGATAACCAAGAGTGGTATATACATACAATGGAGTATTATTTAGCAATAAAGTGGAATGAAGTATTGACGCATCTACAACATGGGTGAACCTTGAAGAAATTCTGCTTAGTGAAAGGAGCCAGTCACAAAAGACTGTGTATATATATATATATATATATATGATTGCACTTATATGAAATGTTGAGAATGGGTAAATCTGTAGAGACAGAAAATAGATGATTTTGTTTAGGGCTGGGTGTTTGATAGAAATGGGATGTGATTGCTTATGAGTACAGCCTTTCCTTTTAGGGTAAAGAAAGTATTTTAAAATTGCTTGCAATGATGTTTGAGCAGTTCTGTGAATGTGGTAAAATCATCGAACTGTACATTTTAAATGAGCAAGTTACATGGAGTGGTAATAGTATCTCCATAATACTGTTAACTGTTATTTAAAAAATTCAAAACTTTGTGTGTTTAGGAATGCATTTTTTAGGTAGTTAAGTTATAAAGAAAATGAAAGAAGTGACTACTATAAAACTCAGTGGTCTCCTGTGGAGAGAGAAGGGATTAAGTTAGGAATTTAGGGTGAGAAGGTGGGTGATTCTGCAGGACTGTTTCTAACTATTTCTTTGCCTGGGTGATGGTTGCACATATCTTTATTTTACAACAATATATTCAACTGCCAATTTACTTTAAATATCTTCTGTATTTGTATTATACCTCACAGTAAAAATGTAATAAATACATTAAAAATTTATATAAAAGAGTGAATTGGAAAGATAAGGTTAGGAATATGGTGAACCTACCAAATGACATGTAGACACACATAGACTACGAGTGATGGAGCGTCTGGGTCTCTGTCAATATCAGCCCTTCTGTGGAAGCTCCCTTTGGCTCCTGGTTGGATTGGAAGAAAATCTTCCATGCCCTGAACATTAAGAGAAGACTATTATCTGAGACAAAGCATTGAGTATATGTTTGTTTTCTTTGAGCTTTCTTAGGGTCCAGCAAAGTATAAGGATGATCTGGTAATGATAGTAATGATGATGGTAATGGCTAGCGTTCAGGACATTCTCTAAGGCAGACACTGTACTTCATTTCATCTCATTTACTCTTAAAAAATAATGCATAAAGTAGTTAGTAATTTTCTTTCTGACTTTTCAGCTTAAGAAACAGAGGATTGGAAATTTCAAATGAATCACACAAGGTCACCCATTTGGGAAGTGGAAGAGTAGTGACTGAAATCTAATCTAGCTCCAGAATCTGGTTCTTAGTCTTTACTTTAGCCTTGAATAATAATTTAAAGTTTAATTTGACTATATTGACATTTTTTCCTTTTCCACCATTTGAGAGGGGTAGGGAAAGTGTTATTAATTCTAGTCTATGAGAAAGGGAGTCTTACAAGCATCAACCAACTTATAAACTGCTTGTGTATAAGAGCACTGCTAAAATGGGACAGGAGAAATCCAATCCAGCTTTCTTGTCTGCAGGTCTACATATTTCTTTGACATCTCAGGACATCCCCTTGGTAATTAGGTGCCCAGAGCACATTTCTATTAGTTATTCTTTTTTATTTTAGCCATGGAATTATTGAAGAGAAGGCAAGATCACACGTGCATTTCTTCCTGAGTCACTTGAGAATGTTTTAATTAGCTTGAATTGCTTAGCCACAGCTTGTTGGAAGCTAAGCTTCCTGTACTGCAAATCAAATTTCAACTCTGCTTCTTTGAGGAGCCTATTCCTTCCTAGCCTCCTAGCCTTTGCAGACAGAGCATAGTGTGAACTAAACCCACTAGAGATATTTTCTCCCTGAAGTCTTGTCCACCCTCCCATAGAAATGCTGGGGCCTCATTATCACGTCCTGCAGGAGCTCATTCATTTCTTCTCCTGCAACCATAGGGAACTCAACAGTTCCTGGAGCTCCTCCCCAGCCACATAATAGAATACATTGACAGTTGTTTCTTTGGCAGCTTGATATAATTAGAGATATTTGCATCTCCTGATAGTTCACACTTCTCAAGAACAATGTGAGATAATGACAGAATAGGTTCCTAGCTTTCCTGCTTTCTTTCACAGAATGAAAGAACTGAAGAGAGACCTACATTTAAGAACTGTTCCATCCTTTACAGACAAGGAAATAGGAACTCAGAAGGGAAATGCCCTATTAAATGGGAATTAGTGAGAGAAGGGGTTAGAAACCAAATCTTCTGACTCTTAGCTCTATATTCTTTTTGCAGTTCTAGGTTGCATGAATGTATAAGATGAATTATATCTTGGTGCATGATGTTATTTAGACAGCAGAAGTTACATGTACAAAAGGAGTATGACTGTAGGCATGTCTAGAGAATGAGCCTCTATATTCAGGACTATTTCAGAGTGTTAAAATTCAAAGCAGCAAATGATGATAGAAATATAATTGCAAGAAGATAGCAAAGAAATAAGAATGGGTTGGGAGGAATGGCTTCCAAGATTATGATACAAGAAGATGGCTAATACCTTTTAAAACGTGAATATAGGAATATTATTAGTTACTGTGGCAAACAACATGAAGAATCCTTTGAGGCAAGGGTGATCTTCAAATCCATCAATGCTAAATGTGGAAAAAGCTGTTTGCATGGGTTTACCTAAGTAGTCTGATTGGTTGGTAGAAGAGGATCTGAACAAGAACTGAGAAGGCATGGGTTGTGATTTGAACTAAAAGTGGTTATCAGAGATGTTGTATCTGTGAATCTTAGTTTCTTCTTAGGAAAATAGACTAGATCTATAGTTTCTCAAATTTTAGTATGCGTAAGAATCACCTAGGCAACCTAATAAAATGCAGGTTCTAGGGGTCCATTCCCAGAGATTCTGATTCATTGATTTGGGTTGGGGCTGTAGAGTCTGCTTTGCGTCAGACTCCTGAGAGGATTCTAGTGATGGTACTTCTGGGACCCACACCTGAAGAAATGAAAATATACTAGGAAAAAGGATCCACTGATGACCTAATTTTTTATAACACTTTCTTCCCACCTGCTTAAACCTAACAAACGCTGAAATTCTCTGACATTTAATAGAACCTTTACTACCTGTTTTACCTGTTTGGATCATAATGCCATACATCAATTTATGCATCAAATGTATAGGCTGTTGTGGAGGCCCGTGCAGCCCAGCAGGGGGTAGCATGAGTCTGAATTCCCAGGCAGAGTGGTAGCCTATTTGCCCATGACTTCATTTCCTTTGACTCCCCAGGTAGATATTAAAGGTCTCTTGTGCTTTCAAAATAGTTGAACACGGAGAGGCCCTTCCAATTTTTTAATTAAGCAAGCTTTGACCTTCAAGGTTGTAATTGCTCTTGACATCTAACTTATTGCTTAATTAAAACATGGTGAGATATGAGACCTCACTTTTGCAAAAACAGACAGTCATGGTTATTTCTATTTTATTAAAGTTCCTCTTTTATCTGAAAGGTATGGACTGAGGTTATCATTAGAATAATGTCCCATCTCAGGGAGAAAGAATGCAGCAGGCACCAAAGCTGAGGTGAGTCATTATCCTTCTAAAACAACCAGAGCTTATGAAACTATTAGACAGAGAGCTAAATCATTTTGCTGAGTTATCTCAGAAGAAGAAACAATGAAAAATTAAGAATGATGGCACTTCAGTGCACAACTGAATAGGAGTATTATTTTCTCCCATTTTAAAAACAAATACAAAATGGTATAAATTTTCTTTTTTTATGTGCTTTTTTCCCATGCTTTTTAAGTGTCTTTGCATCTGCAGGGAAAAAAAAAACCCACAACTTGAAAAGACCCTTTTTTTGACAAAATCATTGAGGATTTTAAATAATAATATGTTTAAGAAAAAGACCAACATAGTTCCTTTCTCTATTTTCAGAAGAATGATTTTAAAAAAGAAAAGAGAACAAAAGAAAAAGGAAATTTTAAATATGGAGATATGGATGATTTTTGTAGATCTCCACTGATTGGATATTTAATTTTTAAGTAATATTTATGATTTTTAAATAGTGATGGACACTTTTTAAAGAAATCCTTGACTGTATTACTGATTATTTTCTTAGCATAAATTTCTTGATTCAGAATAACTGAGTCAAAGGGCAAACCTGTTTTTAGGCTTTTGCACATCTTGGCTTTGGAATACTCAGAGGAGGCTAAATAAACAGGACCCATCTTCTCTGCCTGGATTCTGAAAAAAGTGAGAATTAAGACAAGTAATGTGGCAGATGGAAGTAAAAATGTCACACAATTGTTAAGATTAGAGTGGAGGACATATCTTAGCTTAAGATCCCATTGGGCTTCTTAACAAAACCCTATGTTTAGACTTGTGTAGGAGCAGATAAGAATGAATACCTTCTTCCTGTGGGCAATGCACTCACAAGACAATAAAAGTGGCTAGTTGAAGGCAGTATGCATAATTTCTTTTCCCCGAATTACCAGTCATGTAAGTCACTCCACTTTCTCTTGGTGCAGCTTGTAAATCAGCAGAAACATCTAGAAGTGTCATGCCTACTGAAATTCCCTCCACATGGAAGGAAACCCTGAGTGGAAAAGCAGGGGAAGAGGGTTCAAGCTGGTGGCATAGGAAGATCCTGAGCTCAACTTCCTCCCATGGACACGAGTCTACAACTGCATATGGAATAATTCCCTTTTAAAGGACCTAGAAACTGGATGAACAGAGCATCCACAACAAGAGATAATACCAAGATGTGTAGAAAAGGCAGACACACAGTCTCACTAAGAAAAAAACCAAAAACACTCCAGGCGTGGTATTCCATGGTCAGCAGGGATCTCAAAGGTTTGGAATTTTTTGCTAAGAACCAAGAGATTCAAGATCCACATCAGGCACCCCAACCCTTAGATCTTTCAAAGGATTGATGAGCCCCCGAATACCTGGCTATGACAACCAATAGGGAATATGTTCAGGAAAACTATAGAATTGTACGGAAATGAAAACGTCCTCTTAAAGGGCTCATGCACAGACTTACTCAATCTGGAAACCAGCACAAAAACATCAGGTCATAAAGTGCATAGACCATAGGCGATGGACACCTACTTACTGATCTTGGTGTGTCTGCTGGAGAGGCAGGAGGCAGCTAGAGACAAAGACGCTGCTTCCAGCCAGGCTTGCTATCTCATCCTGCCATGCTGATCCCAGTACTAGCAAGTGCCATTTTGGAATCCCACCTCTAAAGTGCTATTTTCAGGGCACACAACCCCCTTAAAGCCCTGTACAACCTCAGACCTCAGTCAGGCCTTGCAGCCAATAGGACATAACCCTGCTCACCAGCACATCTCCAGCAGTTGCAGCTGGTCCTTGCAATCAGCCATGATGGAGGCCAGCTGACTAACCAGCACACCCATAGCAGTTGCTGCCATGCCTTGAAGCCAGCCATGCTGGGGGCCACCCTTGCCTACCAAGAAACATACATCAGGTGTAGCTAGACCTTGTGGCCAGCTGGGCCATGGTCCAGCCCCACACACCAGTGAGCCTGCAGCCTTGCCACAATAGCGGGGCACAAGCAGCCTACACAGGGGATACCCCTGCAGCAGCTGGCTCTGGTGGCCAAGGAGCATTGCACTCCAGGGCCCAACAGATCATCCCCTACATAAGGCACCCATTCAGGCCTAGGAGACAGAGCTGAACTACCTAACAAACCCAGTTAAGCAAAATGAGGAGACAAAGGAATGTGTTCCAAAAGGAAGACAAGACAAAACGTGAGAAAAAGAACTAAGTGAAAAAGAAATAAGAAGTCTAATAAAGAGTTTAAGTGATAGTCAAAAAGATGCTTACTGAACTCAAGAGAAGAATGGGCGAACACAGTGAGTGAGAACATCAAAAAAGAGCAGAAAATACAAGAAAGTACCATTCAGAGCTGAAGAATACAATAATGGAAATGAAAAACACACTAGAGGGGATAAACAGCAGATGAGGTGATACCGAAGAACATCTCAGCAGCTGGAAGAGAAGGTAGTGGAACACCCAATTGAAAAGCAAAAAGATAAAAAATAATTTTAAAAAATGAGGGTTGTTTAATGGACCTTGGGACAATATCAAGCAAACTAACATTCACATTATAGGGGTCCCAGAAGGACATGAAAGAAAGGCGAAGAAAACTTATTTGAAGAAGTAGTAACTGAAAACTTCCCTAATCTGGGGAAGGAACCAGACAACCAAATCCAGGAATCTCAGAACCTCAAACAAGATGAACCCAAAGAGATTCACACCAAAACACATTATAATTGAAATGTCAAAAATTAAAGAGAGAGAATCTTAAAAGCATCAGGAGACTAGCAATTAGTTATGTATAAAGAAACCCCCATTAGAGTTTCTGCTGATTTTTCAACAGAAACTTTGCAGGCCAGAAGGGAGTGGCATGATATATTTAAAGTCATGAAAGTAAAAAACTTATAACCAAGAATGTTTTACCCAGCAAGATTATCAATCAGAATTGAAGAGGATATAAAGAGTTTCCCAGACAAGCCGAAGTTGAAGGAGTTCATCACCACCAAGCAGACTTTACATGAAATACTAAACAGACTTCTTCAAGCAGAAAAGAAAAGGCCATAACTAGAAATAAGAAAATACATGAAAGAAAAAACATCTCCTTGGTAAAGGCAAACATATAGCAAAAGTAGTAGATCAACCACTTATAAAGCTAGTAGGAACATTAAAACTCCAAAGTTGTAAAATCAAGTTTATCTACAATAATTAGTAAACGAATACACAAAATAAAAAGACATAAAATGTGATATCAAAACCACAAAATGTGGTTTTGAGGAGTAAAAATGTAGTGCTTTTAGAATGCATTTAAACTTAAGTGACCACTAACTTAAAATAGATTGCTATATACATAGGTTGTTATATATGAATCTCATGGTTAACCAAAAACCAAAAACCTTTAATAGATTAAGAGAAAGTAAAGAGAAAGGAATCCAAACATAACACTAAAGAAGATCATCAGATCACATGGGAAGAGAGCAAAGGAAGAAGAAATAAAAAGGGAAGAACTACAAAAGCAACCAGAAAACAATGAACAAAATGGCAATAAATATATACCTATCTGTAATTACTTTAAATATAAATGGACACGTACTCCAGTTAAAAGACATAGGATGACTGAATGGGTTAAAAAATACAAAATCCACCTATGTGCTGCCTACAAGATACTTAAGAACTAAAGACACACACAGATTGAAAGTGAAGGGACAGCAAAAGATATTCTATGCAAATGGAAATAAAACGATATCTGGGAAAGAAATACTTAGACAAAATAGACTTTAAACAAAGCCTGTAAGAAGAGATAAAGAAGAGCATTACATTATGATAAAGGTATTGGTCCAACAAGAGGATATAACAGTTGTAAATATCTATGCACCCAACACAGAAACTCCTAAATATATAAACCAAATATTAACAGCATAAAGGGAGAAATTGGCAATAATACAATAATAATAGAACACTTTAACACCTGACTAATGTCAATAGATAGATCATTCAGACAGAAAATTAATAAGGAAACATTGGCCTTAAAACACACCTTAGACCAGATGGACTTAAAAGAAATATACAGAACATTCTATCCCCAAACAGCAGAATATACCTTCTTCTCAAGTGCACATGGGACATTCTCCAGGATAGATCACATGTTAGGCCACAAAACGCATCTCAATAAAATGAAGAATATTGAAATCTTATCAAGCATCTTTGCCAACCACTGCAGTATGAAAGTACAAATCAGTTATAATTAGAAAACTGGGGGGAAAACCATGAACACAAGGAGACTAAACAACCAGTAGGTCAACAAACAAATCCAACAGGGATTAAAAATATATACCTTGAGACAAATGAAAATGAAAACACAACATTCCAAAATCTATGGTATGCAGCAAATAGCAGTTGTAAGAGGGAATTTATAGCAAAATAGGCCTACCTTAAGGAACAAGAATAATCCCAAAGTAGCATTTCCAGGGTTATCCAGCTACTGGCGGGAATTAACTGAAGTTCACATTCAAGTGTGCATAGCTCCAAAGTTTGAACTTCTAACTATTTCATTTCAGATATAGCAGAGGAGCAAGTGATTCCATAGTTAGGTAGAACAGTCAGTAAATCTTGGGAGAAAGGATAGTTCATATGCTTAGTCAGTGAGCATCCAGGAAACCTCTCAGCAGATTCCATGGTTCAGGTCAAAGATAAAAAGGAAATTACAGGGAAGATCAGGTCACAACCCAATAGGGTTTTGTGGATGCCAGGTGCAGAATATTCAGGAGGAATGACTGTGATACAGACTCTAGATGAAACAGAAGTTTAGTTCTTAAAACAGGGCTCTAAAAGTTGAGAATGTACAAGTCTCCTCCTATATTTGTCAAAGAGGAAGAACTTTTCCTCTATCCTCTTAGGTTCAGTGGCTGGGGAAGCGGCAGTCTGTGAATTAAACTAATAAAGGGCAGATTAACAGGAAAGAGGCATAAATGTTTTAGTAATGTTTTATGTGTACTGGAGTTCATAGCCAAGAAGTGAAACTCAAAGTGGCTAGACTTGAGGCTTATATACCGTTTTAACAAAGGAAAGGGGGTATGGCCTTTAAGGAATGATAAATTGTGGGAAGTGACTAGGAAATACATGGGGGAAACTAATTGGAAGATAAGTTTTATTTTAGTATGATTTGTTTATGTAGACTCGTCTTGATGCTGACTCTCCATCTCCCGAGATAAGAGTCATTCTCTTCTTATTCATATGGGAGAGGTGGATACCTTCACAAGGGAATTTTATGCCACTGTCATAAAGAGAGATTTATAGTCTGCTTTTAGACAGAAAAGGGAAGGATAGACAATTCTTCCTGCATCTGTTGCATCTGTTGGTTCTCAGTTGCATTCAGCTCAAAATAATCTTTACCGAAGTGGCATTTTTTTGGGGTAACATATCCTGACGCTCTTCAGATCTGTATTCTCTTCTAATAAATCTCCTAAAATGAGATTGATACCTTACCATTGGCAACCATGAAAGGGGGTTATCAGCCCACTTTTTCCAAAGCTGAGGTTATGTCCTTTGACTAGAATTCTCTGAAATGGGTAATTGGCTAACACAAGGGCACTAATCTGGATCCTCTGTGAAGCAGGCACCAAGATGGAATTAAATGTGCAAACATTTTATTAGGCAAAATGCCTAAACTGCCACGCAGTTTACAGAAGGTTCAGCAAATCTGAAGGGAATACCAGCCATCGGAGCATTCCATTTACTAGGATGAGTCCGTCTCAGTATCTCCTATGGACACAATCACTAGCTGGCAGTCAGAGCGAGTCACGGTGTCAGTGCACATTGCATCCGCTGAGACCCTAAGTCACACTCCAAGTGAAGGAGACACGTTTCCAGGACTGCCGTAAATAAATATCAGATCATTCTTCAAAAGTAAGAAAGATATTTTTTCCCATTTTGTAGGTGAGAAACTGAGGAACAAGGATATTGATTAATTTCCTCAAGTTCAAATGCTGATTTTGTGATAGAAACTTAGGTTGCCTGGGTGTGAATTTCCTCTCTTTCAAGAGACACTCTAGTTCTGCTAGAGAGCTTTTCTCAGACTTGAATGTTCATCAGAATCCTCTGGGGGGCTTATTATATCAATGATTTCTGGGATCTGCAGAGTTTCTGACTCTCGGGATCAGGAGTGGGGCCTGAGAATTTGCATTTCTAACAGATTCCCAGATGATACTGACACTGTTGGTGAAGGGAACAAACTTTGAGGACCACTGTGCTTAATATTTTATGCTTTTCATTTCTTTAAGCATGTATGTATGTGTGTGTGTGAGAGAGAGAGAGAGGGAGAGATTAGAGAGTGGTGAGAGGGAGGGAAAGCAGGGGAAAATGTCTTTTCTTATAAACTCCCCATCCTTGCATAGTCCAAACACCATGCCTGAATTGTGACAGATATGTAGTAAATATTTGTTAAACTTAATTTCTTTTACTTTGGGAAAATTTTATGAAATACTCAGTGTAGTGAAAACAGAGCTGTCTTTCCAGAGGAAAAACATGGGAACTGACTCATATTTCTGCTAGAAAGGATTTCTCCTTAGGACAAAAGGTAGTTGATTTTGTCTTTTGTCTCTAGCCCCCTGGCATTTTACATGTCTTCTGCTTCAGCCACATTACTGAAGCCAGGGAGACCAAGGGACAGAAAAAGTTGGCAAACTTAGTGTGATTTCTAGTTTGTGGGTACTTCTACTATATATATATATATATATATATATATATATATAGTATATATTTTTTCCTATTCTTGATGTACGCAAAAATAAGCACAAGGGAAAATATGCTGGCTAATAGTTTTCACATTTGATGATTACTCTAAGAGTTCATTTCCTTCAATCAGGCTGCTGAGTTTGTTATTTTGGTGTCAGATGATAAGCAAAAAGTCCCAGAGACACATAATCTTTGCTGCAGTGGCTTCCTGGTGGGGACATGGCCTGGAATGTCCAGCTGCAGTGGCCACACATGGCAATAGCATTGTGTGTCTGGTATTGAGCTAAGGACTTTACATAATTATTTTATTTAAGTCTCACAAAAAAGCACATAATGTTTGTTGGTTTTATTATTATTATTATTCCCATTCTACCAATTAAGAGAATTTGACAGAGAATAAATAGCATGGCTTAGTTATGTGGCTGGTGAGTGGCAGATTCCTGATTTGAGCCCTGGTCTGTTTGACTACAATATCTTTACTCTTAACCACCAACTATACTGTTTCCTGAGTGCTTGTAGATTATTTCACAGAGCAGGATTACTTAACCCACCCAGTACATATAACAGAGATAACTGAAGCAGAAAGAGGTCAGGTAATTTTCCTCATGTCATGCAGTGAATAAGCAACAGAATCAGAACTGAACAAAGGACTCCATGTTCCCTGAGTCAATGTGTCAATGGCTTTCTAGTTACCATGTTTTTGTATTTAAGTACCATTATTACTCTTTTTTTATTTGTAGTCTCCAAGACAACTGAATGTCTTTTTAGTCATCCTTCTTATGACTCAGTGTGGACATGATTTGTGTCCTATCTATACTTACTTATGCTACAAGTCCACTTCCACTCCTACCCAGCTTCCATTCTTGTCAGCCTGGTAGGCCTGAGTATCTTTTCCAGTTATATAAATTTCTCCTCAAGCCATTTTCCTAGATGTTAGGTCTGATTCCAAAGAAATTTTAGGAAAGGGACAACAACTCCATCTTGTTTATCTCATTACTAAGGGAATGATGCTGTGAAAGCCATGGAAGATACTTTGCTTAATCTTCTTCATTGTAAATAATTATCAGGGAACCCCAAAATGAACTGGTCAGGGCCTCCATCACATTGGCAAACAAATGACACGATGACTCAGGCAATGATTGCAGTCAGTACAGTCACTCATCTTATTTTCACAACTGAGATAAACCTGGACAAGTTAGTTCTGGCCTTATAATAACATCTTCCAAGGCAAAGAAACTATCCAAATTAAAAGACATTGCTCTTTTCTTATCTCCTAGAAAGAGTGTCATCCCTTTCCACTGGTATCCTGAACGTTAGAGTGCCACACCTCATTTTACATTCTCAGAGAGAGTAATAATACAGTGATTATGTTGATAACCCATCATATCTTGAATGTATTAAAGTTTCAGCTAGTGAGTAGGATTAAAAAAAAATAAGATTCACAAGCAAAGTTGAGGATTTCTTATATATCTAATTTCCCACCAAACTCAAATAAAAATAAAATACCTTCCATGTCCTCTTAGATTCTTTTGTTGGGTCTAAATTTTCCCAACCAACATTGATACTTCCCCATGCTCTATTATTTATGATGGAGACACTAGACATTATTAACTATGGAACCTGGGAACTATTGATTCTCTCGAAAAATGGATTCCCAATTCTGGACCAAGAGTGGTTGTTTCATGGTGTTTTCACTAGTCCATGGTGAAATGAATGAATGAATCTGTACAATGGATAGTCACAAAAGTTGTTAACCCCCTGTTCTCCTTCACGGCATCCCCAGTGGGACTTGTCTGCTTCCGCAGCACGTATTTCCACCACAAGGAATGCTCACAACAAGCATTCAATACATATTTTTGAGTAAATGAAAAAATTCAGTATCCTATTTTGGATAGAACTGTTCTTTATTCTGTGATTATGTCCTTTTTTGGCATTAAAGTATCTTTTTCTTTAAAGGAAATGATGGTGATAGAATTTATTTTTAATGTCTTTACTTGGCAAAACTAAAGGCTGACGATCCTCTCTTGGTCATCTGAATATGATTTTTGAAATTTCACTTGTTTGGGAATACAGCCACCTGCAAATAATGGGTATAATCTAATTTCTTTATGTTAAAATGGGGGAATTGCTGCCAGGGAGAGGAAATAGGTTGCCCCAAACCCCGGTAACTGGACTATTTTATCTGTTCTCCTGTGACTTCTTTTATTTTACAGTTATAATTATAGGTTAATTTTCTTCCTTTCTTTCTCCTTTCCTTCCTTCTTCCTTCTTTTGTCTTTCTTTCTTCTCCTTTTTTAATTTCCTTCCTTGCTTACATTTTTATGGATCACTGTCATCTCTGAAACCACCTGGTAAGCTCCTTGAGAATGTAGATAATTGTTTTGTAGGGTTAACAGTATCCCTTGTTTGGGATGCTATTCAGGTACTGAACTTCTGCCTTGAAGAGTTCCTTCTATTTTGGATATTAATCCTTTACCCAATATATAGTTTGCAAAAATTTTCTCCCATTGTATAGTTTATCTTTAGATTTTTCTTCATTGTTTCTTTTGCTATGGAGAAGCATTTAAATTTGATGTAGTCCCATTTGTTTTTTTGCTTTTATTGTTTTTACTTTTGGTATCATGTCCAAAAAATCATTGCCAAGACCAGTATTGAAGAACTTCTTTCCACATTTTCTTCTAGGGAGTTGTGAGTGGTATTAAGATACTGGTCCAATTTCATTGTTCTACATATGTTTCTCTTATTTTCCCAGAACCATTTGTTGAAGAGACTATCCTTTCCCCATTGGGCTTTTTTGTCTTCCTTTTTGGATATTAATTGACTGTGTGCTGGGATTTAATTCTGTGCTTTCTATTCTGTTTCATTGTTCTATTGTCTATTTTTGTGCCAGTACCATACTGTTTTTATTGCTATGGCTTTGTAGTATAATTTGAAATCAGGAAAAAACAGACACAGAAAGATGCCCAATATCACTAACCATCAGGGAAATGCAAGTCAAAACCACAATAAGAAATCACCTCACACCTGTTAAAATAGCTATCCTCAAAAAGACAGAGACAAAAGGTGCTGGTGAGAATGTAGTGGAAAAGGAACCCTTACATACTGTTGGTAGGAATGTAAATTGGTCCAACTGTTGGGAAAACAATATGAAGTTCCTTAAAAAAATTCTGCGACAACATGGGTGGACCTTGAACACATTATGCTAAGTGAGATAAGCCAGACAAAGACAAATACTGTATGCTGTTACTTATATGTGGAATTTCAAAAAAGTCAAACTTGCAGAAAACAAGAGTAAAATGCTATTTACCAAGGAATGAGGGGAGAGGGGGGTGTATTGATGTTGTTTAAGGGTACAAACTTGTAACAGCTGGTAAATAAGCCATAGAGATCTAATGCACATATAATAAATATAAACAAAATATTGTACTATATTATGTAATGTGATATCACTATGTATCAAAATAACACATTGTACATCTTAAATTTACATGTTATATGTCAAATTCATTCAATAATAATAAAAAGAAATCAAGAAGCTCTTATTAACCATCATCCTTGTTGTAGAATACAAATGGAGAAAAGGAAAAATAAGTCTGAACCTGACATGTAAACCAGGTAAAAACCTGTTATCTGATAAGACCCATGTAGGGAAAGAAATTGATTTATAACAGATCAATCAGTTCATAAAGGTGGATGAACACAGAGCATTCACCTTGAGCAGAGGTTTTGAGAATAGATTTGCGAAGGTGATTGATATCCCCTGCCTACCCAACCCTCAAGAACAGGAAAAGGATAGAAGGGGACATTCTTTCTACATCTTGTTGAACACTGTAATATTATAGGAAAGGATCTCATGTCTAATATTTAAACCAATGAAATAGGTAGATATAAATACCTAAATGAAATGAACTTTACTAATGATACAATGAACATTAGATAGCTCTAGTAAGAAATATCATAATTTATTTTGTCTAGGCATTTGCTGTAGATACCTGGCAAGAAATAATAGACCTCTCTTTAACTCTATTCTGTTATACTTTTTCACCTTTCTACTTTACCTGGTATTAGTTATTCATAAAAATCTAATTAGTAATTTGGTTAAAATCTCCTTTTACACTAATTGGTCAGAATGCACACTCATACTAAAATATACCTGGTCTCCTAAGGACAGTTCTTTCCTTGTCTGGTTCTAATTCTAATTATGTTTTCTTTTTCCTTCTAACTTCAATTGTAATTTCTTATATAAGTTTGTCCTTGTTTTTTGTGAAAAAAAAACTTCTTACATCTTAAACAGTAGTATAATAGGGAAAGCTTCCTTTTTTCTTTGCTTTTTTTATATTATCTGAGTTTATACCCTTGTTATGCATTAATTGTGCAATCTAAAAAACATGCAATGAAAACAGAAATAAAATTAAACCTGAATCTAGAAAAGGACCAAGTCTATGTATTTTTTACTTGGTTCTAAATTTGTCCATACTAATAAAACCCAAGTAAAACAAAGTAAAAAAGACCTGATTAAATGTGGGGAAAATTTTACTGCACTTTGTTTAATTAGTAATATATCCTGGACATTTAAATACAGCCCTAAATGTTGCCACAAGAGAGATCATTAAAGGAGAGCCAAGCTGCCAACTTGGTTTCCACCACAAAATGCCCATACAGCAAAAGGGTGGGGGCGTGGGTAATTTGGGCATGGCAGCTCTGAAAAGACACATTCAGGATCAATGTTCCAATCAAATGCTTGGCTCTGAGCCTTTGGATGTCACTTGTCTTCCTCCTACTGCAGAATGTCAGCTGAGGAGAGCCTGTTCTTAATAATAAGAAAAAAGATAATAGAGAGAGAAGCAATCCTTCTGAAATTGCCTTGATAAAATGCCAGTTACTTTCAGTGCAGTCATAGCCACAGGGGGTGAAGTCATCCAGTCAAGCAGCTGCCTTTTGAGGGGAAGAGGACCCCATCCCTGGTCTGCTCCCAGGAGCTTAATATCTAGAATAACAGGGTTTCTTTTGTGTACTCCATAGCAATGAATTCAATGGGTTTGGTCTAGCCCACTCACCCACTTATTTTCTAAGGACTAGTCTGACTTTATAGACAGATTGATTTATTTTTGGGTGTTGAAGTGCATGAGTTCTTTATATATTTAGGATGTTAACCCCTTATCAGATTGGTCATTTATGAATATATTCTCCCTCTCATACTGTAGGGTGGCTTTTTGTTCTGCTGATGGTGTCCTTTGCTGTACAGAAGCTTTTTAGTTTGATGTAATCCCACTAGTTCATTTTATTTTGTTTTCGTTGCCTGAGGAGATGTGTCCAGGAAAAAAAAAATTGCTCATGCTTATAATCAAGAGATTTTTGCCTATGTTTTCTTCTAAGAGTTATATGGTTTCATGACTTGCATTCAGGTCTTTGATCCATTTCAAGTTTACTTTTGTGTATGGGGTTAGACAGTAATCCAGTTTCATTCTCTTACCTGTAGCTGTCCAGTTTTGCCAACACCAGCTATTGAAGAGGTTTTCTTTTTCCCATTGTATGTCCATGGCTCCTTTATCATATATTAATTGACCATATATGCATGGGTTTATATCTCTGCTCTCTATTCTGTTACATTGGTCTATGGATCTGTTCTTGTGCCAGTACAAAATTGTCTTGATTACTGTGGCTTTGTAGTGGAGCTTGAAGTCAGGGAGCATAATCCCCCCAGCTTTGTTCTTCCTTCTCAGGATTGCTTTGGCTATTCAGGGTCTTTTGGGGTTCCATATGAATTTTAGAACTATTTGTTCCAGTTCGTTGAAGAATGCTGTTGGTATTTTGATAGGGATTGCACTGAATCTGTAAATTGCTTTGGGCAGGATGGCCATTTTGATAATATGAATTCTTCCTATTCATAAGCATGGGATAGATTTCCATTTATTGGTGTCTTCTTTAATTTCTCTCATGAGTGTCTTGTAGTTGTCTGAGTATAGGTCTTTCACCTCCTTGGTTAGGTTTATACCTAGGTATTTTATGTATAGACAGATCGAGATGGATATATGTATGTGTGTGTGTGTGTATGTAAGTGTTTAGGGGTGGACATGGGGGCAGATTTATCAGAAAGATGCAATGTTCAATGTCAGGGCAAAAATTTCTGATGAGTTTGAGGCTGGTGAAATTTAGAAAAGGTTGTTTTAAGTTTTACCTATTTTACATTTATACATGTAATATAAGTGCTTTTATGTTGCAGTCTAATTTAATCCTAACAAGAATCCAGTGATATTACTTAGGCAGGCATGATTATCCTGGTTCTTTTCCACAACTGAGTTTACAGTTTGCCTGAGGTCGCATAGTTGCGAAGTGGCATAGCCAGGTTTCCCACACAGAACTTTTAACTATGAACACAGTGTTTTCTCCCTATTCCAAGATTTGCTGATCAGTAATCATATAATGACTAATTTGTTTGCTTTTATCTTAACTTTAAATTCTGAATGCATTAATAGCAGTGAAATCTGGTTTATCCTTTAGTGTTGAGAACATTTTTTTGTCTGATGTAAAAAGAAAATTTTCTCATAAAGTTGCAGTAATAATACTGCTGACATTCATAACTGTCATTACACAGATTATCTTGTTTGAATTTCAGAGCAACTCTTTGAGATGAGCAGGGAAGATAGAGTTCTTGTGACAGTAGTTTACTGTCCATAACATTTCATTTCTTACATGTAGGAAGTGTCTTGTTAGCCCACCAAATGCTCTTCTGGCCTTGGAGAATAACTCCAGGCCTTTTTTGGTGGTGGTGTCTATTTTCCTTGATCCTGACTTCACCCTGGTTATTTTTCTGTTTTCCTTTTGCTCCATATCCCACAGCCTATAATCCTATCCTCCTACCCAGCCTAGCATTGAGTACTCTAAACTTGGCAAATAGTTATGCATCCCACTTATTTGGGAAAAGAGCCAGTTAAACCCAGGCAGAGAAACTGAGTCTTACAAAGTTAGATGACTTACCCCGAGTCTGCCTAAAACTGACCAATATAGATGATGGAGCTTTGACATTATGAAGGTCTATCATGGAGTCTCCCAAAAAAGAGCTGGCATCTGGAGAAAACATATTTACCATATGTCTTTGGATAGCTTTTTACACATTAAATAAGGAGGCATTCTGTTTGGTATAGTCTTTTCAGAGGCTATCACATTTCCCTAAATAGCTTCTCCAGTGGTTGATTTATTGCCAGAATTCCACCATTGGATAAACGCTTTATTTAATATCTTTTACTACTTAAATAATTGTAAGGGTCATTGGGAAAGGTAAATATGGACTTCCTTTTAATCACCATCCTTTTGATATAAACTATGTTTTCAGTCTTTTTGGTACTAAGATTGAGGAGAGAGAAAATTAGGGTAAATTAGGGGTTGGGGTTCAATATAGTCATAATAAGTTACTTGCTATGTTCCAGGCATTGTTAGACATCACTACATACATATTATAATCTACTCTACAAAACAAAAGTTACATATGATACACAATGTAATCTGAAGAGAAAATTAGTTTATATAGAAGGCCTTTTCCCAAGGCCTGCATTTTTGCAACAGATTTTTTTTTTGTTGTTTGATATGTCCAGATTGTCTTTTCTACTATACTCTCTGTCTCAGACAAGATATTTTCAAGGAATCAGACAAAAGAGCCTTGAGCTTTTTCTATTTATGCAAAGTAACCATACAGCTTCCTGTTAATACAATGGGAAAGACTTGTCTTCCTTGCCTTCGTAGATAACATCACTGTCCTGTAACAGTGCCTGAGGACCTAAACTTCTACTTATAGACACTTCTTTTGAATTATGTTATGTTGGTCTCAGACCTGCAGAGCTGGAGAGCCTACTCAGCAATTTTTAGTAAGAAAGACCAATAAGAACTGTTTTCCCACCTGGTTGAAGTCACTGAAGCACCACAGATGGTCACAAAGCCCAGAGCAATGAAGCCTAAAATTGATTCAGCCCCCACCTGTCTCAGGGGCAGGCCTCAGTCAGTGTGGAAAGTCAGAAATGAGTCTTTGGCCCCCCCTGGGTTTCCTTGTGCCTTTACCCTTCTTAGACACAAGCCTCCCACTTTTCTGTGGAGGCCCAGCATGTAACTCATTGTACTCTGTTGTGTATTTCTGTTTCTTTTCAGGAGTTTGGTGTAAGATTTGGGGTTGAAGACCTTTCCTGCACCTTTGAAAGTTTATACCAAAGAAACCAGTATGGTGAGGGAAAGAGCCTGAGACTGGGACTCAGGGGCACCCGGGTTCTGGGCTGTGCTTTGACACCGAGCTGCTCCCTGGCCTCGGATAGCCACATTGGATGTCTACACTCCACGTACACTCCACGCAGCAATTCAGTGGACCTGTGGTTCAAACTACCACTGCTATAGGCAAAGATTGCCATTGTTAGAGTACCCACAAGACCCAATTCTCAGGCTCTTGGGCTTTTAAAATAAGTGGATAAATATGACTCATATAGGGATCACCTCTAGAATTGCCAACAGGACTCATTTTCAAATTTTCATGGATTATGATTTGGGGGATGAATGCTGATGGGTTCAAGGTTTATTTACAGGGTGATGAAAGTGTGCAAATTATATTGTGGTGATGATTATGCAGCCCTGTGAATACTCTAAAAGCCATTGGATTATGTATTTTAAATGGGTGAATTATATAGTATATGAATTATACCTCAATAAAATTGTTACTATTTTTTTTAAAGGCCTTATAGATCATAACCTAGGATTTTTCAGTGTCTCAGTCTAACTTCTTGTCACTTTTTACTTTGAGAAATGTGTGCCCTTTGGGACAAGGTATGCTTCCTCTCAAAGGCAATGCCTTCTTTCCACAGACCATCTAGGGCAAGGGTGCATACTAGGCTTACAGTTTGTGTGGCTGATAGGTTAGAAAATTACAATTTCCATTTTGACATGACATGAGTCAACCTTTTCTGGAGGCAAATTAGGTGTGATTTCATAGAGATATAGGCATATTTGATGTTAGATATGGGGAACTAGCAAGGACCATCCATCCTAAATACCTATCTCTACTGAAAATGTCAGTTATTTGGGGATAAGCTTTGCAGTCTCTAATTCTCCTCGTAAATCCAAATTTTACTTTCAATGAATTTTTTCATCTTCATCTTAGGGTGGATTGGTTGATCTAATCTGTTTCCTATATTATATTAGATGTGATGATTACAATAGTGTTGAAATTTTTGAAGAAAGCGTTGAAAAGTGAGTTGGGAATTGAAGTGGAAGAAACAGAAAGAAGTTAAGAGGCTCCAGAAGCAGAAGCAGCCTTTACTCCAGGTCTCCTCTGAATTACAACGCTGAAGGGAGCAAAGGTGAGAAATCAGAGGTCAGGATGGGCTTGTTTCATTCACAAACTGGATACAAATTGAAATGGGGAAATAATGCTATTCAGTAGAAAAGGGACTATTTAATTGGAGTTCTTTAAAAATGACTCACTCTGCAAGTGTGTGCACTTAGAAAAATGTGTTTGATTCAGAGAGAAAAAGGAGGAAGAAAAATAAATGGTTGAAAAAAGAAAATGCCAACAGAATTAAGACAAAACCCATTAGATTAAAGACCAAAATTGTTCCTTTCCTCTAGGATTGCTCCAACCTTAAGCTCATGGTTCACCTTCCTCAGCAGCTTGGGTGACAGCACAGGATGCGATGCAGAGAACAGAGGTGTGGGAGAGCAATTGCTTGTGTGCCTGGCTATCCTGCCTCTCCTGACATAAAAGATTCTTTTGGGAAATGGCCTCTTCACAAACTCCACTCATAAGGTTCTTGTCGAAGCAGGCTTGTTCACGTTATCCCTCTCAGCTGGCCAGCACTGTTGTCTAACAGTGACTGGTATGTATAAAGAATTCCCTTCTTTAGGATTTCTGGTGCTCAGTAATTGTTTTCTCAATAAAAGATTGAGCAGAGTTCCATAGAACCCATGATATTATTTCAACATCTAAGTACCCAAAGGGAACTCTGAACAGAATATTTTCACTTGGTGTTTCTTTTCCTGTAATTGAATTATAATTGACATACAATATTATATTAGTTTCAAGTGTACAACATCGCAATTCAATATTTTTATACATTTCAAAATGATTGCCAAGATAGGTCTGTCACCATACAAAGTTATTACAATATTATTGACTATATTCCCTGTGCTGTACATTGCATCCTTATGACTTAGTGTTTTATAACTGGAAGCTTGTACCTCTTTATTCCTTCACCTGTTTTTTTCATTCCCCACCCTTCTCTCCTCGGGCAACCACCAGTTTGTTCTCTGTATCTATGAGTTTGTTTCTGTTTTATTTTGTTTGTTCACTTCTTTTGTTTTTTAGATTCCACGTATAAGTGAAATCATATGGTATTTGTAACTTATTTCACTTATTATAGTACCTTCTAGCTCCATCCATGTTGTCCCAAATCAGTTGGTATTTCTAATAAAGGTTGATGTGTTATTTGCTCCATGGATAGTTACTACATACTCCATGGAATTAAAAAAAAATAAAAACACAAACACACAACTCTAAGCCTATTGAGAAATTGGTGTTACTTGAATTGATTTATAATGCCCAGGGCATACACAATAAGCCAGTAATTGGATCAAACACATCATAAACATCCATCTAAACTTTACCTCCTGGCTGAGCAGACGATGCTGCCTTCAATTTTTAAATTTCATGATAAAACGCTTAAGCCAGTATAATACAATAATAGGTAGGGCATTAGCATCAAGGGTAAGATCACCTTTCTGCTGCTTTGCTACTTTAGTGGGGGGGATGTATTGCTATTAGTACTGATATTTCAGGGTCAAAGTCATAGCGATTGCTAGGCGAGTATTTTTGACATAAAGGAGCCATCTGATGTAGAGAAGAGCCTGGAGCTTATTCTGTCTCCAGCCCTGCCCATTTCTAGCTGTGTGTAGACCAGACTTACCCCATTGCCAGCGCTGGTGTACCTCAAGATCTTTAAACAGATTCTTTGGGTATAGCTTTTCTGGCATTCTTGGTGGAAATCTTTCTTTCAAACAAGAACATTGCTGGAAGTAGGAAATCTCCACATACAAATCTGAATCTATTTTCTACTGGAGGAATAAATCTGTATAACACAGTGGGTAAAAGCTCACATTCCAGAGTATGTTCTTGGTTTCCCCATTTATAAAATATGGCAAAGGATTAGATAAACTTTAAGTCTTGATCTAAATATTTGTCACTTAGAGTAGGACATTTAGCCAGATAGACCCTGTAATGTAAAAACATCTCACAATTTGCGTTCAGAGGAACTAGTGTGTAGACATCAGATCTGCCACTTGCTAGTTGTGCAATCTCATTACTGTATTACTTAGATGACATAAAGCTCAGTTTCTCTGAAATTGAAAGTGAGTCTAATGTAATAATAGCTATAGTACAGAGTTCTTACACCTTGCAAATGAGGTATTGCCTGTGAAGATACTTAAACTTCTGTATGTTTTTCATGGTAGTAGAAGTAGTAGAAATGGTAGCAGTAACCAGTAGTATTCAAGTGACTGTGATATCAACTAGTATTTATTGAGCACTAACCATGCCCCATACACTAATTGAGTGTTGTATGGGCGCTGTCCCAGTTCATCTCGGTAACAATCCTTTGAGAAACTGCCTCAATTTTCCCATTTCATACTTAGATAAAAGACTCAAAAATTCAATGACACAGTTAATAAATGGGGGCACTCAGATGCAAGCCTGGGGCAGTCAGACCCCAGAGTGTGAGCTTTTACCCACTGTGTTATACAGGTTTATTTCTCCAGTATAAAACAGATTCAGATTTGTAATGTGGAGATTCCTACTTTCAGCAATGTTCTTGTTTGAAAGAAAGACCTCCACCGAGAATGCCAGAAAAGCTATACCCAAAGAATCTGTTTAAAGATCTTGAAAGGTACAGTGGCATTGGCAATCAAGAGGTAAGCTGCCAGCTAGAAAGGTGACACTGACATTCAGCACCATTTTTTTTTCAGGCATGGAACAACTAAAATCTGCACCTGAAAGGCTGAGAAGCGGAGTAGAACTTCTTTTGGGAGTTTCATGGAGGAAACAAATTGTAGTTCAAAGCTCACCAAGGAAGGGTGTCTGATAAAAACTCCAGGTTTTTAATTGTGACTTCTTCTAATAATAAAGTGAACTGGAAATAGCTTAACCCTCATGAAAGACTGAAGTCTTCTCTAAGTCAGCTCAATCCATAATTGTATTGAAATGATCTGTCCCTACTGAAACTATCTGCCAGAAAAGTTAAATCATTGGAGATGGATTACAATATCCAGAGCCTCAAAATCCTCTGAGATTTTTCATATACAATGAAAAATCAAAAATGAAGTAAAAAAAATCACTAGGTGTCAAACGACAAGAAATGACCAATGACTATGAGAACAGAACAGAACCAAAAGAGATTCAGATATTATGAGTTCTGAATTTAAATTAGCTGTCACTCAATGCTCAAGATATTAAAGGACAAGATGGAGAATTTTCACAGAAAACTGGTATCTTAAAAGAAAATAAATATCTACAAAAAAATAGAAACTACAATATCTCAAATTAATAGCACAACAGACAAGTTTAATGGTATATTTGACAGAGTAGAGAAATGACGAAAGGACAGAAGAAAACATCTAGCCTGAAACACAGACAAAAAGATGAAAATGAAAAAAAAAAAGCATAAGGAACATGGAGACACAGTGAGAATATTTAACATAAGTATAATTGGAGTCCCAGAAGGAGTGAGTAAGAATGGGGCAGAAGCATTGCTTTAAGAGAAAATAACTTAAAACTGTCCCAAAGGACAGAATTATTTGTATATGTATGTGTGTATTTCTATTTTGACACTAAATTGCAAATAAAAGTTTACAGTCTGAGGGTTATTCTTTACTTTCTAGCTGGAAGAGACCTTTGAAATCATGGAAATTGCAAGCCACCCTGAAATAATATTGGTGAAAGATGGACAGTTAGAGGCATTGTACTTTGAGAATAGAAGGGAACTTTGATGATGTTGAATATGAGTGAATGAGAAATGTTGGGATGAGTAGTGGGAAAATGAAGCAATTTGGGCTCAGAATCTTTGCTTCCTCACAAAAGTAGAGCAAGAGGATCATGGTTTTGGGATCAGAAGGATTTGGGGCAGAATCATTATGTGTTTTGAGAGCGGATTAAGGAAGTTCCTCCTTCCTATCTAGTCCCTCATTAATTGTATCATTCAGCTCCCTTGAGGCTCAGCTCCCTTAGTTGAAAATAGGAAGGACAACGTTTCTTCATACAGTTTTTATGCAACTGAAAATGTATGCAAAGAACTTGCCTAGTGCCTGGCACATTCGAGGTGCTCCATTAATGTTAGACAAACCACCCCCCATTTTTTCTTTCTTATATTAATTTTAAAAATAATTTCTGACTCCAGTGCAGTGCTTGTTCTATCACTGTCAGAGTAGCATGGCTTTTGACTGAACAGACCCACAAACAAGGAACAACCAAGCATTCAGGTGCAGAGCAGTTTTATTATCAAGATCAATTACCTGTGTGAAAATTCACTTACCCAGATGTTTGGAAAAGTGAGAGAAGGCAGATATTTAAAATTACTAGGTACTTCTTGAAAAGTTAGTGTCCCATTTAGCAAGGAAGGAATCAGCTAACAGAGAAATCTCATTCACAGACATTATTGGCGTGCTCACTTCTGGTGGAATGGTTTTACTTCAGCTGTGGGCTATGGTGTCCCTTTCTATTTCATCCCTAGAGATCTTTCCCCTACCCTAATAGGTGATTTCATGTTTCTTGTATTCTAGTTTCTATCTGGTGGCATGGTCTCAAAGTTCTTATTAAATGTATTTGTCTTACTAGAGTTCATATTTTCTGTATTACCAACATATCCATAACAATGTTAAATAACATGCACTAAGCAGTTTATACCCAAGTACAGCAAAAGCAAAAAATGGTTGGGGGTGGGGGTGGGATATGACTCGTGTTTATCCTGGGGTGAGTCAAGGTCTTGTACTTGCCTGTAACATACTTCCAAAGGTCCCAAACCATTCTAATATATGTTGTCTTTCTACCCTATTTATTCAGTGGTATTACTGTGATGAGAACTAGATAAAGCAACACGTGTGAAGTGTGAGGATGTAGAACACTTTTAATGACTGTTCCTGTTGTACGGTGAGGCTGATGACATGATGGTTGCTAGTGTTTTCTAGCAGAAGTTGCAGGTAAGTGTAAGATAAATAAAAGACAGTTATTCCTCTCCATGAGAAATGTATACCTTATGCTGGATAAAGAGGTGGCACGGGCTGCAATTATAATTAGGTTCCGGGAAGATGAAATTGAGACTAACTACTAAATCTACCATAGATAATTTAGGGCAGGAGATACCTTATCTTGCGATTATGGGTTTAAGTCATCCAGAATGCCTTCATAGTTGAATGTCCCTATTCTTTGGGACAACAACTCATTCTCTGACAAAATGCAGGCAAGCCAGGCAGCTTGTCCTATGGAGATAACTGAGAGAAGGTCATTCTCTGTGTTTGTAAATGAGAGGTTTCCTCTCTACCTCTGGCAACATCTGGCTTAAAAGGAAGACCCAAGATGATAAACTTAGGTCCATATTCCTTTGATTTCCATATGAATTTGCCCTCCAGAGACATGCTCTTACAGACAATTCTGTAGTATTTAGACAGCAACAGGGCAGCCATGTTAGAAAATTAGGAAAACCAGAAAATGTGGATTAAATTAGGTGATGATGGACAATGAAAAGAAAATATGCTATTCTCTTTCTCCTTCAGGAAGAAAGGTGGCCCTGGCTACTAGGAATGCTGTCAACAACCTGTCTTCAGCTAGTAGAGCCTTCCAGGACTGCAGCAGCTGTTGGGAGTCATGTCACCCAGTGTCCGGTCCTTCGGAGGCAGCCACATCCAGTGACTGACCAAGACTGGAATGTCAAACCCGGCCCTTTGGGGAAAGTGTGGGCCTCTTTAGTTCCTGAGCTGCCTTTGGGTTGGCCAAGGGTGCTGGGTTTACTTCATAGCCCAGCTTTTCTCTGTGCTGAATCCTGTTTCCTTTCTGGCCCTTCCCTTTTAAAGGTTTAATTCCCAGCATACTCCTCTAATAAATATGGGGCACATGTAACTGTTTCAGAGTCTGCTTCTCAGAAAACCAAACGCCTGACAGATTTCTACCACATGGGGTAAGTAGAAAAAAGCTCTGGATCTTAAGGCTGAAAATTACGGTTTCTAGTGCTGTCTGTATCACTCATGGATGTGACCTTTGACCAGGCATCTCACATCGTCAACGACAAGCCTTTGTATGTTTGCATGTGTGTGTAAAATACAGATAAAAATATCTTCCTCATTGTGTCATATAAGAAATGAAAGAAAGAATGGTATGAAGTGTTATAAAGACAGTAGGATAATTTATAAACTCCAAAGCATAATGATGGTGATAATTACTGAACCTCATTGTATGTTTTGTTAACCTCCAAGCAGGACCTCTGCAGATTACAGTCCCTTATTAATACATAAACACAATGCTAACATATTACTCTCTTAAACCCTCTGGAAAACATTTTAAAGGAGTTCTTAAATAGTCACAAGCATAGGAAATACAGGAATATGGGTTTCTCTCCAAATAAATGGGAAAAAAATATAACTGGTGAAAAGAAATGGATGGCTATGGCTTTTTTGTAATTATCCATATTTGTATTCATGTAGCACAACTTTATACTCTTTCATCTCAGAATTGAGACTTCTGTGGAAAGAGAGGAATACAGAGAGCTACTGTATGATATTTAGTTTGAATTATATGTTTCTTACCATTTTCTTCCAGAGAAAAATTCTAATGTTTCATGTTTTAAAGATGCCACAAAGAATAAAACTAGACAGAATTTGAAGAATTGGGTAAACATACGCCTTAAAGTCCTATAAGGGAATCAGGGATCACGAAATCCAATTCAGTGCAGAAAACTAAACATTTACACCTGGTTTCAGGGAGACAATGGTTATGCCCATAGTTGTAAATAATAAGGAAAGTCTACCAATTAATGAGACAGGGAAGATTCAGATATTTCTTTGTATTTATTTATTGATTTGTTTACCCACCATTATTTAATGTGCAGTGCATGAAGCACATGGCTTCCTGAAAGCAGCATTTATGTTCTTTGTGTTCAGTTACCTCCCCAGAGTTTGGCACAGTGACTGGCATGGGGTTAGTGCTCAAAAGTATTTTTGAATTGGTGCATGAATAAGTGAATGAGAGCGCTGTTCTGGGTTCTCTCGCTGAGAGCCAAAATGAATCAAAGATTGTAGGTTTGTGTCTCCTTCAAACGCCTCCACTGAACGCCTTCTTCTCTGCTCAGGCTGTAAATATTGTCTCAGTTTTCACCATCCTTTATACCTAAGCAAGTTGATCAAACTCAGTATTTTTTTCTTTTAATTGGAAATACACATTCAGGGAAGTTTACAGATTGTAAGTGTAAAAATCGTGATTTGTATAACATGAATACACTCGTGAAACCAGCACCCAGGTCAGGAGGTAAAATGTTACCAGCAGCCCAGAAGCTATTCTCAAGCCCAGTATCAGCTTTTATTCCTGAAATTCACAATTTTAGTTTTCATAAGGTTTTAGTCTTTCCTGTTTTTTAATTTTGTGAAAAACGGAAATGCACAGGTAACATTCTTTCATATCTGGCTTTTGTTTAATATTATATTTGAGATTGATCTCTGGTGGGTATAGTAATAGTTACTTTTTATCATTTCTGGATACTACCCATAGTATGACTATATCACAATTTGTCTATTCTACTGTTGATGGACATTTGGCATTTGATTTGTTTTCAGTTTTGATTGCTAGGTTGAGGCTGTTACGAATAATCTTGTGTGTCTTTTGATGCACATAATTAAGTATTTCGTTGAGTGTATATTTAGGAGAGTGTGCAGTTTTCAGTATGTATTTAACCAAAGAGTTCTCTGAAGTGGTTGTATTGAATAAGCAGTGTAGGAGTCTTCCAGCCACTCCATATCCCTGCCAACACTTGCTTTTTTTTTTCCATTTTACACTTTCTGGTGGATGTGTAATGGTATCTCACTGTGGTCTTAACGTGCATTTCTTAATAAATAATGCAGTTGAGCTCTTTTCCATATGCTTGTTGGTCATTTGGATATCCTCTTTGGTGAATGCCTTTTTGGCTATTTTTCTATTGGTTTTTAGGAATTTTAATATATTGTAGTGTGAGTCCTTGTTAGATAAATGTATTGCAAACACATTCTACCATTCTATTGTTTGACTTTTCTCTTTTTATGGTATTTTGTTTTCTTCTGAGGAGAGAAGTTCTTAAATTTTGAAATAGTTCTGTATAAGGAATCCTTCTTTTCTCTTTAATGTCATAAGGATAATCTCCTATATCTTCTAAAAGTTTATTACATTATCTCTTCTGTTTAAATGAACATTCTACCTATAATCAATTTTGCATACAGTATGAAATAGGGCTTAAGATATTTTTTCCCATATGGATGTCCAATTTATCTAGCATACTCCACTGAAAAGACCATAGTTTTCCTACCTCCCTGTACTATCTGTCACCTTTGTCATCAACCTTGTGAGTATAAGCATGAGTCTATTTCTGAACTCGTTATTTGGTTTTGTTTATTGCATTTCATTCCATCTCTTATTTCTGTCTTTGGGCTAATACAGCATTGTCATTATTACTGTTACTTGATAATAAATTATGATACATAGAGAGGAAATCTTCCAACTTTCTTCTTCTTTTTAATAGAGTCTTGGCTATTCTTGGCCATTTGAATTTCTGCATTTTAAAATCAGCCTATATATTTTCTCTGTCTCTCTCTTTCACACACACACACACATAAAAAGCATCTGCAGTGAAGCTCATTAAATTTTTTAAAATCAATAAATCAATTTACCACACTACCAGAAAAAGGGAAAATGAAAATGTTTTAACTCTATATATTCTTTGGACTCTACAATACATTATTTTTAATGTTGTATTTTAATTTAGAATTTTATTTTATTATTACTGTTACTTACTATTTTTACTGATTACTGCATTCCCATGCTTACATCTGGTATCATCTTCTTTCTCCCTAAGGAATCTTATACCCCTACATATCTAAAGTCCTATGTATATATACATTCATATCAGTCTTGACCATTTTACAGTAGTTCATTGACTATTCCCTTCTTGAAATGCTCTCTACCTTTGTTTCCATGACAACTGTCTTCTGGTTTGCTTTATTCCACACTGGCCCACCTTCTCAGTCCTTTGTGGGCTCATTTCCCTCTGCCTGACCCTTACATTTTCATGTTTCATAGGGCTCTGTCCTGCCATCCTTCACTGACTTTACCCTGTAGTGCCAATGCCCAAGTCAGGCAGAGAAGCAAACAACCTCTTTGGGGAGACAGAGAAGAAATTCCTGGTGGAAGGAGGTAGGTCATGGAGTTTATATCTTTATCAAAAGGAGAAATGTGTTAAACAAATTCAACAATACTGTTTTTCACCTCTTGCTGGTAATTGCCTGAAACCACCACTTTTGTCCTTCAAATGCCAACTCTTAAATCTCTAGAACTTCCTCAGACTTCTCACCTGAGCACATCCAAATACCAAATGATTAGTCACATTTAAATGTCCCACAAATACCAAACACTCTACAGGTCCCCCAAATAAATTTACAACCCAGCCTATCCTGTCCTTACTGGATGCCTTATCTCTGTGAATGATACCATCTCTGACCCGACTGCTCCAGCCAGAAAACTAGGAGTCCTCTCTATGTCTTTCCTATATTCAGCACAGATGACATAATTTCCCAGCTGAAACTCCAGGGGGTTTTGCCTGCATGCTGTGTGTATGAAAATTATATATTTTATGCCATATTATTATATCTTTTCATATGACTTTCCCTTCTACCTGACTTGCTCAATGACAGACGACACTTATTTCACCTCTGACCACCCAGTGTCTAGCATGGATGACTACTTGTAAATATTATTTGAACCAATCTGCATATTTTAAGGTTAATTGGGATAAGTGTCATGGAAGTAGAACAGATGGATTGCTGTAGTGGTCATCAGAAAAAAGATTATTGGGATTGGGGACATCAAGAAAGGCTTCACTGACCAAGTAGTAGTTAGGATTGGATAACAGGCCATGGTAGGGAGGGAATTCTAGACTGGTAGTTACTACCGGTGTTTACTGGGACAAGGCTTATAACATGTATAAGCCTCAGTTTTCTCATCTGTAAAATGGGAATCATTATAATTTTTACTATAGCTGTGAGAATTAAATGAGATGGTACATGTAAAGCACTTAGGAAAATGCCTGGCACTCAGTAATGTTAGTTGTTAATATTAATGAAAGAAGAACTTAAGTATTGGAAGTCAGGAGAGGATAGGGTACAGGTAGAGAATAGAAGAGCTTTGTGATTTGCAAACTGAGACATGAAGGAGAATATTGCAAATCTAGATTTTAAAGTGAAGGGAGATTTAATTCACAGAGTGTGAATGTCCTAAGTGGTCTTAATTCTGAAATATGTAATTGTCTGAATAATAGGACTTAATTAATGGATGTAGGGCAAGAGTCATCTAGCCAGCATGCAGGCCTTCACTACCTCTGCCCATGCCAGGCAGTACTAACTGATGCCACACTCACATGTAGCTTCCAAATTCCCAATAGACTGGTCCGGGCAGGCATTTTCAATCTATCCAGAACCTACTCACAATCTCTGAGTAGCATGTGTCTCTGTGGCTCCACTTAATTTTGCTTGTGCAGAGATAGCTGAAGGGGAGAAACCAGGCAACATGAGAATAATTGAAAAACTATTAGTTAAAAAGAACATTTCTTGTCTATCCTGAAATTTTCAGGATTTTTATCCCTTTCATTAGTATGACCTATCAGAGCTTTCAGAGTCTGTATACGTCAGCCTCAGGAGCAACCCATAAAGGTTTGGAACCCAACTCACAGAATCCAGTTCACCAATTAGCAAACTGATGCTGTGTGATACCTTCAAAATTCTCAAGAATGAGTTAATGTTAGTGCCAAGGCTGAAATGCTGGCCTTGGACACCTAATTCAGAGCTGAGGGGACAGGGGGCCGATTTTCCCAAGCAGGTTTTGTCCTCTACTTCAGTATTCTAGTGTGGGTGGGGTTTCCAATGAACTAACAATCAGGAGCTTTGTCATAAGCACATTTTCCTTTCTTTTATGACAATTCCTTTTAATTTATTTAGTTCAGCTACTGGGCTTCAGAAGTGATCTCTGAGAGGAATAGAAGTTTAATTAAATGTAGGTTCCCTCCTATCTCTTGTCTAGGGTGCCTGTGAAATATTGAATTAATTGATCCCAGAAGCACAGTAATAGGAGAATAATGACTTTTCGTCAACCTCAGCCACACCCTGACAACATCAGTTTAGGAATTGGCAATTTATGTCTTTGCTCTCTTGGATCTCCCTGGCTTGTTCTCCCGACTCTCACCAGGAGACATTCATGGAATTTTTCTATATGCTTGTTAATTAAAACGTGTGCAGTGTGGTATCATTATAAAGGCACAAGCAGTTGGAACAAGCCGAGTTCCAAAGGAATAAATAGAAATGGAAAGCTGTGCTTTCCCATAACTGGAATGCTTTCCATCACCCCTTTCTGCGTTACAGGTCCCAAACTACACATAGTCAAAATCAGATTCCTTTTCCTTCCATTCAGATTGCCGACTTCCCGACCTTTAACTAACAATCAGGAGCTTATCATAAGCACATTTTCCTTTCTTTTATGACAATTCCCTTTTAGTTTATTTAGTTCAGGTACTGAGTTTTGGAAGTGATCTTTGAGAAGAATAGATGCTTAGTCAATTGCAGGTGCCCTCCTATCTCTTGCCTGCGGGGCAGTACCATAGATAGGGATGGGAAGGTAGGTTCTGAGCTCCCCACCTCTAACCCATCCATCAAACACTTAGGGAAATTCTAAATTGAGCAAAGGTCAACAGTTTCCTTGACTACAGGACTCAGAGCCTTTATAAGCCCAGGAGGATAAAATAGTTTTCAGCGTCTCTTGTCTTTTCCTGCATTCGGACTTGATCACATTTTACTTCACTACCTCTCTTATAGAAATTTGTCTTCCTCTGTTTTTTTTAGCAGGTGAAAATCTCTAAAATTAGACTCTAAACTACTTGGAACTGAAGCTACGAGAGATTTATTTTGTAGCTCCCATAGTACCCAAGGTAGTGGTGAGATTATGCTATTAATTTTATGTTTCAGATGTTGAAATTGAGAATAAGATGAAGAGAGTTTCTTAGGATTTCACCAAAGGGCTCTTGGCTAGACTGCCTTGTGTCAGTTTTCTCATCTTTAAAATGGAAATAGTAATAGTACTTACCTCATGTTTACTTTTTTAAAATGAGGATTGAGTTAATTTATGGAAATTCTTTGGTACAGTGAGTAGCATATAGTAAATACTCAATAAAGACTATGTATGTTTTTGTATGCAGATTAATACATGATAGAAAATAGAATATATTGTGATTACCCAGCAAGTAGCTGCCCAGCTAAGTCTTCAACCAAGTTGTCTGCAGTTCAGCACCTGGCCTTTTGCCCCTAGTTAATCTGAAATAGTAATAACTTTTTCTCTTGGTGACTTCCTAGTTCAGCCAGCCACTAAAAATCAGAACAGCTTGACTGTAGAAGACATTCTATTCCGAGGTGTTGGACTATAATAGGATTCAACCCTAGGCTCACTGTGTTCTAATCTGGAAAGCTCTGTTCCTGCTTTTTAGACCTCCCTCCAATAAGAAATACTCTAATTTAGTACTGGAGGTTTAGGGTAAAAGAACCTGACCAGTTGTAGTATATCTTAGCTTCTAGGTTTTTGCAGACCAGGGAAAGTCAGATGGAAGCTTGAAAGAAGGAACTGGGAAAACTCTCAAGTGCACACAAAGCTCACCGCAAGGTCACTAATGTTTCAATCTTGAGTGGTGAGTGCTGAAGTGGAACAGGAATAGGGTCTGGAATCAGAAAACTAAGATTCCAACCCTGGCTAAGTCATTCGTTTTGTGTGTGTGATGGCACGAATTTGTTTTCTCATCTGAAAATGGGCACAGCTATGCCACACGATGGTGAGGGTAAAAGGTGAGTGTGGGAAGGTGTCCAGCATGCTTTCACTGTTGTCAAAGTGAAGGACCCATGTTATGATAATTCAACTGCCCAGAAAATGAGACACTCTCAGAATTGTTCTGGCCTATTGTTCAAATGGAACGTAAAGCTATAGCTTCATCTACAAAAACATAACCCAAGGGCACAAACAACTAGGACCAATTATTTGCACTACAATATGCTTCCAAGTCTTTTTTTTTTAACTCTTCAACATAGTTTCCTTGAAAATAGCTAATGCATCCTTAGTACACATTTTTTTTTAATTATGTGAAAGAGAAGGGCACTGAAGAGACCTAAAACTGAACTTGATTGCTGCTTATTGAGAGTCAATCACAGACAATGATTAAAATAACAATAGTATCCATCCAAGCTCTGGAAACTAGCATTTGATTTGCTAACATTTAATCAGATTTCCTTAGCACTAGGAGTACTGAGAGTGGTGTGGAGAGTGGTGTGGAGAGGTGAAAGACACAGACTTTGGTTTCAGACCAGAGCAGTTTGCAAATCTGACACCTGTAAGCTGCAGAAATTTGGACAAATATGTAGCCCTGCAGCCTCAGTGTCCTCACCAGTAAAGTGGGAATATTAGTCTGTGTGGCCTGTAATGATGGCTGAATGAGGCAACACATCTATAGATAATGCCCAGCACTTATTTAGCGTCTCATTCTATTTTAGTCAGTTACCTAGGGAGGCAGGTTGCACAGAATCCTTTCTCTATCTATTACATCTGCTTAGCTCTAGAGATACACAGAATGTAAAAGCTGGCTGGGCCTTAGAGATCATCTCATTTCAAACCATCGTTTCTCAGAAGGGCCTCTGATGCTCTGATTAGCTGTGTTCCGTTCAGAGCGCAGCTGTTGATACTCATCTCTCCACAGTTCCCCATCCCCTTCATTCCTGAGGGACATCTGAGAGCACCTGGAAGGGAATAGATCCAGAGACATGGAGAGTCCAAAGGGAGATAGGAAATTTAACTTATTAGAAAGGGAACTTGGAATAAATTTAGACTTAAATCAGAAAAAACATGCCCCTAAGCCCTTTTCAAATAAGCCTGTAACCAAAGGCAATCACTTGCAGCAAAAGAAAATGTTGAGTTCAATGAATTAAAAGTTGTGTGTGCCAAGGTGGAACATACCTGCTAACCATGAGAGACCCATTTAATGAATATTGGCTAAGGTATAGATTTATGCACAATAAAAATCTGCATTTGACAGATTTTTACTACTCTGCATTTAAGCTAATAATTTTTCTCGGCAGGCCGTTCTTCCCAAATGTGTTTAATCAGTGATAAGAACAACAGAAAGGCCTCATTCTATGCCTCAGCCTTTATAGTTTTACGGCTTTACCCTTTTTCTATGTTTAACATAAAATTGCCCTTTGGGGAAAGAGTTTCACAGGCCTGAGGAATGCTTTGAATATGGCTAAGCAGCCTGGAATGTCCAAGCTGGATATGGCTGTAGGGATCACGTAAGAGGTCATTTTCAGTATGGGAAACTAAGACACCAAGGCAATTCATAGCAGAAAACCAAGTTCTCCTGTAGAAATACTTGGTAAACTTCCAGACTGGGAAAAAATAAAGTATGCTTGGGACAAGTAAAGTGTATGTTCATGCATGGTATGATGGAAATGCTTCATTTCTCCCACTTCCACGTATATGATGTCGATGTTTGAAACTCCGGTGTTCTTTGCATCAGGCTTTACTTCTGTCATACAAGAGGTCATGGTCACATGGTACTAGCACCAAGTAGTGCAAATATAGCACAGGATTTATCAGGGGAAAACTTATGAGGCAACACATCTCCTGGCACATACAATCTCCTGAACTCTCATTTCCTGATGGTTAGGCCAGATAGCACTCCTCTGTAGGCATCATGGCTATTCAAGAAGACAGGGGCCATGGCGTAATGTTTTACATATTTATAGGGTCAGAGGGACAGAGAACATCTACATGGCTACTTCAGTAGTGCCCTGGAGCAGGCTTGCCCTTCCTCAGGAAAGGTGATTGTACTCCTCTTCCTGCTGGGCTTTCATGACTTTACATTGTTCCCTTGATGTTGACCAGGGTGAGTGTGTTCACACCTTAGAAACTGACAAACACTACAGAGTGGGGATTTGTTTTGTTTTGGTTTGGAAAGCTACTTTATTAGCACAAACTACAGTGTCATACTGGAAGCTTCCTGGTTAGAAAGTACCCCTGTCAGAAGACAAAGACAGGAGCTAGCCCAGATCTGCTGAGCTAACTTCTGCAAAGCTATCCAAATTGCGGGGTGGGGATGAGCCTTACAGGCCCGTCCAAATCTGTCCATGTCAGCATTCTCATAAAAACCTCATTCTTCAAGAAGGGAAACGAATTATAATAACACTAACAGCTAATATTAAAAAGCACTTCTCTGTGCCAGCTACATTGCCAAGCACTTGACATAAATTTTGTCATTTTGTTCTCAAAGCAAAAATTGATACAATTCTTATCACCATCTTTTAGATCAGGAAACCAAGGCCAGTAACATAATTAGGCAACTTGCTTGAGGAATTAGAGCTTTTTAAGAGACAATGGTTAAGAACTGTCAGATTCTAGACCTGGAACTCCTAAGCAGGACTCTATTCTGTGGATTATTCCCTTAAGCTGGCAGTTCCCAGTTTATGGGCTATAGATACCAGGGGTAGGGAGGTGTAAAATAAGCTATAGAAACCTTTCCAGGGGTAATTGGATCCATATATATAGGAATCATTGTACACCAAATAATTATCTCACATGTGTGCATACTACTGTTTTCAGATACATGTGAGTACTATTGAGATGAATACACATTTACTTATTGAATTTATATTAGTATTTGTAATTACATTAATTATTAAGCACCTATTATGTTTGAGACTAAGCATGTAACAGTGAAGTAGGTGAATATACATTATTTACAAATGCCAAAGGGCAGTCCTATTGTGTTGGGTGGACAAAATTTGCACTATTACAAAGAGTACCTTTCTTTGGAAATGTTTGGGAACTCCTGCCTCTTGAGTGAATGCCTGTTGCCTCTGTAGTCTTCTCCCAAAAGCTCTCTGTCCCTTGTCCTAAGCCTGCCTCTATTATATCCTCCTTCATTTTCTCTTGACCCCATCTTCCCTGTATGCAGTACCAGGTTCTTTCTAATGCTTAGCTTTGATAAAATCATTTTATTTACTGCATAATAGTCAAGTCTGACCCACAGAATATGGATCTAAGAGTCAATGCATGTTAGTTCTCCAAATTTGGTGTAAGTCTGTGTGAGTGAACCATGTTCATGTTACTTTACTGCTGAGGGTTTATTGTGCCTCCTGTATCCTCTACCACACACACACACACACCACCCGCCCAAAGGAAATACAAAGACAAAACAGAAAGTGCCAAAACAACAAAAAACTTTTTTTAAGCATTTTAAAAGCTCTGGGGAAAACAAAGAGCCCCTCTGACAAAAAGTTTAGGTGCTGATAAGCTTTCTAAATATGCTCCCAATAAGCTGCAAGAATCTCCTCTGTCAGCTTTAAAATTGACATCATTTCCAAATCCACATGCAAATTTCTTTTCATTTACATCATTTGTAAACATAATTGATGACAGAAAAATACCATAAATTAAGCTTCAAAAACCAGATCTAGATCAATTACCTGCTTGTTACCTGAGCTAATATACCTTTTAAAATCAATTGGTATTTAACCTGAGAAACCCACCTTTTGAAATCTTAATGAAAACTTATCCTGAGAAGTTAATTTGAAATGTTGTCACTCTTTCCCCCCCAGCAATAGGTGTTGCTGTGTAATGAGGATCTGCAAGGGGAATGTTTCCTTATTCATGTTGAGAGGCTGCTTTTGGAAAGCAAGCACAGGTCGGTTTTAAGAAACATGATGAATATATTGCTTCTAATGGTGTAGAAAATGCCAGAGCAAATCCATTGTGATCTGGGAGCCAATTTCCAATTTAGCTGGGCCGGTGTAGAAACTCTTAGACTTGCATGGTGATAAAATCCAAGGAAATCATGGATGAGCCTGGGGGGCCATCTCTGGGTAACCTCCTCCTCCTGGTTCCAGCCTTGTGCTCACTGTGGAAATGTTCTTGGCACTAGAGTACTTCCTGCATGGCCTCCTGCTTGTAACACCACAGGCTAGCGCTCCACAGCTTCATTAATGAAGGAAGGGTAATTGGGAGATTGCCATTAGGTTTCAAAGTGAACATCTGGTTTGGAACATTTGTAATTTTTTTTTCTTTTTTCTCTTTTTTTGGCTCCCAAGGAACCTCACATTCAATACCAAGATGGGGGTATAATTGAAACCTTCCCTGCTGACAGAATAACTGCCTTTCTTTCCTAAAGCACAAATAATTACTTATAAAACAGCAAGTGGTCTGCTTAAAAAATACAAATAAATGTTCTAGGTATTTTTAGACATCCTTTGCTACAGGCCTTTCTCATTCTTTCCTGGATCAAGTGGACACTCTTAAATGAATCAGCATGATGAATACTCGGCCAGCTATTTACTATACATGTCTTTATCTTAATTTCTCTGTTCTTTTTTCTACTTGTTGAAGATTGATCTTGTCTCTTCCCTAAGCCATCTACATCTGAAGTACATGTTCTGTGCTTTTATATATATAGTTCTTTCATTCGAGGACCCAATAGTGAACTTATGTAACTCATTGTGCTTGCCTGTTTTCATCAGAAAGAGCAGAAAAGCTAAGAGGTTTGTTTGTTGAAAGAAAAGAATGGAGTTTAGAATTCAGCATGGCAAGTTGGATTTAAGTTTGGTGCCATATTCCAACTATGTCTCAGAATTGATTTTTCTACCCATTGTACCTGGGTCCATCTATCTTCTTCTCTCCTGCCTTCTATGAAGGCCCCAAAATGTTGGTTATATGGGAAGCTACTGTTGTTAGGGTGATACCATGGATTATAGGCCAGAGAAACCTGATCTGGCTATTTTAAAGGATATTTATTTAAAGGACATTGACAACACAACAGGAGCCTAGAGGGTAACTAATGACATACACAGGAGCCAATCTGTAGTCTCCCTTTTTTTTGAAATTCAAAGTCCTAGGAAAGAGGAACCAATTGCCTGAATTTAGAGCATATGCCCATCACCAAGTTTTACCTGGGTGATAAGAGTTGGATTTGGCAGAAGTGACCTCGGGGAAGTTCTTAACTGTGGCAGCACATGTCAGGCAGAGTTCATCTGGATCATTGAACACAGATTTCTCAGTTCTTTCTTTTAGGGCTGGTACATGACCAGTATAATTCCACATGGAAGAGAAAGTACTACATGCAATGGATGCCTTATGCAACAAGACTAAATTTTTTCCTGGAACCTGGTTGGCTTTATTTTATAAAGTAGGCATCTTAGTTTAATAGCCTACAAAGACTTCCCACAAGAGGGGAGATATAATTCCTTCAAAGGAAATCAGGGTACGATTAGGAAGTAGAACCTGAGCAGCTGAAAGCTGACAAATATCTATCCCACTGCTTACTCAGTAAATTCCTGACTTTTTCAAGGCAACATTTTCCAAAGTGTTTTACATGGAATATTAGTATCTCTGAATCCACTGATAGGTGTTCCTAGGAGGAAAAGTTCTTAGGAGGAAAAGTTTGGGAAATACTGTATGCTATATAGTCTTTCTCTAGGAGATTAACAGTATGAAAGGCTCTGAAAAGCCCTATAATAAATAGTTAAGAGATCTGTGAAACCGTGTTTCCCCAAATTACACACTTATTGAATCTTTTGATAATATAGGCCACAGAATACTATTGTAAAGAATATATATCAGAAAATAGTCTTAAAAAATATGTTATGATACTTCTAGGGCATGGATAAAATGAAGGCCTCTATGGCCAGGATCCTCACCTGAACCTAAACTACTTGGTGATGTAACTGGCCTACTGGTAGGCTACTGCTCCAATACCCTCAGGCAATAAGCTGTTATTGACTGAGTCACTATATAAAGAGCTCTGCCCAGTGTTCTGGGTGGAGGCAGGGATGAAGAAGGATTACACACCTGCAGACTGTTGGATGCAGACATAATTCTAGTGCTCGACCTATCACTGGGTAAACAAGCCAGGTAATAAACCCTTTCACCCCAAGAATGTTCCATTGTCATTCTTCGGTCTCACTGAATCTACAGTGAGCTTGCCCAGAGCTGAAACCCATTGGCAAGACACAGGGATTCTCCAATTTGCTAATGTCACTCTGGGGTTTAATTTTCCTATTTGAAATGGTAAGAGCCAAAATGGAGAACCTTGAAATGACACCTTGCCTTGCCAAGAGCACTGGGCTGAGCTCTCTATATAGCACAATCTATAGCTTATTGCCTATGGGTGTGGAAATGGTAGCCTAGTAACAGGCCAGTTACATCATCAAGTGGTTTAAGTTCAGTGAGGATCCTGACCATAGGAACCCAACTTCCCCACACTCCATCCCTCCAGAATTCTTGCCTTACAATCTACATGCTCTAAATCTTCTGCAATGGTCTGTGTGCAAGAAAGCTGGAGCACTGTAACCAGATTCCACAGCAGTAACAGAGGATAACAACAACTTAGAGATAATAACAAAAATTAAGATACAACAAGATTTTGATACAGGTAACAAAACTTATAATAATCCTCAAGCCAGAGGAGGTTCTTAATCCACAAAGACCTTAGGGGTGATAAGACACATGTTTTAATGACACCAACATAGGCAAATCTTGTCCATCAGGTAGGATGCGTGCAAGAGAGTGGTCCTGTGAGAGGACTGTAGCAGGAAGGGGGTCCCTTCCAGATCTAGTATACCATACTTTTATTCCTTTCCCTGTGGGGGTTACTGAAGGGTCTATATATAGTGCTACTGGAGATGCATGCCCTGGCCATAATGATAAAACAAAACTCCCCGGTAAGATGCTCCTACCTTTTGGCCGTTCAGGATATACTCCTGTGACCTTTGGCGGCCACTATGCTGCTATTCCAGGAACACACAGGAGGCCAGCTTCCAGGCCTTGTCCCCAAGGTGCCAGGAGAGCCAGCCATCATTGGTCCATGTGTTGAAAGGTCCAAGGCCACATCCACTCAGTGGAGCCTCTGGGGTTCAGTGCACTTGGTGCTGGCAGCACATTGTTTCTCTGGTGGCCGAACCTCGGCTTCAGTGATTCTTCCTTGGTTTGTACTTGCAGTTGTATAGGGGAGGCAGCCATATGTGTTAACATGTCTACGGGGCTCAGGGCTCCCTTACGGGGTCTCTCATTCAAATGCCGTAGCACGGTCCATAAGCAGATTGAACATCCCCGCAGACTATTGGTTTCTGACTTTAGTCTGGATTTTAACAAGCCATTGTGCCTCTCTATCATGCCTGCTCTGGTATGATTGTATGGCACATGAAACTCCCATTTGATTCCCAACTGTCGCACCCATTCTTGCAGTGTGTAAATGGGTAAATGGGTGCCCTGATCACTCTCAATTACCTGTGGCCAGCCATAGGTGGCAAAGAGAAGCTTCAGGCCTCTTTTGGTCATCTGCTGGTCTGCACAACGGGTAGGAAAAGCAACCAGAATTTCAGTAGCTGTGTCCACACAAGTCATAGCATACCGATATCCTTCTGACACAGATAGAGGCCCAATATAGTCTATCTGCCACCTGATGAGGGGTATAGGCCCCTTAGCTATTGTCCCATGTTGCTGTGGAACTTGATGTAAGTCCCTTTTAGAGCATTTGACACACTCCTGCCGGGCTCTACTAACTTCTTCAAAGGTCAAAGGCAAGCCCCACCAACGGGCTATAGCCCACATTGTCATTAGCCCTGTGTACAACAAACGCTGATGTAACCATTGGGCTACATCAGAGGCAGGCTTTCCTTCTAACCAGCGTATCTGGGCCAGTTTATCTGCTTCATCATTTCATGGGGATGCCAGTGGCAAATGACCTGTCACATGATATACTGTAATTGTTTTAGTTTGACCACAGGCAGATAAGTCTTGCCACAATTCTTGCCCCCTTGGGTCGGTGACCAACCAGTCACTTGGCATGATAACAGGTTGGTAGCCACAGGGTCAAGCCCCAATAGACAGCCCTGGGGAGGGCTCTTGTCTGATCACAAGCCACATGGCCCATAACTCTGCCCATTGACTGCTCTTCCCCTCACCATCTTCCATCCATATTGTCTCAGTCTTAGATGGAAAGCTACGGCCCTCTATTTTGGGCCTACACATGGCTGGAGCCGTCTGTGTACCATGCATCTTTGGGTATAGGGGCTCTTCCCTCCCCATAAGGACTCTCTGCTACTAATAGTTCTAAAGTAAATTCTTCCGGTTTTTCACTAGTATATGTCACCAGCCCCAATAAGTGTTGGAGTTCTTCAGTCAAGGGGCTACTAGAGAGGGCACTTGGCTGCTGTAGGTAAGCATCCCACTTGGCTAGTGTGGGCATTTGTGCCACACCACTCCTTGACTTTTGGTCCAGTCTTGTGCCCACCCCTAGATGGCATAGGTGGTTATTACCTTTATCAGGGCCATTCCAGTGATGGGTTTTGTAGCCAACAAGGTGTGGTACACGCCAGCCAGTTGTTTTTCTATGTAAGTGTATTGTACCTCTGCCTCTTTCCAGAATTGTGACCAGAATCTACTAGGTTGGTGAGTTCGTTCAAGCTGCTGCCAGAGACCCAGCCATAACTGTCTTCAGTCACATGAACATCCAGCTCACAGGGCCTTGATGGGTCTATCACACTCAAGGCCTGCACAGCCTTGACTGCTCATTTTGCTGTAGTAAAGGCAGATGCACATGTCTCATCCCAGTCCCACCTGACACCCTTTCATACCAACCAGTATAAGGGCTTCAGAATTCGTGCCAAGTGTGGGATAAACACTCTCCAGTAGCCTAGAAGACCCAAAAACTCCTGTAGCAATGCTACAGTTGTGGGGGTAGAAAGGGCCTGGACTTAATCTATGACTGCTTCTGGTATCACTTTGGTCTTACCCGAGCAGACGACCCCCAAGAATTTGACAGACAAACCAGGTCCCTGAACCTTGATACTGTTCACAGCCCATCCTTTCTCCTGTAGATGTTGCAGCAGTCTAGGCTGCTGCACCTTCTAGATCTGAAAGAGATTGAGATGTGAGCATGACATCATCAACATAATGGTACAACCACACCATTGGCAGTTTCTCCCATGTAGCCAAGTCCTGGGCTACAAGTCCATGACAGATGGTGGACCTATGGAGGTATTCCAGTGGAAGGATGGTGAAGGTCCATTGCCGTCCTTCCCACATGAAGGCAAACTGTGCCTGACTTTCTTGCTCAATGTCTATGTAAAATAAGGCATTAGCAAGATCTACCACATAATGGTGTGTTCCTAGTTCATGGCTGAGCATATCCATCAGTTCTGCAATAGAGGGGACAGCAGCATGCATAGGAAATATGATTTTATTCAATTTTCTGTAATCCAAGGTCATACGCCAGGAGCCATCTGGCTTTTTTACTGGCCACACTGGGGAATTGCAAGGAGTATGTGTGGGCTTTATAATACCCACCTTTTCCAGCTCCTGGAGGGTTTCTCCAATATCCTATGCCCTCCAGGCAGTTTGTATCATTTAGTATTAGTCACCTGCTGAGGCACTGGCAAAGCTATGGGTGGGTGCCTGGCATGTCCCCTCAGAAGTGCCTTCACCACACATACCCTCAGTCTGAACTCACCTGCAGTGGTCTGCAGCCATAGATCCTGCAGAATATCAATCACCAAAATATATTCAGGGATAGGAGATATATACACAGTATGCTCTTTTGGGGGTAGATGCCCTATTCCCAAAGGGAGTTGGGCTTGTTTCACTGTGATAGCCTTACCCCTGCATCCATTTATGATAGTGGGTGTCCTGGGGAACCGCTCAGGGTTACCATGGATCAGTAAATATTCAGCCCCTATTTTCACCAGAGCCAGGACATGTTGTATGTTCACTGGGGGCCAATGGATAGCTATTTCAACATGTGGCTTCCTGTCCCCTGCTGGTTCCTCAGAGCAGGTACCTAGACCTTCCCCTCAGTTGAACCATGTTCCCCGATCATCTTCCTGTGTGGGCTCAAGTGAGGTTGGCTCGCTCTCCAGCAGGAAGTCTTGCAAACACGCAGGCCGGACTTGTGGCTCTGTCTGTGACCTCTGCCTCTTTGGTCTTAATAGCTGGAACTGCTGCTCTGGTTTCAGTTGTTGCCGTAGCTCCATTAAGAACCTGTTTGACTTCCCATCTAATTTCCTGCCATCTGCTCCTGCCCATATTAAATCAACCCACATCTGGGTCCTCGTAACCTTCATGGGACCCTTTAAATTCTTCTTGTGAGTAGAAGTCCTTATTTCTTTCCATGTTTTCATTTCTTCAGCCTCTCCTAAATCTGCTACTGTACGTGTCACCTTGCTTATGGGCTGCCCTAAGTGAGGGGAAAGAATGGCCACTAGAGACCCAAAGAGGGATGTAGGAGCCATTTGAAGTACAATATTTCTCATCCCAGTAGTGAAAATCTCTTCATCTGGGCCATAATTCTCTGGACTATAAATGGCATTTCTTATGCCTAGCTCTCGTAACACCTGTTGGAGCTCAGCATACGTCTGCCATCTAGCAGAAGAGGATGGTAGATCACCCGGATTGGGCCACACAGCACAAAGTGCAGCCATAAGTCAACCGAGGAGGGAGTGACTCCCTGGGGTTTGATGTGCATTTTGTAATCGCTGCTTTAAGGCAGGCTGCACTGTCCGGGAAGACAGCTTTCCCATCTCTCATCCTGACAGAACAATTCCATCCACCCCTAAGTCCCACAGACGCAGGAGCCAAGCTGATATTGACTCCGAGGGCTTCTGACTAAACCAGGAGTCCAAATCCACCAGCTCAGCCTGAGTATAGGGGCGGACCATAGAGTGCTCCACGACCTGGGGAGGGGGCTGCTCCTTCCCTTGGGGAAACCTCGGCTGCTGTGTCTTTATTTTCTTTACAACCACTGGGCATGCTTGCAATACAGGAGGGGCGGGTGCCTCCCACACCACCCCTTCATCCTTCCCCAGCTCCTCCATTTCCTGTGCTGATGGCACCTTTCTCTCCCTTCCCCCAAGTGTCTCATGTGCTACAACCTTTACCTTTTCTACAGTGCCTCGCAGCAATGCTAGTTCAGTCTTCAGCAGCTCTCTTATCTTCACCTCAATGCTTCGCAGCTGGCATTCTCATGCCACCTCCACCTTTGCTTCCCTCAGGAGTTCGTCTTTTTTCCCTTTTGGCCTTTTCCTCCTTCAGAGCAGCTGACAGCGCTGCTGTCTTGTTCCGTAAGGAATCTCTTACCTCGTTCAATGGACCTCACAGCTCCTGTTATTGCACTGCCTCCTCTTGTGGTTTCTGCAGGGGTCCATTCTTTTCCTTCATGGCCTTTACTCTTCAATGGCACCTCGCTGCCAGCGTCCTTTTGCTGCCTCCTCTCGTATCAGTGCCATTTCATTCTTCAGTGAATCCACAGCAATTCACAGCTCACATTCTCAGGCTGCCATTTGCTGTGTCTTTTTCAGGAGCATGTTCCTCTCATCTATATATAGACTTCTTTAATACTGTGAGAAGCAGCCAACCCACAGTCCCCACTGCCTCACGGGCACTCTGTTTCTCAAAAGACCTACTTACTACACCAAGGGCCTCCCCTACTGCCTCAGGTGTCACCTCCACTTGCCTCCAGTCCTGGGAGGCAAGCCACCTCAGACCACATACCCATTGGGGGATAGTCCACTGTCTCCCCATTCACAGGGGCAGCCCGCTGAAGCACCCCTCCTATAAGGGCAGCCTTTCCTTTTCCTTGGTCAACAATGAATCCTGCCGACTACCCCAATTGTGTTGCCAATGGGATTCAGCCCCCTTCAAGTTCACTATGGATTCAGTGTGACCAAAGAAATGACAGTAGAACGTTCTAGGGGCAAAAGGGTTTATTACCCAGTTTGTTCTCCCAGCAGTAGGTTGAGCACCCGAACACTGGGCCGAGCTCTCTACATAGTGCAATAATAGCTTATTGCCTATGGATGTGGAACCAGTAGCCCAGCAACAGGCCAGTTACAACATCAGGTGGTTTAAGTTCAGTGAGGATCCTGGCCATAGGAACCCCAACTTCCCCACATACCTAAATTATATTTTTGTCATTCCTTGCCTGAGTATCCATTTTCCCACGTCTTTCATGTGGCCCTGCCCATAAGGAGTAGGGAAATTACTTTCTGTGGCCCCCTTCTCTTACCTTAGATGTACATAGGCAATTACCCAGGGAGCCTCAAAAACTGTTGTCCTTCACCTGGAGCTATGAACTTTGCCCTATGTGTAAATGGTACCCTGAGAAACTGCCAGCCATAGTGGGAAGCCATGATGATTAGAAGGCATTTAATAACCATAATATTGCACATGTAATTGTAGATTAATGATACCAAAATAAATTATATTAAAAAAATAAGCATATAGAACATGAAGATGTACCGAAGCAATTGTTCTGAAATTTTCGCATTCATTGGAACCACCTGGAAGGGTTGTGGAACCACAGATGTCTGGGTTCCACCTCAGAGTTTCTGGTTTAGTAGGTCTGGGGTAAAGCCTAGAATTTCTGCTTCTACCAAGTTCCCAGGTGATGTCAGTGCTACTGGTCCCAGGAGCACACTTTGAATATCACTAATCTAGAGCATGAAAATATAAAATCTGGTATGTTTTTAGCCTGTTAATCCTGTCTGCTTCCCAGATGGGCACATGAATTTGTTTATATGAGGATATACTGTCTTTTGTCAAATGCTTGGTTCACCTACAAGTTTATTACCTTTTTTTCACTATAGAATGCAGTGAATCATAGGCCAGTATTGAGTTGCCCAGACTGGTCCACCATACAGTGAAGGAAAGTGATACGGTCAAAATTGAGTTTTAAGAGGAACCTAGATTTGTGTTCACTGGAGATTGGAGGCAACAGAGAATATGTGAAGTGTGATTTATAGGTACTTGACATCAGGTATTGATGTCAAGGGGGATTTTTCTATATTAGTTTTCAGAGACTGTTTCTTAGAATAAAGAAACAAACTCTTATTCTAAAAACACTGATTAAGATAGCCTCTGCCTCTGTGCAGATAACCTCAAATAAATTCACATGTATATTTGAACTGTTTTCTCAGTTGCTGAAGTTATGGAGAATCATGTCTTTGTGAGCAACTTTTTCAGCTATTAAACTGAAGTATGGACATGAATAGAAATGGGACCTGAACCTCAGAACCAAAGCTTAAAATGGTTTGCCATAAAATGTTAACCAAAATTTTAAAGAACTAATAGTCTATCACATTTTATACCAATATTAAATAATATAAAATTAAATCATATTTTAAATTACATAATTTCAAATTTTATAATCTTGCTTATTTATACTCTAAAACATTTAAAATATTAAATAATACATGATATATCAAAATATAAAAGCTCATGTATGCCAGAGTATAAGCATATTTACTGTGACTAAAATTTTCACTGATATGGCACTCAATAAAAAAGATTGGAGACCACATTTTTAAGAAGTTCAAATGTCATGGGGATGCTATTTGAGATTGAGATTTTATGTGTGCATGGAGCAGTCTATCCAAAGTGTGTCAGCCAGCATATTACCCCTAGTATTCACGAGTTAATGCTAAATCATCTCTGTGTGTTTCGATAGGTTAATTTGCATTTGAATAGTCATTAAATCCTAAAATATTGCACTGGTTTTGGTCAAGAGGGGATTTCTTTGAACCAGAGGTATCAGCAAGATTTCAGCCTATCAAACCAAAGATCCTATAAGGATCTATCACCACATTAAATTACAGTGGGACATTAATGACAAAAGATGAGAATTCTCTCAAGTGCTAGTCATGACCAGTGGTTGCTAAGCAGGTACTTAATCATAAGGATGCTGGACATCACCTTCAGTTATCCAACTAGCCAAGAAAAAAGCAAAAAGGGATACATGGTGGACCCATTCATTCTATGGGATGAAGAAAGCTATGGAGTTCATTTCTGCTGCATTTCTGATTCCAAGAATACTAGAATATTAAGGTAGGAAATATTATTTGTGATAATAGCAACAGATATTTATGTAACTCTTAGTATAGGCCAGGCACTCTGCTAAGTATAGATTACTCCTTTAATTAAAAAAAATTCCTAAATATCATGTTCTATTTATTATCCTCATCGTACAGATGAAGAAGCTGAGACAGGGTGTAAACGACTTGCCCAAGGTTAAATAGCTAGTAAGTAGCAGAGATAAGATTCAAAATGAGGTAATCTGATTCCTTAGTCAGTTCAGTGGTCCTGGACCAAAAAAGCAAGTATGAGAATCAAGGGAAGTTCTTAAAATTTACAGTTGCTCAGGTTTCACTCTTGACCTAGAGCACTTCATATTCTGATATGGATTAAGAATGAATGACTTCCTCCAAAATCATTGTTTTATGATTAGGGGAATGGACTACCACCTTTGCAGTAAAGGGTTAACACAGCAGCCCTTAGCTGCCCAAACCCCATACCTTGCGAAGGTCTTTAGGACTGATGCTTGACGAGCTCTTGGATGGTAGCCTCTCAGTCCTTGGAATATCCTGCCTGATAAGAGTGGTTTGTATACAGGGAAACATGGGCTATGCCAGATGGTTTATGCTAACAGTGTTATTTATAGTGAACGCTGTTTTTATTCACCCTGGGCCCTGGGCCATGATGTATCAGTTTGGCTTCTGGGAGGGTGGTGTGGAAGAATGAGTAGTTAAGGCCAGTGACATACGTGCCCCATGCCAACGTGACTGACCTCCACTCTGGACAACAAGGATGAGGTAAGCTTCCCTCTGTTTGGCAGTTGTGCATGTTGCCACACATTGTAGCTGGGAGAATTAGGCGCTGTCTGCATGCATCTTCTTGGAGAGGATAGCTGGAAGCTATCTGCCCTATGGACTCTGTCCTATGGATCTTTTACCTTTACTGATTTTAATCTACATTCTTTTGCTATAATAACCTGCCTTTATGAATATGACAGCTTATCGGAATTCTGTGAGCCTTGTAATCAGTCATCAGAACTGAAGGTGGTCTTTAGGATCCCCGGCAGCCTACCCAGCCCTCCACCTGTTCATAGTTTAACTTGATGAGGTCAGGGATCATACTTATTTTCCTTGTTTTCTATTTGGAATGTGGTAGTTATTCCATAACGTGTATTGAATAAATACATTGCTCCCATAATTGGGGAAGAGATGTCTATCTGGCGACCTTCACACTGCTCAGCATCTTTACCCCACCTCTCCTTGCTGTGTCTCCGTTACTTCACATCCTTTGCATCACTCATGGATTTTGGCCTTTGTCAGCAGCAACCTGTCTCTGCCCTCTTTCTCAAGGTTTGAGATAAATGTAAAGTGGCCTTTATTTGATAGAAAGTCTGTGAGCTATAAGTAATGGAACTTCCCCCTAAATCATGTGTCACAGAAGAAGTATGGAGTGTACAGCAAAGGGACACCTATGGAGAGAGATCACTTCTGGTTGAGATTATCATACAAACATAGGAGGTAGAATTTTCACTGGTTCTCACAAGGTACATTGAAATCAGATATTTGAAGAAGCAGAGAAAAGGGCCTTCCTGGCAGATGGGAAAAAAAAAAAGAATAGCCCTCAAATTAGGAAAATGTTGGTCATAAACAGAATGTCAGGTACTTAGCCTGGGTGAAACCTGAGTAATGATTTTAAAAAAGACTGAGATCAGGTCATGAATGGCCTTGAGTGCCAAATGAAGACATTCAGATTTTACCCTTAAATCACTGGGAGTTATTGGCAGCTTCAGAAGAAGGAAATCAAATAGTGAACTTCTAGTTGCAAGCTGGTTGTGATCCAGTGAGATAGAGATTATAGGAGAAACAAATTAGGAGGCTGTTGCAATAAAAGCTGGGAAGAAAACAGCAAAATCTGCTTTTTAATCTTTAACTTACTTGATGCCAGTTTGCAGCAGAACTACGCGTTCCTGAATTATCAAAAGCAGCAGCATGTTCATTATTCTGGAGCCTTGAAACTAGCTTCCTCTTCAAAGGAAGCATTTGGACCTATTGTAAAATCATATGTCAGCTGGAAACCATAGAACTCCCTTGGCAATTTTCCAAGGTCATTACAGGTAATAAGAAGGACTTGGGTAAAAATGGGCATGAAGTTCCCTCCATCTTGATGCATGAGAAAATAAATCCTGCCTATATCTTTCAATCTAATATTGCTTCACGTAGGTGAGTTAGTAGCTTTGCTGATTTATATTGAGCCTAAATGTGCAAAGTGGACACATGCCAGGACTGAAGCAATTATTAAGAAAACGCAAGCCTAATTAAACCTTAATGAATTGATTTCTAGGACCAGATTTCCTCAGCTCAATTCATGATGAGTAACCTCAAACCTTCCCTTATTTTCATTTCATACATCCCTCTCCCTGACACCCCTTCTTTCCTTCTAACTCGCTGCCACTAATTCTGACCCCCATAAACCTTTGACCCTTCCAGGTCGTCCAATCCATGATCCTACCAAATTTGCACTATCCCTCTTCCCCTGGTGCCCTCACTGTCATCCTTATCCTATACCAGTTGTTACAATCAGCTCCTTGATTCTCTCCTCTCTTTCTAGGTGGCAAAACACAGCCTGGTTAAATCTAACTTCCCACCTCCTCCAGAACACAATCCTCTTTTGCTTTTTCTTCTACTTCCCTGACCACTCTTTCATATCCTCTGCTGGTTCCTCTCTTTGCCATACTCTTGATGAGGGGTGGCTTATTCTGTGTGCACTCTGCTCTTTATATCTACCTATAAATACTTCTTTGTTGATCTCATCCCATCCTGGCTTTGAATACCATCTGCATTCTGGTGTATACCTCCGCCTGAGACCTCTCTCCTGATTTTTATATCCAGTGGTCTAATCAGCATCTCCACTTGGATATTTTATGGCAGCTGCAGTGTGGTGAACAGTGCCATGCATGCTGACAGTATTCTACCTCAAAGGACTCACCACTGTCTTTTAACTTTTATGCCTCAGGGTCTTCTCCAAAGCCAGAGGACCAACTTATAAGGGTGCACCACAGAAATTGAGATGAGTTAACACCTGTACAGAAAACCCTTAACCAATTTGATTGGCTAAATACCCCAGCCTCTTGGCTTTCCTATGGACAATTCTAGGAGAGATTCTGGTTGCTTCTTATAGGAAGAATCCAGTCCCTATTGCCTGAAATCAACAACCTTCATTCTGCATCCATTTTTTTTTTCTTTCCCATCTCATTTCTCTCACTTCACTCTTGCTTCCTGGGATCATCTTATAAATAAACTACCTGCACCCAAGCCCTGTGCTTCACTCTCAGGGCAGCTTAGACTAAGGCAGCAGGAGGGCTTGAAGAGGCTCCCTTTGGTTGCTTTTGTCTTATTTGTCCCTAGTCCTCTCAGGGCCACTCCACAGTGGCAGCAGCTGACGCTCCCCGGCGTGGCCAGGCTCCCCTTTACCTATTTGGTCTGTCGTTCTTAAGTAGCACCTGCCACCTTCTAATATGCTGTCTGGTTTACTTATTTATTATATTTATTGCTTATGGGTCACCTATCCCCACTTTCATGTAACTTCTTTGACGATAGGGGTCATTGTTTATATTAGCCAAAAAGGCTATCTGAACAAACAGTAAGCACTCAATAAATATTTACTGAATAAGAGAATGAATGGCTTGACCACTTCATTATTCAGCTGAAGAAAGTGATTTAGCCCCTTACAGTTTCAGTTTTCTTACCTATGTGAAAAATAATAAGACCCTCTTCCTAGGGTTATTATACACATGAAATGAGGTAATAAAAGTAAAGAGCTTAGCACGGTACCTGGCACATAGTTCTAGTGTTAACAGTTCATCCATGGCATCATAGAAATTGGATAATGAAACGCACCATTTATGGTTCCTCAGGCAAAAGGTGGCGACTGAAAAGGTAAGTTGTTTAATCACAGACAATCAGCATGGTCTACGCAGACCCAGCATAGCTCTGTCACCTCCTGTTTCCTTAACTCAGCTCCATACTACTTGGGATGACATAGTGCCTTCCTGGAGTTCAGTTGAGAATTTATAACTAGCAATACTCAGGTTTTTCATGATTAAAATTGAACCTTCAGTTCACTCTACCTTCAGGAGAAATTGGTTTATAAGTAAAGGCTCCATGCCAAGCAGCCAGATAAGAAGTTAATTAATTGAATGTTCAATGTGTACTATGGCCAGAAATTCAATGCTTTATAGACCTTTTTTTCCCCCTTTTGTTCCAAATTCTTTTTTCCCAAACATCCACAGACTATTTGCTTTCTCCACTAAAGTCATAGAGCTACTAAATATTTGAAATTGACCTTAGAGATATTCTGGTTCAACAATATTATGCACTAAGGTGGAGGGCACCAATACATCAGAAATAAATCTAGCTCCCCCAAAAGGCACAAACAAGTAGGATACAAAGTAAGAAAACAGGATTATAAGAGGTGAAGTAATTCATTACCAAGCAGGTCAGTGGCAGAACTGAACACCTGGATAACTGACCTCAGGTTGACAACCACCTGTTTCCTCATTTTTATGGAAATAACACATGCAGTTCTTGAAAACTCAAAAACAGAGGGGAAATCTGCTTTAGGGAAGACTGTTTTAACCAGTCTTCCTGAGTTTTGCTTTTATTATTCAAGGAGAAATAGACTTTCTTCTTCCTCCTCCCTCTCCATTGGGCTTGTTCTGTCTTACATTTTTTAAATGCTGCATAAAGAAGACGAAGAAAAAAAAATCCCCCAAATGGACCACATGCTGACAAGCTCCTGGTGCTGTCAAATGGAACTGGAGCATTATGTTTCAAAATTTTCTGGATGAGAACCCTGCTTCCTACAATGGCACTTTCAATTTGGGAGACTGAATGTTCTGTGGAGAAGGAGGTGGGGTGATGGGGAGCAGCAAAGGCCAAATGGAATTAACCAAAACTCAAGAGCCTCTTTGTTAGGAAATTATACCTTAAGTAACCCAGACTCTGAGAAACTAGACTCCAATTTAAAAGTGTTTTGGTACCCTATACCCCTGCCCACCAGGAACAGAAAGATGATTTTCCTAGGCTCATCAGCAGATGGAATTAAGCTGGAAACTGGTGTCCTATCAGCTGTTCCCATCTGACAGTGAAGCGCTCCAAGCTCTTACTAGAAAAAAGTGGATCCTGCCCTGTAAGTTCTCAATTTTGTGCCCAAGTTGAATATCAAACTATGTTTCATAAACTTGTCTTGTCAGGGCCAGCCATGCTAATTTTTAAACATCCCTCCTATGGGTCATATTCTCTATTACCTCCTGCCTAGAATACTCAGCATCCTCATCCTGCCCGCTATCTCCTTTTCCAGTGGTTGGTTAAAAGCAGTCCCCCCTTAGTTGTGATTCCAGGTGTCATACTTACTAGTTAGGTAAGGCTACAGGAAAAAAGCTGAACAGCTCTAAGCCTGAGAGTTCCAGAAAATAGGAATAATAACAGAATCTGTAAGACTGTTTTGAGAAATGAACAAGGAATCAACTTAGGTAGAACACTTAGAATAGTACTGGCATATGGTTAAGTGTTCAATAAATATTCATCTTGTTATCATTATGAAAAGTACTTGGATTTGGGAGTCAGACACACTTGAATTAAATCTAATTTAAGTCCTGGCTTGTGCACTTACTAGCTGTGTAAGTCTGAGCAAGTCATTTAAGTTTCCTCATCTGTAAAATGTGTGTCATCAGCACCATTATTATCATTATCACAGAACTTATCCATAGACTTATGAAAATTGAACAAGATAGCAGAATGCCTGGAATGTACTTCATAACACTTGGTACTTCTGCTTATTCTTTTAAGTCTCAGCTGTGATGCTACTTTTTCCAGAAAAATTTCTGTTACCCGATCGGTACAAGGGATATGCCCCTTGACTGAGCTTCTTTAGCTCCCTGAACTTGGTCTTGCTCTGACTTTCCTCAACATGTAATTTGTCTGCCACCCTAGACTCTGTGCTTCCCTAGGGTAAAGAATACTGTGTGGTTTATTTCCCATCGCATCCTACTCAGCAAGCACAAGGCCTGGTACATGGTAGGTGCAATGAAAGAATGAAAGCTTTTGGTCATATCATTGTCTTTTCACCCTTTTTTCTGTCCTGCTAATGAGAAAGGCATCCATATGCATTTCTTTAAAGAATATGCCAAGAACTGGCAAGGCAGGAGATTGTAGGGCTTTTGTTATAGAACATGGAGTTTAAACATTTTTTATTTCATTATCAATCATCTAATTGAGGATTTAATAATCCAATCCAAATTTCTAGTTTCTTGTGAAAAAAATTGCAAGTTTTGAGAAGACTGAGGCTTATAATAAGTTCCACCTATGTACGTTCAAAGTTCAAAGCTCCACTTTACAACAATAGGCTAATGTCAAGTAATAGCTGCCCCTTTTAAGATGGTTTGTTGAAGTCTTCGCTTGACCTGTTTCATTTGTTTCCCTCTTCTATTTGAAACCTGCTGTTTTAAAGGCTCTGCCCTTCGGCTAAGTTGAATAAATAAACTGACACTGGAAATGGGGAGAGAGGAGTCAAAAATTGATAAATCCCAAGAAGGGCACATTTTCTTTTTTTAATTGAAATATATTTAGCATTTAACATGGTATAAATTTAAATGTTAAATTATATTTAAACGGTATGCAGCATGTTAATTTGTGATATTTATATATTGTAATAGCTGTTACAGGGACAATTAGGACCTCTATCATGTTATATAATTATTCTTTCTTTTTCATGGTTAGAATCATTAAATTCTAATCTCAGCAAGTTTGATGATTTTAATATAGTATTGTTATCTATATTCGCTATACTGTGCATTATATCTGTAGGGTTTATTCACTACTTATTGCAAGTTTGTACCCTCCGCAACACTTGTCCTATCTGCATATCCCCCAGCCCCTGGTAACCACCATTTAATCTCTATTTTTATGAGTTTAGCTTTTTTAGATCCCACATATAAGTGATATCATACAGTGCCTGTCTTTCTTTGTCTGACTTGTCTTACTCAGCATAATGTGCTCATGGTTAATCTATGTTGTTGAAAAGGTAGGATGTCCTTCTTTCTCATGGCTGAATTCCCTTAGATGTGTGTGTATGTGTGTATGCATGTATGTGTATCACATCTTCTTTATCTATTCATCTATTGTTGGGCGCTTAGTTTATTTCCATACCTGGGCTGTTGTGAATCATACTGCAATAAATATGAGATTGTATATATCTCTTTGATATCCTTTTTGAAGGGTATTTTTTCTTAACATAAAAAATATGTTTTCATGCTCCTTAAATGAATATTTATTGAGCAGCTGTACTCAATATTTATTGAAGGAAAAGTTATAGTAAGCCTCTAAAAATCAGAATGCATCTACTTTCTCTTATAGTACTCTATGACTTTGGGTGAATGGCATCAATTTTATGGGACAGGATTTTTATCTGGAAATATGGATAATACCGTGCCACCACAAACACACCACCCCCACTACTTAATACTACATAAGTCAGTTTAATGTAGTATTATGAGATCTGATTCTGACAACCAGCATACTGAGATTCAAAGTACTTACTAGGATCATAATCTGGGCAATTTAAAAAATGTCTGAATTCAGTTTACTCTTTGTAAAATTAAGATAATAGTATTACCTGCCTCAATGTGTTATAAAGATGAAATGGGTAATTCATCTAAAGAACTTAGGTGCTCAGAAACGTAGTAAACTTTTAAATGATAGTTGTTACTACCCAGTATAAGGGATCAGTTACTGAAGAGGTTATAGAGTTATGAACAAGAACCTCTGAAGGATAAGAAGCATTCAGAAACCGTCCATGTTGTAGAAGCTATACTTTTCGAAGTAAATACACTTAACCATTGGAAGACAATAATATCCCACACCCATAAACCATTTCCTCTGATCCCAGAGTAGTATTTATATTATAATCAAATAATGGAAGCCTGGGAAGCATGGTGATTTTAACAATTTTTTTTATAAATTATTTGTTGGGATAAGTGGAAGACAGGGATCCTGCTTTACAAAGATACCTTCCTAGAGAAAGTATTTACATAATAGTTAAGATAATGAGTTTTGGAATAAGATTACTTGAATTGGATTTCTGTCTCTTACCACCTGTGTGAGTTTGGACAACTTATTTAAATTATCTGTGCCTCAGTTTCCACATGGGTAAAATGGGAATAATAATGGGGTATCTCAAAGAGTACTGTGTGGGATAAATTAGTTAAAACATGTAAAACACTAGGACAGTGAATAACACATTGTAAATGCTCAACAAGTTTGGCTCATATTATTATTCTGTACTTAAGATGAATCTAATCAGTTAGCATAAAGATACTGCCAGAAAATTATAATATTAATTAATGTACATGAGAATTAAATTCCCATTTGTGTTGCACTTTTAATTGTTGTTCTGTTATTCTTAATATGCTTCCCTCAGGTGAACTAGCCAGGAAATAGGCCTAGAGTTATCCTAGAATGTGGGATAAGGACCTACATTTAATTTCAACCTACTACATTCCTTTTAATCAATATTGCCAATAGAATGAGTTCCCCAGAAGGCTGGCAAATCATTAGGTATAAAAGGTGGACAGATAACATGATTCTTAAGACTCTTACAGCCTTAAGATTCCATATCAAGATCTACTGCCAACACAGAAAAGAATGATCAGACCTTGTATTGCTAGACACATTAAAATTTTCCTGAAGGAAATTAGAATGACAGTGTACTTTTACGAATTTCTCCAGACTAACCTATACAGTGAACTAGGGTAATGAAACTGAACATTCATCAATAATATGTACAATAAACACAAAATATGGAAATCTGGAGACAAACCACCAACAGCTATGTATCCTGTGTGGACCCTATTAGAATCTGTGTGGAAGGATGCAGAGGAGAGAAATGGGATTATGGATGAAACTGAGAACAGGGGAATTCTAAAGTCATAAGTAGAAAATAATTGGACAGCTTGGAGGATTAAGAAGAACAGAAGACATCAAAGGATTTTTTGCATACTCCAATTCAGGAGTGAGCACAAGGGATTGATGGTAAAAGTCTGAGGGGAGCAAAACATAAGCCCCAAGAATTCTCAAAACTGAAAATTCTTCGAGGACTGAAAAAATTATTTGGAGTAGAATCCAAATTAAGCAGAATAAGTATAATAGGGACAAAGGAAAAAGAAGATTCAAATGAAGTTGGGGAAGGACAGTAGAGGAAGAAGATCTTGGAAAGTGCAAGATTATAAGGTGAAGTGGGGGAAAGAGATGTAAAAGCATCAGAAGAAACTCTAGATCAATAAAGCTAAAAAAAGAATCCTGACCCACTCTTCCTTCCCAGAGGTTTAGGAAAACTAATCTTATGTAGATGTGAACAATAGGAAAGAAGAGTGATGAAATCCCATACAAAATTATTATAAGAATAAAGGAGAAGGAACAGAAAAACATCCCTTCACACAATGAGCTAAAAGAAATAAAATGACGTAATAAATATGAAACCACATAATTAGAATAAAAATTTAGAAAATCATAAGGTGATAAAATATAGGAAAGAATTGAAAGTAAACAAAAATTCACTTCAGAAATGAGGACTAAACTAGAAGATATATGAGAGCAATTAAACAGCACAGACAGCTTAATGAAAATTGAAAGCCTAAAGGAAGAAAATTATGAAAATTTTGAAAAGGAGTAAAGAGACAAAGAATTTGAGAGAAAATGGGAGATGCAGGAGACAGGCAAGAAATATCTAACATGAGTATAATATAAGATCTCTGAAGCAATAAAACATACAAAAACTAAATTTCATGAAAATTTTCTTGAAATAAAAACAAAGCCTGAATCTACATATTGAAAGGATACACTGTGTCCCTGGGAAAATCAACCATGACCAGCAAGAAGATATATTCTTGTGGATCTACTGGACTTTACAGAAAAAATGGAGAGAGACTTGGGCATTTGGGCACTCTTAAAAGAAAGATACTTTAGAAGAAAAGTAATATTTTCAAAATTCTCAAAGACAGAAAATTTAATCCATGGATTTTATATCTAGACAATGGACTTTCAGGTGGATGTATCATTCTGTTGTGAACATGCACAACTCAGAGAATATTGTTTCCATAGGACTTTGCTGAAGAATATACTAGAAAATAAATTTTCCATAACCAGATGTTTGGGAAGATATTGACATAGGGACTAGTGATGAGCATTAAATATGTATTTTTTAGAACTAATAATCACATGAACTAAAAGTAAGAATTTAGAAGACTTAAGTAACATAATAAAATAGATCTTACAGATACAAACTATGAATCCAGATAATAGAGAATTTGTCTTCTTTTCAAGTATGCATATATAATGTTTACAAAAATCTATCATAGGCCACAAAGAAAACCTTAAGCTTAATAAGTTCCAAAGTATAGAGATAATATGAAGAACATTGTCTGGCTGCAATCCATTAAAACAAGTTATAACAAAACCAAAAGGGCTCTTTACCTGGAAATTAAGAACAACAACAACAAAAACTGTTATAAAACAACTGTTGGGTCACAGAATTTCTTGAAAATTAATAGTAATGAGGACACACACTAAAATCAGAATCTATTGTATACAGCTAAAGTAGATATCGGAGATAATTTAGAGCCTTAAATAACTATATTATCAAAAATTAATTAAATGAATTAAAACTCAATTCAAAGGCTTGAAAAGAAAAACAAAATACAGCAAAAGAAAACAAGATATTCATAAAATCAGAATTCAATTAGAAAACAAGAGAATGAATAAATTAATAAATAAGTCCAAAGGCTGATTTTTTAATAGCAATAAATAAATAAATATAGACAAGCTACGAGAGAACATAAATAGGAAAAAAAGAGAACACACACATATATATAAAATTAGAAATGACAAGGAGGAAATAATCTTCAAACCAGAGGAAATTTAACCAGAGGCTATTTTGCAGAAGTCCAGGCAATTATATTTGACAACAAATGAAATGGGTAATTTTAAATAATACGACTTACAAAATTGACCTCAGTAAAGACAGAAAGTCTAAAAGTATCAGACATCCATGGAAGAAATAGACAAAATTGTTAAAGAACTCACTTAAAAATGCACTATTCCCAGGGCCTCCCTTCCCTTGCTACCCTGGGTAACACTAAACAAGCAAGGCTTCAAACAAACTTGAATAGGCTCCATTGGCCAAGTGTGGAACCATTTGAACATCAACAAAGATGTTCATAATACCTGCAAAGCACTGAAATGTATCAAAAAGATCTCATTTATGATGATACCAAAACAAATCGTTACTAGTCGCCACTGGAGGATGCTAGTAAACCAACCCATTAGTTTGAAAACCAGTAAATAGCAGGAGACAAACAAGTATTTATCCTGTCTTTCTTATTAGAACCATATTGCTTGGTGCACAAATGGATGGTGAAGGCAATTTTCTCTATAAAGAAGTACTATAGCTAATAGGTGAATATTATCATTTTGCAATCTGTAATGAATCAATAGACCATGGCGTTATCAGAAAAGTCTGTTAACATCACAAAAAGAGAGGCAAACAGACCTCATATGCCTCATAATATAAGAATATAATACTACTTACGAATTAGTTTTGCCAAAAAAAAATCAAACTGCCATCTGACCAAGCCTTTTGAGCCAGTTTGCAAGAAGCCTAGGGATGCAAGCAGCAAAATCCAGACTTCAGGAGACTCTACAGGACAAATGATTTGGTTTCTTTATTAAGTAAACTAGAAAGAAAAAAGAAAGAAATGGAAAGGAACTTAGAGATTAAAATAAATTTAAGGTACATATCAACCAACCAATACATGGACCTTATTTGAATCCACTTTGAAATGCTAAAAAGAGAAACCATGAAATAATTGGAAATTAGAACACTGACTGGATATTTGTTAACCTTAAAGAATGATTATTAACTTTTGATGGAGGTGTAAATAATGATATTGAGCTTTTGTTTAAAAAAAAAAAACGAGACCTTGCCTTTCCAAGATAAATACTGAAATATTTACAGATGAAGTAATATGGTATCTGGGATTTACTTCAAATAAAGGGGAAGTAGGAGGAAAAACAGATAGAACAAGATTTTTTTCTTTTTTTTAATATAATTTATTTTATTATCATTAATTTACAATTGCATGTGCAATATTACGATTATTAAACTACCCCTTCAGCAGGTCCCCCCCACCAACCCCATTACACTCACTGTCCATCAGCGTAGTGAGATGCTATAGAATCACTACTTGTCTTCTCTGAGTTGTACTGCCCTCCCCGTGCCCCCCCAACATTACATCTGCTAATCGTAATGCCCCTTTTTCCCTCTTATCCCTCCCTTTCCGCCCATTTTCCCCAGTCCCTTTCCCTTTGGTAACTATTAGTCCGTTCTTGGGTTCTGTGAGTCTGCTGCTGTTTTTGTTCCTTCAGTTTTTTTCTTTGTTCTTATACTCCACATATGAGTGAAATCATTTGATACTTGTCTTTTTCGGCTTGGCTTATTTCACTGAGCATAATACCCTCTAGCTCCATCCATGTTGTTGCAAATGGTAGGATTTGTTTTCTTCTTATGGCTGAATAATATTCCATTGTATATGTACCACATCTTCTTTATCCATTCATCTACTGATGGACACTTAGGTTGCTTCCATTTCTTGGCTATTGTAAATAGTGCTGTGATAAACATAGGGGTGCATATGTCTTTTTCAAATTGGGCTGTTGCATTCTTAGGGTAAATTCCTAGGAGTGGAATTCCTGGGTCAAATGGTATTTCTATTTTGAGTTTTTTGAGGAACTCCATACTGCTTTCCACAATGGTTGAACTAATTTGCAGTCCCACCAGCAGTGTAGGAGGGTTCCCTTTTCTCCACATCCTCGCCAACATTTGTTGTTTGTGTTTTGGATGTTAGCCATCCTCACTGGGGTGAGGTGATATCTCATTGTGGTTTTAATCTGCATTTCTCTGATGATTAGTGATGTGGAGCATCTTTTCATGTGCCTGTTGGCCATCTGAATTTCTTCTTTAGAGAAGTGTCTATTCATGTCCTCTGCCCATTTCTTAATTGGATTATTTACTTTCTGTTTGTTAAGGTGCATGAGCTCTTTATATATTTTGGATGTCAACCCTTTATCAGATACGTTTTTTATGAATATATTCTCCCATACTGTAGGATGTCTTTTTGTTCTACTGATGGTGTCCTTTGCTGTACAGAAGATTTGCAGCTTGATATAGTCCCACTTGTTCATTTTTGCTTTTGTTTCCCTTGCCCGGGGAGATATGTTCATGAAGAAGTTGCTCATGTTTATGTCCAAGAGATTTTTGCCTATGTTTTTTTCTAAGAGTTTTATGGTTTCATGACTTACATTCAGGTCTTTGATCCACCTTGAGTTTACCTTTGTGTATGGGGCTAGACAGTAGTCCAGTTTCATTCTCTTACATGTAGCTGTCCAGTTTTTCCAACAGCAGTTGCTGAAGAGGCTGTCATCTCCCCATTGTATATCCAAGGCACTTTTATCAAATATTAATTGACTGTATATGTTTGGGTTAATGTTTGGATTTTCTATTCTGTTCCACTGGTCTGTGGGTCTGTTTTTGTGCCAATACCAAATTGTCTTGATTACTGTGGCTTTGTAGTAGAGCTTGAAGTCAGGGAGTGTAATTCCCCGTGTTTTATTCCTCCTTCTCAGGATTGCTTTGGCTATTCGGTGTTTTTGTGGTTCCATATGAATTTTAGAACTATTTGTTCCAGTTCATTGAAGAAAGCTGTTGGTAGTTTGATAGGGATTGCATTGAATCTGTAGATTGCTTTAGGTAGTATAGCCATTTTGACAATATTTATTCTTCCTAGCCAAGATCATGGGATGCATTTCCATTTGTTAGTGTCCTCTTTAATTTCTCTTAGGAGTGTCTTGTAGTTTTCAGAGTACAGGTCTTTCACTTCCTTCGTTAGGTTTATTCCTAGGTATTTTATTCTTTTTGATGCAATTGTGAATGGAATTGTTTTTCTGATTTCTCTTTCTGTTAGTTCATCATTAGTGTATAGGAAAGCAACAGATTTCTGTGTGTTAATTTTGATTCCTGCAACTTTGCTGAATTCAGATATTAGTTCTAGTAGTTTTGGAATGGAATCTTTAGGGTTTTTTATGTAGAGTATCATGTCATCTGCAAATAGTGACAATTTGACTTCTTCTTTACCAATCTGGATGCCTTGTATGTCTTTGTTTTGTCTGATTGCTGTGGCTAGGACCTCCAGTACTATGTTGAATAACAGTGGAGAGAGTGGGCATCCCTGTCTTGTTCCCGATCTTAGATGAAAAGCTTTCAGCGTCTCGCCGTTAAGTATGATGTTAGCTGTGGGTTTGTCATATATAGCCTTTATGATGTTGAGGTACTTGCCGTCTATACCCATTTTGTTGAGAGTTTTAATCAGGAATGGATGCTGAATTTTGTCAAATGCTTTTTCAGCATCTATGGAGATGATCATGTGGTTTTTGTTCTTCTTTTTGTTGATGTGGTGGATGATGTTGATGGATTTTCGAATGTTGTACCATCCTTGCATCCCTGGGATGAATACCACTTGATCATGGTGTATGATCCTCTTGATGTATTTTTGAATTCGGTTTGCTAATATTTTGTTGAGTATTTTTGCATCTACGTTCATCAGGGATATTGGTCTGTAATTTTCTTTTTTGGTGAGGTCTTTGCCCGGTTTTGGTATTAGAGTGATGCTGGCTTCATAGAATGAGTTTGGAAGTATTCCCTCCTCTTCTATTTTTTGGAAAACTTTAAGGAGAATCGGTGTTATTTCTTCTCTATATGTCTGGTAGAATTCAGAGGTGAATCCATCAGGCCCAGGGGTTTTGTTCTTGGGTAGTTTTTTGATTACCAATTCGATTTCGTCACTGGTGATTGGTCTGTTTAGTTTTTCTGTTTCTTGCTTGGTCAGTCTTGGAAGGTTGTATTTTTCTAAGAAGTTGTCCATTTCTTCTATGTTTTCCAGCTTGTTAGCATATAGATTCTCATAATATTCTCTTATGATTCTTTGTATTTCTGTGGGGTCCGTCGTGATTTTTCCTTTCTCATTTCTGATTGTGTTTATGTGTGTAGATTCTCTTTTTCTCTTAATGAGTCTGGCTAGGGGTTTATCTATTTTGTTTATTTTTTCAAAGAACCAGCTCTTGGTTTTATTGATTTTTTCTATTGTTTTATTCTTCTCAATTTTATTTATTTCTTCTCTAATCTTTATTATGTCCCTCCTTCTGGTGACTTTGGGCCTCATTTGTTCTTCTTTTTCCAATTTCTGTAATTGTGTCTTTAGACTATTCATTTGGGAATGTTCTTCCTTCTTTAAATAGGCCTGGATTGCATTATACTTTCCTCTTAGAACTGCCTTTGCTGCGTCCCACAGAAGTTGTGGCTTTGTGTTATTGTTGTCATTAGTCTCCATATATTCTTTGATTTCTGTTTTGATTTGGTCGTTAACCCATTGATTAATTAGGAGAGTGTTGTTAAGTCTCCATGTATTTGTGAGCCTTTTGATTTCTTTCTAAAATTTATTTCTAGTTTTATACCTTGGTGATCTGAGAAGTTGGTTGGTAGGATTTCAATATTTTTGAAATTACTGAGGTTCTTTTTGTGGCCTAGTATGTGGTCTATTCTGGAAAATGTTCCATGTGCACTTGAGAAGAATGTGTATCCTGTTGCTTTTGGGTGTAGAGTTCTGTAGATGTCTGTTAGGTCCATCTGTTCTAGTGTGTTGTTCAGTGCCTCTGTGTCTTTACTTATTTTCTGTCTGGTTGATCTGTCCTCTGGAGTGAGTGGTGTGTTGAAGTCTCCTAAGATGAATGCATTGCTGTCTATTTCCTCCTTTAATTCTGTTAGTATTTGTCTCACATATGCTGGCGCTCCTGTGTTGGGTGCATATATATTTATAATGGTTATATCTTCTTGTTGGACTGACCCCTTTATCATTATGTAATGTCCTTCTTTATCTTTTGCTACTTTCTTCATTTTGAAGTCTATTTTGTCTGATAGAAGTACTGCAACACCTGCTTTTTTCTCTTTGTTGTTTGCGTGAAATATCTTTTTCAATCCCTTCACTTTTAGTCTGTGTATATCTTTGGATTTGAGGTGTGTTTCTTGTAGGCAGCATATAGATGGGTCTTGCTTTTTTATCCATTCTGTTACTCTGTGTCTTCTGATTCGTGCATTCAGTCCATTTACATTAGGGTGGCTATTGATAGGTATGTACTTATTGCCATTGCTGGCTTTAGATTCGTGGTTACCAAGGGTTCAAGGGTTGCTTCTTTACTATCTAACAATCTAACTTAACTTTCTTGTTAAGTTATTGTAAACACAGTCTGATGTTTCTTTATTTCTCTCCTTCTTATTCCTCCTCCTCCATTCTTTCTATAATAGGTGTTTTATTCTTTGCCTTTAGTTAGTATTTAGATGGTCTGCTTTCTTTGCTATGATATTTTTTTCTCTGGTGACATCTTTTTTGCCTTAGGTGTGCTTCCATCTAGAGCAGTCCATTTAAGATATCCTGTAGTGGTGGTTTTTGAGAGGCAAACTCTCTCAACTTTCGTTTATCTGGAAATTGTTTAATCCCTCCATCATATTTAAATGATAATCGTGCTGGATACAATATTCTTGGTTTGAGGCCCTTCTGTTTCATAACGTTAAATATATCATGCCATTCTCTTCTGGCCTGTAAGGTTTCTGTTGCGAAGTCTGATGATAGTCTAATGGGTTTTCCTTTGTAGGTGATCTTTTTTCTGTCTCTAGCTGCCTTTAATACCCTGTCTTTATCTTTGATCTTTGCCATCTTAATTATTATGTGTCTTGGTGTTGTCTTCCTTGGGTCCCTTGTGTTGGGAGATCTATGAGCTTCAGTGGACTGTGAGACTACTTCCTTCCCCAGCGAGGGAAAGTTTTCAGCAATTATTTCTTCAAAGACACTTTCTATCGCTTTTTCTCTCTCTTCTTCCTCTGGTACTCCTATAATGCGAATATTGTTCCGTTTAGATTGGTCACACAGTTCTCTTAATATTCTTTCATTCCTAGAAATCCTTTTATCTCTCTCTGCCTCAGCTGCTCTGTACTCCTGTTCTCTGTTTTCTATTCCATTAACAGTCTCTTGCATCTCATCCATTCTGCTGTTAAGCCTGTCGATCGCTTGTCTAATTTCTGTATTGTCTTTCCTCAGTTCCCTCACTTCCTCCCTCAGCTCTTGCACATTTCTCTGTAGGTCCATCAGCATGGTTATGACTTTTATTCTGAATTCTTTTTCAGGGAGGCTGTACATTTCCATCCCTTCAGACTCCCTCTCTGGGGTTGTCTGGTTGATTTTGGTCTGAACCATATTCCTCTGTCTTTTCATGGCTATGTAATTGGTCACTGATAGTTGCCACGTATGGCAGCTGGTCTCTTTAAGACTTTAAAAAGAGAAGAAAAAAGAAAAAAAGAAAGAAAGAAAGAAAAAAGAAAGAAAAGAAAAAACAAAAACAAAACAAAAAACAAAACAAAACAAAACAAAAACAAAAAAAATTCCCACCGGACGTAGATTCTGTGGGAATGCTCTAGGTGGCGCTATTGCCCCACTATTCCACAGCTGTGACTGTGCCGCTCCTCAGGGCCCTTTATCACTCTGGCAGGGGTGGGAACGAATAGGAGGCTGTTGATCTCAGTGAGAGGTGTTAAGTATGGCTACACTTCCTCAGTCACCAGCTAAGGCGTCTGAAACTCCCCAGGACTCCCAGCCTGCTGGGCTGAGTGTGCTGGGGCAATCCGGCTCTTCTGCTGGGCTCCTGTCTCTTTAAGACCGCTGAAGAAAGCACGCGCTTTTTTTGTTTTTCCTTCCCGGGAGCCGGCTGCAAGCACCCTGGCGCGTTCCCTGCTCAGATCCTGCCCCTCTGTCTCTCCAATCTCCGCTGCACTGCGCAATGTGGTTCAGCGCTCCCAACGCAGATCACCGGGGCTGGCTACTTCGTGGGGTGTAGTTCCACTCCCTCCCAGCTCTGAATCCTCTCCTCCCGCCGGTGCGCTGGGGTGGGGGAGTGCTCGGGTCCCGCCGGGTCACGGCTCCATATCTTATCCGCCTCTTGGGGTGCCGAGTCCTCTCGGGTGTAGCTGCACGCTGTGCATTTTCTTGTGTATTCTTGTCTCTCTTTTAGGAATAGACGTATTTTCTGGGTTTTCGTAGATAAATATAGTGTTGGGAGGAGAGTTCTGCTGCCCTGCTCACACCGCCATCTTCCCGGAAGTCCGATAGAACAAGATTTACCATGGATTGAAAATTGTTGAAGATGGTGGATAGATAAATGACAGTTTATTACACTATTTCTGTCTATTTATATATACATGTAAGTTAATAATATAAACATATTTTATTAGACAATGATATACATTGATATTATAATTAATATAATATAAAATAATATAAATTATTGTAACTAAAAATATATAAATCAATAAAAACTATATCACTAAAATTAGGGCATAACCCTCATGAATATCACAAGATTATTAACTAAACTGGGAGGAAGTGCTCTATTATCTCTACTTTAACATAGCTGAGACCACTCCAACTCCAGTAAAAAAGAGAGTATACATACACTAACAGGGGTAATAGATTCGCTTTCTTTTCTTCTCTGATTTTTTTTCCCCATTTCCAGACATCCATTCAGCTTGTAGTTATAGAGCTGCTGATATTGTAAAAATGTTGCTTAGCAACATGTTAATGGGGAAAAACACTCCTTAAAACATTAGGGTTTTTGTCTTTTGAAATGTACTAGTTCAGCATATGATACCTCCCACAGCTCAATTTAACAAGGGGAAAAATATCAACTCTGAATATAGGTTTTTTTTTTCCTAGCTTCTTAGCTGTGTCTGAATTTCATAAGAATATAAGAAATGGAATATGACAGTGACCCTGAACTACTACAGTTCATTAGCCTGTTTGGTGAGAGTGGTTTAACAATGACCAGCTGTAGCACTCCGCCCTAACCTAGCATCTGGGCCAGGGCTGGAGGTCACGAGGCCAACAAGTGATGCAGGGAAAATACCTGGATCTTCACTGTTCGCTTGGTATTACTGTCCAATGAAAATGAATTAAGTGTTCAAAGATCTAGAAATGGACCCAGTGGATCACTCTTTAAGCCCCAGTTTCTCTTCCAGGAAATCAGGATATTTGACCAAACACCCTTGAGAAGCCTTTCTAGCTGTTATGGTGTATTTATCTGTGGAAGAGCCCCTAGGACAATGCTTCTGAAATCTGTGTTTCAGCTGTGACTTTCCTGGGCATCTTATGAAAATGCAGGTTCTGATTTAATAGGCCTGGTATGGGGCCTTGGAATTTTTGCATTTCTAACAAGCTCCTAGGAGATGCTGATTCTGCTGGTCAGGGGGGATCACACTTCTACAGCAAGGCTCTCAGCCATTCTGAACGGGCAGAGAGGTTAGAGAATGTCACTTATCAGCCTTGGCATGGCATTTAGGTAAGATGGCAGCATGTGTCAAAGCGACCTGGGCTCAGATCTTGGCTCTGTCTTTAGATGTGTTACTGAGCCACGTTGGGCGTCATATCTTCATGTGCAAAATGAAAGTGTGGACTTTTTTGAGAATAAATGAGACAATGCTATCATGTGTAATGTTTTTAGCCAAGCACATAGTAAGTATGCTGTAAATATTAATTAATGTTGGCACAAAGATAAACAAAAGAGCATTTATGAGCATCGTGTTGTACTATGAGTCTTTGCCTCCTTATTTTTGAATGAGGTAGTGTGGGAAATTGGAGAGAGCACTGGGCTGATTCAGAGTGTAGTTTCTTTTTGCCACTGCTGCACATGTAGCAGTCAGACCCTTTTACTGAGTCTCAGTTTACCTACTGGCCCAATGAAAAGGTTGGGCCCATTCTTTTGTGGTCCAAACACCCTAGAGATGTGTTTTAGCTTCCCTGGATGACTCAGCGTTATGAGCTGTACCAATGAACTCCAAGGAATCAGTTCCCTATTTAATAAACTGTGAGGGGAGAGGAGTGGTAGGTAGCAGAAAGCTTATCAGAACTGGATGAAAAGCGCAGCCCCACAGGACTCTGACACCAGGAGCTCTATTTTAAAAGCCAGTCCTTTTAGCAACAGAAAGCCAGGGCAGTGATTTAATTACAGAAGGGCTTATCCGAGTCGGAATCCGAACCAGCATCCCTGAATCGGGGTGGAGAGTACAGCGACCAGAACTGGGAGGACAGTTTTCAGCGTCTTCTCATTACCTTTCCAGTCCGTGCATTTCTCGGGCCTCTGATGTGTAGAAGCTTTAGATTTTTAGACATACGTGCTTGGAACTCTGATTTTGTCCATTTTCTAAAGGATTTTCTAAATATCGGTCAGCTTCTGTCTGAATCATATACACGTGTGTATGAATCACTTCCTTCTCATTTCATGCCACAATCTTCACCCGCACTCTCTCTCACAGACACCCTCCATCTACCCCTTGAAAAGAATAAATGAAGGAACTAGGGAGTTCATGTTGATTATCATACTAAAAATGTTTCTTTTTTTAAAACCAGCAGCGCTCAGAATCTCTTGGGGAGACTTTCCTTTGGCAGGGATTCTAGGGGACCCTCAGGGAGTGGGGCCGGCACAGAGAACAGCTCATTCTCCAGGGAGTCGGAGGGCTGGCAAGACCAGCTGGAACTGAAGTGAAAGTGAGGATGTGTGAGCCTCAACACGCTTAAGAAAGTCCTGGGTTCTTAGAGAGGGAAGGCATCATGAACATCACTTAATGAAACATAGGACATTACATAACAAAAATAGGCTGTTGAGTGGGTTAACTTAAGCTCAGATGCCTGCTTCATCACAAATCAAATTTGCTTAACTAAATGGGTGACCTTGAATAAATGACTTCACCTTTCTAGTTCCCTTTTCCCTTTAATGGAGAAAGGGTAACTACCTTTGTCCAAGGGTTCCTGTGGAGAGAAAATGAGATTTCACATTTAAAATAATTGGGATGGTGCCTGGAATAATGTCTTTGTTCCAATAACAATACCAATATTTAAAAATTTTCCCAATGACTGCATTTGCAGGTGCTTCTCTACCTCTCCCAGTATAGGAATTAGAGCACAGGGGTCAAACAGATACTATAGGGTCGTATTCCACCTCTAGACTTATTTTGTCTGCCCTTTACAGCAGTGGTCAGGGTGCTTTTTTGTTGTTTTTTGCCAGTATTTTAAAATTGGGATATTTTATAATTTTGCATAATTTATATTTCTTAAAACTTTTTGAAATATCAGAAGATCTGGCAAACATCACACCCACATTCCTACATGATAATAATCAGTGGAGGTGCGTAGGGTCTGACCCCTTTGAATAAGTCATTTCTCTTCCCTTTGCCGTAGTCTCCACCATTCCCTTCTGCATCCCTCTTGCACTACTTTACTTAATGAGTGTTACCTTCTGTATTTGAGTCTGTATTTGCATCTGCCATCCATTGATATGGTGCCTACAATGTAACATCATGCTTTAGTATGGTTTGACTGGCAACAGCAATCATGATCATGTTATTATACACAGATGAGCTACTAATGATTTGAGAATGTCATGTAACAACATACATTAGAGAATCCCATTTTGGGTACTTGCTCAGGTCACAGTCTATTCTTTAAAGTTATTTGCTCGTCCACCCATAGTCCTGATGAAGGGAGAGAGGTTGGCTAGACAGCACCAGGAACCTTGTGAGACCATCCTCACCTTGGTCACAGATGGATGGAGCAGGCAGCAGCCACCTGATCCAATTTAAGCCAATCAGAATCTCTCTCCCTGAAGCTCTGAACTACAGTCCTGAGAAGCTGGGCCTGTGGCTGATAGTGGAAGCACTGGAACTAAAAGCTCTCATAGAACTGGGGCTGGATGGAGGCAGCAGGGGGCAAAGACAAAGGCCATGCAAAGCAGAGCTCTGGAGGAGCATGCAGTGGCTGGGAGTCACCAGAGGAAGTCTGCAAAGAGAAATAGGAAAGCAGAGGAGACTACAGAAATGAGCAGTGGAAATAATGTGTGGCTTCCCAGAAAGACGAACGGGATCCCTTCCTGAAATTCCAGCACCTGGTATTAGGCAGACTGGGGGTACATGCTTTGCCATTTCTAATCACTCATTCCTTGATCTTCATCCTTGTTTATTTCTATGGCACCATTTCTCCAGTTACTTTCCTACCTGTCAGAATACTTCTCTCACTCCTTTGTTGGCTTCTTTTCCTACACTTAACCTCAAAATGTGGAGTTCCCTGGACTCCATTATAGGTTCCTTTTTCCTTTCAATTCCCATTTACTCTGCTATGGACTGAATGTGTCCCTCCCCAAAATTCATATGTTGAAATCTGATCCCCTGTATGATGGTTAAGGAAGTGGGGCTTTGGAGTGGTAATTAGGTTATGAGAGTGCAACCCTAATGAATGGGATCAGGGCCCTTTTAAGAGAGATCCTAGAGAGCTCTCTCACTACTATCACCATGTGAGGATGCAGTAAGGAGACACTGTGTATGAGCCTAGAAGCAGCTCTCACCAGAACGTGACTATATTGGCGTCTTGATCTTGGACTTCCTGCCTCTGAAACTGAGAAATAAGTGTCTCTTGTTCATAAGCACCCCAGTGTATGGTTATACACTGTTATTCTGTTATAGCAGCCTGAATAGACTAACACATACTCCTTAATGATTTCAGTTTACCACTAGTTATGTGCTGACATATCCTAAGTTTTTAGGTATATATTTAATTTAAAAACTTTTTCTCATTCCTTTTTAGAATGTTGGGTCAGTCACTTTGGGCAAACTTCATCTGACTGGTTCAGAGCAGTACCCGATACAAAGTAGATGCTCAATAAATTTGTGCTAAATGAATGGATGACTGAATGAATGAACCTGATTTGGGTCTCCTGCCCAGATCTAAGCCGTTCCCTCTTGCTCTGCACCAAGCCTCTGCCACAAAGGATGCCTCTCAACTCCTCTGATTCGCCGTAGTTTTCCAGCCTCACAGACTTGGAAGATGCATTCCCCCTGCCTGCAAAGTTTCCTTGGGCTCTTCCTTCAAATGCTGCCTTAAAAGATTTCTCCTCTGTGGTATTCACCATTTCCCATGTATTTTCTATAACTCTACCCTATTAATACCCAGTGTCAGTTTCTTCTTAGTTTGTAAACATGCATAAACTTATTTTTTGCCCCTCTTGCCTGTCTTCTACCCTGTTTTTCATTTTCTTTTCTCAAATATGCTGTTAAGTTCTTGAGCTGAGGATTTGACTCATCTTAATATATTCAACATGCAGCACAGTTACTAGAAGAGAGTAAGTGTTTAATAAATATGTTTAATGAATGAATGGATACCAAAAATGTGTTTTATTTTGTTCTCACCACAAACCTCATTTTTACATGAGCAGCTTCATTTGTTTGGGGTTTATTATAATCAAAGAGCTTTGACTATGGCAATTATAGTGATTAATAGAAATTTATACTTTTTAGTTGCTTTTGCAATTACTCTCTTGATAGACTTAGAAAAAACAATGACCTTCATGGATGACTTAGTAATGGCATTAATCATGTACATTTCTGTAGTTTGCAGAGTGCATTTACATCTATTATCATAGTTATTTCTTAACAATCTTGTACAGCAAATGACACTTGAGAAAAAAAGGTCAAACTAGCTACCTAACGAGAGTCAGGAACAGAGCCTGTTTTCTGCTTAGCAGCTCCTTGCTGAATTGATATACCACATGGTCTCCACTGTTAAAATCATGTTGCTGTTACTACTGCTACTGTTAGCTGTGGTTTATTGAGCATTTACTGCACACCAGGCACTGAGCTATGATCAGTCCTTTAATTAGGTTAATCTTCACAAGAACCTTGTGGGGGCTGATAGTCTTATTGCCCTCTTATGACAGATGAAAAAACTGAGGCACAGAGATGTCAGAGATCTAATGTAAGGGTAAGCAGTATGTGAACACAGGTTTCTCTGATCCTGAAACCAAACTGCAAACTACTATATTATAGTCGTTCTTGCTACAAAGAGAAGGAATAGAAGAACATCTGGAACTGTGGAAGTCACTCACGCAGAATAGTCCAGGGCCATGTTGCTGGTAATAATCACAAACCCTTTGAAGTACAACAAAGTACTCCAAAACCTTATGAGAACAAGAAGCACAGAAAAATGTGACTGAATATGAGCTGCTTCACCAATATCCCCTCTGATTCGGGGACTTAATTATGCACTTGATTGTTGAGAGATATGTAATGAGATTATTCAGAGCCTTGGCTGCGCACTTCTTTCCTATTGTGAACTGTGTTAATTTGCAACAATACTCAAGATGCCAGCTGAATGAAAACAGGCTAAATGAAAACTTTTTTTTCAGAGTGGGAGAAAAGGTAATCACACTAGGTAATTTGATTTTGATGCACTGCCTTATTCCCCTCTTTTTAAACACACATACTCTTCATAAACAGGTAAAGGAGTTTTGGTCATTTGGTGCGTGTAGGAAGGCTGATTACCACAAATATGGTGAGGGGAACCCAGCCAAGCTTTCCTCCGTATGCTGGAGTCCTGGATTATCTTCCATTCCGGACAAAAGGAAGAAAGAAAGGAGGAAGGAATAAAAGAAACCTATTCAGTGAGTATGACTCTGTGTAAGGCATTGTGTCAGGCTCTCTCACACCCCTTCTTTAACTGAATCTTCAGAAAGCTCCTGAGTGCAGCTGTTTGTACTCCTATTTTACAGATGAAAGGCACTCTTGACTTGATTCTCCTGTGACAGGAACTGAGAGAGTAGTTAAAACACCCCAACGGTCACAATTAGGAATACACCAAAGAGATATATTAGGAGACATGGGAAAAAAATAGAAAAGAGAAATAGCGGTAGTGGTGGGCTATGGACATGGAATTATATTATATTAGCAGCAAAGAACCTGAGTACCAATATTCTTGGACTATATTTGGTAATGATTGAATAAGATAGCCAAACAAATGCTTGTATAGTTTAAAATGTATTTGGCTACCTAATTCAAGCTTCTAATACTAATAGCAATGATGATAAAACACAAGCATTTTCAAATTCAAAGTTGTTTTTTCCTCTCTCCCTGCCCCTGTCCCACACATTTGAGTACTTCCAGTCACATTTAAGTACTTACTTTGCCCTTCTTTCAACCTTCCAAATCTGAGGTATGGTTAAAAAGCAAATCCTCTTTATAGAGTCCAACCCTCTCGTCTCTGGGCCTCACAGGGAATGGCTTTCAAATCATTTTTCACTCAGTACATACTCTGAAAGATCAGAGAGCTATGCTATGTGCCCATTCCTCAAGGCCCTCTGGGATTAGCCCATCATGAATTTAAATCATGTGTTTGTTATGTTTCCAAAATATCCATTCATCATCCATTTTAGCATTGTTCAAAGAGACGTGGGGTCAGTTCAGCTCTTGCTTTTGAAAGGCTTCATGATTCTGTTTGTGCAGACAAAGGAGTGCTCGAGACAATTAGCTACTTGCTTTTGTGGCTGAGCCAAAGGTCTCCCCTACGGGGATGAAAAGAGGTGTCCTCGGGAGGAACAGCCATTCAGGCATCACATGTGGCTCCTGGCCAAGGAGGCAGCCCTCTTTCTATCCTCCCACTAGGGTCTCTTTTGTGTAGCAAGATAAAAGCAAACAATGGCCACCTCCTCTCTCCTTGAGGTGACGAGCACAAGGAAAGTATAAAACTAGCTTTTGAAAACTCAGCCACTGAACTCCTTGCCACCCCAAGAACCTGACCTGCATCCACTTTCTGGCAACCACAGATGCGACTGTCCTTTTCTTTAAGAAGCTGTCAGCTTGGAAAGAGACCACCACAAGGAAAGGGATCACTTCCCCAAAGTGTCTAAAAGAACATTAAAGCTGGAAAGTCTTTTAGTGATTATTGACTCCAGCCTTCTTAATTTGTGAACGCTGAGTACAAAAAGGTTCCCCATACAGCCCAATGCCGGCTCCCCCAAATATCACCAGAACAACCTATTGATAAGTCAAAGCAGAGAAAATAGTAGCTACCTAGACAAGCTTGACTGCATCTCAGATGGGGACGAGCAGTCGAGGTACGTGTTGAGATTCTGAAGTTTGGTTTAAGGAGGGCTCTTCAAGGGTATAGGGGGTCTTGTTGAGACTTGGATGAGGATCATGATACAATAGTTTAGAATGGGTGATGCAGCAAGGCAAGGATTTTGAGGTGAGAGATTGAAAGAATCTTGGGGTATAAACAGTTGGCCAATGTTTTCTGTTGAAGAGTTGATGAATCTTTCAGAAATTTCTGAGAATGCACAACAGACTTAATTTGCTTGCAACTTTTATTTTCCTGGGCAAAGTTTCCTGGAATTGTGAATCTGTGCTAAGGCAGACAGGTGTCTAATAAAGTCATGTCAGAATGGACAGTAAGCAGTGTGAAGATAGATAGTTTTGGGTTCCATAATCCAAGCCCTCAATTTATAAATAAAGCCCTGCCCCAAACCACAACACAGCCCTTTCACTACAGAAGATGATCTGGAAGCCAGGACTCAGATTCCCCACCCAATGCCCGTGTTAAGACCTAAAATGTATTATCTGCACCAAATGAATAAAATCCAGTTTCTAGACTTAATTTTTTTTTTGAAAAATGGGGGAAGAAAACAAAAGATAGGGATAAGATAGAAAGTATAAACATAGTAGGAGGAAACTGGTGTCTCAGAGAAGAGTTCTGGAAAAAGCCTCTTTGAGAAGGTGACATTTGAGATGTGACCAGAATATGCTACAAACTCAGAGCTTCCCAAGGTGAAGGAAAGAAATTGTAAGAGAATTGGGATTTGAGGAAAGAAAGAGTGTGTGTATGGTTGGAGCCCTGTGAGCAAGAGAAGAGAGTAGGGGATGAGTTGAGGCTGGAAGATGGGTCAGATCATCAGGTCTTTTGGGTGCCCTCAATGCCTTCCTGGGTCCAGTTGGCCCCACTGTTGCATATGCAAAATGTGCTCTGTTTGTTTACCTCGTGAAAACTCACAGTTGGAGCCATTCTTCCATGAGGGGTGAAGACCATGTCCAGATTCTCTAAGGAGAAGGGCTAGGAGACACTCAGACATTCAGTTATTTATTTTTTCCTGTACAAAGTAAAAATACATCAACTAAGGCAGCTGTGGGCTTCACAGAGCAGTAAATTACCTTTTTCTCTTTTGGTTTGTTTGCAAGAAATGGCTTTGATTCCAGGATATTCTCCTCTTATTCTTAGCCGTTATCATGCTCCAACATCATTTTCAATTTCTGATGTTGAGCTGGTTGATTTTTATGGTGTCTAAGCTAAGGAAAAATGGAAATGAATGTACAAAATGAAAGACAAGATTTATCTGGGGGAGGGAAGTCCTTGTAGTTCTTTCTAAAGCAAAAAAATAATTTTTTAATGGGATTTAATTAGGCACACCATTATCTTTTTTAATATACACACAGGCACTAACTGAATAATTTATATCATGTATGCCCAGTATTATCAACAGATGATGATTAAAAACTTTTAAGAGTATTGTTTGATGCCCTTAAAAGTCTATGTGTAATAGTCTATATGCATGCTTATTGAGACTGTGTAACAGATCTGGAAAGCCATGAATTCAGCGACTAATAGAAAACAGCAAAGCACTCAATTCATCAGTGGAATACTCATTCTTATTGTAGGAATTCAAACACAGGAAAGTATTTGTGTGCTGACATTTGGGTGGGTGTAAGCTGCTTTAAAACTCGTTCTCTTTTCATTATTACATCTCAGACGTAAACACCACCATTGTAGATAATGGGCAGAGTCTGAAAAAATTCCAGTGGTGTTCGTCTCAGCATAGGCCTTCCCTCTGGACAGGCTAATTCATTGTAAATGATCTGGTAGTATTGCCCAGAAGTCAAGGGTGTAGATTTTCTGTTTTGATTCTCATTTCTATCCTGAAAAGCTGCTTCATGACCTTGGGAAAGTTATTGAACTTCTATAGGTTTCAGTCTTCCAGCCTCTGCTATTGGCATAACAGTAGTAGCTAAAATCATAGGGCGTCTCTAAGGATTAAATCAGACCGTGTAAAGCTTTCGACTCAAGACCTAAAACTTTTTAAATCTTAGCTATTATTATTGTGTAGGTGGTAGGTGGATTAAGAGATAGACTTCTGTCAATTCTAGAGAAAATGGCTGCTTCTTGTGTGTGTGTGTGTGTGTGTGTGTGTGTGTGTGTGTGTGTGTGTGTGTTTCTTTTTTGACTTAGGGGCACATGTATAAGGCAAAATATTAAATAGTATGCAGGAGTTTATGATGAAAAGCCTTAGTCCCTTGCTTGCCTTTTTCTATTCTTCATCACACTCCTCAGATGAAACCTCTTGTAACTATTTCTATTTTCTTTTTTCTGAAGGTACTCATATATCTAAATAATATGCCTACACCCCATTTCTTGATTCATCAACTATAGGCAATATCTTTTTATTCCATTATGCAAGAATTGAAGATTTATTTGCTCCATTATTCTCCTGTTATTCTCTTGTTTTCCCCAAATGTTTGATGATTATATTAATACTTTTGTTTTTCTTCTGTTGCTCATTTTTGTAACTTTTAACCAATACAGTTATAGATATGTTTTTGTTTTATTAGTTCTAGAAACTATCTGAACTTGCCTCTATAACTTGAATATATTTGTTCCCTACTTCTTTCCTCCTTAATTTCTGAATGCTGTCTCTATATGTATTCTCTCGGAAGGTATCTGAGAGAAAATTTCCTAAAAGTAGAGGCTGCAATGGGGATTCTTGTGTATGTGATTTATGGAGGGTATGCTTCCAACAAGGACCTTTAAAGAAGGGAGGCAAGCCTGGCAGGGAAAAGGAAAAAAACAGGCAAAGAAGTGATTTTCAGCTGGGGTCTAGCTTCACATTGTTCGCATGGGGGAAGTCTGGAGTAGGAACTGTATGACAGAGTAAGGTCACACTTTGGGTCTACTGTGTCAGCAGTCACTGGCTGTAGGCTGCCTGCAGGAGGAGGAACGTGACTTCCCTGCTAGGGCAGACCCAGTCAGCTAAGGGCAGTGCTCCAGAGATGGGGCAGCTGTGAGCGATTATCAGCCAACACTCTCAGCAGCTAGAGGATGGAGGCACAGGCCAGGCAAGGGGCTCTGGGGAGAGTACCAACAATCTCTACCACATACGTGATAAGGAAGATGATATGATGAAGACAACAGACTCTGCCTCCTCATCAACTCCTACATTTGAAATTCACTCTTTACAAAGTATTGTCATTTGTGTTTTTCATTCGGTCCTCCCTCAAACACACATAGAGGCACCATCACCACGACCACCAGTAACACTAACACCACCAACAAAGCGAGAGGAGATAATGTTATTTTCTCTGTTTTAAACATTAAATATGTGGTCCCAAAGTGTTTATGTGGCTTGTCCAGTATCCCATAGTACCTGGAAAGAATAGAACTTAATTCCAGATGAGTTCACTCCACATCTAGTATTCTGTATGAACATCTTTGGTTTCTTTCCTCCTAATACTTTTGCCAAATGCATTTATCATATATTTATGTCTCTCCATGGATGGCCTAACTTTGTAGATCCACCTTTTCACACTGAACACATTTTGTCTTGTGCATTTCAGATTGGTCTTCAGTCTTTCCTCATGGTCTTTTTCACTTCCACCATATTACTCTGCTATCAGCCAGGTCACTTTGAAGCCACGGAGTACCAAACACGGATTAAACAACAGAGGTGTTTACTAGTTCACATAGAGTCCAGAGCCCCAGTAATCCTATATCAATCCTGCCGAGTCATCAGTGTCCTTAGGAGCAGGCTTTCACCTCTCTCTGCCTCTGCTGGTACTTCATTAATTGGTACTTCACCAACCTAGAACTAACCAGTCACACTCAAGAAGGAAGCAAAGTCAATCATCTTTTCACCTACCTCCCTGCCTGTCTGTGTGCATGTGTGTGTTAATGGAGAGAATAGATGCTGGAGAGAAAGACTGCTAGTTGCCCATCCAAAAACCCTGCCTTGATGACAGGTTTTTTTTTTTTAATCTCGAGTTTCTGCTAATAGAGCACCAAATGATCTGGCAGCAATCTTGTATTTTATTTAGTGAAGCAGGGTGCAAAATATTAGTCTTGGATTTATCTTAAGACAGCATACTGTCTATATGTGGTCTATGAATTAACTATTCTGGCGCAGACCTTGGGAAATAACACCATCAACCACTACGATTGCCTATTATCTGTACTATTCTCTGGAAATTATGAGATGGGATGGGCACATGTAGAGGAAAGAGTTATGAGGACAACAGGAACAACTGGGAGTAGACATTTAATCTTGAAAGCCTGAAAGCTAATAAATACAATTTTAAACGACTATGGGCAAAAATGAAGTTCGTTAACAGCAGGGGTAAATTCCCAATGTACATTTCCCAGAGATGGGCAGAAATCATTTGGGATGTGAGAAGAAAGATTTTGGTAGAAAAATGGACTTCTGGAGATCTGTAGGATGGTGGCTTAGTTGCAAGTATAAGAAACCCCAACTAGCAGTTGATTGTACTAGAAGAGCATGTCTTGGCTCGGATAAATAAGAACAGCCAAACATAGGATATAATTGACTTCAGGCTTTGCTGGCGTTAAAGGCTCACACAGTGTAATGACGACCTGGTGATCTGCCATCCTCCCTCTATTAACAAATTCTGTAGATCTCTATGGTGGCAAGATGGCGTCAGCAGCTCTGCATCCAAAGTCCTTTTATGTTCCAGCACGGTGAAAAGAGGAGCTTCTTTTTTTAGTAGCTTCATCAGAGGGCCTGAGATTCTCTCTGTTTAGCTAGTTTAGGCTGGCCTGCGAAGGGGGTACTTTTCAGCTTAGACCTGAGTCACCCTCAAGTTGGTGGTGATGTCCCACCCGAACTGTACAGACGAGAGAGGTTGAAGGTGATGTGTCAGAAGAAATACAAAGTGAGAAGAATGGACAATGGGCTTTAGAGCAACAGATGTCCATTCTAACGTTTTAAAGAAAAGAGTAACCTCTAAAGCCCAGAAAACTCAAGATCAGCCAGGTTATACTTTGAAAGGGAATTTCACCAGTAAAAGAAAATTTCTCACATGCTGGTTTGGCTACATTTCTGAAAATACCTGTTGTATTGGGGTTCACACAAGCCAAAAAGTTTTGTCCCCATGAGTATTATAGCATGGCAAATAAAGGACTGTAGCATAGTTTCATACTGCAGCTCACATGCCTTGAGAAAGTGAATCTAAGCTCTCCTAAACCCATCTCCCTGCCAGAACAAGTGGTAAATAAAACATAAACCACTTTGTACATGCTTCAGATGTTGGTGTAGATAAAAGGCAATTTACTCTGGGCTGAAAATGAAATTCTGGCAAAAAGCAACGCCTATTAACAAATGGAACAGTCCCCTGGTGACAAGAGGGAGGTGTGCAACTGGATGCATTTGTCATTTTAACTACAGGGGCGACTGGAGGTATTTTAATCTCGCTAAAGTAGAATTACAGGTAGAAAGTATTTGATGTAGGGAAAAATGTCAACATTATTTCTTTGAGCAGGTTACTTTCTACTTGTGCATAATTTAGTCAAAGAACTTAATATTCTATATTTACATGATTCCTGGATATCTTTAAAAAATTATAAATGGCCATCTCTGTTCAAATTTATCTTTCTATCCGTATGCCAGAAAATTACTTCTCTGAATGCACTGTTCTAACGAAGCTGTCCCGCTGCTCAGACACCTTCAAAGGCTCTCCTTGTCCCCAGAAAAGCTCTGACTCAATAGGTAGGCATTTAAGGCCTTCTGAGGAAAAGACCTCAAAAACTTCTCCAGACTTAGTTTCCACCATTTTTGTATGAGTTGGGAGAGGCTCATTTATGTTGTATGCCTTGGTTTTCTATTACTCTGTAATAAATTACCACAAACTTAACAGCAGACAGCAACATCTGTTTATTTTCTCCCTGTGTCTGCAGATCAGGAATCTGGGCATAGCTTCAATGGCTTCTCTGCTCAGGGTCTTACAGGCCACTATATAGGGGTAGGCTGGCCGGCCACGCTTTTTGGAGTTTAGGGACATCTTCCAAGCTTCCATGGTTATTGGCAGAATTTGATTCCTGGTAGGTGTAGATGAAGGAATTCCTGTCTTTCCTCTGGCTGTCAGCTAGAGGTCACTCTTAGCTCCTACAGGACCCCACAAGTCTGCCATTAGCTTTCCCAAACCATTGAAATTTCTTCAAAGACTGAGGAAGAGTGTGTTAAGGTGGAGTCTTAGGTCACATAATGTAATCACAGGAGTGTTTTGTTTTTTTTCTGTTGCCTTTGCCATATTTTATTGGTTAGAAGTGGGTCACTACTGAAGGGGAGGGGATTACACAAAGGTAATTAACAAGGGGCAGGAATCAGGAAGGCTGATTTAGAATGCTGCCTACTGCACTGTGGCAACCATTTCCGTGCCTTGAAACCACAGTGGCTTCTGTCTGTCACGGGCTGGCTGAGAGCTTTAGCTCTGCATCCTTGGCAGGGAACCAATCTGAAGGAGGCTCCAAGTCCACACTCCACTACTGCCAAAGGAGGGTAACTGAAATGTAGAAAATCTCGCTTCTGCTCAAATCTCTGTGGTCAAAGCAAGTGACCTAACTAACTTCAAGAGGTCAGGGAAAGTACTTCCAAGAAATATACCTGGTGCCCAGAGATAACATTGGAAATATTTGGTGAGAAGCGCAAATGAGAACCAAATTCTTCTCCAATAAAATGTCTTCTTGCTGTGTTCTGGGTAGAGCTGACTATTTCTCTCCTTAGGTCATTGGTTCATTGTATTATTAAAACAATCTTTCCCCCACATCTCTGTTTCCAAATTCCTTCTGTTCTTCAAGGACCAGTTCAACAGCCACTTTCTCAGTAAAATATTTTCTGATCTTTTGCATGAAACTTAATTTTCCTTCCTTGGATCTCCCATCACACATCTCTGTACTTTCTCCATCTATCTTGTATGACATTTGTCATTTCCTAATTTTATCCTGGTTGATTATTTTAGATGCCTTAGTTCCTGTATTGGATTGTGAATGTCCTGAGGACAGGAACCAGGTCTGAGTCACAATAATTTCCTTTAAAATGTCCAGTACAGGCCAGTAGTTTGTTGGTTGAGTGAAATTGTGCTCCCCCAGAATATCTATTCACAAAGGTGGCTGTTAGCCAAACTTTAAATTATTTAGGAAAAGGAGTTGCCTGATTCCTTATTCCATCATAAGCCTTAATGTTTCTAGTTAAACCCTCTTCTGAATATAAGCCAAATCTCTTTTGAAGTGATTTCTCTGCACTTTATTTCATCTTGTTTTCCATAATGAACATTATAGAGCACATAACACAGTTGGAAGAACCTTACAGATTGTCTAGGTCAGTGATTTGAAAGTTTTTGTTTATTTTAAGAAGCGGACTCCTTTATTCAAATGAAACCATAAGCAGAGCACAAAACTATAAAACAGCAGTAGCTAACACAACAGAAGGCTGATGCGCTAATTGAAAATGAGAACAGCAAGTTCAGAGTTCTAGTCACTTACTCTCCCTTGACCAGCGTCCAGTCTTCAAAGTGGGACTCAGGACACCTCTGTGAAATGCTAGATACTGAGTTTGAAACTTCTTGATATTGACTCTACTTTTCATATTATAGATAGAGGAACTAAGTGCCTTATCCTAAGTCACACAGAAAGAGTTGGAGAATCTAGGTCAGTAAATGTTTATTGAGCATCTGCTTTATAAGTGAGTTTGCCTAATAGCAAAGATACAGCAAGTTTGTTGATACAGGTAACAATAGAAGCCACATTTCCTAACTCTCAGCCTCACGACTTAGAATGGTTACACTGGTCAAGACTTCCATTTCATTTGAGTCCATTTCTGTGACCTAGCAAAGTCAGGGGCAAAGAATAAATGGTTAATTTTAAACTCTCAGTTTCCACAGTGGATCTGAGAGTTTATAGTTTATGCTGAGTTCAAAGCCAGGTGAGATCCTAGCTCACAGCCAGAGCCTCCTGTGAAGGTGTGTGCCGGTGCCATTTATTCACCTTGAATTTCTGGAACTCTCACTCTAGTCAAACATAGGAAAAAATGTCAGTCTCTTAGATGAGTTCACTCTTGCTGAGAATTCATTTATATTTCATGCACATTAGCATCCATGTGCATGCAAAAGATTAGAAGGAATAAGTTGCTCTTATCCAGCTGCTCCTGCCCAGGGTGGTCCTGTGGCTACTTAGCTATAATTAGAAGTGGACGTTGCTCACGCTTGTGGATGACTTCAATCCTTTGGCATCCACTTAGCATTTATTGTTGCCCATAACAATATATCATCCCCCATCATCATTGAATTTATATGTTGTTAGGAGGTTTAAAAACTTGCACAGATAAAATAAATGGGAAATATGTTAATGTGTGATAAATACTTAAATTATGTAGCTTGAGCTCTAACTACAACTGGAAGTTGAAAATAATACTAATCAGCACATATTAGAATAATTGGTAGAAGTCTTCCATGGGGACGAAATGTCAATGAAGGTCTTGAAAGGTAAGTCAAATTTGAATTGCATGGGTGGATGGAGGTCCAAAGAGATGGGTGCCATTTCAGGCTGTGGGTATGGCATGGCAAAGACATGGAGGATAGAATAAGCGTATTTTCATAGTAGCTAACATGAAAGGGGAATGTAAAATGTATTATGCTTTGTATTTATCATTTGATGGTGATAATCTTCAGAACAACTCATGAGAAGGAACTGCTATTAACCTTATTTCACAAATGAAGGACCAAAAATGGTTAAGTAACTGTTTAAGGTCATACAGTTAGTGAATTGTGGACCTAGGTAAGCAAGGTCTGTATGATGCCAAAAACAATAGTAATAAACAAAATTCCCTACTGTCTTTTAACACATGTAGGAAAAAGTGAGGAGAAGAATATAATAGTCCAGAATGGGGGGTATGTTGGAGAAATACTGATAGGAGGTTGGATAGGTAAGGGAAGTCAACACACCCTCACCCCATCTCACATTCTTCATATCTGGGTAATGCTTTCTCATCCTTCAGATTTCAGCTTAAACATCATTTCCTCCTAAAAAGCTAAGTCATTACATGCCATCCTGCATTTCCTCTTTCCTAATGCTTTTGACATGTCTGATTATTATAGTATTTTTTCCTTGATAGACTATCACCTTCATGTAAGTAGGGACTGTTTTTGTCTGGGCCATATCCCCAGATATGTGCTCTAACAAATGAAAGAGCACAGTCCCGGGCACTGAGCAAGACAGGAAAGATACACTTAATTCCCCACCATCGCATTGTCCTGCATGTCAAAATGTATGTATATGTGTGACATGGGCAGGAAAGAAAGTAGCCACACACATTTCTCATCCAAGGAAAAGGAGTTGGCGAATGAATTCAGTCGGGCACAGGATTCGGATAATTGATGACAAAAACCTTGATAGAGACACATTAAACACTATAATATCCTCAACAAGGAAAGCCTTTCTTTTCTCCCCAGCAGCGTGGTCACCAGGGCTTGTTAAATAAGGACTATTTGCTGACTAGGCATATGCCAGCCATGTAGATGATAGACAGTGTCATGCAGTTATTTATACCTGAAGCTAAAATCACTGCTTTCCTCTCAACCTCTGAAGACACAGAACTTTCTCCCTCAGAGAAACAAGTCTCTAAAATAACATTTTAAATGGGAGAACAAGTACCTCCCACATTTTCTCTATGAAATGACATCTCTATGAAAATGTCAACTCTCTCCTGGTTTTTTGTTTTGTTTTGTTTTTTACTGCTACTCGTCCCTAGATTTTCTTCTGAAGAAGATTCCCACTTTAAGACTAAATCGGACACCATGTAGCAGAGGGACGAGCAACACCCTTACCTGAGATTTATTGACATCTGATACACCAGCCCCTCAGTTATATGCAGGAAAGTTGTATATTTATGTATGTGTTTGCTTATTTATTTGTTGGGAGGCAAAAAAGGTAGCCCAGTATAGTTTGATTTTCTTCTTTGTGTAATTGTTTATAATGATCATTAATTTCATTCTTGCAGTGAAAATTTAAGTTTTATTACTAGGAACTTGATAAATTGGACTTGAGCTCTGAATGACAAAGTAATCTGGAAAATGTCTTGTCTGAAGACAACTAATGTTCTGTTCCATAAAAGATAATAAATAGCTCAATGCTCTGTTCTCTGCTTTTTGAAGGCTGAGTGTACTTAATATTGACAAATTTGGCAATGTGGAGTTAAAGGTCTTATGAAATCAGGCATGATTTCAAAGACTTTTTTTAAATATAAAATTTCCATTTTTCCTTCCTTCCTTCCTAAAAATACACATAGAATTCCTGTCCTTCTTTCCTCCCTTCCTCTTCCTTCCTTCCTTTCTAAAAATACATATCGAGGATTGGCTTAAAGATGGCAGTGTGAAAAGGGAGACCAAAACCTCCTCCTAAAACCACATATAATATGAAAATATAGCAAACACAACTAATCCTGAAAGAACAACAGGAAAGAAGGCTGTGACAGACTGCCTACATCTGGGAAAAAGAGCAGAGTTTTTATCATGAGTGAATGTTGAATTTGGTCAAATGCTTTTTCAGCATCTATGGAGATGGTCATGTGGTTTTTGTCCTTTTTGTTGATGTGGTGGGTGATGTTGATTGTTTTTTGAATATTGTACCATCCTTGCATCATGGAATAAATCCCACTTGGTCATGATGGATGTCTTTTTGATGTATTTTTTAATTCGGTTTGCTAATATTTTGTTGAGGATTTTTGCATCTATGTTCATCAGGGATACTGGTCTGTAATTTTCTTTTTTTGTGGTGTCTTTGCCTGGTTTTGATATTAGAGTGATGCTGGCCTCACAGAATGAGTTTGGAAGTATTCCCTCCTCTTCTACTTTTTGGAAAACTTTAAGGAGGATGGGTATTAGCTCTTCTTTAAATGTTTGGTAAAATTCAGCAATGAAGCCATCTGTTCCAGGAATTTTGTTCTTAGGAAGTTTTTTGATTACCAGTTTGATTCCATTGCTGGTAATTGGTTTGTTCACATTTCTGTATCTTCCTGGCTCAGTCTTGGAAGATTTTATTTTTCAAAAAAGTCCATTTCTTCTAGGTTATCCAGTTTGTTGGGATATAATTGTTCATAGTATAGTATTCTCTAGTAATTCTTTGTATTTCTGTGGTGTCCATAGTGATTTTTCCTCTCTCATTTCTGATTCTGTTTATGTGTGTATAGAGTTCTTTTTCTCTTGATGAGTCTGGCTAGGGGTTTATCTATTTTGTTGTTTTTCTCAAAGAACCAACACTTGGTTTCATTAATTCTTTCTATTGTTTTATTCTTCTCAATTTTATTTATTTCTTCGCTGATCTTTATTATGTCCCATCTTCTACTGACTTTGGGTCTCATTTGTTCTTCTTTTTCCAGTTTCATTAATTGTGAACTTAGATTGTTCATTTGGGATTTTTCTTCCTTCTTTAGATAGGCCTGAATTGATATTTACTTTCCTTTTAGAACTGCCTTCGCTGCATTCCACAGAAGTTGGGGCATTGCGCTGTTGTTTTCATTTGTCTCTATATATTGCTTGATCTCTGTTTTAACTTGGTCATTGATCCATTGATTACTTAGGAGCATGTTGTTAAATCACCATGTGTTTGTGAGCTTTTTTGTTTTCTTTGCATAATTTATTTGTAGTTTCATACCTTTGTGGTCTGAGAAGATGGTTTGCACAATTTCAAGCTTTCTGAATTTACTGAGGCTCTTTTTGTGGCCTAGTATGTGATCTATTTTGGAAAATGTTCCATGTACACTTGAGAAGAATGTGTATTCTGCTGTTTTTGAGTGTTCTGTAGATGTCTGTTAGGTCCATCTATTCTAATGTGTTGTTCAGTGCCTATGTCTCCTTACTTATTTTCTGTCTGATTGATCTGTCCTTTGGAGTGAGTGATGTGCTGAAGTCTCCTAAAATTAATGTATTGTATTCTATTTCCCCCTTTAATTCTGTTAGTATTTGTTTCAGATATTTAGGTGCTTCTCTATTGGATGCATAGATATTTATAATGGCTATATGATCTTGTTGGACTGACCCCTTTATCTTCTTCTTTGTTTCTTGCTACTTTTTTGATTTGAAATCTATTTTGTATGATGTACATATTGCTACTCCTGCTTGTTTCTACCTATTGTTTGCATGAAATATCTTTTTCCATCCCTTCACTTTTAGTCTGTGTAACTTTGGGTTTGAAGTGAGTCTCTTGTAGGTAGCATATAGATGAGTCTTGTTTGTTTACCCATTTTATAACTCTGTGTCTTTTGATTGGTGGATTCAGTCCATGCACATTTACAGTGATTATCAATATATCTGTACTTATTGCCATCGTAAGCTGTAGATTTATGTTTACCAAACTCTCAAGGGCAGCTTCCTTACTATCTAACAGTCGGTCTGACTCATTTATTATGCTATTTCAAATACATTCTAAAGGTACTTTTTTTTGGTTTTCAAACTTTTAATCTGCTATTAATAAGCATAATGGATGAAATGCAAACACACTTCAGGAATGTTTGGTTATACAAAATAATCCCACCTATAACTTTACAACTTAAAAAAAATTTTTTTTAATCATTAATCTACAATTACATCTGCAACATTATGGTTACTACACTCCCCACATCATCAAGTCCTCCCCACATACCCCATTACAGTCACTGTCCATCGGCATAGTGAAATGCTATATAATCACTACTTGTCTTCTCTGAGTTGTACAGCCCTCCCCATGCCCCCCCAACATTACGTCTGCTAATCGTAATGCCCCTTTTTCCCCCTTGTCCCTCCCTTCCCAACCATCCTCCCCAATCGCTTTCCCTTTGGTAACTGTTAGTCTATTCTTGGGTTCTGTGAGTCTGCTGCTCTTTTGTTCCTTCAGTTTTTTTTATTTGTTCTTATACTCCACGTATGAGTGATATCATTTGATACGTGTCTTTTTCTGCCAGGCTTATTTCACTGAGCATAATACCCTCTAGCTCCATCCATGCTGTTGCAAATGGTAGGATCTGTTTTCTTCTTATGGCTGAATAATATTCCATTGTGTATATGTACCACATCTTCTTTATCCATTCATCTACGGATGGACACTTAGGTTGCTTCCATTTCTTGGCTATTGTAAATAGTGCTGCTATAAACATAGGGGTGCATATGTCTTTTTCAAACTGGGCTGCTGCAGTCTTAGGGTAAATTCCTAGGAGTGGAATTCCTGGGTCAAATGGTATTTCTATTCTGAGTTTTTTGAGGAACCTCCATACTGCTTTCCACAGTAGTTGAACTAATTTACATTCCCACCGGCAGTGTAGGAGGGTTCCTCTTTCTCCACATCCTTGCCAACATTTGTTGTTTGTGTTTTGGATGGTGGCCATCCTTACAGGTGTTAGGTGATATCTCATTGTGGTTTTAATTTGCATTTCTCTGATGATTAGCAATGTGGAGCATCTTTTCATGTGCCTGTTGGCCATCTGAATTTCTTCTTTGGAGAAGTGTCTGTTCAGATCCTCTGCACATTTTTTAATTGGTTTATTTGCTTTTTGTTTGTTGAGGTGCATGTGCTCTTTATATATTTTGGATGTCAACCCCTTATTGGATATGTCATTTATGAATATATTCTCCCATACTATAGGATGTCTTTTTGTTCTACATATGGTGTCCTTTGCTGTACAGAAGCTTTTCAGCTTGATATAGTCCCACTTGTTCATTTTTGCTTTTGTTTCCCTTGCCCAGGGAGATATATTCATGAAGAAGTTGCTCATGTTTATGTCCAAGAAATTTTTGCCTATGTTTTTTCCTAAGAGTTTTATAGTTTCATGACTTATATTCAGGTCTTTGATCCACCTTGAGTTTACCTTTGTGTATGGGGTTAGACAGTAGTCCAGTTTCATTCTCTTACATGTAGTTGTCCAGTTTTGCCAACACCAGCTGTTGAAGAGGCTGTCATTTCCCCATAATATATCCATGGCTCCTTTATTGTATACTAATTGACCGTATATGTTTGGGTTAATCTCTGGACTATCTATTCTGTTCCACTGGTCTGTGGGTCTGTTCTTGTGCCAGTACAAAATTGTCTTGATTACTGTGACTTTGTAGTAGAGCTTGAAGTCAGGGAGGGTAATTCCCCCGTTTTATTCTTCCTTCTCAGGATTGCCTTGTCTATTTGGGGTCTTTTGTGGTTCCATATGAATTTTAGAACTATTTGTTCCAGTTCATTAAAGAATGCTGTTGGTTTTTTAATAGGGGTTGCACTGAATCTGTAGATTGCTTTAGGTAGTATAGCCATTTTGTCAATATTTATTCTTCCTAGCCAAGAGCATGGGAAGAATTCCCATTTGTTAGTGTCCTCTTTAATTATCTTAGGAGTGTCTTGTAGTTTTCAAGGTATTGGTCTTTCACTTCCTTGGTTAGGTTTATTCCTAGCTATTTTATTCTTTTTGATGCAATTGCGAATGGAATTGTTTTCCTGATTTCTCTTTCTGTTAACTCATCATTAGTGTATAGGAAAGTAACAGATTTCTGTGTATTAATTTCGTATCCTGCACCTTTGCTAAATTCAGATATTAGTTCCAATAGTTTTGGAGTGGAGTCTTTAGGGTTTTTGATGTACAATGTCATGTCATCTGCAAATAGTGACAGTTTGACCTCTTCTTTACCAGTCTGGATGCCTTGTATTTCTTTCTTTTGTCTGATTGCCATGGCTAGGACCTCCAGTACTATGTTGAATAACAGTGGAGAGAGTGGGAATCCCTGTCTTGTTCCCGATCTTAGGTGAAAAGCTTTCAGCTTCTCGCTGTTAAGTATGATGTTGGCTGTGGGTTTGTCATATATGGCCTTTATTATGTTGAGGTACTTGCCGTCTATACCCATTTTGTTGAGAGATTTTATCATGAATGGATGTTGAATTTTGTCAGATGCTTTTTCAGCATTTATGGAGATGATCATGTGGTTTTTGTTCTTCTTTTTGTCGATGTGGTGGATGATGCTGATGGATTTTTGAATATTGTACCATCCTTGCATCCCTGGGATGAATCCCACTTTATCATGGTGTATGATCCTCTTGATGTATTTTTGAATTCGATTTGCTAATATTTTGTTGAGAATTTTTTTATCTATGTTCATCAGGGATATTGGTCTGTAATTTTCTTTTTTGGTGGGGTCTTTGCCTGGTTTTGGTCTTAGAGTGATGGCTGGCTTCATAGAATGAGTTTGGAAGTATTCCCTACTCTTCTTTTTTTTGGAATAGTTTAAGAATGGGTATTATTTCTTCTCTATATGACTGATATAATTCAGCGGTGACTCCATCTGGGCCGGGGGTTTTGTTCTTGGGTAGTTTTTTGATTACCGATTCAATTTTGTTGCTGGTAATTGGTCTGTTTAGATTTTCTGTTTCTTGCTTGATCAATCTTGGAAGGTTGTATTTTCTAAGAAGTTGTCCATGTCTTCTAGGTTTTCCAGCTTGTTAGCATATAGATTTTCATAGTATTCTCTAATAATTCTTTGTATTTCTGTGGGGTCTGTCGTGATTTTTCCTTTCTCATTTCTTATTCTGTTTATGTGTGTAGATTCTCTTTTTCTCTTAATGAGTCGGGCTAGGGATTTATCTATTTTGTTTATTTTTTCAAAGAATCAGCTCTCGGTTCCATTGATTTTTTCTATTTTATTCTTCTTAATTTTATTTATTTCTTCTCTGACCTTTATTATGTCCCTCCTTTTGGTGACTTTGGGCCTCATTTATTCTTCTTTTTCCAATTTTGAATATTGTGACTTTGGACTATTCATTTGGGATTGTTCTTCCTTCTTTAAATAGGCCTGGGCTGCAATATACTTTCCTCTTAGAACTGCCTTTGCTGCATCGCACAGAAGTTGGGGCTTTGTGCTGTGGTTGTCATTTGTCTCCATATATTGTTTCATTTTTGTTTATTTTGTTTGTTGATCCATTGATCATTTAGGAGCATGTTGTTAAGCCTCCATGTGTTTATGAACCTTTTTGTTTTCTTTGTAAAATTTATTTCTAGTTTTATACCTTTGTGATCTGAGAAGTTGGTTAGTAGAATTTCAACATTTTTCAATTTACTGAGGTTCTTTTTGTGGCCTAATATGTGGTCTTTTCTGGAAAATGTTCCACGTGCACTTGAGAACAATGTGTATCCTGGTGCTTTTGGGTGTAGAGTTCTGTAGATGTCTGTTAAGTCTATGTGTTCTAGTGTGTTGCTCAGTGCCTCTGTGTGTTTACTTATTTTCTGTTTTTTGATCTGTCCTTTGGAGTGAGTGGTGTGTTGAAGTCACCTAAAATGAATGCATTGCATTCTATTTCCTCCTTTAATTCTGTTAGTATTTGTTTCACATATGTCGGTGCTCCTGTGTTGGGTGCATATATATTTATAATGGTTATATCCTCTTGTTCGACTGACCACTTTATCATTATGTAATGTCCTTCTTTATCCCTTGCTACTTTCTTTCTTTTGAAGTCTATTTTGTCTGATATAAGTACTGCAACACCTGCTTTTTTCTCCCTTTTGTTTGAATGAAATATCTTTTTCTATTCCTTCACTTTTAGTCTGTGTATATCTTTGGGTTTGAGGTCTCTTGTAAGCAGTATATAGATGGGTCTTGCTTTTTTATCCATTCAGTAACTCTGTGACTTTTGATTGGTGCATTCAGTCCATTTACATTTAGGGTGAAAATTGATAGATATATCCTTATTGCCATTGCCCAGTTTAGATTCGTGGTTCCCAAAGGTTCAAGGGTAGCCTCTTTACTAACTCTCTTCTTAAGCTATTATAAACACAGTCTGATGATTCTTTATTTCTCTCCCTTCTTATTCTTCCTCCTTTATACTTTATATGTTAGGTGTTTTATTCTGTACTCTTTTGCATTTCCTTTGAGTGTTTTTGTGGATAGCTGATTTTATTTTTTGCCTTTAGTTAGTATTTGGATGGTCTGCTTTCTTTGCTGATTTTATTTTCTCTGGTGACATCGTTTTAGTCTTAGGAGTGCTTCCATCTAGAGCAGTCCCTTTAAAATATCCTGTGGAGGTGGTTTGTGGGAGGCGGATTTCCTCAACTTTTGCTTGTCTGGGAATTGTTTAATCCCTCCCTCAAATCTGAATGATAATCGTACTGGATACTCTATTCTTGGTTCAAGGCCCTTCTGTTTCACTGCATTAAATGTATCATGCCATTCTCTTCTGGCCTGTAAGGTCTCTGTTGAGAAGTCTGATGATAGCCTGATGGGTTTTCCTTAGTAGGTGATCTTTTTTCTCTCTCTTGCTGCCTTTAATACTCTGTCTTTGTCTTTAATCTTTGCCATTTTAATTATTATGTCTTGGTGTTGTCTTCCTTGGGTCCCTTGTGTTGGGAGATCTGTGGGCTTCCATGGTCTGAGAAGCTATTTCCTTTCCCAGTTTAGGGATGATTTCAGCAATATGTCTTCAAAGAGACTTTCTTTCCCTTTTTCTCTCTCTTCTTCTGGTCCTCGTATAATGCGAATATTGTTCGTTTGGATTGGTCTCACAGTTCTCTTAATATTCTTTCATTCCTAGAGATCCTTTTATCTCTCTCTGCCTCAGCTTCTCTGTACTCCTGTTCTTTGATTTCTATTGCATTAACCGTCTCTTACACCTTGTCCAGTCTACTCTTAAGCCCTTCAATCGATTGTTTCATTTCTGTAATGTCCCTCCTGACTTCATCCTTTAGCTCTTGCATATTTCTCTGTAGGTCCATCAGCATGGTTATGACTTTTATTCTGAATTATTTTTCAGGAAGATTGTTTAATTCTATCCCACCAGGCCCTCTCTCTGGAGTTGTCTGGGTGATTTTTGACTGGACCAGATTCTTCTGTCTTTTCATGCAGATAGAAGTGGTCTCAAGCAGGTGACATGTGTGTCAGCTGGGAGAACAAAGTCCCTTCCTGCTTGGTGTTCTCCTTGCCTTTCTCTGCAGTCTGTGCTGGTTACCTGCACACCAGGAGGCAGTCTCTGGGATAATCCCCTGAGCTGCCATGGGCAGGGCTGCCCTCAGGCTAGCCTAGAGTACTGCAGGGGGTTGCAGCCATCCCGGGTGCGTTCTGTAGCAAGCCTGGCGCAACTTGGTGAGTTCCGGACCTTACTCTGGCTTCTGCGGCCCTTCTCGGTTAGCTGCACACCTGCCGGGAGGAGATTCTGCATGGTTGCTATGGGTGGGGCTGCTCTCCCGCTGTTCCGCAGCTGTGTCAGATCGGCTGGTCTAATTGTAGCGCTGGGTGGGGGGAACGAACGGCAGGCTGCTTATCTCCATTAGGGGCTTCAGCGGGGCTGCTTTTCCCAGCAGCTGGTTAGGGGGCCCGAAATTCCTCAAGATTCCCAGCCTGCTGGGCTGAGTGTGCTGGGATGAGTTTGTTCAGATGTTGGGCCCTTGTCTCTTTAAGACTTTTAAAAAAGCGCACACTTTCTTTTGTCCCAGGGGAGCCAGCTGTGGGGACCCGCTCGCAGTGTCAGTCTCAGATCCCGCCCTTCCATTTCTCTAATCTCCAGTACACCATGCGATGTGTGTCTGTCACGCCAGTGCAGATCACCAGGGCTGTGCTTCCACTCCCTCTCCACTATGATTCTTTTTCTCCCAACCAGTGAGTTGGGGTGGGGGAGTGCTTGAGTCCCACCAGGTCATGGCTTTGTATCTTACCCTTTTAGTGAGGCGCTGAATTCTCACAGATGTAGATGTAGCCTGGCCTCTCTTTTAGGAATAGTTGTATTTGTTGCATTTTCACAAATATATATGGTTTTGGGAGGAGATTTCTGCCACCCTACCCATGCTGCCATCTTGAGTCTCTCCCTAAAGGTTCTCTTTTATCCTCCCCTTCTTTCTCCTCCACTCTTTATATATTAGGTGTCATATTCTGACTCTTTGTGTATCTCTTGACTAACTTTGTGTGTAGTTGATTTAATTTTGTATTTGCATAGTAATTGTCTACTTCCTTTACTGTGGTTTTATTTTCTCTGGTGACTGGTATTAAGCCTTAGGAACACTTCCATCTAGAGCAGTCCCTTTAAGATACTCTGTAGAGATGGTTTGTGGGTGGTGAATTCACTCAAATTTTGCTTACTTGGAAATTGTTTAACCCTGCTTCAAATTTGATTGGTAATCTTGCTGGATAGAATATTCCTGCTTTGAGGCCCTTCTATTTCATTGTATTAAATATATCATGCCACTCTCTTCTGGCCTGTAAGGTCTCTGCTGAGAAGTCTGCTGATAGCCTGCTGGGGTTTCCTTTGTAAGTGATCTTTTTTCTCTCTCTGGATGCTTTCAATACTCTCCCCTTGTCCTTGATCTTTGCCATTTTAGTTATTATATGTCTTTGTGTGTGGTCTTCCTAGCGTCCCTTGTTTTGTGAGATTTGTGCACTTCCATGGCCTGGGAGACTATTTCCTTCCCCAGATTGGAGAAGTTTTTAGCCATTATTTCCTCAAGGAGATTTTCTGTCCCCTTTTCTCTCTCTCTTCTTCTGGAACCCCCATAATGCAAGTGTTTTTCCGTTTGGATTGGTTGCATGAATCTCTTATTATTCTTTCATTCCTTGGATCCTTTTTTCTCTTTGTGCCTCAGCTTCTTTGTTTTCCTGTTCTCAACTTCTATTTCATTTACTATCTCCTATACCTCATCTAATCTACTTTTAAATCCCTCCATTGTATGTTTCATCTCAGATACTGTATTTTTCAAAGTTTCTATCTCTTTCTTGAAGAGATATCCCTGAGATCTTGAATATTTTTCCATAGCTCTGTGAGCATGTTTATTATTTGTATTATGGAATCTTTATCAGGAAGATTGGTGATTTCAGTTTCACTGAACTCTCTTTCTCTTGTTTTTTCCTCTGTCTTTGGACCAAGTTTCTTTGCCATTTCTTTTTTTAAGTGTTTCCTGTAGAATAACTTTGTGTAGGTGACACCCTCTAGAGCCCAGAAGCTCTACTCTCTGGAACTGCTGAGCACCTGCAGCAATGGCAGGGGTCACAGGTGACCAGAACAGCACCTGCTGGGAAGAAAAAGCTCAATTGGGAGGGTTTCCTACCTTCCTGGCTATAACCCCTGCCTTCACTATCGGGTCCAGTGGGCCGAGCATGCAGCGAGGAGCCTCTGTGTTAAGCCCCTGCATCTGCTGTAGGTGTGGTCACACTCCGGCTGGCCTGGTGCGATGGTGGGGACATTAGGTGAGCGGGACTGGTGCCTGCCGGGAGGACAGAATGGCAGACTGTGTATCGCAGTGGGGGGCCTCAGGGCTGTGTTGCCAGCCAGGGGGATGGAGCACCTGAAGCTCTTGAGAGTTCCCAAACTGCTCTGCTGAGAATATCAGGATGATTGTGTCCTCCTGTCCTTTCTCCTGGGCAGCAAGCTCTGTGTAATCTTTGTCCCTTTAGTGCCACTCTTACTGCTGGGAAGTCTTTCAAAGTGCCCACCTTTCTTTTGTCCCAGAGGAGCTGGTTGTGCATACCTGTTCTCCACAAGCAGATGGAATCTCAGTCTGTCCAAGTATTCTGCCCATCTTTGCTTTCCAACCCCACTAGTCTCCAGAGCACTACACAATGTGGGTTTGTGTTCCCAGAGCAGATCTCCAGGTATGAGTGTTCAGCAGTCCTGTGCTGCTACTCCCTCCCTGCTCTGTTTCTCTTCCTCCCTCCTGTGTGCTGGGTTGGGGGGATGGCTCGGGTCCCATAAGATTGCAAATTTGCTACTTTACCCTTTCCTGTGAGGTCTTTTTTTCCCCAGATGTAGACAATCTGTTCTGCAGTCTTTGGGTAGCTTTTTTCATGATTCGTTGTATTTGCTGTGTTTTTGTGTTTTATGTGATTTTGGGAGGAGGTTTCTACCTCACTTCTCATGCTGCCATCTTTGTCCCCCTCCCTAGAAACACCTTTTTAATTACTGCCTTTTAATTTAATCTACTTCAAAATATTTTATACATATATGATACTTCTAAGTAAATTACTACTTTTGTAACTAATGTGTTACTTAAAATGCGTGTGCTAAAACATGAAACAATGCATGTGCATGGAATAAGTATGACTTATCTTCCAGAGCTAAAATGGATCTCAAGCTTTAATCTTATTGCAATTTTAGACTAATACAATTGCAACATCTCAATATTTCTGAAGATTGAATGTGGTAGCCCTGATTTTCTATCAACTAGAGTAACGGTCAGAATGGCTTTCCAAATGGCCAATGGCAGATGTGTGTACAAGTGAGTGTGTGTGTGTGTGTGTGTGTGTGTGTGTGTGAACACTATGTGTTTGAAATGGCCTTCACTGATGACTGCATTATCTTGAGCTATTACTCAGCTTCTGATATATGAAGGCTAGATCTGGCACTTAAAACTGGCTTAAAGCTGTCAACACATAAGGCTTAGAACTATAAATTGTTGGAACGTTGAACTAATAAAAGACAAGGGCAGCCTGTTAAATATGAATTAAAGTATACTCATTATGAATGACAGTGCTTCAAACACTGAAAGAGAGTGATCATTCACACCTGAGTCTTATCCATTTTAAGCATCTCCACTCTAGTAAAACAGAAAAATTAACAGCTCCAAAGAATCAACAAGTTAGACAATCCCAAATTTCACCCCACTTGATGGACATGATCTAATCTCCTTAGTAATTCTAGGCCTTGAAAGGTCAGGCATTCTGATGGTGGGAAGATTTGATGAAATGGTAAATGTAAAGCACTTAGATGGGTAAATGACACATGGTGAGTTGCTCAGTACACAGTAACTGTGATTGTTCCTATGATACTACTTTCCCCACTCCTCATATGATGTGGCTTTGAGAGTGCCGTCATCACCCTGGCTTGCTCTCCTCTGAATGAGTGCTGTTTGTTGAATTGGGTGCCTCCGGCGGACCCCTCCCACCCTCTCAGACGTAGCTACCACAAACAGTTCTGCACAGACACTGACTCACTTCCTGCTGATAGCACCTCACTTCTAGGTTGTTCTGTGTCTATTATTTCCTGCTCTGGAGCTTCTGACACTGCTGAATCCCCCAGAAACTGCATGGCACTCATGCACATGTGATCCAGAAGTGTAAGGCTCATAAGCATGTAGGATAGCTGTGACCTATGGGGGAACAGGAGCAATGGATGGATGTAAATATTCTCCCTTTTCTCTCAGGAAGATGGTTCTGAAATGTCCTCATGAGATTTCATTAATAACCAGTTGCTTGCACTGGTGGTCCACTTGATAGCACTTCCTCTTACTGGCTTTTGCTTTTCCCCCTTTATTCCCCTGTCCCTCAATAAGCAACCTGTTGGCAACTCTTTGTTTCAGGTGCTCTTTCAGAAGACACCCAGGATCATAGAACTATGTGCAGCACACTTCTAGGCAGATTATCCTGGCAAACACTCATTCACTCACTCACTCATTCCAAAGATGTTTAGTGAACAATTACTCTATGAGGAAAAATAAGACAAGTATGACCTTACGTCTTTTGACCTTCAGTACCACATTCATTTAAAGATACAGTTTAGGAGATGGTAATACACCATCCTCTTATCTAATGTTATTTCATATTTGTCAGTTATATAATAATAAAATAATAGTTAACTTATTGAACATGTATCATGTCCAAAGTGCTTCCATGTATTATCTTGTTTAATCCTAACACCAACCTTATTAAGTAGCTCCTACTATCCAAATATTAGAGAAGTTGGAAGATGCTAAACAGGTTAAATAACAGATACTAGGTCAAATTTCAAGTAAGTATCTGGCCTGAGACAGAACGAACACTTTTAATCACTACTTAATCCACCAACTGGAGATACTCTCTCTGTCCCTGTTTCTTTCCCTCTCTCTCTCTCTCTCTCACACACACACACACACACACACACACACACGCACATTTGACACTTGAGTGATTTAAGGAATATATACTCAAGAATTACAGAATATGAGCCCAAAGTGATAGTGGTAACCTTATCATTCCTTCTCATTTTATGGGTGGAAAAACTGATGTCAAAAATACAATGCAGTTTTGCTAGATATACAATAGTGACTGGGGGGAAATTTGGAACTAGGCCATAAAGTTCATGATTCCCTCACATGTCTTCTCTCCAAAGAGATACTTAAATCAAGAAATAATGCAAACATAGCAGTGTGTCTGGAGGCCAGAGTTAGCCTACCATACCTTCATGAATTTAGGAGTTGTTCTTAAACAGGGGACTTTTTATTTTATTTTTATATGAAACAACTACTGGGTATATGTCTGTCTGACTCAAGGAAGGAGAACCATGGAGATAAAGAATACTAAGTGCAATTTGTCCCATATCTGGTCTCCTGGACCAGGTACAAACCCCTTTGCAAAAAAGAGAGTGAATTGAAGAAGCCGAGACTTCTCAAGTGGGACTTTGTAAGATTCTGATTGTTAGTAGTGCTGCATAGGGCTTTGGAGCAATCTTTGGCTCTGGACTGAGGGAAAAATTGTTCTTACCACACCTGTGAAGCTCCTTAAAGGTGGGTGGTTTGAAGAACACCAGGAGAAGGTACTCTTCATGTGGACATTGAGTATCCTCAGACTGGGGACCACCACCAGCAACCAGAAGCTAATAAAACATTTTAGTGAAAAGAATACACCCAAATCTGAACAAGGGGTGATGGGATAAGAGAGAGAAAGAAGAGAGAACATGGCAGTTGCAGCTAATATTCAAGAGGAAAGGTGAATACCACTAAGGAGTCCCACAAATGAATGGGGTACAAGGGCTTGGAAATCAGCTTTGTAATATGAGTGTTGCTTCATTTGTATCTACAGTTGGCAAAACCTCGAGAGACATGAATTCTGTCACAGGGAATAGAAATTCCTAGGGCCAGCTGACTAACAAGAGTATTCAAAGGCCAGTAGAAGAATGAGCACATTTCCTTTGATCTTCACATTCTGATAAGAGAAGCATACATATATCTTTTTTTTTGAAAGTCACTTTTTATTTTATTTTTTTTTAATTTTTATTTTTTTAATATATTTTATTATCATTAATCTACAATTACATGTGCAATATTACGGTTATTAAACTACCCATTCACCAGGTCCCCCCCACCAACCCCATTACACTCACTGTCCATCAGCGTAGTGAGATGCTATAGAATCACTATTTGTCTTCTCTGAGTTGTACAGCCCTCCCCGTGCCCCCCCAACATTACATCTGCTAATCGTAATGCCCCTTTTTCCCTCTTATCCCTCCCTTCCCGCCCATTTTCCCCAGTCCCTTTCCCTTTGGTAACTATTAGTCCGTTCTTGAGTTCTGTGAGTCTGCTGCTGTTTTGTTCCTTCAGTTTTTTTCTTTGTTCTTATACTCCACATATGAGTGAAATCATTTGATACTTGTCTTTTTCGGCTTGGCTTATTTCACTGAGCATAATACCCTCTAGCTCCATCCATGTTGTTGCAAATGGTAGGATTTGTTTTCTTCTTATGGCTGAATAATATTCCATTGTGTATATGTACCACATTCTTCTTTTTTTTTATTTCAAGCATTTTATTTTTATTTATTTATTTATTTTTTTATAATAATTATTTTATTATCATTAATCTACAATTACATGTGCAATATTATGGTTATTAAACTACCCCTTCATCAGGTCCCCCCCCACCAACCCCATTACAGTCGCTGTCCATCAGCGTAGTGAGATGCTATAGAATCACTACTTGTCTTCTCTAAGTTGTACTGCCCACCCCGCGCCCCCGCAACATTATATCTGCTAATCGTAATGCCCCTTTTTCCCTCTTATCCCTCCCTTCCCGCCCATTTTCCCCAGTCCCTTTCCCTTTGGTAACTATAAGTCCATTCTTGAGTTCTGTGAGTCTGCTGCTCTTTTGTTCCTTCAGTATTTTTTCTTTGTTCTTATACTCCACGTATGAGTGAAATCATTTGATACTTGTCTTTTTCGGCTTGGCTTATTTCACTGAGCATAATACCCTCTAGCTCCATCCATGTTGTTGCAAATGGTAGGATTTGTTTTCTTCTTATGGCTGAATAATATTCCATTGTGTATATGTACCACCTCTTCTTTATCCATTCATCTACTGATGGACACTTAGGTTGCTTCCATTTCTTGGCTATTGTAAATAGTGCTGCAATAAACATAGGGGTGCATCTGTCCTTTTCAAATTGGGCTGCTGCATTCTTAGGGTAAATTCCTAGGAGTGGAATTCCTGGGTCAAATGGTATTTCTATTTTGAGTTTTTTGAGGAACCTCCATACTGCTTTCCACAATGGTTGAACTAATTTGCAGTCCCACCAGCAGTGTAGGAGGGTTCCTTTTCTCCACATCCTCGCCAACATTTGTTGTTGTTTGTGTTTTGGATGTTGGCCATCCTCACTGGTGTGAGGTGATATCTCATTGTGGTTTTAATTTGCATTTCTCTGATGATTAGCGATGTGGAGCATCTTTTCATGTGCCTGTTGGCCATCTGAATTTCTTCTTTGGAGAAGTGTCTATTCATGTCTTCTGCTCATTTCTTAATTGGATTATTTGCTTTCTGTTTATTAAGGTGCATGAGTTCTTTATATATTTTGGATGTCAACCTTTTATCAGATACGTTTTTTATGAATATATTCTCCCATACTGTAGGATGTCTTTTTGTTCTACTGATGGTGTCCTTTGCTGTACAGAAGCTTTTCAGCTTGATATAGTCCCACTTGTTCATTTTTGCTTTTGTTTCCCTTGCCCGGGGAGATATGTTCATGAAGAAGTTGCTCATGTTTATGTCCAAGAGATTTTTGCCTATGTTTTTTTCTAAGAGTTTTATGGTTTCATGACTTACATTCAGGTCTCTGATCCACCTTCAGTTTACCTTTGTGTATGGGGCTAGACGGTAGTCCAGTTTCATTCTCTTACATGTAGCTGTCCAGTTTTTCCAACACCAGCTGCTGAAGAGGCTGTCATCTCCCCATTGTATGTCCAAGGCACTTTTATCAAATATTAATTGACTGTATATGTTTGGGTTAATGTTTGGATTTTCTATTCTGTTCCACTGGTCTGTGGGTCTGTTTTTGTGCCAATACCAAATTGTCTTGATTACTGTGGCTTTGTAGTAGAGCTTGAAGTCAGGGAGTGTAATTCCCCCTGTTTTATTCCTCCTTCTCAGGATTGATTTGGCTATTCGGGGTCTTTTGTGGTTCTACATGAATTTTAGAATTATTTGTTCCACTTCATTGAGGAAAGCTGTTGGTAGTTTGATAGGGATTGCATTGAATCTGTAGATTGCTTTAGGTAGTACTGCCATTTTGACAATATTTATTCCTCCTAGCCAAGAGCATGGGATGTATTTCCATTTGTTAGTGTCCTCTTTAATTTCTCTTACGAGTGTCTTGTAGTTTTCAGAGTACAGGTCTTTCACTTCCTTCGTTAGGTTTATTCCTAAGTATTTTATTCTTTTTGATGCAATTCTGAATGGAATTGTTTTTCTGATTTCTCTTTCTGTTAGTTCATCATTAGTGTATAGGAAAGCAACAGATTTCTGTGTGTTAATTTGGTATCCTGCAACTTTGCTCAATACAGATATTAGTTCTAGTAGTTTTGGAATGGAATCTTTAGGGTTTTTTATGTACAGTATCATGTCATCTGGAAATAGTGACAATTTGACTTCTTCTTTACCAATCTGGATGCCTTGTATGTCTTTGTTTTGTCTGACTGCTGTGGCTAGGACCTCCAGTACTATGTTGAATAACAGTGGAGAGAGTGGGCATCCCTGTCTTGTTCCCGATCTTAGATGAAAAGCTTTCAGCGTCTCGCCGTTAAGTATGATGTTAGCTGTGGGTTTGTCATATATGGCCTTTATGATGTTGAGGTACTTGCCGTCTATACCCATTTTGTTGAGAGTTTTAATCAGGAATGGATGCTGAATTTTGTCAAATGCTTTTTCAGCATCTATGAAGATGATCGTGTGGTTTTTGTTCTTCTTTTTGTTGATGTGGTGGATGATGTTGATGGATTTTCAGCATACATATATCTTTATCAGAACTTATCCAACCAGTTCTTCCTACCCACAGATTTCCTGGAAAATACACTGGGAATATAAAACAAATGCAAGATTTTACATTTAGCTGCTTTATAAAATATCAAACAAGAGTGACCAGAGCTAGTGTTGCCCAACCTCTTTGATGTTGTAACACATAAAATATTAACTAACATATTTATACTCACACTGAGATAATTGGATGAAGTCAATTGGCCAAGGAAACAGTTCCCACTCCTAACTGAGGGATCAATACCCAGGCACACAAACTGGAAGCTCTGACTTAAGAAGCAATTGATGAAAGTTAGGACAGGCTGCAGTTACATTTTAGGAAAATGTGACCATCTCAGAAGCCACTAATTTGAATTAGTGATCATTTAATCTTAACCTATTTGACATTTACTTTTATGCTAACAAAAGTATTAAGATATCTAGTGGTGAAATGCTAGGTGAATCAGAATGGATGAATACCAGAGGTGGTGAGACCAATTACCAGAATATTATGGGAATTTAGGTGAAAGGCAATAAAAAGAAGGATTAGAATGAAGCCTCAGGAACACTCCTGATTTACCACTTTCTCATAGGACCTTGATTGCAGATTCTCTCCCTCTTCCCCCTCCCTCCCTTCCTTTTTTGTTTTTTTCTGGTGAAAACACTTAAGATCTACTCTCTTCCCATATTTCAAGTATACAACACAGTATTGTTAACTATAGTCTCGTGCTATACATTACATCTCCAGAACTTATTTATCCTGCATAACTTAAACTTTATACCCTTTGGCCAACATCACTCCATCCCCCCACCCCCCAGCAACCAGCATTCTACTCTACTTCTTCTCTGAGTTTGGCTATTTTAGATTCCTTATATAAATGATGTCGTATTATTTTTCTTCCTGTGTCTGACTTATTTCACTTAGCATAACATTCTCCAGGTTAATCCATGTTGTTGAAAATGGTATTTCCTTCTTTTTAAGGGTGAGTAATGCTCCATTATATAAAAACAGATATTATATATTTATATAGATATAAGTTCATATTTATAAATATATAATATAATATAATATATATTATATATTACATATATATATTATTTATATTTATATTATATATATTTATAATATTATATATAATATAGATTTCTATTTGTCCATTCATCCATTGACAGACATTTAGGTTGTTTCCATACCTTAGCTATTGTGGATAATGCTGCAGTGAACACTTAAGAGATGCATTTAGATTTTTAATAATTGTTTGTAAGATGAAGAGGTAGAGGTGTAATGTTAAAGACAGATTTTTTCAAGAAAAAAATAATGATAATTATAAAACAGTTATAATAAAAATAGTTTTTTTGTCATTGACCCTTCGGTGTTCTTTTTCTACACAGTGCATCCTGAGTGCTAGACATAAGCCTGAGAGAGTTTGAAAGTATTACAAATACAAATTTATACTGTGCTGAAGTGTTGGTGAGAATACACACAGGGAAATGAGCTGTCTTTTACACTTGGAAGGAGTGAAAATCTATGAAATGATCTGAAAAGAAATTTGGTGGAATTTTTTCCCAGAAATCTCATTTCTATAAATCTATATTAAGTTTTCTAGGACTTCTATGTTACTGTATCATGAAGTGAGTGGCTTGAATAATATAAATTTATTTTTTCATAATTTTGGAGGCTAGACGTTCCAGATCAAGATGGAGGCAGGATTGGTTTCTCCTAAGGCCTCTCTGTCTCCCATGGTGGGTGACTGGTAAATGGGCCTCTTCCCCTGTGTCTTTCTGTGGTCCGTCCTCTGTGCATCCTAATTTTCTCTTCCTGTAAAGATGTTCTTCACATTGGACTAGGGCCCACCCTAATGGCCTTATTTTAACTTAATGACATCTGTAAAGACCCTATCCCCAAATACAGTCACATTCTGATTCTGAAGTACTAGGGGTTAGGACTTCAACATATGAATCTAGAGGGAGAGGACACAATTCTGCCCATAACACACTCTACCTTAAGTACTGAATGTCAAAGTTAAGTTTATTAAAGCATCATTTGTAATAGAAGAGGGAAGAGGAAATAGTCTAAAGTTTCATCAGTAGATAATTGGTTGAATACATCATGTTTCCTTCATACTGTGGAATAACAGGCAACCGTTTAACTATATGCTAATTTGGATATGTCTCCATTCATATTGTTAAGTAGGAAAAAAAGCACATTACTGAAAATCATGTACAATACTGTTTTGGCAAATAAAAGAAGATAGGTGTATATATACTTATGTATGTATGAGCATCTATATAATAGAATTGACTGAGATTACCTGTGAGAAGGAGTATACAGTGTTAATGGGAGGGAAGAGGGCTTTCTTCTTTGGCTATATAAACTTTTATTGTCTTTGAATACTGGAATAAAACAAACATTTGTTTAGCATAGGCTAAATACTCACCTAACCACTTCAAATGTATGAACTCATGATTCTCACAATAATCCTCAGGTATGTACCTCTAATTATCTTCAAGTTACAGGTGGAAACTAAGGCAGAAAGAGGATAATTTTCCTTCCTATGTCAGGCAGGTGGTCAATGGCAAAATCATGACTGGACCCCAGGCATTCTCCTTTCCAGGCTGTATCTTTAACTACTATAGACACCGTTCACTAATGCACTACTCCAAAACATGTGCAAAAGTTAATACAATTATTTATATTCACTTATTCTCTAATATGGATTTTATCTCAAATAACCTGCCCTTCCACCCATTTTGACTAAATGGGTAAGGAGGGATATACACTTTTATTTTCCCCCTCGATATCAGTATGGTAAGTCAAGAAAGAGTTAGTCAAGGGTATCAGGAGATCTGCTTCAAGACTCAATCTACCATTTTATAGGAGTCACTATTAATCTTTTTATGACCTCCTTTCCTTATCTGGCCAATGAAACAATGTTAGCTGCCTGATCTGTACCCCCAGCAGCATTGCTGTGAGGATGAAACACCTGAATTCTCAACATGGAGGGCTGCCTGTATATGTTCATTCATTCTATTGGGTAAATACTTCCCAAATTTATAGGCCGATTTCCAGGAATCCACTACAGAAAAATGCATGTTTGACAAATCATTAACATATGGAGGTTTATAGATGAACAAAATCTTGTGAAGAAGTTTGATCTTTCCAAATGGAAGATGAGACTAGTACAAAATGATAGGTCTACAGGCATTGTTCCAGCTTGTCACCTTACTTACCAATAGCTTATTCACCCCTTGGGTAGTGCTTGGGACAAATTGAGGGTATCAAAAAAAGTTTGGTGAATGAATGTGGGAGATAAAGAAATAAGACATTATCTGTGCTCTGAAGTGTTTTCCAAATACATGGGGAGATAAACACAACTGAGAGGTGAATAATTAGGTTGGTGACAATTGTGCATCATGTGAAAATTAAGAAGAGTAAGAAAGCCAGAGTAGTATAAGAGGATCATGCAATCAAAGACCATGGAGTTTGAAAGAATCTGAGGTATCATAAGCCAGTGGGTTTCAAGCAATGTCGACAGAATCTTAGCCGTTGGTGAAAGTCCCCAGGGACCCTTCATGCGGTCAGGGAAGGGTCTCTAGGTGGCACACCATGTTTAGGCAGGCCAGCTACGCAGTTTCTTTTGAATATAGAACTTCCTGGAAATGTTTTTGAACAAAGTTCTCTTATCTATATTTGAAATCCACTTAATGACAATTCAATTCTTTATTAATAGAGGAGGAAATTGAACTTTGGGGGAAAATATTACTGCACCCAAGGTCCTGCAGAGAGTTCAGTTTTTTCCTCAATATTAGAAGGGAAATAAAGCATGTATGTGAAATATAACTTAACAATAAAGATGTTAACCTTAAAAATAAATCAGTTATTTTACCAGCAAAAATAGGTTTATTTGGGAATAGCAGAGAATTGCAGTCCAGGACATGCAAGCTACAGCAGAGTCATAGACGCATACGGAGAATAAAGGAGAGGAACACTTTTTTATAGCAGAAATTGGCTGACTGAGGAGGACTGTTTCTAAGCAAAAAGTCCACTAGGGTAAACTGGAAGTCCCACATATTGTGTGACTCCTCATTGGCTGAGTTGTGACAGATTCTCATTGGCTGTCCTGTAGTAGAGAGGCAGGAGGTGGAAGTCACCTTCTTCCTGCTGGTCATAAAGTATCACAATAATATGGTGTCCGTCTCTTTCAGTAGGATCTGAGATTTAGGAAGAGTGGTAGGTGTGAGAGCTCCTGCAGGCCTCCAGATGCCATGGCAGTCAGGTTTCCCTCAATTTTTACACAGGAAACATGGAAAACACAAGCTAAAAAATCTAAACCATATAACAAGACAATGCCTTACAGTTGTGCAAACTGGCGAAATACTAAGATCAACACAAAGCTTCCATTTTTTTTGCTAGTCTTTTATTTTAAATGGTCAGTTATATTTTGGATCAAGTTTTAACCAAGATCTTTAACAAGCATAGTTTATGCTTGTTGATTGGGCCAAAAGTGGGAAGGATTTATACTGTCAGAAAAATGTTGTAATTGTTTCCTCAGGAAGGAACAGCACATTTTGATGTTTTCCTTGCCTCCTGTTGAAGGATAGGTTAAAATTGCAGTCAGAACTTCTTTATAGTTATACCTTGTTTTGTTCACTTCCAATTTACAGAGATTTTCTGTTGCCCTCTAAACTTATTAAAGACATTATAGAAATTTTTCCCTATGCAAACCCTTACCTATAGTGTCTTGAAACTCTTGTATCTTTTTGTCCTTCTGGACTCAGATGCTTGCATATTTTGGGAAACTTAATGAAAATTAAAATGCTTATCTTCTATGCGTCCCAGCATTTCCCAAGTATCATTTAGGTACCCTAGGGGAAAAAGGCAACAGATTTCTTTTGGAAAGGGTTTTGCAATTTTACAGTATCATCACTTGCCAAGGAAAATGGCTGAGTAAATACCATGTCCCAGTGTAAATATAAACGGAAATTGGTTTATCTCCTTTCAGGTCTTCATCCATATGGCTGTAAAATTTCCCAGGGGTTTCACTAATCACTGGAGAGAAAAATAGTTAAAACTCGCTACTAATATCCTTCCAGCAGAGTAAGGCAAAATGCACAAGATTATGAATGATCTTTAATGTCTAACATGTAGGGGGTGCTGCTTGGGTGTCTATGGTCCCAGTTTCCCAACATCTGCAAGCAAAATTAGATTCAGTTGGGAAGTATCAGGAAGGAGTATATTCAGGTGCAAGGAAACAGAAAACTGTGATTCTACATCATTGGCTTTAAGAAATGAAAATTGTAACTCCATCATGCTACATGAAATCAAGAGGTAGGATTCAGGGCTGCTGTGGTAGTTTATTATCCTTTGTCTCATGTGTATTGCTTTCTGGTTACAAAATGGCAGCTGCAGCTCCAGAGCCAATGGCCACCTTCCAAAGAGGAAGAAGGAATTAAAAGTCTGTCTCTAGCAAGTCTTTTTATATGCAGAAAGAAAAGCCCTTCTCAGGAATATTTTCACAATTTCATTGTCCACCTCTGTGGACCAGGCCAAATGTAGGTGCAAGTGAGAGCAGAAAATCAAGAATTTCAGCTTTCCATCTTTTGTTATATAGAAAGACAAGACAGGAGGGGGGTGTAGGTAAACTTTGAATGGCCAATTCATAACGCATTCCATAGGAAGCCCAACTTGAAAACCAAAATAGCTCATATCTTTGTGCACAGAGCCACTGAGGCATGTGAATTTAAACATCATGACCTTTTCCTATGCCTAAGTGCTAGAGTGGTTTTTCCCAACTCTCTCTTCAAAATTAACCTGTGTCAAGGATGACAAAATAATTAAGCAACTAATTTCTATAGGATTTTTTTACACCAAATAAATATTAATTAATACAGACTTTACGTTTTGCCCCTCCATAATGTACATCTTTCCTTTTTGCTACTAGAATCCATTCCCTTTTTCTCTGGCAGAAGAAAATCCAATTTTCATTTCAGGCATCAAAGCACCCACGCTTTCAGTCCATATGGTTGTAGTGGGGCTAACCCCATCTCTGCAGGGGCCAATGAGTCATGTGTAAGCCAGTCAGCACATGGCATTCACTTAGATTGATTGGATTGATTGATTTCTTATTGGCTATGATCAATATGGGCCAATAGGAAATAGTTTTAAGTCTCTGGTTGATACTGCTGAGGAAGAGAGACCTCCTTTTTCCTTAACTTAGAGTTTTGAGGGTCTAAACTTAGAAATCCTGGGGGACACTACATGGAGATAACCTCCCAGAAGGTAACACCAGCTTGGAGCTGAGAACAGAGAAGTGAGAAGAAACACTGCACTCTGGATCCAGTCATGTCTCATGCCAGTAGATCCCTAACTTCCCAGTTATGTTAGCTTGTAAGTTCCCATCCTTTTTTGCTTAAGTCTGTGTTGAGTTTCTGTCTCCTGCTCTGACAATAACCTCAATAATATACTATATAAAGTAAGTTTTCTCTTTCAAAGTAGACTGTGTCCTTACTCAGAGAAATGAATTTATACTGGTGAAAATCTGAACTCAAGGCCATACTGGCAAAGGGTGTATATTTCAGTTCTTGAAATTACATTGTATATGTGACCAAATATGTGTCCATGAGTAATTGTGAAGAAAACAAGATATTATGATTTACCAGCTGGCAGAACAGATGTTCAGAAACCATAGTTCTAGTTCTGTCCCTATAAGTAAATTACTCTGTGATCCTCTCAAAGTAGCTTCAGCTTTCTGAACCTGAGCATTTTTGTGTCTAAAATCGGGTTAAAAGCACCTGCTATTTCAAACCACCAGTTGAGGCTCAAATGAGACAATATATTCCATGGCCCTTTGTACAAATACAACACCATACAAGCAAAACACATGGTGCAGAACAGGGGTTAACAAACTATGGCCCACAGGCCAAATCCTGTCTGCCACCTGTTTTTGTAAATAGAATTGTATTTGAGTGCAACCATGTTCAATCATTTAAGTATCATCTATGGCTGCTTTTGTGCTAAAAAGAGGAGTTTCAACAGACCAAATATTCGGTCTACTAAGCCTAAATTGCTAGTATCTGGAAATTTACAGTAAAAGTTCGCTGACCCTCAGTCTAGAATTAGGACAACGCTTTCAACACACAGGAGAAAAGCTTTCATATCTAATCAGCATCCCCTGAGAGATGAGTGGGTATTCACTTTGCTCCTTTCCTCTTCTTTTCCACCCTTCTCAGCTATGGTTTTAATGGCATCAACACTGAAAAGCTGAGCAGCATGGAAACGTGGAAATGGGAGTAATTCAAAAAAATGTTCTTTTTAAATATGCATTGTGCACAGCCGTTGAACTAAAATTTGATTATTTTTCTATTGGAACAAAGGCATTTTGGACAGCTAGACTAGTGCTTTAAAACACATGCAAAAAATGTCTCAAGTTGGAAACCAAAGAATAACTTCTGCTTAGTCAGCTTGTGTGTGTGTCCCGTCAGCTGTTTGCATGTGGTTGAGCACGTTGCTCAAGGAGTCTTGTCCCCAGGATTTCATAAAGAGAAGAATAGAATGATAGAAGTCTGCCCTTTAGAATGGACCACTTAGCACAACTCCATATTGTGTGTTCTTTCACTGATGCAAAAGGTATTTACTGAAAGCTTAATATGGGCCTGGCAGTGTGCCAGGCAGTGAAGTTAAGACTTTTGGCAAGACAGAATGATTGTTCATGATCCCTGATCTCATGGCACTTAAATTCTGTTGGGGGATGCAGTTTTCATGTAGTTTCTGCTTAATTCTGATATGCCATTGCTTAGGTTTTGCTTAACCTCACTAGCAATGGGGAACACATTTCTTGGTTGGATAGATGTAGCCATTACAAAATTAATTATTATTGCTATTACTGCTTTTTAAAAATCTCAAACTTCTTTGTGGCATTCTTCTTCTTGCCTTGGTGGTATACTCATGGCATTCAGATCATATCTGCTCTTTTTAACATAGCAACAGCCTTTCAGATAACGAAAGACTTCTCATTTTCCGTGGCTCATCTCCAAACTAAAAATGCCACAATTATTTGGCATGTATATTCCAGAATTTTAGTTGATATTCCACTAAATGCTAACTAATGTCATTTCTATTCTGAATTATCCTAAGAGTATGTAAAAACTGAGATTTGTAACAAAAGGCCTGTGAGTCACAGATTAATTTATTTAGCTCCTGAATATGATAGGAATAATACATAACAACTCCTTATTAGGGCTATTTCTAATTCTAAGAATGCCTCTGATTATTCACATTAACTGTGAAAATTGGTGCCAGTTACTAGCTTGAAAAATTGAATTGGGGGATATAGAAATATTTTGGTTGCCAGAAACTTTTAATTAATGAAATGTCACATGACATCTTTTGAGTACTTTTAGGTGTAGCTTAAAAGCATTTTGAGTTGCTTTGTAAATAACTCCTTGTGACAGCAAATGAATTCAAAGTATCCCACAGGAAGAAAAGGTATGGGCTCTCAGTACTCTAAGTATATACTAAAATCCTAATCTTCTCAGCCTTTGCCTTATTTAAAATGATTTATTGATTTTTAAAAGAGTGTCCATCTTTAAAACCTGTGCCAGGGTGTCCAGAAGCATATCAAATGACCCCTTTATTCCCACACTGCCTGCCGTGATTACTTCCTCCTCTGTTTAATTTTTACTTCATAGGATCAGAGTAGAATCATTGGATTGAACTAGATTTCAAAAGTACTTGAAACGGTCTGACATTTTAACATGTTAATCTCATAACTCCATGATTAGAGGACTTGCCAGAATGGCCACCATCCTCCTCCTCATTTAACTCTCATTCCCAAAGGATCATTGGACTTGTGCACAGCTGCCTTCCCAAACCAGAGGCAGGTGGGATGGTGCTCCCGTTACCTAACAAACAACACAAAACTTAATGGCTTAAAACAACATTTATTTTCTCAGGAATCAGTAATGTGGGCAGAGCTCAGGTGATACTCATGTCTCCATCCGTCAGTACACAGCCTCCCCACATGATCGCTCCAGCATGGCAGCTCCAGTGTAGTTGGACTTCTTTCCTGTTGTCCTGTACTCCCAACTTCTGTGTCCCAAAAGCATGAGCAAGGCAGAAATTCTGATGCCCTTCCTGCCCAGCTTCAGAGATTATGCAGCATCACTTCCCTTGTAGTTACAAGCCCCCAAGAGTCCAGGGGAGAGAACAGATTCCACCTCTTGAAGGAGGAATGTCAAGGTCACCTTGTGAGAAGAGCATGTGGGACCGGAGGTATTTGTGTGGACTCCTTTGGAAAATGCAATCTACTACAGGCAAGGACAGAAGCTCTACCCCAGTTCTTGCTATTAAGGTAATTTTGCATTTGGGGAACAATTTACATAACAGTGTAAAGTTAAGAGCTTGCCACAGTCCCTCGTTCTCTCTGGGTCTGTGAGTTTGTAAGGTGAGAGGAAGGCATCTTCTCAGTCTCCTATCTCAGCATTCTGTAACCTCATTCAGTCCCCTTTCTCCCAGCGCTGCCTCTGAACTACAACCTCAGCTTACAGCCCCCTTCAGCCTTCCCCTTTTGTCTTCTCTAAGTGCCTCCTTTCCTTATTCTCAGCCCCAGTCCTATTCCTCCTCCAGCTTTGAAGTTCTCTGATCGCCCCCTGTTGTTCCTACTCTGGCTCCATCCTTTACTCCACCCCTCGCAGAATCTGCCCAGTCCTAGCTTCACTTTGACCCACCAATCCCAGCGCCCAAGGACTGACTTGGAGCCTTTACTCCCCCAGCTTCCATCCTTCCAGGCTCCTATGCTGAACTGATTTCTCTTTCCAGACTGCCACTCAACTTCCCCGAGACTCTGTCAATGACCAAACCCAGCACCCTCTCAACTGTTCACATTAACTTTCTCTCCTCAAATGTTTTTTTCACACAATATCGTGTTGGTTTCAAGTATACAACACAGTGATTTGATAGTTATCTACATTATTAAATGCTCACCCCAACTAGTATAATTACTATCTGTCAACGTAGAAAGATGTTACAGAACTATTGACTATATTCTTTATGCTGTACTTTCATCCATATGACTAATTTATATTATGATAGAGATATTGTGCCCTTTTTATCCCCTTCACCTATTTCACCCACCTATACAACCCCTCCACCATGGTAACCACCACCCCATCTATTGTTTTAATACCCTTCGTACCTTCATCAACAGACTAGATCCACTTGCCTCTACGTGGCAGGGGCATTTTTAGTCTCAGTCCTCTAACTTTAGGGGGACACATTTTTCTAATTATCATTATGGTCTTTGTTTACACTTTTTTGCACATTTCTGTCTTTTTTAGGTACTAATTTATTTTTTTAATTAAAAAATGTCCACCATTGCCATCTCCTAATAGTTGTGTAATATTACATTAAACCTAACTAATTAACTATTGATGGACATTTAGATTGCTTTCAGTTTAGTACAATTATAAACAACAGTGCAACAACCATCTTTTACATAGCTCTCTGAATACCTGTTTCTCTTCGGTCCTGTTCCTGGGAAATAGAGACATTTGCATTTAGATGGTTTATTGCTCTTGAGAGCACCTATAAGGGAACGAGGGACATAATGCAGTTACAACAGGGGCCTCTGCCAAAAAACCACAGGAAAATAAGAAGCTGAAATGGCCAGGTTTTGTTTGTAACCCTACATTGACTAGTCACAGGACATGAGATACCCTTGGGGGATCGGGTGTACACTTGGGTGAATCAGTTCCCTTTGGCTGAGGGCAATTTTCGGGGAGAGGCACAGCATAATTCACCATTAGGCAACACTACTGACATCTAGGAAAATGAGTGCTTCAGTATTGCAAGGAGGATATGGGCAAAATAACACAATATCTATTACAAAGTCCAATTATCCTGCGTCTGAATAAGTACATTTTATAGCATCATTTATTCAAACATATACTTTGTATAACTTGAAATATTTTATATTTATTGAGACTTATTTTATTGCCAAAAATATCATCTACCTTGGTTAATGTTTGTGTGCATTTGAAAAAAATGTGTACTTAGTTGATTTTGAGTGGAGTGTTCTATAAATATCAGTAAGATTAAATTAAGTGTGGCTCAAGCCTTTCATATTCTCATTGATTTTTATGACCTCTTGAGCTATTATTGGGAGAGGGGTATTAAAACCTCCAACTATAATTATGAATTTGTCTGTTTTCCTTGCAGTTCTCAATTTTTGCTTCATGAATTTTAAAACTCTTTCATTGGTTGTGTGATCACAAGTCTGATCACATACCCAAGTGGGCAAGCTGGTTGGGAAAGTGCTAGAGAAAACAAAGGAAAGGCCCCGAGCTGGTGCAGGAGACATGAGGGTTTACTGGGATTTAGGTACAGGGAATCCAGGAGTGGCTGGCTGGAGAAGGCTGTGCGCCACTGTCATGCACAGGGAAGGACCTGCTTATATGGGGGAGGAGACAGAGACCATGTGCATGCCAGGAGTGAGGGAACAGAGAAAATGTTCATCCCAAAAAGGGCACTCAGTTTATGACTAACTACATGTTATGATAGAAAGGATTTTTCTTATATGACCAGTGCCTCGAGGACCTAAACCTTCAGTGAGGTGTCTACATTCTAAGAAGGTGTTTCTATCACTAAGGTGGCCTACGTTTGGCAAGCCCCAGGCCATCCACATACCATATATCTAGCATACTGTCCAAGGGAGGGGGCCATGTGGACACATGATTATTCCCAGACAAAGACTACAGACAAGCAGTGCTTGTCTTCACACTTTTGAGATTATTATTTATTCTTGGTGAATTGACCTGTTGATCATCATAAAATGACTTTATTTATCCTTGAAAACAGTCTTTGTTCTGAAATTTACTTTGTCTGCTGTTAATATAGCCATTCTAGCTTTCTTTCAGTTAGTGTTATCATGACATATATTTTCCCATACTTTTACTTTTAACCTATTTGTGCCTTTATATTTAAAGTGTGGTATTTTTGTGGGCAGCAGATATATGAATCCTAAATTTTTATCAATTTGAAAATCTCTGATGTTTAATTACAGGTGTTTAGACCACTTATATTTATGTGATTATTGATATGGTTAGGCTTAAATGTATTGTCTTGCTATTTGTTTTCTAGTGACCTATCTATTCTCCTTTTTTCCTGTTCACTGCCTTCTTTTCAGTTGAGTAGGTTTAATTTTGTTTGGTCTCTCTTGTTGAGTAATTAGCCATAACTCAGCTTTATTATGTACTAGTTGCTGTAGGGTTTACGATCTATATCTTTCATTTATCACAGTCTACTTTCAAGTGATGTTGTATCACTTCGCATATTGTTTCAAGTCCTTCTAATAGTGTACTTCTATTTCCCATCCCTCTTGGACTTTATGGTCATGAATTTTACTTTTATAATAACATTATAAATTATAAATAAATTGTAATAATAAATAACATTGTCATTACTTTTATTTAAATAACTATATTGTAAAGATAATTAAATATTAAGAATCAATTATATATATTTACTCATGTAGTACCATTGCTGTTCTTTTCTGTACTTCGTGTAGATCCATGTTTACATCTAGTATTATTTTCCTTCTGCCTGAAGGACTCCCTTTAATGTTTCTTGTAGTGTGAGTCTACTGTTGATGCACTCTTTATTGCATTTTGTTTTTTAAAAATGTTTCCCAAGGAATAGAATTATGAATTGATAGATTTTCCTATCAGTACTTTAAAGATGTTGCTTCATTGTTTTCTTGCTTGTGTTGTTTCGAGTGAGAAAATTTACTGTTATCCATCTGGGTTCCTGTGTATATAATGTGTTCATTTTCTTCAGTTGCTTTTCAGGTTTTCTTTATTATTGTTGGCTTTGAGAAATTACATTGTAATGTGCCTTGGTGTAATATTCTTCATGTTTCTTGTGCTTGGGTGTCTTTGAGATTCTTGAATCTGTAGGTTTATAATTTTCATCAAATTTGGAAATTTCTCAGACATTATTTCTTCAAATCCCCCTCATTTTTTATATTCCAATTATGCATATATTAAGCAATTTGATGTTGCCATATAGACCATTGGTGTTCTTTACTTTCTTCTTTTTTTATTGTTATTATTATTGTTTTTTTCAGTGTGTTTCATTTGGGACAGATTATATTGCTGTAAGTTCAAATTCACTGATCTTATCTCCTTAAAATTTCTACATTACTCTTAATCCTATCTGGTATATTCTTCACTGGATATTGCATTTTTCTTCCCTAGTTTTATTGGGTCTTTTTTGTATCTTGAATGTCTATGATTAACTTTTGGTCATATAAAATATAATTATAACAAATGTCTTAATGTTATGGTTTGCTAATTCTAAAATGTGTTAATATGCATTGGTTTTGACTGATCATTCTCCTTATTATGAGGAATGTTTTCATGGTTCTTGATTAGATACTAGTAGACATTATAGGTTTTACCTTGTTGAATGATGGATATTTCTGTAGTCATACAAATATTCTTGAGCTTTGCAATGGTATGTACTACTTTAGTTATTTGAAAACAGCTTGATTTAGGGGAATCTTGCTTTTATCATTTGTTAAGTGGGTCCAGAGTAGTAGTCAGGCTAGGATTAAATATTTCTTGCTCTTGAGACAAGGTCTTCCTTAATAGTCAACCCAATGTCCCATGAGTAACCCATGAAGTTTTCCTTTCTGACTTGTGAGTACCAGCTCTACTCCTAGCCCAGTGTGAGTCAGGTATGTTTTGCTGTTTCCCTTAATACCTTTATAGGTTTCTTCTCTGGCTCTGGCCATGGGTATTTTATACACACACACACACACACACACACACACACACCACACACTAATATTCTGCCAAGTATCTGGGCGGAGCCATCCTTAGATCTTTCTGTGAGGCTTTCTCTTCTTTGGTACTTGGTTATATGAATTCTCACTGCTTTGGTTTCTCTGAATCTCAGCTTTGTCTCCTCAACTCAGGAAATCTACCAGGCTCTACCTCGATTCCCTTTCCCCATGCCATGATCTGAAAATTCTCTCAGTACAGTAGCCTGGGACAATTATAGGATTCACTTTGTTTATTTATTGTTTCACTGCCAGATGTCCAGAGTCTTGAAACCATTGTTTTACATATTGCATGTATTTGTTTGTTTGCATTTGGTAGTTTCATGCACGAGGGCAAATTTGGTCCCTTTACTTCATCTTGGTCAGATACAGAAGTCTAGGATTAATTTTTCTAAGAATCTTACTTATGGAATAGTTTTTGAGTGGTTTTGCCCTCATAAAGGTGAATGAATGAAATGAGTTGGTCAAATCTGTTCTCCTCTACCACCTTGAGTTCTGTTTTCTGCTGCTTGGAAGCTATTTGTTTTGGGAGAGAATTTTTCCAATGATTTCAGTTTCTTCTGGCATTCCGTAATTTGCCCTACCTGAATCTTATCAAGCTGTAACCACAGTTAGCTCTTGAGAAGGAATTTTTTAATGCTGTCATTCTCCTTTCAGACAGCAGGTCTTCACAAGCTGGCATTGTCATTATTACCTTTATCTGATTTAGTGTCATAGAAACACAAGTTTCAGGCAAATCATCAACAGAGTGTTTAAAAAGGCTAACATCTAATAAATAATTCCCCACCTTACTCACCCACACACATTTTTATGGAAACAAAATTGTATCTGCAGTTTTCTGACAAATGAAGGCACTGTCAAGATTACTGTAGTTGAGAAGGTGGTGAATACAGAGCTGGAGTTTCACCTCCCTTTGTGCTTCATTTTTCATTCCATTTTCTAATCTGAAATGCTCAGGACCAGCCTATGGTACAGCCTCCTCTTGGACAATTACAGCCTGATGGAAATATTGAATGGGTTTCCATGGCGGGGGCACAATTTGACTTTCAAAGCCAAAGTATTATCCATGGGAGTCCATGGTGTTTCTTAACAGTGGCGACTACCTGCTGTTCTCTGTCTCTCTTTTGGATCTCCTAGGCTACCCAGCCCAGGTTTCAGCTCCATGAGAACGCATTACAGCATATTGACTCCCTGACTCTACCTAGGGCTGCTTATTGTTCTGTCAGCTTTCAGTTGCAAAGCATGGAATTCAAACTGTGAAGATCTAATCCAGTCTTCTTTCTAGGGATGGGGAAGTATAGAGGTTTAGGAAGACAAAGAAATATGCCCAGGTCACACAACAAGGTTATGATTAATCCAGATAGAATGCAGCATACCCCACTCCTAGAAAAGTTAAATACCATGGCCACCATCAAGCTCTCCAGAAAATATGAAAAAGGATGAGCATTATCTGCAGTCCTGCATAGTTTTTTCATATGATTATCACATGTAAAAACACTTCTTTCAATGACCTCATTACAGAGTAAGTTAATCAGGCTCCCAATTCAATACCTTTTTTAGTCTCCCTGCCCAAACTTGTAAGTCAAGACTTTCAGATGCTATAATTAATAATTATATACAATAGCAATAACACTATAATTATCTTGTGTATTGGTATAAGACTATATACTTTAAAATGCTCTAGTACTTTCTTTTTTGTTTTCATTTGATTCAGGATTGGAGACTAGTTATATTGGGCCATCCAGGACCAAATCACCCACTGCCTCTTCCTGATAGTAGGGTAAGTGTGAGAAGTCACTTCTCCTCTGTCATGTGATATCCAGTGAGCTGCAAACCAATTTACCTTGCCTCCCTACTGTAGCGATCAAAGTGTTACTAAAAGATATCTTCCTTGAGCTACTTCCTTTTGCTGACCTTGTATATCCAAAGTGAAGTCATGTAACTCAAGCTATTCCAATCAGACTCTCTCTCCCAGGACTGTAAATCTTGAGTATGGTGGTTCCAGGATGAGGACAAATTTAGAGATCATTCATTATGGTTAACAGATATAAAACTTAGCTTTGACATATTGTACTGTGATGCAACACTTGCATCATTAAAGGTTAATATCTTATTGCCTTTAAGAATATGGGCCCAGAGGTATACCGAGATAATAGTGAATAATGTTCCCCAACTCTCATCTGCATGATGCATTTCCATTCACCATATTTTTCAGTTTTCTCCAATAAGTGGACCCAGATGTCAGCAGCATTTGAAATGGAGCTTCATAAAATCTGAGGCACATACTTCAAAAGTGAGAGTTTTCCAAGGTTGATTGATGAGGGTACTTGTAACATCGGGGAAAGGAAATCCTGGGGCAAAATACCTCTAAAACCAAAATCAGTCAAGAGGAGAAATAAAGTTTAAAACCCATTTATTGCTTACAAATTGTGGTCTGGGGTCATTTCTCTTTCTTGCTCCAGCGGAAGCAAACCAGCAACTCCCCCTCACCTCTCTGGTTCAGATAAACTCTCAGTAGCCCAGGTAATTACCCACTGATATGGAGATGGACTACTCTCCACCCCTGAGGAATGCCTGTTGATATGCAGATGTGCTAAAGCCAGGCAAGATATTCTGAAAATATTACAATTTTACCCACAGTACTTCTCAAGTTAGACAGTATCTAACTCAACAGTATATTCAACAGACTACATCTGGAACATATTTGATTTATTTATGCTTTTGGATGATTTCTCTTGTGGAGCTCATGATCCTAGCTTTGAACCCCCTGCTGCATCAGCATCCTTCCGTGGAAGGTGAGGGGTGGGTGGTGTGACAAGTGGCGTCTGCTTACATGGAAAATTCTTGTTCCTATCAGTTTCTAATTCTGTAACATACCTGATAACTTTCAAATAAAGACCTGTTTACCGCTTAAGCTGTCTAGAGTAGTCTTCTGTTACTTGTACCTAAAGAATTGTAAGTGATAAGCATCTTGCACTACCTGTTGAAGTTAGTCATGGTTAAGATTGATATATGAACTTAATGTATGATGAAATTGAAGCTGAGATTTGATCATTCAGCATTCTAAGATTAGTGAGACAGCAACAAATCTGAAATTGTAATTTGTCTCTTGACTTCTAATTCTGTACATTGACTACGCAGAGATAAGCATTATGTGCTTTTTAAAGTAAACACTTGATGGAAGAACACTGTATAAGTTTGGACTGTCAAAGAATCAGGCCCTGAGATAAAGACTGAAACACAAGTAGTTTATTTGAAACATAATTCTAGAAAACACCAGTAAGGGAGTGAGCAGTAAACAGAGAAGGGAAGACAGACAAAGGGTGTGCTCTCAATACCTGGAGCTTAATTGCCTGGAGCGCTCTAAAAGCCATTGTTATGGGCAGACTTATGTCCCCCTAAAAATTCATATGTGGAAGCCCTCACCTCTACTGTGATAGTATTTGGAGTAGGGACTTCAAAGGGATAATTAAATTTGTTGGCTTTACAGGGGTAGGACTCTAATCCAATTACACTGGTGACCTTACAAGGAGAGGAAAAGATGTCAGGGCAGAGTGTGCATAGAGCAAAGGCCATGTGAGGGCACAGTGAGAAGGCAGACGTTTGAAGGTCAAGGAGAAAGGCCTGAAGAGATGCAAACTCTGCTGACACCCTGATCTTGGGTTTTTCAACTCCAGAACTGTGAGAAAACTAATTTCTGTTGTTAAGCCACACAGTCCATGGTATTTTGTTACAGCAGCCCAAGCAGACTAATATAACCAGTATGGACCATGTACTTCAGAATTACTCCACCTGAGGAGCGAGAACAGAAGGGAACGTGCATCCAAGTGTAGTCAGTCCTAAGGCCAGCAGCATCCCTTGGGAACATGTTAGAAATGCAGATTCTCAGACCTATCCCAAACCTACTGAACTCGAAACTCTGGGGTTAGACCCAAGGCCTCTGACTTTGATATCCACTAAAAGTTGAGAACCCCTAATATCTATCAGTTATCATCAAAGCTTAGTTGAGAGCTGCCCCTGGAGGTGTTGATCCTCCTGTACTTCTGGCCTGCCAGGTAGGTGATTGCCAGTGTGGGCTCCAGGAGCTACAGAAGGCTTCACCGTGAGACATGCAGACTTGTGTTTGGAAGGTAAGCTGGTATGCACTGAAATAATAAGGCCCAAGGGGGATACGGGGGAAGCAGCACCTGCTAACCTGATGAGGATGGTGATATGAGGAAGCATTCTATCATGCAATATTTCAAGTCAGCAGCACTCTTTTGCAACTCCTTCAGGGTCCCTTTTTGTCCAGATTCCCAAGTGACTAATATCTGTGTCTCCAAGCAGTTGGTAAGATTTTTGAAAGGAACAAAGTAAGGGAGAGAAAATCTGTGACGATCTATTATGTTTCGAGAACTGTAATCTGAACCTTAAATCTGCTTAATCTTTGTGATAATCCTAGAGAGTAAATATCATTATCCTAATTTACAGATGAATAGGTTAATACATGAAGGAATTTGCCAAGATCATATAGACAAGTGGTGCAGCTAAGATCTGAACCTGTCTTTGCCTAACTCCAAAATCCATAATCTAGCCTCTATCTGAACCCCTAAGAGTTCATAGTGACTTCTCAAGTATAATATATTTAACATTTGTTTTGAGTAGATCTGGAAAAATCAAATTTTTAGCCTTCAGTTAGAAACGTCCACTTAATGAACATGAGCCCTCGGGGAGGAAGTGAACGCTTTGACAGTAGCGATCAGGACCGTGGGGATTTGCTCAAAAGGCAAAAAAGCCTCTCTATTACAAATGGCTGTTCGTAGGAGACTCCTAGTCTTCCCTTATAAACTCTTCTCAGAGCAGCTTTCTGAAGAAGCCTGAGTACCAGGCCAGCATTCTTAGCTGTAGTCTTGTATTTCTTATCTGTTGAGTTTAATTATGTGCAAATGTTCCTTTAGTAAGAAAGCTGGGGCAACTTTGTTTTCACTGCCCTACCATGTGGGAAGCCCACATTCTTGTGCAGGAAGACTACTTAGAAAAAGAAACATCTCACTGATACAAAGTTTCTGGATTACTAGGGAACTGGAAGCTTTTTGAGAGCTTTGCCAGTGTCACCCAGTCTAAGCTCCCACTTCAGAATGAAGTCTTCCCTGGAACAGATGGTTGGCAAAGGTCTACTTGGCCCCGCAAGCCCTTAAACTATAAGGCAGCCCATTCCAGTAGCGAACAATTGGGTAAGCAAAAGAAAAAGAAGCAGTTTTTAAGAGAATTATGACCTCAATGTAGCCTTCACAAGTGGAACCAGAGCATGTTTCTTTGCACTGGAGTCTATTGCCACCAAGCTTCCTCTTCTATATTTCTTACAGGTTAGCAGTAGGGAAATCCTAAACCAGGTAAAATTGATCTCCAGGTCCCTATCCCTTCATCCTCTGACTTTGCCTCCTCTGTCAGGGACCAAGAGATCAGACAGTCAGGACTCAGTTTCTGTCCTCATTTACTGTGGACACTGTTGCCTGAGAGATCTTTAACCGTCATTCAATAAGGCAATTCCTGCAGCACCTCTTTTGGGGGGTAGTCCTTATGAAAAACAACCCAATGGCAAACAAAACCTACAAACTGGGTATCTGTTCTTATGACTAGACTTGGGATTCTTGCTTAAAACCACGGTTTGTTTTCTCTGTCTGTGGTATCTTAATGTGTAGGAGTAACTCTTGGGAGTAAGAGCCACTTGATCCCTCCCCGAATCTCCTTTTTAGTTTCTCTTGGAGAGGCCTGCTTTTTTCTCTGTGGGGCTCCCCAGAAGCCCACAGACTCAACATTCTCCAGTTACACCCTCCTAAATGTATCCTTCAAAATTAAATATCTATCCAGCTTTTTTTCACAGGACATCATGATACACACTGAAAAGTATTTTTACAGCTGTGAATATACATTTCGACATACATGATTTGTCCTTGTGGCATATAATTTTGAAATTGATAATTATGTCTACCAGCACTTCTCGCATCTTCCTTTAATAGATTTGGGTAAAGTTGGCTTCAGGGGCCTATTTTCTTGTCCTTGTCCTATAAAATTGCAGTATCCTCTCCATGATATTTGTGAATTACATCAGGCTTCTATTTGTCTATCTATCTGTCAACTATAAGGAACACAAAGCTTTGCAGCCCACTTTAATCATTTCCCAGCTATGCTAAACATTTCCCCCTGTTATTCTCCTACATCATGATATTAATGGTTGCACAATATTATTATATGTGGATGCACCATAATTTACTTCACTCATCCCCTAATTTTGAAGATTTAGTTGATATCCTATTTAATTAATATTCTTGTTGAATCTTTCTCAATCACATTTCTCATGATTTCCTTAGAATAAATTCCAAACATTTGACATATTGTACTATGGGTTAAAGATTGTTCTTATTTAAGGCTTCTAATATATAGCACTGATTGTAAGGGGCACTAAATTATATTCTCAGTCATAGAGTTTGGGAGTTTTTGATACTCTGCCTTCTAGGTATTAGTATTCTTTCTCCTCTTAGGCATAATTATAACGTTGTCCTGACTGAACCTTTGGGACAAAATGGGGATTCTGGAGAAGGCAAGTAACTGAAATAGGAAGAAATAAGTACACACACACACACACACACACACACACACACACACACACCATGGTTTGTTTTTTTCTTAATTAACCTTGTAAATTAAATTCTTCAGCATTGATGAAAATATATTTTCCTCTGTCTGACTCAATTTAGACTGTGAAACATTATCTAATCCTTCAGACGAATGCTGCCATTAGGCTCTTCCTGAGTATAAGTTGTAGCTTCTGTGATGTGTATAATATGCATGTTCAGTAGAGTTAACAAGCATTCAGCAAGTCTGTGCTGAGTGCAAGGCTGTGTCTGACGGTGGGCAGTGCTGGAGAAGGAAATGAATATGACATACCCCTGCCCATCCTAGGCTTGCCCACAACTTAGCAAAAGATTCTGGTTATAACCCAAGGCCCAAGGGTTTGTAAGAGGTATAAAATTCAGTGAAAGAACAGAAAAGTAGCAGTACTAATAAAATAACAATAAAAATAACAACAGTAATATGGTTGGTAGTCTTAAAGGCTCATTATGTACCATACAGCACACTGAGTGCTTTTCATATCATGTTTCATTTGATCATCACCACATCAGTATGGAGTAGGTACTGCTGTTACTAATTTTTAAACATGAGGATACTGGGAAACAGAGGATAAACAGGTTGCTTGAGGTGGTGTTGCTAGAAAATATTGGAACCATTGGGAGGGTCTTTTGGAGAAGGTAGGGTATGAGGTCTGGAAAAAGGGTTAAGGCTTTAGCACATAGAGGCTGGAGTAACAGGTGCTGCAGGCAGGGTGCACAGCCTGCACAAAAGCACTTCAGTAAGACAGGGCAGGTCATGGATGAGGATGCAAGAGCCAAAGCCAGGGTATCATGGAAGAGGGAAGAGTAAGGGAGACTGAGTTTTGGTGTGGAAAGCTTAGAATGCCAGATAAAGGTGTGCAGATTTTATTGTGTTGGCAGCCAAAGGGATACATTTTAAAGACGGCAGAGGTTGAGTGATCAGATCACAACATTAGAATGTAAGTCTAATATCTATTTTATTGGATGAAGCTATTACAACAGTCTAGAAGGAGTTTTGTACAGAATGATAGATGAGCTCAAGATATACTTATGTATCTAAATTTCATATTTGAGATCCTGTTGCTAGAGATGGGGCCATAGAAACAATAATAAGTCACACTTCATTGGCATTTGCTCCTGAAATTAGACTGTCCCTAGGAGCCCCAGAGCACTGCCGTGCTATCTCCCAGAGCCACGTCATCTCACCAGCTCAGCCTGAATGTTCATACTCGTGCTCACCTCAATAGAATAAACATAGTTAAACTTAAAAGTTTTCACCACCCCCCCTTTGTTATCTGTATATATATTTATCTGACTTCTAAATAGATTTGGTGCTTTTTGAAGGTAGGGTTGACCTTTACTTTTTTCTAACTGCATAATACTTAGCCCAGTGTCTTGTACATAATCAGTGTTAAATACTGAGTGAACAAACCACAGATGGAAGTCAGGCCTGTGTCAAATATTTTGTTGCCTATGCCTGAACACGTATCTAGAACTGCATCTGGGTCTTTACTAAATACAAGTCAATGCCCATTAACAGGGATAACAGGACATTCAGATATGAGTTACCTATTTACATTTATAGTGGTGTCTAAAACCACCTTTTGGGACTGAGCTCATCTTAATTTATTATGGCTTTTAATGCCTGCCAGGAGGCAATGATGTACTCGAATTTCACTTGTATTTCTTAGCAGGAGCCCAGCTTCAATCAATATTTGGGGGGAATGACAGTTCTTGGGAAAGCTCAGGATCCGAGTCTAGCTAATACATTATGATCATTCATAGAACTGTCATCAGGGCTCTGATGAAAGAATTTGCTAGCAGCTGTTTTCTGTAGTTAGACTTGTTTCTGAGTCCCATGGATAATCATCAGGCAGATTTCTCTGAGAATAGATCTTGGCCTCCATAAGTCAGTTATGAAAAGAACACTGGGTTGGGAGTCTGGAGACGTGATTTCTCTCCAGGGCTTAGCTGCTAGTGAGATCGACAGTGGGTGTTCTGGATGGTGGGAATGATAATCCAGCATCTGGATTTTGAAATCACCTTACATCTTCTTGCTCTGGATACGGGCAGTAAAGCCTTCTCAGTCAGCTGAGAAGCAAGTTAGAGAACCTATACTGGGCTGTCTGATAAACATTCAAACCAAGGGCTTTGGGGTGAGATGAGCTTTGGAGGGCATCACGTTGAAACTTCCCTCTTTGCTTTATAAACCATCAGCCTTTATAACATTTTTATGATGTCTTCAGTTTATCTGAAGTCATATTTTGCTTCAAATCTCTCCCCTGTAGCATCACTTCCATTCCCTCTTGATCTTTACAAACCCTCACACTTTGCGGAAAAATACTTGGGAGGTAAGGAAGCAGCCCTTCATTTTAGCAAAATGGAAAAGGAGGGGGTTATCCTGACCTCCATTTTCAGCCCCTCTTTCTTTGCTCTGTTGGCTGGAACTCCTTCTTGGAACTTCAAATATGGATGTACAGGCAGGGAAGAAGATGGGTCTGAACTGAGTATTAAAGTTAGTTGATAATTATTCTCTCTCTCTTATTCATTCAACAAACCCTGATTGAGAGGTGTTATTTTTAAAAATGTGTGAGCATGCAGTCAGTAGGCTGGGTTTGTGTATCAGCTCTACTGAAAACTGTTTGGATAATTTTGAGCCACTTTTTAAATTTCTCCCAGTCTTTGTGCCCTCATGTGTAAAGCGGAAGTAATAGTTTCTTCTTCACAAAGCTACTGGGAAATTAAATGAATAAGGAGTGTAAAGCTCTCTGTGTGGGTCTATTTGAATAAACAGAAGCAATTATCATTAGAGGATGTGCTCTACCTGATGTTCTGGAGGACACAAAGTTACATGAGGTGAGGTCATTGTTACACACGTCCACATGTTGCCTGATGCTGGACACATACCACTCTGATTCAGCATCATAGAAATTCAGAGAAAGCACACATTTCATCTGGGAAACTGGAAATCTGGAAATCAAAGAGCAGGTGATATTGGATCTGAGTAATGAAGGAGGGGAAGAATTTGGATAAGGGAAAGTATATAAAATATGGTATGTGTATAATGTAGAGACCACCCTCTTCCAGCTACCTTCACCCATCTTTCCCTGGTATCTATACCAACAAATGACATGATACCTCTTTGTGACTTTGTTTCTCACTAAGGACAGTGTTTTAATATATTTGTATTGAGTTTTAATATTCTTTCACCTATGTAAATACACTGCAAGACTGTTCATATGACACCTTGAGCTCTTTATTGCCACTACCCCAACAGTCTTCCCTACTGCTCTTTCTCATTCCCTGCTTCCCAGTTTCTCTATTTGATCTCTTTCTTGTAGGATCTAATATTCAGCTAATGGGAGAATGAGAGTACAGGAGTTACTGAGCTCCTTCAATGAACCAGGCACTCTACTGAGCGTTTTATATACGCTATCATGTAATCCTCAAAAATCTTTCTAAATAGGTAGTATTGTCTTACATATGGATTAAGTAACTGAAGCTAAGAGAAATTAAGTACCTTGTCTGCAGGAGCCAGAACAGGAAGAAAAAAAATGGTAATAAAAAGAACCCTGAATTTCAGTGACTTAAAATAACAAAGGCATATTTCTTGTTCGTGTTCTTGTCCATCCCGAGTTATCGGGAGGCTCAGTTTACATGTCTTCAGCCTGGCACTCAGGCCAAAGAGTGGACACCCTGAATCATGGTCAGTCGATGGGGCAGAGGCAAAGAGAAAGCATTGAGAATTGTGCACTGGTTTTATGTGGCATGGATCACTTCTCACTTTTCAGTGGACACAGCAAGTCACAAGAGCACATGTCCCTCCAAGGAGGCAGGAAAGCCCAACTCACAATATACCCCAAGAAGAATTTAAAATATCTAGTCAACAAATTGCTGACAACCATACTGCCCAGAGTCACTCGGTGCCTCAGTCTGTTCACGTCTGAGCATGTGCTCTTAGACACGGCACCCGCTGCTTCTTAGCGAGGCATCAGATAATCTCCACACAGCTGGTAACTGACAAGGCTTTCAGTCATTTCCTCTCTCAAGGGCATTTACCTTTAAGGACCAAATATTTTATTTCTAATGGTGAAATTTCAAATGAAGATGAAAGATTGAAGCTAAAGGTATTCAGGAGCTCCTCAGATTATCCAACATGGGACTCTGTTTATGGTTGATAATGCATACTAAGATTTAAAATGACAAAGAATTATTCTGTGGCCTCTGAGCTCTTATTTTTAAGTCTGAACCAATTCCTGATGATGATGAGTCAGACCCTGAGTCAGAGAGATAGATTGGGAAGTGGCAAGAGCATTAGATACTAATGCAAGAACTAGGTTCTGCTCTCAACTTTGCCACCAATAGGCTGTATGAATTTGGACATGTCTATTCCTCTTTCTGGGCTGTATGAACTTGGACATGTCCATTTCCCTTCCTGGGCCAAGGTTTCCCTTCTGCAAAATGGAGCTGTTTTAGATGGAGCACTTCTCAAATTTGATGTGCATATGAATGCCTTGAGAATTTTGTTAAAATGCAGATTCATAGTCAGTAAATCTGGGATAGGGACTGAGAGTCTGAATTTCAACAAGTTTTTAGGTGATGCTGAAACTGGAACCCTTGGCTGTATTATGAGCACCAAGACTTGGAGTCTTCCTAAGGCAACTCTTTGAAGTCAGCACACAAATATTCGGTACCTGGTATATGTTGGCCACTCTGCTAAGACTATTGTTACTGAGATAAAGAAGACATGGCTTATGCCCATACCAGAAATACATTCCACAAGGGAAGTGAAATGGATCTATCATTTCAAAATAGTGTCCACTGGTTGTTATGTGTTCTTATGTTTCCTTGAACAAATCGAAGTTTCTACAAGGAAAAGGAATACCACATAACAAGGAAGGAGTGATACTCAGGGATGAGGGGAGTTGGGGGCATAGATGTCAGAAAGTCACATATCACATAGCAAAGTGCTGAAAATTGCCAAATGTTATATGTATACAGGGAGTCTCGATCTTGGAGGACACTCAAGAATTCCTTTGCCTAAGGGAGGCACAGCTGTAGGTATTAGGAAATATTTTTATCAGTAATTTTGACTACTTCATCTCACGCCATGATTGCTTTCTCCATGCCTTCCCATCCTGTGGCTGTCTGTTAGTGCCACACTGATGAAAGATTGACTCCCCTGGCTGACGCTAGGGTCTGTCTGGAAGATACAGCAAGCAGGAAAACTGGTAGAAGTGTGGTGAATCCAGCACTTTCACCTCCACTCAGCTCCCAGCAGGCCAGAAGCAGTGAGTCAGGAAGGGAAAAGTAGGTGGATGGAGAAAGGATGCAGTCTACATCTTCACCAGGCGAGGATTCTATTTTCTAATAAACACCTGAAAATAGAGGCATCTGCCCCAGAGGAGGCAGGGGGATCCCCACCCCCTGAATAATAGGGGCCTCCTTGATTCAAGGATTATGAGAAAGTGGGGAGGGAAGAGGAATTAAGCAACATCCAGGGGTATGGGCTTCCTCTGGATCCTTTTAGGTTTTATACCGAAACAGGTTACTCTGACACTGAGAGGTGATTATACTAAAAAAGTCCTTAGGTGGCAGATGGGAGAGCTGGTTTCTGGAACCTTTTGGTTTGGTCACTATGAGACCTTGGGCAAGTCAATTCCTGTCTGATACCCCATTTTCCAGGCTATGCAGTGGGAAGTTGGACACAATTTCTTGGGTGACTTGTAACTTTGAGTCTATGATTGAATTTTTATGTCCAAGTTCAGTTATCTTGCTCTCTCGATTATCTAACAGAGATCATCCTTTGCATCCTTAGCACCTGCCACTTCTCTAGACAACTAGCTTTGGGGCCAGATTTGGTGATCTAGAATCTGTAAGTCTGTTTCCCACAAATCTAGGGAATTTCCTGTCGTGACTCAGGCATCCAGCCTTCACTGCCATTCCCAGAGGGATCTGGGCCTCCAAGCTGCTATCATCCCATGCTGGGACTATTGCAGCAATATCCTGGCCACTCTGGAGCCACTCCTGTGTCCCAACACTTCCTCATCCAGGTGCAGCAAGAGATCTTTTGTAATGTAAATGATATGGTGTCACCCCCCCTTCTTACAATGGCCTGTTTATATGTAAAATAAAATAGAAACTCCACATGGCCTACAAGATCTTTTGCCATCTGACCTCTATTAACCTCTACAATCCCAATTCCTATGCTCATCTCATATTTACTGTGTCCCAGCCATACACACCTACCTTCTATTCTTTGAAAACTCTAAGTTTGCTCCTGCCCCAGGGCCTTTGATCTTGCTGTAAACGCCTGTCTGAAATGTCCTCTCTCCAGACCTTTGCATTTGAGGCTTATTCTCATTCAATTCTCAGTTCAAAGGATGCCTCATCAGTGAGACCACACTCAGCCACACTGACCAAAATACTGCCCCCACCACCACATGTCACCCTCGAGCCTTTAACTGGGTTTGTTTCCTTTACAGCATAATCATGACCTGACATTATCTTACTTACCCTTTGCTTACTGTGTGCTGTGAGCCTCCTATTCCCTGTTCCCACTAAAATGCAAGAGCTGTGAGACCAGGAACTTGGTCTAATTACCCCTAGACTAGTCCATGTCCCAGAGTAGGAACTCAGGAAATACATTTTGGATAAATGGATGGAAAAATGGAAAAAGTTAAGGACAGAAGGACATAAAGGGTGAAGGAGAGGGAGAGGGTGGGGGAAATTCACATTATTGACAAGACATGGTCCTGAATATTCTCCTTTACACTCTTGTGATGTAACTTAATCTTCACCACCACATGCAAGGTGATGGAGGAAAGGACCCTGTCTTTGATTTGAATCTAGTCTTAATGGCTTCAAAGTTCAGAGAAGTTAAGCAAGTTGTTGGACAGGACTGAGCACTGTGATGTCACCTAAGTGAAGAGACAATTACAGTCCCAAGAGGAAGAATACAGTTTCAAAAATGGTAGAAATGGCTCCCAGCTCTACATACTTGGCCTTAAACACACACTATGAGTCTGAGATGGTAGCGTTAAGACTTTGATTCCTATTTTCAAAGCACATGCGTCTGAGAGGAGTAAGGCTTGTAGCTCTTCTTGCTGTCTTTTATATCTCTGTGAGTAACATTAGTTTAAATGTGTTCTGAGAGATGGGAGTTGAGGACAGGAGGACAGGTGGACAGACCCTGAAAGACAGTATAAAGAGGGGTTCTCTGTTCTGGCTGCACATTACAGCCCCTGGGAAGATGATAAAAATATTCATGTCAAGGTCCATTTCCAGTTGCTGATTCAATTGTTCTGGCATGAGGCCCCGATTAAGATTTTTTGAAAGCTCCCTAGAGGATGATGGAGTGCAGCCAGATTGGAGATGACTAATCTAAAGAGTGGGCTCCAGGAAGGCCCAGCTTATTCCAAGGCTTTCCCCTTAGCATTTGGTATTCTTGCAGTGGGATTTACCAGGCAGTTGACAATCACTGAAAGCCAGCTACATATGAGGTGTGGGGACTGAAGCTGCAGGCAACAATGACAGAAAAGTTTCTCAGATTGGCCCCACACTGAAGACCTTATGAAACGAAATATGGACTGTGGGTGTTAATAAAGTATCAAATAAATGATAACACTTTATACTTGGCAAATCTCAATCTTGACACTACTGTCATATTATGCCAGACAGTTCTTTGTTGTTGGAGACTATTCTGCAAGTGGTTGGATATTTAGCAGCATTCTTGACCTCTACCCACTAGATGCTAGTGCTTCTCGATCCCAGTTGTGACAATCAAAAATGTTTCCAGACATTACCAGCTGCATCTGGGGGAGTAAAACTGCCCCAGGTTGAAAAGAGTTGTAGCTACAGGGATCAAAGCTCCTGTGGAGATCTGTCAGCTTAATGGAATGTTTATAGATGGATAAGATATCAATAAATAGAAAAGAAAAATGAGGATAAGTATGCACTGAGTTCTTTAAAGATATGCGTAATGAATTGGAGATGTTAGTTGCTGTTCTTCTTCTTCCTACTTTTCTCTTTCATTCCAAGTGTAAAGTTAAACAGCTTTTTGCAGACCATTTAAAAACCAGGGGTGGGGATGGCACCAGAGATAAAGTCAGAAAAAAAGTATTTAATACCAATGAGACAACCCCCCAAAAACAACAATTTTGAAGGTTTTGAATGTCCAAGGAGACCTTTGAAGCTTATTATCTGGGAAGATGAGGGGATGAAGACTTTGTGCTTCAAAAGCAGAACATGGATGGGCCTTTTCAAAAAAGGTGGGGGTTGATGATATCCCATGGGATTCTGAGAGGAGACTTATATTTTTGGAGGCTTCTTGAGCAGGGTTGCAAATCTCTTAGTGCATTGCCCTTGAGGTTGTGCCACTTGCAATGGGGGATACCGAATAAATGCTTGAGAGGGCTGGACATCTATTACCTTGACCTTGGTAGCTGGGGTTTTCTCCAACACTGGAGTGATGGACAGCTCAAGTTGCTCTCAGTTCAACTTGCCTTCACTTCAACTTACTGCTGAACCACCAGCAAGCATGCAATACAAAGAAAATGCACCAGATAATGCTACTAGTGAGAGAAGCAGCCTCTAAGGGCAGTGCAGACTCATGGAGCGAGGCGTCCTGGAGGTTGGAGGAGTCACGGAGTCATGGAGCCATGGGCTCCATGCCTTTTGCCACAGGTGCACTTTTGGGTCCATCGACCATGTTATGAGGCAATTCCTTTCTGAATTTCAGTTACATACTTTCTTGTCAACTGGCTGGAGTGGGACCCAAGAAGACCCCATAGTGGCTATGCCAAAGCAAGTGGGGAACTAGTCACTGATTACAGCAGTGGGTACCAAGAGAAGTGAAGATGGCAATATTAAAGTACTGAGGACCACAGAGGACTTGACCTCATTTTTCTAGAATACTTGAAGCCTAGGATATTTTTAAGGGAGTGATAGAGCATCAGGGAGGTTAATGAATATTGAAGCCAGTGAGGACTCAGGGATGGACTGATGTGATCTAAGAAAATAAAAATACATGTTATGTCTTGTACTTGAGCAATATAAAGTAATTCGTTCTTGTTATAATACTGAATCTACTTTTAGAATTGTAGCCCAATGAACTAAACACAATTGTATGAAGAGGTTAACTACAGGAATGTTCATTATACCACTTATTACAGTGAAAACTGGAAATGGTGTAGATGTTTATCAATAAAGGAACAAATAAATACATTTTAGTTAATTTACACCAAGTGGTCTACATACTAAACACATGGTATTCTATAAATATCTTTAATTACTGGGAGGACATTAATATATATTTTAAGTGGAAAACAGGTTAAAAACAGTACACATTTTTGAAAAATAAAATGGAACCAGTTAGGTACGTATGTATCAAAAAAAAAAAGAGTGTGAAACATATGTATCAAGGGGTAACAGCAATTTCTAGTGGGTGGAATAATGTTGTTTAATCTTCATCTTTTGTGCTTATGTGTTTTTATTCTGGTTTCTCTACAATGAATGTATGTTGCTGTTGCTCATTTTACAAGTAAAACACATTTTTTAAAAAAGAGAAAATAGGTGTTAGAGGAGAAGAACAAATCTCACGCAACAGCACTTGATAATACTGAAGACACGTGGATTTGAAATGGACTTCATTCATTCTTGGCGAATGCTCTTTGACCCTTGCCTCCTTGATAAAACAGCCATGGTGATGGATCGATGAGGGGTCCCTTCACCTCCTCTAAAACCATACCTTCTTTCAAAAGCTGAAATTTCCTACCGAGGCCACGCAGAGCTAACTGAAGGAAAGCCTTTTCACTAGGAGGCTTGCCTCTGTTTCTCACAGAGGAGTAAGAGCTGCAGGCACACCCCCAGCTTTCCAGCCCACATTGTTCTCTCCCTCTTGGAAACTCCCAGAGGATTAGTTTGTATACTGTAAAATTTATCTGGATTGCACAGTATTTTACATTGTTGTCTAACCGTGTTCATGCCTTTTACTTCAGCCCTATTAAACCTCAGGTCCAGTATCCCTCTTCTACTTGATTTCCTGTGATCTTTTTGTGATTATCATTACTGTCATGAACACTATTGTTGACTGGCTTAGGGAGGATCCCTGAAGGAGGTAGAGTTTGAGTTTTGAGGAGATTTGGCTTTGAACGTTGGATGATCAAACTGCATGCAGCACACCCAAGGCCAAATGGAAAATATTACTCTTAATAATTACGATAATAGTAAAAGTTGTGTATATGCGAACACTGTGTAATTGCTTTATTCTTCTAAATTGTTTTCGCAAGTGATCTTTCAGCAGTCCTCATAGAAAACCAGTGGAGTGAGTAGGGTAAATGATTAAGAAGTTGCTCCATTTTTACAGATGAGAGAAAAAATACAGAGAAATTAGGTGACCATCCAAATGATTTACAATAGATTAAGGGTAAAACCGGGGCTAGAATGATTTCAACTGAAACTGTTTTCCTATAAGTATAAAACCACACTCATGTCTAAACTTTAACATGCACATGTTCATTTTAGGTTTTTCCAGTTGTATAAACTATATTCTCCTCCTCTAACATTTGTAAACTGCAGATCCTTTGTAATGAAGACCAGAGAATTTAAAGATGGAACAAATATTAGACTTTATCCTTTCCCATAATTTTGGACCAATGAACACTATACAGAAGCGTAATTTTATGACACTACTTCGGTGTAATAAAATAACTGCATTTTTAACATCCACAGAAGCAACCCAATAATCTACCAAAGGCAGAACAGTCTAGAAAAATGAACTGGGGGGGACAGACCCTAGACCTGATGCTCATTAGGGCCTTCTTCTCCCTTCCCAACTCTCCTCCCCATTAAGCCTTTGGGCAGAACTCAGTCTGCGGAGCAAACCCTGAGTCCAGCTGCAAGGGCAGAATAAATACGCCACGGAGAATGGCCAACCCGCACACCCGGGGAGACCTACTAACCGGGTGTGATCAGGTATGCAGTGAAAGACAGGAGCAAGACAGTTTCTTGACTCTGAAGTACAGGAACCATTTCCATTTATACAACATTATCCAGGGCACCCAAGGCCTGGCAGAATCAGTCCTACCTTTTTCCTTGTCAGAAGTAGAAGTGTTCATTCCAATCTTCTTTGTTTCAGAAAAATGTAATATAGAAATCAATAAATGTTAACTCTTAGTTACACACTAAGGTTTAAAACCAAATTCTTACAATGGCCTCTGAGGCTGTTCTATCCCAGCTCCCTGCTCTCTTTTTCCTCATTTCTTATTATTCTTCTGCTCTGCTTCAGCCATACTAGCCCTCAGGGTGTTTCCTAATTATATCTGACATACCCCTGTCTCAGGCCCTTTGCACTAGCTCTTGCCTTTGCTTAGAGCTCTTTTCACTCAGATAGCCACATGATTCAACTGCTTTCCTACTTCAGGTCTTAAATGCCGGTATCATCTGCTGAGTGAGACCTTCCCTACCTACCATCTATTCTATTTAAAATTGCACCCCACCTAATGCTCCCTTGCTATATCTTTCTCCATAGCACTTACCACCGTTTAACCTACTCTGTAGTCTATTTTGGTCTTCTTTAATCATTGCCTGCTCCCGTCACTAACAGATACACTTCATGAGAACAGACAGATAACTGGAGAAATGAAATGACTTTTCAAAGGTGATTGGAGAAGTTCTCTGGCAGAGAGGATTCATCACCCCTTAGAACCCAGCTGTCCTGACTCCCGCCTTGTTCACATCTCACCACTGCCTCAAGATGCATCACCACATAGGGAGCCCTGATGCTGTTAAATGGCTGTGCATATAAAACTTATACAGGGGCATTTTACTATAGCATATTAGCATGGAGACAAAGAGGAGAAATTCTGTTCTCCAGCTAGAGCAGGAAACACCTGCTGGTTGGGCTTTTAGAATTTGTGTTTTCCATGTTATTCCTACCCAAGGACTGCTTTGGAGGATGGGAAGTATACCTTTGTATGACAATGAAGTCACAAAACCTCATCTAGGCAAGAAGCTCAAGAGCTATTTCATGAACAAAGCACACACCCACTACGAGGGCAAGGATATTCTGCCCTTACAGGTTTTTGTCTGACTTGTGGTACTTTTTCCTTAAAGCCCTCTGTAACATTAAGGAATCCTCAAATGACAGAAGCCTAGCCCTTAAGAACTGCAAGGCCCCAGGGGGGTTGTGGGCTGTGCCCAGTGATGGTGAGGTCCCCTTCAAGAAGCTGGAAGTTAAAGATGTATGTTGTTCTCCTAGAGCGAAGTTCCCATGTCTATACCCTAAGGATAGGATGGAAGTTAGAAAAGCCCTTATAAGGGAATGGGATATTTCTCAAGCCAGAACATGATTTGATGATTTTTTGGTCTGGGACTTCCAGAGTCTCTCCATTTGGGTTTCAGTTGTCCCTTTATAGCATAGCACCCAGTGAAGTCAGCCTTACCGCTTCCCTGTAAACCAGTCCAGTGGCTCCCCACTGCCCACCTCTCTCCGTATTGCCCTTCACCCTCCTGCTCATCTCCTCTGTTCTGCCCGTGGGGCCTTCTTTTAGCTCCTTGCGTAGCCCATACTCCCTTGCACAGAGGCCTCCCCACAGGCTGTTTCCTCTGTATGGACACCTCACAATGCTTTTTCAGAGTAAGCAGTCCCCAGTTTTCAGGTCCTGCATGAGGTGTCCCTCCTCCAGTGAGCATCTCCTCCTGGGGCCCTGCAGGTATGTGTGTCTAAGGGCCATGACAGGGGCTGTCACGGGCCTGCTCTGGGCTGTCTCCTTGACTCCCCTCCTGGCCTTTGCACCCTTCTCCATCCTCCTGTGGGCCACAGAGGGCTGCTCTTTAGGCTGTACCTCAGCAGGCACCCTGCTCTAAGGTGTCCAGTTTGGTCTTGCTTGGCAGGAGGTGGGCGCCATGTGAGGAGAGTGAAGGAGAGGGTGGGCTGCTGTGGGTTGTCCAGGTCTCCCGCCCCAAGGCTATCGCTTCTTTCAGGCGGCTCTCTCCACACAGCCCCCCTCACTGGTAGTCACCCTTTCCTCTCGTCCCTTCAGACTTAGGGATTGTAAGAACTCCTGGCTCTTCCTTGCTTTAGGGTACTGTACCCTCCCTTATTGGGTTTCCTCTACTCATGTGCCCTTGGGAAATTGTCTCTTCACTGTCCCAAAATACATATGCCATTTGTTTCTGTGAGCACTGGACTGATACATTTGTTGATTACACTGTAATTCCCTGGTTTCCCCTCTTGTCTCTATTCTCTCTAGTCCCATCCCACCCGCCCTCCAAGTAGATAGTAAGTTGCATGGGAGAGCACCTTTCCTGTTCCCTTTTATATTTAAGATACTGTAACACCTGATACATTGTAAATGTTGGATAAATATCTTTTAACTAAATCAAATTTAAAACAAAATCAGTGTAGTTTGTTAATAGAAATTGTGTTTCATTCAGTCTTTGGAAAAACAAGGACAGTCTCATCTCTTTTCATCAGATCTTTTGTGGATTGACTTTTTCACAACCGCCACGTTCAATAAAGTGTACTCGTCCAAAACATAAGTACTCGTGCCACTAATAAGGGCTATTGCAATAATCTTGTGCAACTTTTTAACTACGTAGGTTAAGGAATTGAATTACATACATTATGAACTACAAAGGAAGGAGGATATTGTTGTAAATCACAAGGAAACATCATGCAGTTTTGTGATGGCTCATTCTTTTATTCTACAAATATTGAGTGTGTATTTTGTGCCAAAGTGCCAGGCTTTGTGGACTCGGTGATGGCTCCTGCCCCATAGACTGTGCAATCTGAGACAGTGTTGCACTTTTGGCTCACACATCATCCACTGAACCTCTGGGGAGAATCTCAGAACACAGTTTTCCCGAAAGCTCCCAGAAGACTTAATAACCACTTATTGACCTCTGCAGAATTCTGGTGTGGGTAGAATTGCAATATTTCCAGAATCTCTCTCCTGGCCTTGGTGTATCTTCATATCAATCAATAGGTGTTTCCAATGGGTGGAGAGAAGTAGTCCATCTCCATATCAATAGTTAATTACAAGGGGCAGCGAGGGCATATCTGGACCTGAGGTGTTGGGTGGGGTCCCTTTTGTGCAGCCAGGTTCCAGGAGACACGGGTGAGCAGAAGTGGACAACTGCTGGTCAGCCATAGATGAATTTCTCCCAGTTTATTTCTCCCTTTGACTGATTTCAGTTCAAAGGTATTTTTCCCTGGACTGGGGAAGTATTTTCCTCCTGGAGTTACATCTGGGAATTTGTGGACTAAAAATTTGGGCTGGGGGGAAGAAGGAGAAACTTCTAACACAAAACACCGACAATCCTGAATCACATATAAAATGTCTTTCAATATACAGTGAAGCTTGCAGACTTGAGGAAAACAGACAGGATCTAAAAACAAAGATCAAGGTAGGAAACCAGAACGTTAAACCAGTGAATTAAACTTAAAACAGTAGCTGCACTCAGGGACACTAGGCTCCTTAGTTTTCAAGATCAGGAGACCAGGCTCTTATTCTGCACCTAGTAGGTGTTTGGTAATGAGACTGCACCCCGATCCTTGCTCACAAGGGTAGATTCTCAGTGGAGGCTGACCACACATCCTCACTCACCTAGGACAGCTCTGGTTTATGTCTATTGTCTCTGTGTTATCACTAAAAAGAACCTGGTTCCCTCTCAGATACCCAGGTTTTGACGAGATACAATGTCACTCTACTTAATGTCTACTTAGTGAAAGATGGGCACGGAGAAGGAAAAGGACCCAGCAGCTAGGAGAGGCAAAATATAACATCCTGGCCTTGGCTATGGGTAAAAGAGATTTAAAAATTAATAAAGTATGTCTCCTGAAATTAATAACTAGAGGTGTGTCCTTACTCAGTATGGGGGTCAAAAATTTGTATGTATGCGTTGTATTTAAAAGCTGGGAAATTTGAAAGAAGAGATAATCACTCATAGTTTCTTTAACCAAATAAAAACAATGTTAATGGCCTCTGTTTTTCCCCATCCAGCCTTTTTTTTAAGTAGTTTATTTTTCCTTAGTTTTATATTGGATCATATTTTACAAAATAATTTTATGTACTGAATTTTCACTAAACATAGTGAAGAGTTTTATCTTCATGTTGTAAATTTTGCAAATGACATTTAGAATGCCTGTTTTGGTTCTACTTAGTGACTGCAATTTAAGCAAAAGCTTATATTGAGCATTTAAGTTGTTACCAATATTTGCTATTAGAACAAATATCATGATGGACATGTTTGAGTATAAATCTTTCTTGACATTTAAGATAGATTCTCTAATGTGAAATTACTGGGTCAAAGAATAAGGTCACTCTTAAATTTCTTGACACACGTTATTGCCAATTGGTTTGTTTCCTGAAGGGTGTATCAATTTTCATGCTGTTTCTTTTTAACAGGATTGGGCAGTCATCTATTAAAACATCTTCCTGAATGGGTTAGGAATATCCCAAGCACTCTGAAACAAACATTCTTTTACCACTGAGGGCCTGGATAGGAATTATCCATAAATAAAGGGCAAGTTCAGGCTATGCATCTGAGATAAAGAAAGGAGGAAGAAAAGCTGAATGAGTCACATCCTGTCACTGTGAATCTTGGCAGTAAGAGTCCCGTAACTCAGACACCCAAGACGTAAAAGGGAAATTAAAGCTGTAAATAATTTCCAGTTAGCACTATTATCTATGTCCCGGGTTGCTTAGCTCCAGCTTTCTGTTGATAACAGCTTTGGGATGCTTCACCATCCTGAAGACAAGCCCTCCAGCCTTCTCTGGTAGAACAGAGAGAACACCCATAGCCCAGTCCAGGGGTAATCCTTGGATTTTAAAGAACATAGACCCTGTTCAATAAATGAAAGCATCCGCATTATCTGGGAGAATTCTGAGGCTTACATATATTTTTGAAGATGGATCTTCCATTATAGAAATGGAAAGAGCATTAGATCTGAGGAGGAGTATGTTGGAGTTTCAGTTCTGTTTTTTCTAAAAGCCACCATCTGATGTTGGATGAAGGTGAGGAGGAGGATAATGATGACAGTGAAGATTTACTGTATAGATATTTCTTGTGTGCCTACAATGCATCAGACATAGTGTCTGACTCTGGAGATACACTAGTGAACAAAACAGACATGCAGTGAAACTAGCTTATGTTCTGTCTGTGACACAGACAAGAAATGTAATAAATACACTGTATAGTCAGTCAGAGAGTAAAATGATGGTTAATTTGTGTGTCAGGTTGGCTAGGCCACATCGCCCAGATATTGGTCAAATATTATTCTGGATATTTTGGTGAGGGTGTTTTTTAGGTGAGATTAACATTTAAATGGTGGGCTTTGAATAAAGAAGATTGCCCTTCATAATGTGACTAGGCCCCATCCAGTCAATTGTAGGGCTTAAGAGAACAAAGACCTATCTTCCCTGAACAAGAATGAATTCTGCCAGCAGTTGGCCTTTGGACTTCCCCTGCAACATCTGCTCTTCCCTGGGTCCCGAGGCTGCTGCCTCTAGATTTTGGCCACCAGTCTCCATAATTATATGAGCCAATTCCTTAAGATAAATCTCTCTCTGCAGACAGATGGCTCATAAGTAGGTAGATATACACACACACACACACACACACACCACACACCACACACACACACACACACACACATATACACAATTCGCCCTAGTGGTTCTGTTTCTCCGGAGAAGCGTGACTAAAGAGTCAGTAAGCATTATGGGGAAAATAAGAAGCTGATAAAGGAGGATTGAGAGTCTATAGCTTTTCCTCTCAAATCATCTTACTGCTTTCCCCTCCACCCTGATTCAAAAAAATGTGAGTTTAAAACTGGGGAGCCTGAAGAAAACAAAATCACTAATGATGTTGAAAAGATAATGCACCCCTATGTTTACTGCAGCATTATTTACAATAGCCAAGATAGGGAAGCCACCTGTGTCCATCAGTAGACAAATGAATAAAGATGTTGTACACCTACACAATGGAATATTATTCAGCCATAAAAAGAAGGAAATATTGCTATTTGTAACAATGTGGATGGTCCTAGATGGTATCACACTAAGTGAAATAAGTCAGAGAAAGACAAATACCATATGATTTCCTTTATATATGAAAAATAAAACAAACGAAAAAGAAACTGAAAAATATTGACCATAGGGGAGGGGGGCAGGAGGATGGGTGAAATAGTGAAGGAAATAAAGAGGTACAGACTTCAAATTATAAATAAATTACAAGACTAGAAGTACAGCATAGAGAATATAACCAATAATATTATAATATCTAGGTATACTGGTAGGGGGTAAGAGTATTTACAGTGATGAACATTCAGTAATTCACATAATTATCAAATCACAATGTTATACATCTGAAACCAGTATAATATTGTATATCAGCTACATTTCAATAAAAAAGACTGTGGGGAAGTTGGAGTTCCTATGGCCAGGGTGCTCACCGAACTTAAACCACTTGATGATGTAACTGGCCTCTTGCTAGGCTACCGCTTCCACACCTTTAGGCAATAAGCTATTATTGTGCTGTATAGAGAGCTCGGCCCAGTGCTCTGGGTGGAGGCAGAGATGCTAGCGCTCGACCTACCACCGGGAGAGCAAGCCAGGTAATAAATCCTTTCACCCCAAAGAACGCTTTACTGTCAATTTCCTTGGTCATATTGAATCCATACTGAACTTGCCTAGGGCTGAAACTCATTGGCAAGACAACTGGCAAAAGTCAGCAGGGTTCATTGTTGGCCAAGGAAAAAGACAGGCTGCCCTTATGGGAGGGGTGCTTCAGTGGGCTGCCCCTGTGAATGGGGAGACAGTGGATTGTCCCCCAGTGGGTATGTGGTTTGAGGTGGCTTGCCTCCTAGAGGACTGGGCCCCACCCCAGGACTGGGGGCAAGTGGAGGTGATACCTGAGGCAGTAGGGGTGGCCCTTGGTATAGTAAGTAGGTCTTTTGAGAGACAGAGTGCCCGTGAGGCAGCGGAGACTGTGGGTTGGCTGCTTCTCACAGTATTAAGAAAGTCTACAGAAGAGAAGGACATGCTCCTGAGAAAGACCCAAGAAATGGCGGCACGAGAATGGGAGCTGCAAACTTCTGTGGATTCCCTGAAGAAGGAAATGGCATTGATGCAAGAGGAGGCAGCACGAGAACATTGGCAGTGAGGTGCCATTGAAGAGGTAAACGATTCCTTACAGAATGAGATGGCAGCACTGCCAGGTGCTCTGAAGGAGGAAAAGGCCATCAAGGAAAAAGACGAACTCCTGAGGGAAGCACAGGCGGAGGTGGCACGAGAATGCCAGCTGCAAAGCATTGAGATGAAGGTTAAGGGAGCTACTGAAGACTGAGGTAGCATTACTGCAAGGCATAGTAGAAAAGGTAAAGGTTGTAGTAGAGGAGGCACTCAGGGGAGGGGAGAGAAAGGTGCCATCAGCCCCAGAAATAGAGGAGCTGGGGAAGGATGAAGGGGTGGTGCCGGAGGCACTGGCCCCTCCTGTATTAAAAGCATGCCCAGTGGCTGTAAAGAAAATAAAGACATAGAAGCTGAAAGTTCACCAAAGAGAGGAGCAGCCCCCTCCCCAGGTCGTGGAGCACTCTATGCTCTGCCCCTATACTCAGGCTGAGCTGGTGGATTTGGGCTCCCGGTTTAGGCAGAAGCCCTCAGAGTCAATACCAGCTTGGCTCCTGTGTCTGTGGGACTTAGGGGTGGATGGAATTTTTCTGTTGAGATCAGAGATGGGAAAGCTGTCTTCCCTGACAGTGCAGCCCACTTTGAGGCAGCTATTACAAAATGTGCATCAGACCCCAGGGAGTCGCTCCCTCCTCGATTGGCTTATGGCTACACTTCGTGCTGTGTGACCCAATCCGGGTGATCTGCCATCCTCTCCTGTTAGATGGCAGGCGTATGCTGAGCTCCAACAAGTGTTATGAGAGCTAGGCATAAGAAATGCCATATATAGTCCAGAGAATTATGGCCCAGATGAAGAGATTTTCACTACTGGGATGAGAAATATTGTGCTTCATATGGCTCCCCCATCCCTCTTTGGGTCTCTAGTGGCCATTCTTTCCTCTCACTTAGGGCAGCCCATAAGCGAGGTGACACATACAGTAGCAGACTTAGGAGAGGCTGAAGCAATGAGAACCTGGAAAGAAATAAGGACTTCTACTCACAAGAAGAATTTAAAGGGTCCCATGAAGGTCACGAGGACCCAGATGTGGGTTGATATAATACGGGTGGGCAGGAGCAGATGGAAGGAAATTAGATAGGAAGTCAAGTAGGATCTTACTAGAGTTATGACAACAACTGAAACCAGAGCAACAGTTCCAGCCATTAAGACCAAAGAGGCAGAGGTCAGAGACAGAGCCACAAGTCCGGCCTGTGTGTTTGCAAGACTTCCTGCTGGAGAGCGAGCCAACCTCACTTGAGCCCACACAGGAAGGTGATTTTGAAACACAGTTCAACTGAAAGGAAGGTCAAGGTATCTGCCCTGAGAGACCAGGGGGGTACTGGAGGCTACATGTCGAAATAGCTATCCATTGGTCCCCAGTGAACATACAATGTGTCTTGGCTCTGGTAGACACAGGGGCTGAATGTTCACTGATTCATGGTAACCCTGAGCAGTTCCCTGGGACCCCCAGTATCATAGATGGATATGGGGGGAAGGCTATCAGAGTGAAAAAAGCCCAATTCCGTTTGGGAATAGGGCCTCTACCCCCCAAAAAGTATATGTATATATGTCTCCTATCCCTGAGTATATTTTGGTGTTTGATATCCTGCAGGGTCTATGGCTGCAGACCACTGCAGGTAAGTTCAGACTGAGAGTACCTGTGGTGAAGGCAGTTCTAAGGGGACATGCTAGGCATCTGCGCATAGCTTTGCCTGGAGGGCATAAAGAGATTGGGGAAATTCTCCAGGAGGTGGAAAAGGGCGGTATTATAAAGCCCACCCATTGTCCTTTCAATTCCCCAGTGTGGCCAGTAAAAAAGCCATATGGCTCCTGGCATATGATTGTGTATTACAGAGAACTGAATAAAATCATACCCCTTATGCATGCTGCTCTGCCCTCTATTGCAGGCTTGATGGATACCCTCAGCCATGAACTAGGAACATACCATTATGTGGTAGATTTGCTAATGCCTTCTATTCCACTGACATTGAGCATGAAAGTTAGGAATAGTTTGCCTTCACATGGGAAGGATGGCAATGGACTTTCACCATCCTCCCACAGGGGTACCTCCACAGTCCTACCATCTGTCATGGACTTGTAGCCCAGGACTTGGCTACATGGGAGAAACCGCCCACGGTGCAGCTGTACCACTATACTGATGATGTCATGCTCATGTCTGATTCTCTTTCAGATCTAGAAGGTGCAGCACCTAGACTGCTGCAACATTTACAGGAGAAAGGATGGGCTGTGAACAGTACCAAGGTTCAGGGACTGGTTTGTCTGTCAAATTCTTGGGGGTCATCTGGTTGGTAAGACCAAAGTTATACCAGAAGCAATCATAGATAAAGTCCAGGTCTTTCCTACCCCTGCAATTCTAGCATTGCTACAGGAGTTTCTGGGTCTTCTAGGCTACTGGAGAGTGTTTATCCTGCACTTGGCACAAATTCTGAAGCCCTTATACCAGTTGGTACAAAAGGGTGTCAGATGGGACTAGGATGAGATGTGTGCATCTGCCTTTACTACAGAAAAACTGGCAAGTCAAGGCCGTACAGGCCTTGAGTGTGATAGACCCATCAAGGCCCTGTGAGCTGGATGTTCGTGTGACTGAAGACAGTTATAGCTGGGGTCTCTGGCAGAGGGTTGAATGAACTTGCTAACCTATTGGATTCTGGTCACAACTCTGGAAAGGGGCAGAGGTACAATACACTTTGGTAATAAAACAACTGGCTGGCATGTTTCACGCCTTGCTGGCTACAGAACCCATCACTGGAATGGCCCCGATAAAGGTAATAACCACCTATCCCATCTTGGGGTGGGTACGAGACTGCACCCAAAAGCCAAGGAGTGGTGTGGCATAAATGCCTACACTGGCCAAGTGGGTGCTTACCTACAGCAGCGTAGTGCCCTCTCTAGTAGCCCCCTGAGTGAAGAACTCCTTTGCTTATTGGGGCCGGTGACCTATACTAGTGAAAAGCAGGAAGAACTTGCATTTGAACCATTAGTAGTAGAGAGTCCCTATCAGGAGGGAAGAGCCCCTGTATCCAAAGATGCATGGTACAGATGGCTTCAACCATGGACAGCCCCCAGAATGGAGGACCATAGCTTTCCATCCTAAGACTGAGACAATATGGATGGAAGATGGTGAGGGGAAGAGCCGCCAATGGGCAGAGTTGCAGGCCATGTGGCTTGCAATCAGGCAGGAGACCCCTCATAGTTGTCTGCACTGACAGCTGGGCTGTCTATCAGGGCTTGACCCTGTGGCTACCAACCTGGTACCATGCCAACTGGCTGCTTGGTCACTGACCCCTTTGGGGGCAAGAATTGTGGCAAGACTTATGGGCCTGTGGTCAAACTAAAATAATTACAGTATACCATGTGACAGATCATTTGCCACTGGCATCCCTAGGAAATGATGAAGCAGATAAATTGGCCCAGATACGTTGGTTAGAAGGAAAGCCTGCCTCTGATGTAGCCCAATGGTTACATCAGCGTTTGTTGCATGTGGTGCAAAAGACAATGTGGGCTGTAGCCCATTGGTGGGGCTTGCCTTTGACCTTTGAAGAAGTTAGTAGAGCCCGGCAGGAGTGTGTTGTGTGCTCTGAAAGGGACTTACACCGAGTTCCCCAGAAACATGGGACAATAGCTAAGGGGACTATACCCCTCATCAGGTGGCAGATAGACTATATTGGGCCTCTACCCATGTCAGAAGGATATCGGTATGTGATGACCTATGTGGACACAGCTACTGGACTTCTGGTTGCTTTTCCTACCCGTTGTGCAGACCAGCAGATGACCAAAAGAGGCCTGGAAAGTCTCTTTGCTGTGTATGGCCGACCACAGGTAATTGAATGATCAGGGCACCCATTTTACTGGACATACACTGCAAGAATGGGTGCGACATCTGAGAATCAAATGGAACTTTCATGTGCCATACAATCCTACCACAGCAGGCATGACAGAGAGGCACAATGGCTTGTTAAAATCCAGACTAATGTCAGATACCAATAGTCTGGGGGGATGGTCAGTTTGCTGTTGGACCGTGCTACGGTGTCTAAACAAGAGACCCCAAAAGGGAGCCCTGATCCCCATAGACATGTTAACACATATGTCTGCCTCCCCTATACAACTGCAAGTACAAACCAAGGAAGAATCACTGAAACCAAGTTTCTGCCCCCAGAATAATATCTTGCTGCCAGCACCAACTGCCCTGAATCCTGGAGACTCCATTGAGTGGATATGGCCTTGGACCTTTCGACACATGGACCAATGATGGCTGGCCCTCCTGGCACCTTGGGGACAAGGCCTGGAAGCTGGCCTCCTGTGTTTTCCTGGAATAACAGCCGAGTGGCCCCCAAAGGTCACAGTAGTATATCCTGAACAGCCAGAAGGTAGGAGCATCTTACTGGGGAGTTTTGTTTTATCATCATGGCCAGTGCATGCACTTTTAGTAGCACTATATATAGACCCTTCAGTAACCCCCATGGGGAAATAAGTAAAAGTATGGTATACTAGACCTGGAAGGGACCCCCTTCCTGCTACAGTCCTATCATAGGACCACTCTCTTGCATGCATCCTACCTGATAGACAAGATTTGCCTATGTTGGTGTCATTAAAACATGTGTCTTATCACCCCTAAAGTCTTTGGGGATTGGGAACTTCCTCTGGCTTGATGATTATTATAATTTTTGTTATTAGAAACCTCCTCTGGCTTGAGGATTATTACAATTTTTGTTACCTGTATCAAAATCTTGTATCTTAATTTTTGTTATTATCTCTAAGTTGTTCTTATCCTCTGTTGCTATTGAGAAATCTAGTTACAGTGTTCCAGTTTTCTCACACAGGGACCATTTTGGAAGTTTGAAAGCTAAGCAGTTTATCAGTTCTCAAACTTTAACAATGTAGATTGTAAGGCGAGAATCCTGGAGGGGTGTAGTGTGGGGATGTTGGGGTTCCTATGGCAGGATCCTCACTGAATTTAAACCACCTGATGATGTAACTGGCCTGTTACTAGTCTACCACTTCCACACCTTTAGGCAATAAGCTATTATTGCACTATATAGAGAGCTCGGGTGGAGGCGGAGACGCTAGTGCTTGACCTACCACTGGGAGAACAAGCCAGGTAATAAACCCTTTCACCCCAAAGAACATTTTGCTGTCAATTTCTTTGGTCACATTGAATCCATAGTGAACTTGTCCAGGGCTGAAACCATTGGCAAGACAAAGACTTAGAGATAAAAGGTAAAATTGGGAATCCATTCACGTGGTTTTTTTAAAATAAGCTTACAGGTGATTTTACTGTGCAGTCAAGATTTAGTTTATTCTTTAACATAATTTGTCTGGATTTTAATCTCCGAAATTTCCTTACATATGGAGATGATGAATATTTCTTTGGGAGCAGAAAATGACCTTTTTTTCCTCTTATCACCAGAGTTTATGGCATCTTTGAGCATGTAGGAACACTGGAAACTAAGCAGTTTAGCAGTTCTCAAACTTTAATGATTCTAGGAATCAGCAGGGTTGATAGTGAAGATACAGATTCCTAGGTGTCAGCCTCAGGATTCTGATAGCGGGGATTGGGCCCAGGAATCTGCATTTGACCAGCATCCTTGGTGATTCAGTTGCAGGTGAGGAAAAACATACTTGAGGAGCACAGATCTAGTTCAGATGTCTCAGCCCAGGCCTGGAAAGGGGTGGCGATGCCTTTATGGTTACTAAGTGCAGCAGTGGTGCAATTCCAATCCTGTTTTCTCCTTTTGTTCAGCTCTGGCCTCTTAGCCTCCACCAGTGGCTTCCCAGGACCAGCAGCATCAGCATCGTCCATAGTCTTACCCAGGTGATGCAGATTCTCAGACCCAAACCTAGATTTACTGAACCAGAAACTCTAGGCCCATAAATCTAGATTTTACAGCTCCCTTAGGTGATTCCAGTGCATGCTATTTTGAGAACCACCGCCCCAGCCCACGTGTGCTTGAGAGCTGCTGCTTTCAGCATGCAGCAAACTGTAACCATGTGTCCTTTAGGGTGTTAGGTATGTTCTTGATTGCACGGCATGACCTAGCCCACTTTGGCCATGTGTTGCCCATCAGCACTTGGGAAGTCCTGTTTAACTGAAGCCAGCTGGTGGGTCCCGCTGTCCCTGCCTGCCCTCCTCCAGCATGTACCCTCTGTGGACCCTGATACCTGCTTTCCATCTGCCTTGGTGCCCACGACATGCTTCTGTCTTCAGTGTCAACACCAGGGTGAGTAATTTCTGGTTGTTAGATGTGAAGGGGGTATCATTTGAGAAGGAGGTGGGGGGTTGTCTTGCCAATGGGTTTCAGCCCCAGGCAAGTTCATTATGGATTCAATGTGACCAAAGAAATTGACAGCAAAATGTTCTTGGGGTGAAAGGGTTATACCCAACTTTATTTCCATGGTGGCAGGTCAGTCACTAAAATCCTGTTCACTCAGAGCAAGTCTGCGTGCAGCAAGCCAGTCTCTGCCTCTGGGCCCCTCTGCACAGCCGTCCTCTGGGCCCCTCTGTCCATACAGCTGTCCTCTGGGCCTTTCTGCCTGCACAGTCGTCCCGCACAGACATCATCTGGGCCTCTCTGCACAGTTGTCCTGCACATCCATCCTCTG